>BTHU01000019.1:43511228-44196228 GCA_036184795.1 Tokudaia tokunoshimensis
GGACTATGGACATATTAATGCATACAAGTTGAAACGCCTGATTATCGCTGTCAATTTTAGAAACTGTCTTCAACTCCCAGGTAGTTTGCTATGAAAGAATGATGGTTAGAATGACATTTGAATTGCTTACATGGAATGCATCCATCAGATTTGAAGAGCCAAAGAATTTGAACTAAAAGGCAGATCATATCAAATGCTCATAACCACTTATTAAAGATAAATTGCTATTTCTAAATTTACCTGCCATGGATGATATTTCCTGATTCATTACTGGGTCTTCAATTGGTACAGAATCCTGCTTCTCAATGGCAATCTGTGTGGGCTTAAAAGGAGATATTTAACGATGCTTGTGTAAGTCCTACATTAGGGAGTTAATGATATACAGGGAAATGTAAAGATTATTACCTTCAATTCAGGATATTTGTCAGGAGAGTCTGAAATGGCAGACATGTAACTAGCTTATTATATATTAACATGACCAAGTCAATCAGAATTTTATACAGAATTAGTGTAGAAAATCATCATCTTTCTCCCTTAAGACTGGGGCTCCATTTATTTTCACATTGCTAGTTCTGGGTCATGAGAACTGAAGCAGAATTTAAATCCAGCGGGGAAAACGAATGTTACTAAGAAAACATAGATACCAATGTGGTATTTAAAACCAATTGGGAGGAAACTGGCCTTTATACTATGGTTTTGCCATGTTATTATAATCTGGAAAGCAAAATCAGTCATAAATGTTCAATGAAATGGATAATTTTTCTTCAAAAAAAGTTTAAAATAATCATCTTGCATATTTACTTGTAGAATGCTTATACATAAAATGCTTCATTTTGCGTGTACTTGTGCAATATTATTAGAAGTGTGCTTCATTTCCTCTAGTTTATAGAATCTTTTAATAAACACCGTGTAGAAGGTGCATAGACACAACCTACAAGATAAAACCTTTTAGCCTCTAATGTACAATTGTCACAATAAAATATAAGCCAAATTTCTGAAGTTTTGGCATTACTAAATTTCTACACTTGAAATCAGTATAATATTTAATAGAAAGTACAAGTTTAAAATAAATAAGTTAATGAAGTACAGTTAATTTTTCCATGATTTCATTGGCTTCACATAATGTGAATTACCATAGGTCTTTCAACATATAACAAAATTATCAAGACTCTAACTATCCAAACAAAACAGCTGAAGTTGCCACTTTCCAGCTCATGGGACTGAGTTTGTGGGAGCCCACTCTTTCATTATGGACGAGAGAAATGAGTGGCTGAACATAACCACTTGTCCCTACTAAATTTCCCCCTAAGGATGCGTCTGATTTCAGTGAAGATATCGCAAAGTCATCTTCAAAAGTGCTCCCTGAAGTTTCCTCACCATCGGTCCCAAGTTTTCATTCTGTATTTCTGTTTTTCTTTCTCTCCCATGGGTAGCTCCTTCTTATCTTCAAAATAGTCTGTAGGGTGTTCAACTTTACAGTTTCCATTTATTTATTTATTTATTCATTTATTTAGTGACTTAACCTGAAAGTGTTTCCCTTTCTTGTGCTCCTTTCTCCCCGGATAGAAACGTGATTAGAAACAGTAGCAAAATGTATGATTTCCTTTGTTACTCTGTATCTTGAGCTGATGACTATGAGGCTTTGCTGTTCTGTACAGTTCTCTTAAGAGAATCGCACAGGCAATGCCTGTGTGCCTGAGAATTCACAAGCATATGATCCGGCAGCTGCTGAATCAGATCGGGAGCTTTATACGGGGATTCCAGCAGGCTGCTCGTAGGCATGAGAGGCTTGGGTCAATACGCAGTCTCCTCCAGATTTGTGTAGATTAACTTTGTATTTTGGGATCCAGCCTGGGTTTTTTCCCCCCTAGAATCTCTCTCCCACAGAAAAAGGCATAATTATTCCTATCAACTGTAAGCTGTTAATGGCATTCCTGACCGTGCCATAACTAACTCCATGTTCTCGTTTTGCCCTGTGTGGAAATATCCTGGCAAGAAGCAACACTTGACCATGGCCTTAACTCAAGTACATGTGTACGTGTCTATGTTTATCTTCTGTAAATGAAAAGCATTTCTGTGTGGCCTGGTAACAACACTCCTTCCATAAGGGAGGAGGAGGAGAAGTATGAAGGTAGTGTGCTCTGACTCTCAGACACGATGCAATTCTACTGGCTTCCATCCTTCCCATAGGGCACAAGAACCATGCTACAAGAGGAAATGGTGGAACTGACAGAGTAGAGCATGTTCCAACCCAGGAAATCCCAAAACTTGAGATTCGAAGGAGTGGAACTAGCTCCACACCTACCCCACCCCTGAAACACACACACACACACACACACACATTTCCATACCTGTCTCAGAGCACATAACCAAGCAACTCCCAACCAGATGATCATGTGTAACCAGTTACATACCCAGCACCTAGAACTCCTCCCTGTGCTAATGAGGTATCTCAGTATCTTAGCTTCCAGCCAATGACCCTGTCCCCCACCCCCAACCCCCACCCCAGATATTCTTACCCCAAAACTAAATAGCTCTTGGCTCACCCTAATAAAATGTATGCATTCAAATCCATTCCAAATGAAGAAATAGGCAAAAGCTAAGATCGTGTCAGAAAGTTGCTTCATTGAAGGTCCTTGAAGAAGGAAGGCCTTCACCTAAAAGAGCCATAACCCTAATATTCTCGGAGAAGACCTACTCTCTCCCTGACCCAACCAGACTGGGACCCGGCCCCCGTTCCTCACTCCGCTCCATCCTCTCAACCTGGTGTGCAGCGGTGTCTGGACACCCTGAGAGGGAGAACGCAGAAGACTCGGAACCACAGTGCTCGTTCCAGACTCTGCTTCACCTCCTTCCTGGCCTGGCTGGCGGGCAATGGTGAACACCCCAGAGGAGAGGCGGAACCCAGAACCACGTCTCCTCTCCTTCTCCAAGAATGCAAGCCTTTCATTCTCCCAACACCATGTTTCCACAAGCTCCACTGTGTACACCCACCTCATTCTCCTCACTTTAGCTCGCCATAGACTCTGCCTTTTTAAGCCTCATCCCTGTCTCTTAAATACCCCTCATTTCCTAAGATAGCTCACTTAAAGGTGCACATACTTAAAATCATATGTAGACTGTTCAGTGGTTTTCTCAATTTAACCTGCATTTGAAAAGAGACATTGTGCAAACGTTTCCCAGGTACGTTCCAGCAGTGAGGAGGATTTCTCAGTCCTGCTCTCTCATGAAATACAGCTCCTACCTGTCAGCTGAGCAGCTTTTGTCTTGCCTCCCCTTTGATTTGTCTCCATACACACGCGAACACTCCACTTTCGTTGAAGTCGCTCCAGGATATGCTGTTAAATTTAATATCATAATTAGCAGAATAGATTTGTCCCAGTTATTTCTGCCACCCCCTGCAAAATAAATCTCAACTTACACTTTTCAAAGCAATAGCATTTTTTTAAATATTGAAAAATTTCAAGGGAAGCCCTCATATGTGCTCTCTAAATCAAGTTTTCTTTCATTCTATTTCTGATGACATAAAACGACCACAATCATTAAATGGTCTGATACTCATATGTATATGGGCAGCAGTAATTGAATTCATGGAGAAAATGTACAGGAAGTTGAGAGTGATATACAATAGGGAGCAGCTAGAGGGAGATGATGGGGCAAATATGATGAAAATAAATTATATCTATTTATGAAATTCACATAAGAATAAGTAAAAAAACTATCATATTTAAATGACCATCAAAAACCAGAGGAGACATGTTTATAAATAGAAAAGAATCAATGTGTATATTTACATAATAAAGTAAATTTATAATTCTTATGTGCATGCCTCAAAAACACTGGGCATTTGCTCTGCCTGGTGTCATTTGGCCAGGTCAGGCAAAGGAAGCCTGAGACAATCTTTACCTGGTACCACACAGCTGGCATGGGCCATAGCACTCTTGAGACAAGCCCTGAGACCCAGAGGCCCCAGGAGCCACTAAGACCTTTGCTGTCAGGTAAGACCTCTTGCTGTCCAGTGTAGTAGCATGACTGAATGACAGATGTCCACCCCACGTGCTCATTACTACCATGGCAGGCAGGAGAACTGGTCCAGCCCCTCAATGGCAGCACACTCAGAAGAGTGAACCCCACACCGCACCTGGGCAGCACAGTAGAGCTGGACCTGGTAGTGTGGGCAAGAATGAGCTGGCCTGAGGGCATGAGAGTAGAAGGGCTGGTGCTACTCCTTATTGGCTGTTGCACTTGAAGAGCTAGCCAGGGTAGTGGTGGAGAGCTTACCCCAGTGGTGTGGGTTGGGAAGAGATGACAGATTGGCCAGCTTGTTTACCATTCAAGCCCAGATCCAGGGCTCTGAGTTGACCCAGACTAAAATCTACCCATCTATGGTGCCTGGAGTACAAGAAGGGTCAGGACTTGCAGATCCAAAGATACAGGATCTCCATGTAACAACAACAAGCTATCTGAAAGGAGTCCCAGAAAGGCTCCAGTATTGATAGAGTAGCAGAAGTCAGAGACCTCTAAACAGACCAATGGTTCGTTGCAGTGAAGACTTGGAAGCACAGATGTATGGACAAAGGGGTGTACTGTGGGACACACTGTGAAACACTGCAGCTTCCACAACAAGAAGTTTGTTTGTTTTGCTTTGCTTTGTTTTTTCCCTTTTGGTGTGGAGGAGGTTGAAAGTGCAGAGGGCAGATGCTAAGGGGTGGGGAGATGAGTGGGATTGGGGTGCATGATATAAAATTCACAAAGAATCAATTAAAGGCATTAAAAAATAAAAATAAAACACAAAACACTAAGCATTTTAATATATTTAAACATATGCTCATGCTCCAATTATATGTGATGAGTACAGACAAGAGGAAATTAAATGTATAATGAGAATTTATATAAAAACATATACTCCTTTGTGTATAAAAAGTTTACATGAGCAGATATTCATGATCATTTGTGTATTTAATTATGTATTTTTCTTAGTGTGGATACAACACTCACTTTGAAATGATAGTCACACAAGTGAGTTTGTCGGTTTGTCAAGACAGGCAGTCTCTTCTATCTAAAGCTTTCTGTGGTATATGAATACATGCTACCTGAGAGCCTGTTTAGATTTTATGTCAGATACAATTTCCTGAGCCATTCTGTGTTTTAATAATACACATTTAGATATTTGTATATTATAGCACTGTTCAAGTTTGGAAGAAAGAAAGAAAAAGAGAGAGAGAAGGAAGGAAAGAAAGGAAGGAAGAAAGGAAGAAAGAAAGGAACGAAGGAAGGAAGGAAGGAAGAAGGAAAGAAAGAAAGAAAGAAAGAAAGAAAGAAAGAAAGAAAGAAAGAAAGAAAGAAAGAAAGAAAGAAAGAAAGAAAAAGAAAAGACAGCAATTAGGAAAACTTTTCCTTAAATTATGGATAAATGGATACATGCAACTATTGGCTAGTATATGAAGGTCTTCCTCACTGAGCATTTCAAACAGAATGTGATGGGAGGGGGTGAAAGTTTCCCTTACCTGTGTATATCAGAACAACAGTACAAATTAGACTGAGAAATTATGCTGGGCTAAAAAATGGTTATAGATAGTCTCCTCTGAAGTCGCAGTCTCTCTAGCCCTGGGAAGTCAGCTAGATTTGCAGTCCCAAGCATGATCTGTCTCCCGTTGACCCGGCTTTAAATCCAATTAGGCAGCTGTTGGTTGCCACTGAGGTATGAGTGTTACTGTTGTGTCCTTACAGAAATCTGTCTGTCCTGCTCATTGCTGTGGATCAAAGGAATCATGGCTGGATAGGATTAGTGATTACTTTCTTGGATATTTACTTCTTGTTTACTTGGTAGCAAACTTGGCGTGTGTGTGTGTGTTTGTGTGTGTGTGTGTGTGTGTGTGTGTGTGTCTGTGTAACAGTCACAAAGAAAAAGAAGCCATGGATTTGAAAGGGAGATGTGTGGGGGGAATGTGGGGGTTTGAAAAGAGGAAAGTGAATGGGGAAAGTGTTGTTATAGTTTAATTTAAAAAAATAAAAACAAATGAATAGAAACTACAAAGCTTCACTTGAGTAAAGGCTCATGTCATATAAGCCTGGTAATCTGAGGTCAATCTTTGGAACTCAAAAACTGGAAGGAAAGAATGAATTTCACATAGTTGTCTTATAAGTTCCCAACATATGCCAACACACATCATGTTCACAAACACAGTAATAACACATTTTTAATTAAAATCAAGGATTTATCTGAAATTTTGTAAAGCCACTGAACCATGACAATCACTGGTTGCTACATTTTGTTGTCCATATTTTGTAAGAATAAACATGATGGGTATATTACTCCTTGCCTCCAGAAATAAACAAGGTGCTAAGACAGAAGTGAATAGATATGATCCAGAATTCTCTGTCGACATGTCCTTCCCATGAATTCTTCTTTCTTCTTTATTTGGTAGTAAAAGAGTCATGTTAAGAAAAGCCCTTAGGCAACAAAGATGACTAAGTAGGAAAAAGAACATGCCATGAAAGCATGAGGAGCAGAGTTCAAATCCCAAGAATCCACTTAAAATCCTGATGCACAGTAGTACTGATTATAGTCCTAGTGCTTCTGCAAGAACACGGGAGACTAAGAAAGGAGAATTCTCAGAGTCAGCAATCTTGGAATTCACAATAGAAAAAAGACTAAGGAAGCTCTGACTCACCAACACACATATCACTGTGTGTTAGTGTGTGTGTGTGTGTGTGTGTGTGTGTGTGTGTGCGTGTGTGTGTGTGCTCATGTCCACATGGATGGATGCACACATAAACATACTGAGTACTCATATTCATGAAATACGCAGACACGCAAGAGATATACCTGCAAATGACCTTCACTGAATTTAGATTTCATGTCTCTCTCTCAGCCCCATGTTAAAGAGAACCTTAGCATCTTTTCTATGGTGATGATGTCATATCTGAGTTTTACATGAAGCAGTCACAGTGTTTGACACCTATTTTGTTGCCCTTGAATGATATACCAAAATATCCTAATCTATTCAGTAACTGGAAATTTATCAAGATCATAGCAACCAAAGGCCATAGGAAGCACAGCTTCTACATGAAGCAATCAAGCATTAGTTGCCATGTTCCTATAGCACATTATTTTTTGGAAAGGATGACAAAGACTAGACTCGGGACATTGTCATTCTATTCCTGGGGATCCATGCATAACTTTACTGTTTCATACACTGGATGTATTGAAGACAACTGCATTGAAAGAATGGAGTAAAAGTTTATTTGCAGGCAACAATAACTGGCAACAGGAAATTTAAAATGTTTGACCGAATAGAAACAACAACGATGTCACATTAATCATGTCCAGAGATGATAAATACACATAACTTAAAGATTTTAGTGATAAGTCAAGTTTAGTATGCCTTGTGAATATGAAACATGGTTATGGGACTGGACAAAAAGCAGAAATAAAATACTGTAGGAAACTACTAAGAGTGAGGGTTAGGCATTATTTACTATAGATGGTTAAAAGATGCCTTACTGGGAAATAGCTTGCAAGTTGTTAAATTATATATTAATTTATCACCTAATGATACTCTACATTAGTCCATGAAACAACTAGACCTGGATTGTGACCATTTTTACCAAAAACAGAAAAGTAATATATATTCACATACCAACCGTGGCTTCTTCACACTGCCATGACATCTTGAATGTTCTTCTGATAAAACTTGTCTAGTGGGTTCTACTAAAAATTTCATACAAGTGGTTAAAATTAACAATCTGAACAGTCAGAAAATGATCATCTATATAACCAGTCATTTGAAAACCTTTACTAAGGAAGGAGGAGGAGGAGGAGGAGAAGGACAACGAGGAGGACAACGACCTTGGACATTAATTTAACAACTAAACCTTTAAATTAATAATATTTATTTAATGGCTTAAGAAATGTAAACAACTAGCAAGAATTCCATACACCAAATAGACATACACTAGGAGGCACATATGTCAAAGATGCATGCAAAAGCTGTCCAAGGAAACAGAAGTGAATACACACATAGAAACTAAATTGATGATAATGTGGAGTCACATAAAGCTACACTATACACTATTTCTGCCTGAGGAGAGGAATGTATCAAAGATTTACTTTCTTACAAGTTCTTGCACCTCATTATGCAAACACCTTCTTCCCCATATTGCAAATGTGTGTCTCTACTATTTAGACACACCTTTTCTTTTGTCTAAAATTCAGCAAAGGATGTGAAGTCTTCCTGGATTCTCATTCTCCAGGTCAACATTTACTTTTCTCTGAACTACTTTAGAATTTCATCCTTTTTCAAATGTCCCCTTCCCATTTGAAGTGTGAATTATTTCTTTAGATACCTAAGTTTTTATTTCTGGCCTAAGATTGACAATGTTTATACCACCTTTTTCAGTTTTTAACTCTATTTATTATTATTATTATTATTATTATTATTATTATTATTATTATTATTAATCATCTTACCACCATCATCATTATCATTATTTTATATGTATGGGTATTTTGTCTGCATTTATATCAGTTACCATGTGTGTGACTGGTGTCTATAGAGCACAGAATTAGGTATCAAATCACATAGAACTGGAGTTACAAAGGTCTGAGCCATCTTGTGGGTAATGACAATTGAGCCAGGGTGCTCTGAAGGAGCATTCAGTGTTCTTTGTAAAAGTATCTTTTATTTGTCTGATGAAATTGTCATCTCAGAGGCTTACTGCTCTTAAGTTCACCCTTTCTCATTCTTTCTGAACTCTGGCTGGCTGGTTCAACAGCTATTCTGGCCCAAACTATTCTTCAAGAAGACTGATTCAATCTGGCTTCTCTCAGTTTCTCACTGAATTGCTCTGCTTAGCCTAAAACTAATTTTGGCAATTTGTCCTAGTCTTCTGGCTCCTTCTTATTCTCTGGCTTCAACTGCCTCTGCTGACCTGCACTGAACTGCATCAACTCACAAATGAAGTTAACTTCATTGCACTGACTCCCCACTGACTCAGCTCCCAACTGACTGACTCTCACCAACTGCTCGTAAATAGCTTTTCTTTCCTGTGCTCTCCTCATGAAAGTTGGACATATCCTATCTCTGACTCATTCTGTCAAATATTTCTCTGATTCATCACTTTGTCTGTTCCCCCAATTTGAAGCCACTTTCAAACATGGCTGGTTTCTTCTATAAACTAACCCGACCTACATTGGTTGGAATTAAAGATGTGTACTAAAGGCTTTTCTGTAATCCAGTCAGAGTAGCCATATTGCTGGATTAAAATTCCTCTGCATCTCTTAACCACTGAGCTATCACTCCAGCTCTTATTTAGGTCATCCTTTTTCTGTAAGTAGTGTCTCATTTACTTTACTCAATAAGTGTCCACTAAATTCATACTGATTCCTGCCCTGGAATGTGCTGGACACAAGTGTTTCTGTGATGCTCATACACAGGTACTGCCAAAGGTGATTCCTGAAGCTTGAGAATGGGTAAGTGAGGTGTTGTGGAAGGTGGCACAAGAGAGGAGGAGAAGTGTTGGATAGAAGCAGCCACTGTCTTTGACAATGACTTGAGTACACATACCACTGTCTATAGCGCCTATCATCATTTACTGTAAAGAAAACCTGTCCATTTAAGACTTGGTATTTATTTCCTTAATGCATAGGGAAATAAGGCACATGCTGGCTTTAGGTCCTACTGTTCATCTCTGAGACCTTTTGTTGCTTCTATCTTATTTATCTTCTTCCTACATTTATAGCACAACTGCCCTTCATTGTGTAAAGGATTTATTAAAACCATGGCTTGATTTCCACGCATCTTCTCTTTGTAACTCTGCCCACTTTGATCTTTGCTCTCTCGTCCTAAGAACTCCTCTATTTCCTAAAATTCTCATTTTAAATAGAAGACTGATGCTCTTTATCCCACTGCAGTTTCTCCACTAATATCTGGATGTGAATTCTTTCAGAAGCTTGAGAACATACCCGCACCTACTGTCACTTAGGACTTTTTAGTTCATAAATATTTACTGTGCAGCTTTCTTTGGAAAGACAGTGTTCTCCATCTTCCTGTATCAGTGGGAACTCCCTGCAAAGACTTTTTATTTGGGTTATGAGCCTCGCCTTTAATGGTTGAGCCATCTCTGCAGCCCAACAATGACTCTCTCATAACAGACCTCCCACCTTTGTACTCACCAGTTCCTCTGTGCCTTCTGCTTTTTTCAGGACCCACAGACACTCGGGCACTCCGCTTCAGTTGAAACCGCTCAAGGAGGGGCTGATAAAATGAGCATCAGTAAGGAGTTGCCAGTGTTTCCTAACATCATCTTTTCCTTTCTCAAAACCAATTACATATAAAGTCACGTGTAGGAAACCGAAAACATATTTTGAATATAGAACCTTACATATGCTCTCTAAATACATTTATATTTTCTCTCATTTGGTAATTGACAATAGAAGTCTAGAGGAGACATAATTATATAAGAGTCTATACAGGGCATCTTTGAACAAGAAATTAGCTTCAGAATGCCTAGATCATTTTCAATAATCACAAACCACCAGAATTATGAAAATGTATATGAAAACAAATCTCGTTCCCCTCTTGCTGTTATAGAATTAGATACTGAGATGCTTTTCGTGGACAGAAGTGCTTTTTGTTGCAAAGAAAAAAAATAGACAAGAAAAGAGTTTCTCTACCATGTCCTCTTGGAGTTTACCTGATCACTATTATAAGATTAACATTATAACTATATTAAAAATCAATGCTTTTAGTAAGAAAATATCTGATTACATAGAGACCACGTCATGTGGAAAACTTTCTTAGGTTACCAGTTAATTAAAAGCATCAGAAAACTACAAATCCCATGCAAGTTTTTAAAATTAAGAAAGAATAATAAAAACTATATGAAGCACTCATAAGTAGTAAAACATAAAAACTCAGCTCCTAAAATGTATCTGGTACTTAGGTCCACATCCATGTCCACATGCCATGGGGATACAAGTGGCTTGTGGTTATTTTCTTTTCTGTTGCCAAGACAAAGGAGAATATAAAGACAATGAGACTGAGAAGTGTTTTAGTTATCTCTGTGATGATGGTGCATTAATGAATAAAAATACAGCAATTTCCTCTCCAGTTCATTTGACTAACAGTGAGCCCAAACTCAAATTCTCCACTTCATTGCCTATGTCTCCTGTCTGTATGGAGTTCATTTACTGTTCTGTCTGTTATCTCTCTGGTGTGTGTGTGTGTGTGTGTGTGTGTGTGTGTGTGTGTGTGTGTGTGTGTGATCTTTCTATTCTATATCTGTGCTTGCATGCATCTGTGCCTGTGTGTGTCTATATCGGTTTCTATCCCTAACAAAGGTCTTTGCTCAGTATTTGTATAACAGGACAGAAAATGTGGGAAAAGGAACAGGACATTTTTTACAGAAATATTTAATAGTGCTTTAAAGGGAAGGAATCACTTTCCGACCTTGAATGCCACTCAAAATGGCAAACAGCTGTTATCAACTACATCTGCACGTTGTTTCCAATACTTATGAGAAATGAATTGCTTAAGGTTGCTGTCAACATGTTAGGTACTCTCAGGAAATGATTACCACAACACCCATATATGCACATACATTATTCTGTCCAGGAGAATGGAATGGTACATAGCTTGAGATTAATGAGACATATTTAGCTCAGGTTATAAAGTTGATTTCATAAACAAGCACAATAAGGTTGCTTAAATTGTCTCTTATTGGCTTACTAGGCTGAGTACATAGCAAGATACCAGGCTAAGTGCATAGTCATAAATGATTTTAAGGCATATTATTAATTTAGTTGCAAAGTCCAGCAAAAGTTCAGTTTATTTGATGTCAAGAGATATTTTGATAAAACAGTGTCATGATAGATCTCTATATTCATATATCATCTTGTTAGAATGTTCAGCTATTGGGGATGATCATCATAGCATTAATCAGGTTCAGGAGGGATCACTCTTCTGCTGTTCAGACTTTAAACTGCTAAGTATTAGGTTCAAGCCTATCTCTGTACTGGGATACAGAACTCCAGAAGTAAGAAAAGGGTTTGATGAAAGGAATCCAAGGAGAAAACTGAGAGAGAGTTAGTTACTGAGGATTCTGAAAACATTATGCATGGCACAATAGACAACATGTTCTAAAATTAGATATCATGTACTAGACATGATCTTATTATGAAAGTGAGGCAAGATGTCTCACTAGGACCATGTAATTTATAATTGCCTTAGCCTGTTATAAACATTCACTGGTAAAAACAATCTTTAAAAAAAATGTAAAGTCCTGAATACCTTCCACTGCATCTTGTCACTGCCAACCCGTCCAATCTGGTCCTCCTCTGGCCTTAGCTGTACTGTTGAGGCTCCTGAGAGATACATATGTGTTGTTAAAATCAGACATGAGGACTGGGAAATAACCATAACAATCTTCTTAACCGGTAATACAGATGTTGAAAATGAAGTCATGAAGAATTGGATTTTTAACAATTAAATGCTCATTTTAGCATAAAATTCAACTAGATGTTTACTGGCTTGGGAAATGTTATTTTCTAAAGATTCATGCACCAAACAGACATACAAGAGGAGACACAATGTTGACATTAAGAACAAAGGAGCATGCACAAGGGTTTCCAGTCAACAGAAACTAGCACAGAATTGGTAGGTGCACAAAACCACATACAGTCACACTGCACACTGTTCTCCACTTTAAACATTTATTAGGCATTTTCTTAATTACAACTTCTTACATCTCATTATGTGAACACCTTCCTTAGATCTGAGATGCCTTTCTATATGATTCTGACAAATGGCTCCCTTCTTAGAAGGCTTGGCACAAATTTGGCCATCTTCCTTGATTCTGTTATCTTTAGTTTGACAGGTATGGTTTTCCCTTAGCTACCTAAAAGGGAATACTTTTTTCCAAAACTTTACTTTCTCTTTGAGATGTTAATTACTTCTTCAGATATCTAACTCTCTTCTTTTTAATTAAATTATTGTTTGCTTTGTATACATTTGTTGTGTTTACATCATTCCCTCTTCTGATCCCTCCCTCTAACCACTCCCATACTCCCCATACTCCCCAGCTTTCTTCTTTAATTATTATAATTACAAATTCTCTCTCTCTCTCGCTCTCTCTCTCTCTCTCTGTGAGTGTGTGTGTGTGTGTGTGTGTGTGTGTATGTGTGCGTGTGTGTGTGTGTGAAGTTACACATACAACCTGCTGACTCTGCTCTGTGCCACTTGGATGTGTATGCTATTTGAACTGACCGCTTGGTGTGGAATAAGCAGCTAGAAAACCAATCCCTTGGCTGTAAGCACCAGCTGTCTAATTAGACTCGTAGCCCTCTCGACAGGAGAGAAATCATCCCTGATACTTTAAACTCAGTGAATGACCCAAGGCTAGTGAGGCCATGGAACATGTAGGACAACCTAGTGCTGAACCAGGATACAAGTTGGTACTTTGGTTCTACTCAGTCTCTTAGACTTTTTAGTATTCTCTTCCTACATTTATAAAGATCTCTCTTAATTTATAAAGAACTTATTTCCATGTTGACCTCTATAGACAACTCTATGATTTTCCTCCTTTGGTTACCTAAAATCTCTCTCATCCCAATCTGCGTTACCCTCTTCTTATTCTTCCATTTCCTAAAATACCTTATGTTAGTTAACCCAAGACTTTGGTAATCGCACTCTAAACTATTAGTCATACTTTGGCTCCATCAATGGCACTCTAAATATAACTTCTTTTAGAAGTTTTTAAGCTTTTAACCCAGTCATCATATTTGGACTTTGATTTGTGCCGTGTAAGTAATCATGAGTGAATGGGAAGTTGTCAACCATATCAAACCTTAAAGAAAACTCACTGTCCTTCTACCAACATCTTTTGACTTCAAACAGCTTCTCAGCCAGGGGTAGGATATCAACTTCCTCTCTCCATGGTGAGATTTTGGAATTTGTGTGGCTCCAGTGCCTGCTTTCATAGGCACTGAGTTTACATATGTAACTACTCTGCTCTGTCTGAAAAACTCTGTTTTCTGCATTCATCCATTACCTCCTGGCTCCTGCAATCTTTCCATCTACTCTTCCTCAAGATCCTTAAGACTCAAGAGGAAGTGATATGATATAGGTGCCATTTGGGTTCGAACATGACTTAGTCTTACTGTCTGTTGACCAATAGTGTGCCTCCATTGTTACTTCTCAACTACTGCAAGACAAAGCATGTCTGAGGAGGATTAAAAAGTGCACTAATTTATGTGTCTTGTAATAAATAACTGTCGTTTTAATACTATATCTATTTTTTTATTATTTATTTTATTTTATTTTTTTAATTTACATTCCAAATCACTTCCCCTTTCCCGTTTCCTCCCTCCCCGAAAGTTCCATAAGCCCCCTTCCCTCCCTCTTTTCTCCATTCAACCCCCTCTCGTTACTCTGTCCTGGCGTTCCCCTACATCCATTCTTTCCAGGACC
The DNA here is from genome assembly GCA_036184795.1 of Tokudaia tokunoshimensis. NCBI lineage: Eukaryota > Metazoa > Chordata > Mammalia > Rodentia > Muridae > Tokudaia > Tokudaia tokunoshimensis. The sequence goes on from BTHU01000019.1 coordinate 43,525,700, forward strand.
AGGGGTCTCTCCTTCCATCTTTTTAGAAATCTATTGATATGCGGATTGTGTCTAGGGTATTCCGAGATTCTGGGTCAGTGACTGCATACCATGTGTGTTCTTTTGTGATTGGGTTACCTCACTAAGGATGATATTTTCAAGATCTGACCATTTGTCTAGGAATTTCGTGAATTCATTGTTTTTAATTGAAGAGTAGTATTCCATTGTGTAGATATATCACATCTTCTGAATCCATTCCTCCGTTGAGGGACATCTGGGTTCTTTCCAGCTTCTGGCTATTATAAATAAGGCTGCTATGAACATAGTGGAGCATGTGTCCTTATTGCATGCAGGTAAAGTCTCTGGGTATATGCCCAGGAGTGGTATAGCCGGATCCTCCGGGAGTGTCATGCCCAGTTTTCTGAGGAACCGCCAGACTGCTTTCCAGAGTGGTTGTACCAGCCTGCAACTCCACCAGCAGTGGAGGAGTGTTCCTCTTTCTCCACATCCTCGCCAACAACTGCTGTCTCCTGTGTTTTTGATCTTAGCCATCCTGACTGGTGTGAGATGGAATCTCAGGGTTGTTTTGATTTGCATTTCCCTAATGACTAAGGATGATGAACATCTCTTTAGGTGCTTCTCAGCCATTAGATATTCTTCAGGTGAGAACTCTTTGTGTAGCTCTGTACCCCATTTTTTAATAGGGTTACTTGCCTCTCTGGAGTTTAACTTCTTGAGTTCTTTGTATATCTTGGATATTAGCCCTCTGTCGGATGTAAGGATGTAAGATTGGTAAAGATCATTTCCCAGTTAGTTGGTTGCCGCTTTGTCTTTTTGACAGTGTCTTTTGCCTTGCAAAATCTTTGTAATTTAATGAGGTCCCATTTGTCTATTCTTGATCTTAGAGCATAAGCTATTGGAGTTCTGTTCAGGAAATTCTCCCCTGTGCCCATATGTTCAAGGTTCTTCCCTAGTTTCCCTTCTATTAGTTTCAGTGTGTCTGGTTTTATGTGGAGATCTTTGATCCACTTAGAATTGAGCTTAGTGCAAGGAGATAAGGATGGGTCAATTTGCATTCTTCTGCATGTTGACCTCCAGCTGAGCCAGCACCATTTGTTGAAAAGGCTATCTTTTTTCCACTGGATGGTTTTAGTTCCTTTGTCAAAGATCAAGTGACCATAGGAGTGTGGATTCATTTCTGGGTCTTCAATTCTGTTCCATTGATCTACATGTCTGTTACTGTACCAATACCATGCAGTTTTTAACACTATTGCTCTGTAGTACAGCTTGAGGTCTGGGATACTGATTCCCCCAGAGGTTCTTTTACTCTTGAGAATAGTTTTAGCTATTCTGGGTTTTCTGTTATTCCAGATGAATTTTTGAATTGCTCTTTCTAACTCTATGAAGAATTGAGTTGGGATTTTGATGGGGATTGCATTGAATCTGTGTATTACTTTTGGTAAGATGCTCATTTTTACTATATTAATCCTGCCAATCCATGAGCATGGCAGATTTTTCCATCTTCTGAGGTCTTCTTCAATTTCTTTCTTCAGAGACTTGAAGTTCTTGTCATACAGATCTTTCACTTGTTTGGTTAGAGTCATGCCAAGATACTTAATATGGTTTGTGGCTATCGTGAAGGGTATTATTTCTCTTACTTCTTTCTCAGCCTGCTTATCCTTTGAGTATAGGAAGGCTTCTGACTTGCTTGAGTTGATTTTATATCCTGCCACTTTGCTGAAGTCGTTTATCAGCTGTAGGAGTTCTCTGGTGGAGTTCTTTGGGTCGCTTATGTATACTATCATATCGTCTGCAAATAGTGATAGTTTGACTTCTTCCTTTCCAATTTGTATCACTTTGACCTCTTTTTGTTGTCTAATTGCTCTAGCTAGAACTTCAAGTACTATATTGAAAAGATATGGAGAGAGAGGGCAGCCTTGTCTAGTCCCTGATTTTAGTGGGATTGCTTCAAGTTTCTCTCCGTTTAGATTGATGCTGGCTACCGGTTTGCTGTAAATTGCTTTTACTATGTTTAGATATGGGCCTTGAATTCCTGATCTTTCCAAGACCTTTAGCATGAAAGGATGCTGAATTTTGTCAAATGCTTTCTCAGCATCTAATGAGATGACCATGTGGTTTTTTTCTTTGAGATTGTTTATGTAGTGGATTACATTGATGGATTTCCTTATATTGAACCATCCCTGCATCCCTGGGATGAAGCCTACTTGATCGTGGTGAATGATCGTTTTGATGTGTTCTTGGATTCGGTTGGCAAGAATTTTATTGAGTATTTTTGCATCGATATTCATAAGAGAGATTGGCCTGAGATTCTCTTTCTTTGTCGGATCTTTGTGTGCTTTTGGTATTAGTGTAATTGTGGCTTCATAGAACGAGTTGGGTAGTGTTCCTTCTGTTTCTATTTTGTGGAACAGTTTGAAGAGTATTGGTGTTAGGTCTTCTTTGAAGGTCTGATAGAATTCTGCACTAAAACCATCTGGACCTGTGCTTTTTTTGGTTGGAAGACTTCCAATGACAACTTCTATTTCTTCAGGGCTTATAGGACGGTTTAGATGGTCTATTTGCTCCTGATTTAATTTTGGTACTTGGTATCTGTCAAGGAAATTGTCCATTTCCTCAAGATTTTCTAGTTGTGCTGAATACAGGTTTTTGTAGTAGGATCTGATGATTTTTTGAATTTCCTCAGTTTCTGTTGTTATCTCTCCCTTTTCGTTTCTGATTTTATTAATTTGGATGCTAACTCTGTGCCCTCTGGTTAGTCTGGCTAAGGGCTTATCTATCTTGTTGATTTTCTCAAAGAACCAACTCCTCGTTTTGTTGATTCTTTGTATGGTTTTATTTGTTTCTACTTGATTGATTTCAGCCCTGAGTTTGATGATTTCCTGCCTTCTACTCCTCTTTGGTGTATTTGCTTCTTTTTGTTCCAGGGCTTTCAGGTGTGCCATTAAGCTGTTAGTGTATGCTGTCTCCCGTTTCTTTTTGGTTTCACTCAGGGCTATGAATTTTCCTCTTAGCACTGCTTTCATTGTGTCCCATAAATTAGGGTATGTTGTGCCTTCATTTTCATTAACTTTCAAAAAGTCTTTGATTTCTTTCTTTATTTCCACCTTGACCAAGTTATCATTGAGTAGAGCATTGTTCAGCCTCCATGTGTACGTGGGTTTTCTTTTGTTTTTGTTGCCATTGAAGACCACCCTTATTCCATAGTGATCTGATAGGAGGCATGGGATTATTTCTATCTTCTTGTATCTGTTGAGGTCTGATTTGTGACCAATTATATGGTCAATTTGGAGAAGGTACCATGAGGAGCTGAGAAGAAGGTGTATTCTTTAGCTCTAGGATGAAATGTTCTATATATATCAGTTAGTTCCATTTGGTCCAAGGCTTCAATTAGATTCACTGTGTCCCTGTTTAGTTTCTGCTTTCCTGAACGATCCATTTCAGAGAGCGGGGTGTTGAAGTCACCCACTATTATTGTGTGCGGTGCGATGTGTGCTTTGAGTTTTAGTAAAGTTTCTTTTACGAATGAGGGTGCCCTTGCATTTGGAGCATAGATATTCAGAATTGAGAGTTCTTGATGGTGGATTTTTCCCTTGATCAGTATGTAGTGTCCTTCTGTGTCTTTTTTGATGACTTTAGGTTGAAAATCAATTTTATCTGATATTAGGATGGCTACTCCACCTCGTTTCTTGGGGCCATTTGCTTGTAAAATTGTTTTCCAGCCTTTTACTCTGAGGTAGTGTTTGTCTTTGACCCTGAGGTGCGTTTCCTGCATGCAGCAAAATGCTGGGTCCTGTTTACGTATCCAGTCTGCTAGTCTATGTCTTTTAATTGGGGAATTGAGACCATTGATATTAAGAGAGATTAAGGCATAGTGATTATTGCCATCTGCCATTCTTGACGCTATCTTTATGTTTGAGTGGTTATCTACTTTTGGGTTTGATTCAAGAAGGTTATTATCTCATTTTTTCCAGGGTGTTGTTTCTCTCCCCGTATTGGAGGTTTCCACCTATTATCCGTTGCAGGGCTGGATTTGTGGAAAGATATTGTGAAAATTTGGTTTTATCATGGAATATCTTGGTCTCTCCATCTATGGTGATTGAGAGTTTTGCTGGGTATAGTAGTCTAGGCTGGCATTTGTGCTGTCTTAGTGTCTGCATGAGATCTGCCCAGGATCTTCTGGCTTTCATAGTCTCTGGTGAGAAGTCTGATGTGATTCGGATAGGTCTTCCTTTGTATGTTACTTGGCCCTTTTCTCTTACTGCTTTTAGTATTCTTTCTTTGTTTAGAACATTCGGTGTTTTGATTATTATGTGATGGGAGGTATTTCTGTTCTGGTCCAGTCTGTTTGGAGTTCTGTAGGCTTCTTGTACGTTCATCAGCATCTCTCTCTTTAAGTTAGGGAAGTTTTCCTCCATAATTTTGTTGAAGATGTTTACTGGCCCTTTAAGTTGCAAATCTTCACTCTCATCTATACCTATAATCCTTAGGTTTGGTCTTCTCATTGTGTCCTGGATTTCCTGGATGTTTTGGGTTACACGTTTTTTGCATTTTGCATTTTCTTTGACTGTTGAGTCGATGCTTTCTATGGAATCTTCAGCACCTGAGATTCTTTCTTCCATCTCTTGTATTCTATTGTTGATGTTTGCATCTATGACTCCTGATTTCTTCCCAAGGTTTTCTATCTCCAAAGTTGTCTCCCTTTGTGATTTCTTAGTTGTTTCTACGTCCTTTTTTAGTTCCTGGATGGATTTGCTGAGATCCTTCACTTGTTTGTTTGTATTTTCCTGTATTTCTTTAAGGTATTTTTGCATTGCCTCTTTCAGGAATTCTTCCTGATGACCCACGTTCTCCTGCATTTCTCTGAGCGATTTTTGTGTTTCCTCCTCATGGGAATCCATCTGTTGATCCATTGTCTCCTGCATTTCTTTAAGCAGTTCTCGTGTTTCCTTTGTAAGGGCATCTAACCGTTGATTCATTTCTTTAAGCAATTTTTGTGTTGCCTCCTTATGGGCATCCGTCTGTTGACCCATATTCTTCTGCATTTCTTTATGCCAATTTTGTGATTCCTTTGTGAGTGCATCTACCCGTTGATTCATCTCGTTAAGCGATTTTTGTGTTGTCTCCTTGTGCGCCTCCATCTTTTGATCCATGTTCTCCTGCATTTCTCTAAGCGATTTTTGTGTTTCCTTTGTAAGGGCTTCTAACCGTTGATTCATGGTCTCCTGTAACTCTTTATGAGATTTATTTGTGTCCTTCTTGTGATCCTCTAATAGCATCATGAGAAGTGATTTTAAATCCAGATCTTGTCTTTCGGGTGTGGTGGGGTATCCAGGATTTGCTGCTGTTGGAGAGTTGGGTTTGGATGGTCCCACATTACTTTGATTTCTGTTAGTAACATTCCTACGTTTGCCTTTTGCCATCTGGATACCTCTGATGTTAGTTGGTCCTGTTGCCCCTGGCTGTTGGTTGGACCTCCTTTGAGCCTGCAAAGCTATTTCTGCCCCCCCTGGATTGCCAGGATTCCCCTGGCACCGATTTCTGGGGCCTGCCTGCTCCTGAGTGACTTTGGAGCCCTAATGTGTCTTGCCCCAAGTGATCTTATATTGGGGAGGCCTTGCACATCCAAAGGCTCAGCCTAGTGGATTCCTGGAGCAGAGGTCGCCAAAGGGAGGCTGGTAGGCTCCTGCCCTGTGCAGGGGTGAGTGATCTCTCCTGGGGGGGGAGGGGGCGTCCCTCTGCCAGGCAGAAGTCCCACAGCAGAGCTAGCACGCTGGTTACTAAAGATCTGCCCAGCACTTGGGAGCTGCACACACACAAGCCGCCCGAGACCCAAGCGATATTAAGCCTGTTTGTCTCAGAACCTGGCTGTCCCAACTTTCCAGTCACTGGAGCAAAGATGGGGGAGTGCAATCTGCACACTCTCCGTGGTGCTGCTCACCCTGCAGAAGCGCTGGCCTGCAGATCTGGCACCCAGACGACCACAGAGCTGACCCGTTCTCGGGCACAGAAGGAAGCCCCAACAGGCAGTGTCCCAAGTGATGTTATATTGGGGATAGGGAGGTTGGGGTACCTGTCTCTTCAGCGCAGTCTGCGGGAACAGAGGTCGCAGAAGGAAAGCTGGTAGGCTCCCGCCCAGTGCGGGGTCCCTCTGCCAGGCAGAAGTCCCACAGCAGAGCTGGCGTGCTGGTTACTGCAGATCAGCCCCGCACTTGGGAGCCGCATACACACAAGCCGCCCGAGACCCAAGCGATATTATGCCTGTCTGTCTCAGAACCTGGCTGTCCCAACTTCGCAGTCACTGGAGCAAAGATGGCGGAGTCATACTATATCTATTTAACAAAGAATAATAGTACATTCTTGCCAAGGGCTTATGACTTGTCTAGCCACAGTTTCTTGGGACAATAATGATTGCAGATATAGGCTTTTCATATAGACTTGGGCCTTAAATCCTGTCAGAAATTGGTCGATTATTCCTTTAAAATTCCTGCTCCTATGACACCAGTGGGCAAATCTTGTCAGGTTAGTCATTGAGGCTCACAGGGTTGACAGTTGGGCAATGTTAATGGTTACCTTTCTTCTATGGTAACACGCATAGCATATCTCACCTCATCAATACTAGCCAATAGAAATAATGCTCCTGTGTGAGTAGCACCTAGAGTTCTCTGGGGTCTTTGATTAACAATGTGGTACCTTCAGGTATAGGGTCTTACTGTAAAGTTGTTGATGGGAACCAAGTCATGGCAACAGCCTCTAGTGATTTTTTGTCTTTGTCTCTCAGTTGCCAACAATTGGATCTTATTTGTTAGCCTGTAGTATCTAGTAGGAGCACTATATATTTGTCATAGAGTAAATCCATTAAACTGGGCAGGGGGGTGTCTGTGTGTCTGTGTGTGTGTGTGTATGTGTGTGTGTGTGTGTCTGACTGACTGTCTGTCTGTCTGTCTGTCTGTCTGCCTGTCCTGGTCATTCACTTTAATGATGCTTGCAAACATATGTGTTTGGGGATGAATATTGTCACTGTATAGCGTATCAGAGTAACACCCTTACAAAAGGCTGTGTGTGCTACAGTCACTAAAACCCTGTCATAGGTATAGCTGGTAAAGACTTTTTGTCTAGGCTGTTTCTTCACTGAAATGATATCCTTCATTATGCAGAATCTTTGGTGGTTGTTTCACTTGTCAATGGTTGTTCTTAATTCCTGCATTCCTGAAGTCCTTTTCAGGAAATTCTTATCTATGCCTATAAGTTTAAGCCTGTTGTACACCTCTGTCAGACTCAAGGTATTCAATCTTTTGGTGAGATCACTCACTTGGTAGAAAGAGATGGATGCAGTTTCATTCTTCTCTGTATAGATATCTGCTTGGGACAGCACCATCTGTTAAAGATGTTGTCTTTTCTCCAGTGACAACATCTTTTTTTTTTGACATCTTTATCAAAAACTAGATGGTCAGAAAGGACTGTGGGCTTTTTTTTTTTTTTTGGACCTTTGATGCTTCTCCATTGTTCAATGTGTCTGTTTTATGCCAGTACCATGATGTTTATATTTCTATAATTCTAGAGTACAACTTGAAGTCAGAAGTAGTGATACCTTTAGCAGTTTTATTGTTGAAGACTTTTACATAGTCTGAGTTTTTTATGTTGGAAATGGGAGAATGGAATCAAAACAAACTTAATGGGGTTCTCGAGGAATTAATAAGAATATTTAACAAACTGTGCCTTCTGATAAAATTGAAGATTTACATGGAAAATATTTCTGATAAAATTGAAAAAAATATATGGAAAAACATTGAAATTAAAGATTATCATGGAAAATTATACAGATAAAATGGTAGGCATAAAAATATTTTTAAGTTGATTGAAAGTGAAATTATAAATATTTTCTGATAAAATTGAAGATTTACATGGAAAATATCTCTGATAAAATTGAAGATTTACATGGAAAATATCTCTGATAAAATTGAAGAAATATATAAAAAACACATTAAGATTGAGTATTTCATGGAAAAATTATATAGATAAAATGGTAGGCATAAAAATATTCCTAAGTTTTTTGAAAGTGGAATTATAAACACTTTCTGATAAAAGTGAAGATATACAAGGAAAATATTCCTGAAAAAATTCAAGAAATATATAGAAAAATATGCTAAAACTGACTATTACATGGAAAATTATACAGATAAAATGGAAGGTATAAAAATGTTCCTAAGTTGATTGAAAGTAAAATTATAGACATTGTCTGATAAAACTGAAGATCCACAAGGAAAATACTTCTGAAAAAATTGAAGAAAAATACAGAAAAACATTAAAATTGAAGATTATCATGGACAATTATACCGACAAAATGGTAGGCACAAAAACATTCCTAAATTGATTGAAAGTGGAACTACAAACACCCGCCCCCTCGATGAAACCGAAGATCTACATGAAAAACACCTCCGACAATATCGAAGAAATACACAGAAAAAATGTTAAAATTAAAGATTATCATGGAAAATAATACAGTCAAAATGGTAGACACAAAAAGCATTACTAAATTGAAAGAGGAATCACAAACATTTTCTGATAAAACCGAAGATCCACATGAAAAACCCCTCTGTTAGACTATGGTTTTGGGGGGGGGGGGAATTGAGTCTATTGACGCTATAAGATATTAAGGAATAGTGATTGTTGCTTCCTGTTATTTTTGATGTTCTTTTTATGTTTGTGTGGTTACTTTCTTTAGGGTTTGTTGGAAAATGATTACTTTCTTGCTTTTTCTAGGGTGTAGTTTCCCTCCTCATGTTGGTGTTTTCCATCTATTATCCTTTGTAGGGCTAGATTTATGTTTATAATTCTACTTTCAATCAACTTAGGAATATTTTAATTCCTACCAATTTATCTGTATAAATTTCTTCAGTTTTATCAGAGATATTTTCCATGTAAATCTTCAATTTTATCAGAAAATGTTTTTACTTCTACTTTCAATAAATTTAGGAATATTTTTATGCCTACCATCTTATCTGTATAATTTTTCATGAAATAGTCAGTTTTAATGTGTTTTTCTATATATTTCTTGAGTTTTATCAGAAATATTTTCCTTGTAGATTTTCAATTTTATCAGAAAATGTTTATAATTCCACTTTCAATCAACTTAGAAATATTTTTATGCCTACCATTTTATCTATATAATTTTTCCATGAAATAGTCAATCTTAACGTGTTTTTTCTACATATTTCTTCAATTTTATCATTGTGTATATTTACACAATAGAATACTACTCAGCAATTAAAAACAATGAATTCATGAAATTCTCAGGCAAATGGGGAACAGGAGGAGGGAAGAGGGCTTATGGGACTTTCGGGGAGCGGGGGAACTGGGAAAGGGGAAATCATTTGGAATGAAAATAAAGAATATAGAAAATAAAAATAATAATAATTAAAAAAACTGTGCCTTCTAAGTTGTGCCAGGTCCACTGAGATGTTATAAGTAAAATGTACCCTCATATGCTGAGCAAATTTATGAGCAAGAAGCTGTGGTTATTTGAATAAAATTAATCTCCATAGTCTCCTGTGTTTCAATGTTTGGCCCACAGGATATGCCACTACTAGGAGGTGTGTCTTTGTTGGAGGAATTGTCTCACTGTGGGGGTGGGCCTTGAGGTACTGTGCTCAAGCTCCACCCAGAGTGAAAGAGAAAGTCTCTTCCTGGATGCCTTTGGATCAAGATGTAAAACTCTGGCTCCTTCAGCAGGACTGTGTCTGCCTGGACGCTGCCATGCTTCCTGTCATGATGACAATGGACTGAACCTCTGAAACTGTAATCCAGTCCCAATTAAATGTCATCCCTTATAAGAATTGCCTTGGTCACGGCCTCTCTTCAGCAACAGAAACCCTAACTAAGACAAAGCTATCACTCAGGTTAATTGGTGGCAGACATGGCCAAGCCACACTGTACTGTGGGGCTTCGATGCCTTCATGAATATATGCAGGGATGGGAGTGTGGATATGACTACTAGTCAGCAGCAGACTAACACTGAACCATACAATGAAGCAGTGGCAACATGTTAGAAGCCCTGAAATTAGACTGATCAATGGCTGTTCATCAAGGGAGTCCACATTCTCTCCCCAAGTGGTCTGTTTTATGATTATGTCATATTGGGTCATATACATTTTCATAAGGTACTCTTGTAATGTCTCAATAATGTAAAATTGATAATATGATAAGTGATATTCAGTGTCTGGTTTTACTTCTAAATTTTGAGGTGAAATCTCTTTGGTGAGGAGAATGTCTCTGTCTTCCCGATTTAAGAGGCGTTCTTACAATATCATTTTATTAACAGAGTTCTCACCCTTCTCTTCAGCGACTCCCACGTTTTCTCCACTTTCTTCAGGATTCAAAGACACTCGAGCATTCCACCTTGGTTGAAATCGCTCAATGATGGACTAACAAAATGAACATCAGTGAAGAGCTGCACAGAAATTTCCTGAGACCTTAGCAAGATACAGCTAGATTTCCTTATCAAAAGCAAGGAGATATAAATAGAAGAGCCATGTACAGGAAAACAAAACATAAGACCCTTATTTGTGCTCTCTATATCATGTATGCATTTTTCTTCATAGGGTAGCTGACTGCAGAAGTCCAGAGGAGACCTCAACATGGACATAAGAGTCTTCAATCTTTAAACAAGAAGCTAACTTCAAAATACCTGAGTAGTATATGTAATCACCACAAAAACACCCAACTTTTAAACAAATCTTATTCTTTTGCTATGGTAGGATGAGACATTGATAAGACCTACATGAACAAAAACATTTTGTGTCAAGGGAAGAAGTGTCAAAGGAAAAGAGCCTTTATAATGTAAGCTTTACATGTAATGTAAATAATAATAAATATTAAAATTATAATTAATAATAAGCTATATATAATATAAGCTTTATAATGTAAGCTGAGGACAAACTATGTACTGTTTTAGATGGTCCTCTTTGGACTAAATATATATTCAATTTTTACAATGAACTGGCTACATGGGCCATATGGAGAAACCTTCCTTACCTGACAGCTAAATGAAAGTATAAGATATTCCATGAAAGTTTTCCAAATTCAGAGAGACTTTTTAAAACTACAAGGACATTCATAAGTAATGGAGCAAAAGAACTTTAAAGACAAGTTCCTGAAATGTGACAGGCATTGATTTTGTTCCCATGATAAAAGAATACATCTGACTGATGAGAGTTACTTTCTAGTGATTTCTATGTTCATACTTCCTTCTTCTAAAATCTCCCAAGACTTAAGGGGGAGGCATAGACACCACAAAGGATGGACTTGTACAGAGAACACCTTCTACCTTACTCCCACCCAACCCTACAGACCCAAATGCAACCTTCCTTCTCAGAGCTGAAACCTTTGCTAACAGAAGCTGTAAGGATACTCTCTTTTCTCCTTTGACTGCTCTCCCAATGCAGAACCAACTCTGCTCTTTCCAGTGTATAAATAGTAGGGCACTTAAAAGATACTAACTGGAGATGATTCAAGGTTAGAGCAGATCAAATGACCACAGCAAGGCAGTATGCATCTTTGCTGCACCTGGATAGCATGAGTCTCTCACTGTTTTTCACACATTACATATACAAACTAAAACAGGTAAGTCTTTAAGTGGAGAGTACAATCTCAATGGATTTTAATATCAGGCAAAATCAGTGTGTGGTAGTTTCTTATATTTGCTGACATTCATCACTGAAATAATAACAGTGGGTGTTAAGTGTGGAGCTTGACACCAAAAGATACATTCAAGAAGATGGTGTTCTATTTATTGCTACTGGGGTCCAGTGAACATCCGTGTTCTCATGCACAACTGAGATAATGAACATAGCAAGAGTCCAAAATAAGATAGATAGATAGATAGATAGATAGATAGATAGATAGATAGATAGATAGATAGATAGATAGATAGATAGATAAACTTTTACTCTCTGTTATGCTGCTGGTTATTAGGAAGTCTTGGATGAATTTTCAGTCATTGAGAGTGAACATCAATGCATTAATCAGGTTCAGGAGAGTTCACTCTTCTACAGTTCCTACTTTAGACCAGTTCAAATTTGGTCTCTCTATATACAAGGTAAGATTATAGGGATGGAACTCCAGCAATAAGTAAAGATTGTAAAAGAAATCCAAGGATAGGACTTAGAAGGAGTTAGTTCCTGTAGATACTGAAAATGTTATACATGTCACAGTTGACAAAATGTTATAAAATTAACCATTAGATGATAGTCTTTTTATTCACCAGCACAATGTGACTTGTATTTCACTCACCCTGTGTTAAATATTCATCACTGAGAAGACTCTTAATATGAAAATGTAAAGTTCTGAGTACCTTTTGCTGCTTCTTGTCAATGGCATACCATCCCGTCTGATCCTCCTCTGGCCTTAGTTGGACTGTTGTGGCTCCTAAGAGATACATATGTGTAGTTAAATATCAGACAGGAAGACAGGAAAATAAACATAACCATCTACTTAACTGGTAATACAGATTTTGAAAACGGAGTAACAAAGAATTAGGGGGATGGGTTGGTTTGGTTTGGTTTTTTGTTTGATTTTTTGTTTTTGTTTGTCTTGGTTTTGGTTTGTTTTTTGTTTGGTTGGTTTGTTTGTTTTGTTTTGTTTCAGCTTTTCGAGACAGGGTTCCTTTGTGTATCCCTGGCTGTCATGAAATTTACTATGTCGAGCAAGTTGGCCTTGAACTCACAGAAATCCATATGCCTCTGGCTCCTGAGTGCTGGAATTACAGGCACACATCACCAACTTTGATTTTTAATTCAAAAATTCAACATTCATTTCAGCTTACTTTTCAACTAGGCTGGGAAATGTGTGTAGTTATCCTGAGATTTATGTACAAAATAGATACATAGGAGAAGGCACGATGTTGAAGCTAAGCATGCACAAGGGGCTCCAATGGAGAGACCCATGGCTCCAGCTGCATAAGTAGCAGGGGATGGTCTTGTCAGACATCAATGAGAGGAGAGGCCCTTGGTCCTATGAAGGCTCGATGTCCCAGTGTAGGGGAATTTCAGGACAGGGAAGCAGGAGTGGGTGGATTGGTGAGCAGGGGGAGGGGGGATAGGATAGGGGGTTTTAAGAGGGGGAAACCAAAGAAAATAGCATTTGAAATGTAGATAAAGAAAATATCTAATCAAAAAAAAAGAAGATAAAGAATAGGTGGGGGCAGGGTTTTGATCCCCTCCCCAAGCCTGGAGGCGGGGAGGGGCAAGAAAACCTAGTAAAAGAAATCAGGAGTCATAGATCCAAGCATCTCCAACAGAATACAAGAGAGAGAAGAGAGAATCTCAGGTGCAGAAGATACCATTACAAAAAGAAAGAAAGAAAGAAAGAAAGAAAGAAAGAAAGAAAGAAAGAAAGAAAGAAAGAAAGAAAGAAAGAAAGAAAGGGAAGGAAGGAAGGAAGGAAAGGAAGGCAGCCTAAGAAACAAAATGTGTAAGTAAGTGTGATCACATGAGCTTACAGACTATAGCTATTGCCCTTGGTTGTTCTCCAGAGGTGGAAGGTAAATACCTGTTGCTGAAAGCACCAAGCACTTCAGGGCCCAGGGTCTACTCTGTTTGGGGAGTCTCGTGGACAACCTTGACAACTCAACAGAGGATTTCTCCTGCCTGATTTGAACGGGTTTATCAGGAGGTTTTTGGCTCTTGAAAATAGCATCATCAGCACAGATCAAAAAATGTGTATTTTCATAAAATGTATTTATATGTAAAATATGCATATGTATAGGTATATTTTACACACTTACATATTTTTCTTTTCAAGTTCCCTTCCCCAGACTAGAAGAACTTCTGCACACACACACACACACACACACCCATCAAATCTCAAGTTCCCTGTTGGTCTTCCTGTCTATTCTTCCCTACTAAACCCCTCATAGTCTGTCTCAAAGTTTAAGAACCAAAAAGCCTCAGGGGGGCTGAAAAACTCAGACAGGAACATTGATTTACCTGGTAATATCCTAATGGGATTTTTAAGATGTTATGAATTTTCTGATCAGATCAGCACCCCAGCCTCTGTTGTTGCCTAACACTTTGAGAGTGCATGAGGACCGACATGAACATGGGATCTTCTGTTCAAACCCTCTTCTGCCCTGCAAAACCCCAAGCAGCCACCACACATGCACACTCTCCACTTCCACCGAGGCTGGTGTCCTTGGGTTATTCTGAGTAAAGAACAGTCCTGACCCTGTAGAGACTGCATTCCACTTTTAGTTCCAAGGAACTCTAAGTTTCTTAGAATAGAGACTCTTTGATGTTTCTGCCTTATTTTTCCTATATTTCTAATACAATTCTTTTCATTTTGTAATGAGGCTCGCAACTGTATACACTGACCTCATTTCCTGCTGCCTTTACCTCTTCCCACGTAAATCTTTGTTCCCTCTTCCTAAATACTCTTCCACTTCCTAAAACTTTTTCATTTTAGACAAAAACTCTGATGATTTTATTCCTACTTTAGCTCCCTTACCAACAAGAAGAAATAGATTAATGCTATTTACTATTTTACTATGTTAAGTAAAACAAACACGCTGAGCAAAGGGTGTTTATATCTTCCTCTATTTATAAGAACTCTTTCAAATGATTTCTTATTAACAATGTTCTCACCTTTCTCTTGAGCAGCTCCTGTATTTTCTCCACCTTCTTCAAGATCCATAGATGTTTGAGCTCTGCATCTCGGTTGAAACTGCTCAAAGATGGGCTGTGAAAATGAATTTCCATAAGGAGCTGTGCAAAAGTTTCCTAACAACTTTCCTAACATTTAGCTAGATTTCATATAAAAAGCAACTAGATATAAATAAAGGATGAATATACAAAAAGACAAAATAAATAAACAAACAAATAAAAATGTGGCAAGATTCTTATCGATTCTTTCTCCATAATGTCTGCACTTTCCTTCATGTGGTAACTGACCACAGAAGTGCAGAGGAGACATCATAAACATAGAGTCTGTACTGCGCATCTTTAAACAAGAAGTTAGCTTCAAAATGCCTAATTAGTGTTTGTAATAATCACAAAAATCACTAGATTTGAATATGATATGTGTGTAGGCATGTATATACACACAATCATACAAACATACATATATACATATACAAATCTTATTCTCCTTTTGCTGTGCAAACTAGTGTTTGCAATAATCATAAAAATCACTTGATTTGAACATATATATGTATGGACATATATATTATAGTTGCTGAATACCTCCCTTTGTTAGGGCTACTTTTTCTTCCTTATGTATATTTTACTACATAGACTACATGTATAATGTTGTTTTCTTAAGCATCAGAAGGCATTCGATGGGTCAGCTATAGCTCTAACTCCATTCTTCATGCCTTTTTATTTTGATTTTGATTATTTTTTGAGATGATCCTTCAGTTTCAGCTTCCTAAGCACTGACTAAGTCACAGGTGTACACCAGCCTTCCCAGAATTCATCCTTTTAATGTCAGCCTAGAGCTGAATGCCTATCCCGATGTATTCTAACACTGAGCAAAGTTGGTGTGTAACATTGTTATATTTTCTGATGTCCATTACTGAATTAACAATGAAATTAAGACTTATTGCTATGGAACATAACAGAGAGCCCCATCTAGAAGATAATGTTCTATTTATTTTTGGTGGGGTCCATTGTACATCTGTATTCTCGTGCACACCTGAGACCATGAAGGCAGCAAGAGTCCAAAGAAAAATAAAACCTGACCTTTACTATACTGTTGTTCTTAGGTGACTTTTCAGTCATTGAGAAAGAACCTCAAAGCATTAATCAGATTCAGAAGGGTTACTTCTACAGTTCCTACTTTAGACTACACAGTCACCAGTTCAAATGTGGCCTCTCTCTGTAGAAGGTAAGATGGTATAGAAATGGAACTCTGGCAATCAAAAAAGATTGTGAAAGAAATCCAAGGACAGGACTTAGGAGGAGTTAGTTCCTGAAGATTTGAAAATGTTATGCATGGCACACTTGATAAAAGGCTCTAAATTTAACCATTAGATAATAATCTCTTTAATACCCAACACAATGTGACTTGTATCTTATTTACCCTGTCTTAAATATTCATCACTGAGAAGACTCTTAATATGAAAATGTCAAGTTCTGAGTACCTTTTGCTGTTCCTTGTCAATGGCATACCATCCTGTCTGGTCCTCCTCTGGCCTTAGTTGGACTGTCGTGACTCCTGAGAGATATATTTATGTGTCATTAAAATCAGATATGAGGACAGTAACCATTACCATTCATCTACTTAACTGGTGATGCAAATGTTGAAAAAATAAGTAATGAATGGAATTTTTAATTTAACGATTAGATGCTCATCTCAGCTTAAAATTCAGCTAGATATTTACTGGCTTGAGAAATTTATACAATTATCTAGGGAGGTGTACAACAAATACACACATGGGAGGAGGTACAAGTTAAGCACATATGTTGATGAAATATGCATAAATGGTTCCAATAAACAGAAACTAACACAACTCTGGAATTGGTAGGTACATGGAATCTCACACAACCACACTGCCCATTCTCTACCTGGGAAGAGAATCGTCTCTAGGCATTTTCTTAATCGAATTACAGCTTCTTACACTTCTTATCTCCTTCCTGTCTGAAATACTTTTGCTCTACTTTTTGACCAGCTTCTTCCTCTGAATAAAACTCAGCACAATATCTGCCACCTTCCTGAATAATAGTTCTCATCATCTAGGTCAGAATGTATGCATTTAAATACCTTTAGAAATTTGCCCAGTTTTCAAATTTTCATTTTCATTGGAGTTGTCCATTATTCCTTTAGACTTAACTCCTTTGTTCATGGCCTCATGATGGCAATCATCATTTGTACAAGTACTGACATACTTTACTCAATAACCCTTTCTTGAGTTTTTACTAGGCTTATGCTCTGGGACTTGGGGAATGTAGAGAAATGAGACAATGTTGACCAAACACAGGTATTGCCTGAGGTGACTTATAAATGCTGAGTTTATGAAGATAGAGAGAAGAAAGCATGGGGGTGTGTATATGGGGGTCAAGCACAAATGCCTTGAATGGAGGAGCAGAATCACATGCCATTAATTTATTTACATGTTTGACTGGCCACAGCTGTTTCTGTTTATCTACTATGAAGAACACTTAAACCTGCAAGACCCAGTTTTCCAGCCCCAATGTCCTTGGGAACTGAAACTTACGGGATGCATGGTAACTTCTAATTTTAGGCTTTAACAGTCTGGTGCTCCTGTATTATATTATGATATTCCTCCCTGTATTTCTAATACAGCTACCTTTCGTTTTATGAAGAATTTATTTGCATACTCTCCTCTATACACACCTGCCTGACTCCTTTCACTTAATCCCTGTGACTTTGTCTATTTTAGTCTTTGTTCCTTCTTTTTAAACATTCTTCCATTTCCTAATACTTCTCATATTGAATAAAGACATTAATATTTCCAGTCACACATCAACTCTCTCAGGGAAACTTTCAACAATGTAACCTCTGTCAGAGGCTTGAAAAGATACACAGACTACTGTACAATTAAGACTAGTTTTCAATTCATGAATATTAGCTGGGCAATTGTCTTTGGTGAAGAGAACAATTCCATTTTCCTGTTTTAACAGGCATTCCTTGCTATGACTACTAATAGAGTTCTAGTTCTTACCTCTGTCTTCAGCAGCTCTTGTATTTTTTACAATTTTGGGGGGATCTATTGACACTCGAGCATTCCGTTTCAGCTGAAGTCTCTTAAATATAGTCTGCTAAAATTAGGATCAGTAAATAGTTGCACAGATTTCATAACTACTCTCAAAGAGCATCACAATTTCCTTTCTTAAAGCAACTAGATATAAACAAAATAATCATGCCCTTCAAAATAAACAGATCGATAGATAGATAGATAGATAGATAGATAGATAGATAGATAGATAGATAGATAGATAGATGATAGGGATATTCTTTGGGGGGATATTCTTTTTTAATTAATTAATTTTATTTATTGTTTTACATTCCATATTTTATTCCCTCCCACCCCAGTCTGCCCTCGGACCGTTCCACATCCCATACCTCCTTGCCACCACCTGTCTCCACATGAATGTCCCCACCCCCCACCCCTCCTGACCTCTAAACTCACTGGGGCCTCCAGTCTCTTGAGGGTTAGGTGTATCACCTCTGAATTAACACAGACCCGGCAGTCCTCTACTGTAAGTGTGTTGGGGGCCTCATATCAGCTGGTATATGCTGCCTGTTTGGTGGTCCAGTGTTTGAGGCATCTCGGAGGGCAGTTTAATTGAGACTGCTAGTCCTCCTACAGGATTGCCCTTCTCCTCAGCTTCATTCAGCCTTCCCTAATTCAACAACAGGGGTGAGCTGCTTCTGTTCATTGGTTGGATGCAAATATCTGCATCCAACTCTTTCAGCTGCTTGATGGGTCTTCCAGAGGGTGGTCATGCTAGGTCCCTTTATGTGAGCACTTCATAGCCTCAGTAATATTGTCAGGCCTTGGGACCTCACCTTGAGCTGGATCCCACTTTGGGTCTGTCGCTGGACCCTTTTTCCCTCCATTTCCATCCCTGTAATTCTTTCAGACAGGAACAATTATGGGTCAAGACTTGTGACTGTGGGATGGTCCCCCTCTACCTCATTTAATGCCCTGTCTTCCTGCTGGAGGTGGGCTCTATAAGTTCCCTCTTCCTAGTGTCTGGCATTTCATCTAAGATCCCTTCCTTTGAGTCCTGAGAGTCTCTCACCTCCCAGGTCTCTTGTGCATTCTGGAGGGTCCCCCCAACCTCCTATCTCCTGAGCTTGCCTTACAGGGGTGGAGAGGGAGTGGAAGGGAGAGGGGAACCTGATCTGGTATTGGGTGAGGGAAAAGGACTGAAGCCCTGAGGGCCAGCACAAAGAATGATAAGGGATTCTCACATCTAAATCATATCTTTATTTCTTTGTGCAATGACTGAACAGAGAAGCCCATTGATTTATGTTTTTATTTTGTAAATTGTTCGAATTTGAGCAGTGATGAAGGATTGTGCAAGAAATCTAAGGTTAAAAGTTTAGGGAGTTAGTTACTTTAGATCCTGAAATCAGCATATATTGCCCAACTAAAGAGGAAGAGGAATGTTAAATTAAATACTAGATGATGGTCTCATTTCTCTTTAGGTCTGTGCAATGTTAGAGAACACCTTCCTTCACCAATGAGAACCGTAATTTGAAAATGCAAACTCCTGATACCTTCCTCTGCTTCTTGTCACTGCCGCACCATCTTGTCTGTTCCTCCTCTGACCTCAGATGTTCAGTTTTGGGTCCTGACAAGTACATACGTACAGTCAAAGTCAGCCAAGAAAGCAGTGAAATAAACATGATCACCTAAAGAACTATAGATACAAAATTTTCAAAAAGGGAATAAGAAAATGTTGAAATTTTATTTTGAAATAAAATCTTCAATCAAGCTTGATGTTCAACCTGATGTTTTCTGATTCAGAAAATAAATCAAAAGATTCACATATCTTATATATAAATAGTAGGAGTCACCATATTCATCCCTTTATGTATTCACTTAGTATTCTAATTAACAGAAATGAGCACATCTTCAGCAACAAAATTGTCAGTATGACTCACATATGCTAGGGCTCATTTTTCTGTACTCGCTAAGAGTAACACACCAAAGACCACCTAGGCATAATTTTGGTCTGCTGAGCCTCTTTTGCAATACTTGTGTCTACTAGTTTGACAAGTCTTTCCTTATAAGACTCAGCATAAAAAAGTTAAATATCCCTTGATTCTATTTGTTTTTCCCTATATAAGTATGTGCTGTTTTCCTCACGGCATCCTTAACACTTCATTTATTTTTCAAATATTTTGTTCCCATTTAAGATATAAATTGTTTCCTTGCATACCTAAGCACTTTATTTCTGAGCTAGAATTTTTTTTTTAATTTTTTTTTATAAAAGTAATATTGGGCTTCACTCTTTAAAAAATAAGAAAAAGAAAAAAAGAAAAAGAAAACTTCTACCTCTGTGATTGTTTGTATATGCTTGGCCCAGGAAGTAGCACTATTAGAAGGTGTGACCCTGTTGGAATAGGTGTGTCACTGTGGGTGTGGGCTGTAGACCTTCATCCTAGCTGCTTGGAGGTAAGTATTCTGCTAGCAGCCTTCAGATGAAGATGTAGAACTCTCAGTTCCTCCAGCACCATGTCTGCCTGGACACTGCCATGTTCTCACCTTGGTGATAACAGACTGAACCTCTGAACCTCTAAGCCAGCCTCAGTTAAATGTTGTCCTTATAAGAGTTGCCTTGGTCGGTTTATAGCAGTAAAACCCTAACAAAAACATCCTCTTTCAACAACTACCAATTACCAATGGTTCTTCAGGTATGGATAGGTAAGACTTCTTTACCATCTCCCTTCTGCATACACAGATTTGGTCTTCAGTTTTTACAGGTTTCATGCACTCGTGTCCTAAACACTGTGAATTAATATGCAAAGCTCCAAGGATCACTCGACATTCCTAGTGATGGAGGAATTTCTCACCTCAGCCTCCCAGTTAGCTGAGTGTACATACATAGACAGCTGTGAGAAAGTGATGTGCTTTGTATTTTTTATATCCTGATATTTAATATTTAGAGCAACCTGTCACTAGGAAGTTTATGGATTCCAAACCTGAAATGCAAGTGAACTGATATATAACCACCAAAGCACATGAGTGGTAGCTCACAATGATGAGAACCAATTCTAACTAGTAAAGGACAGCATTTTTAGATAAGAATGCTAAAATGCTATTTGTATTTGTTACATTTAATACTTTCACTAAATTAGAGAACTATATTGTAGGGACATTTCAAATATTCATAAGTACTTGCTTCAGGGAAATAACTATTGATAAAATTACCTGTTGAGAATGATTTTTCCTGATTCAATATTGAGTCTTCAGTTGGTCCAAAATCTTGCTTTTCAATGGAAGCCTGCTTGGGTTTGGAACAAGATGTTTAATGACATGTCTTTATGTCATATATTGGGAAGTTAAGGATACAGAACAAAATGTAAGCATCATTACCTTTAATTCAGAATATTCAGTGGGAAAGCCTGAAAAAAAACAGTCATGTGTTAATTGCATGTTAACAGGACAAGATCTATTAAATTTTCATGCAGAATTCCCGTGGAAAAATTGCCATACTTATTATTTGGAATATTTCTTTTAAGACTAGTGTTTGGTTTATCTTCACTTTGTTCTATTATGGTCTGATTAGGACACCAACAAAGTAAAAATCAAGTACAAAATGAGGTTTGAACTTTAATTAAAGGAAACTTCTTAAGGTGAGATGATTTCAGTGGGCCCAGCTAAATGGAAAAGACTCTGATACCAATGCCTATGTTTCATTCCTAATTGATGAAGGGAAAAGTGACCTCTTTCATGAGATAGCATTATTTAACCTAGACAAGAAGCAGTCGTATGAGGTACCATATGTCACCAATTAAACATTTCAGAATCAGAAACCATTCTCTCCATACTATTAATTTGGGAAGCAAGAACACAGTCATAAAATCCAGGGAAACACTCAGGTCTGTTTTGTTGTGGTTAACCAATTTGATTAACTTGTATATTAACAGTAAGAATAATGATGCAGAAAACATTCCTCCTTTGCTCATAGGTATGGGTTATTATGAAAACTACCTTTCTTCTCCACTCTGGATACAATACCCTACGTTTTTCAATAAATATTTCTCATAAGATATGAGAATCTAAAACATAACATAATCCATAATAAGTTTACAGTAATAAAATGGGATTATCAAACAAAAGTAACTGGATTTTTCACAAAATAATTAGCAATTACTAACCAGTTATCTTCACAATCCTTATAACAGTTAATAGAATGCACAATCCTAGCATGCTTTTTCCCCAAAAATTGCATTGGTTTGTTATAGTGTGTGATTAACCAATTTGCTTCAAAACTATTTTCTGAGTTACTGGGATTTAAAATGTGTAAAAATGTGCCAGGGATGAGTGAACCTTCAGAAGAAATCCTGATTTGACTCCTAGAGATGAAGTTTAGAAAGATTGAGGAAAGATGCAGGGTGAAAAAAGCTAGAGCAAAGAAATATTAAATACCGCAGATGTCAATCTGAAGATAGCAATGATTGAGGGGTACACGACCTGCTGTTTAGTAGAATCACTGAAGTGGTACTCGGCCACGGTCAGAAAAAGCTATAAATATAGTGTTAGGCAGGAGTAAGATTATGACACTCTACCGATGTGAAGCTTAAAGTTATGAGGGGCAATTCTAAGGTGCATAGACACTGATGTTTGAAACTGTACTTCGCATTAACCTTATCTCCCCACATAGCTAATGCCCTTCCATTCTCTGAAATAATGAGTACTTCCTATGCTCTCTAATGTCTTCATCTTCATTTCAACCCATCCACTTCCTCTCATTTTCTAATATTCATCAACTGAGAATAATACTGTAACTCATCCCCATTTTTACTCTCAATTTAAGCTGTTTTGCCGATTCGGTGAGATATATAAGTTATTGTCATTTAATGTACTTATTGTGTGTTTCCACATGCATGCATGTTCATGCTTATATGGATGAACATGGTGTGCAGGTACACAAACAATTGTATGCATATGCATGTAAAGGAAACTTTGTGTGTCGGCCTCAAGTACACTGTCCACTTCTTTTAAATCAGAGTCTCCATGTCCTAAAGCTCACCAATTAACATAGCCTGGCTATTTGGTGGTCCCCAGGTATTCTCTTGCCTCTGCTTTCCAACAAGTACATATGACTATACCTTACATTTTTATGAGGGTTCAAGTGTTCAAACTCATATGTCAATACTTAAAATGGAAAAACATTACCAACTGAGTGTTTGCTCTAGTCCCTCCATTTAAAACACTATAACTTAAATACATACATAAGTGTGTGTGTGTGTGTGTGTGTGTGTGTGAGAGAGAGAGAGAGAGAGAGAGAGAGAGAGAGAGAGAGAGAGACAGAGACAGAGACAGAGACAGAGACAGAGAGAGAGGATGGATAGATAGAAAGAAAGAAAGAAAGAAAGAAAGAAAGAAAGAAAGAAAGAAAGAAAGAAAGAAAGAAAGAAAGATAGATAGATAGATAGATAGATAGATAGATAGATAGATAGATAGATAGATAGATAGATAGCAGGCTTAGTAGGCTGCTTTGGGGGTGAGTAGGAGAATATTTCACTCCCTCTGTCTTAAATAAAGATTGTCAGATCTTTTTTATTTTAGTGTGTATGCGCGCGTGTGTGTGTGTGTGCGTGTGTGTGTATAGATAGATGTAAGGGGTGTAGATGTGGATTGGTGGATGTGTGTGTGTTCAATTAGCTTCTCAGCTTCTACCTCATTAAGCCAAGGTTACTCTTTTCCTTTTAGCTGCACAGCACACCAGAGGTTAGTGGACCAGAAAACTACTGGTTGATTCTCCCATCTCTCTCTCCCATTTTACTGCAGGCGTGCCTGACTTTTTACATGGATTCTGAGGATATATTTCATATTGTCATGCTAGAGTAGCAAATGCTCTATTATACAATGAGAAATATTACTGAGCCTCTTGAATGGATTTTTTAAAAAAGAATAAAATAGAGTTCTTACCTTTCTCTTGGCTACTTAGAACATTTACTCCTCTTTCAGCTTTAGTCGTGGATAAATGCATAATGTCCTTTGGCTGAAGCTCCTTAAACACATTTTTAAATCAATGTCAATAATTAGCTGTATGAAGATTCCCTAATCAGTTCTCAAAACCTAATTTCTATTTTAAAATTAATTAATTTGAAAATAAAACAAGCATGAGTGGAAAGATAATTTTAATGATGGAAGAAAAGAAGGAAGAAAGGAAGGAAGGAAGGAAGGAAGGAAGGAAGGAAGGAAGGAAGGAAGGGAATGAAGGAAGGGGGAGGGAGGAAATGCTCATCATTAGAAAATGTATATTTAAAGCAGGAGACTTGAGTTAAATCCCCACAGCTCTCTATTGGATATTTGCTACGATTTTATATGACCATGACTGCATATCTTATGTTTCAAAATCATTTATATTGAAAATATCATTGAGGAAGCAGAAGTACAGGTCTCTTGACCATTTATGATATTTTCTCCTCTTTGCACTTTGCCTGTGAATAGACATGTCACTTAAACATATATTGTTGAACTTAGTGTTAAAATGAGTTACATAGAGATCACCAAACCCTTTCTGAGATGGTATCTCAAGTCCTAATTTTTAAATTAATTATAATACTGAAAATAAAAAGTGTGACATAAAATAAAATATTATTAAGTATGTTTCCTTAATAATTTCTAGGTTTTCTCTTCACAGAGTTTCCAAGCATGTACACTAATCATGGAGATCCAGATGATTTACATTCATAGTCTACAGAGAGGCCAGTGTGCAGGCTTTAATGAGGGATGAGCTTCAGAATACCAAAATAGCATTCCCTTAGAAAACAACAAAAGGATTTTACAATTTAGAGGAATTTTGTTTTATGATAGCACTGTCGATGTAAAACATTTCTAAAGACGAGAATGTTTTATGTCTAAAGAACTATGAAGAGACTTTGAAGTATGTGATATTGAGTGTAACAGGGCCTTGTAAGCGCTTCCCCATTTAGGTGCCCTGGGCAAAATTTTATGAAGAAGAAAACTAGTGACACAGAGTTATAAATTAATATGGGATTTTCCCCATAGGTTGTCTAAATAAAGGCAAAAGTATTAGCTATCATATGTGGTTCTTTCCCAATTAAAAGAGAATTTCAAAAACATGGCAAACCTCATCAAGAATGAAGACATAAAAACTGTTACCTGTGTGAAATGTTAGAAGTTCTTGTGCAATTTATTTTCATATAATATGAGAAATTAAATAGTTACAATGATAGTTCTATTACTCTGTGCTTCCTAGATCACCCAGAATGTTAAGTCTCAACTAGTGAACAGATTTGATCTTCTGTTCTCTCCCACACTGACTTCCCGGAGGCTCCCTCTCCCTCCTTTGGTTGGCAGCTCCGCGGTCACATTCTGAACGCCTTTTCTCTGAGTACAGGTTCTACCTTCAGCACCGTACTCACCCTTGAAATGTTCTCCAGCCGAACAGTATGTGGATTATCCACCTGGAACACAAATGTCCTTTTCTCATTACTTGTTTTGCTGTTGAAATACTGTCTATATACCCATATGACACTTTCTACATTTGACAGCCTTATACATATTTGATACTGAAAACCCACAAATTATTCAAGAGAAAAGCAAATAAAGTATATGCAGAGATGCATTGGGTACTACATCCTCTATCCCATTAGCATATTCCTGTAGTGGTTTTACACAAACTGGAAACCCACACAGTAGCATATATTCGTGTGTTCTTGATCCATTCTGTCCAGTCCTGACATATTCTAACACCAAGTACAGTTAGTAGTAACACGTGCTATTATGTTTGCTGAATCTCTTCCTTGAAACAAAGACAGGTTTGAAACTCATTCTTTGGAGGAAAACACCAAAAGTCACATTCTGTAATTTACTATTCTCCTTCTAGGTAATAGGGTTAAATATAAGTCCTATGCTCTCACATAACAAAGACACTGACTGCAACTAGGGAACCAAATGATGAATGGAAACTTTAAGCTGTGTAATACTGATTAGCAATAAATAATACATATTTTGAGTCACTAAGATAACTCTTTAGCATAAATCAAATTCAGGGGAAATTGTTATACTGCTCAAAAATTTAATTTCTTACTCATACATTTCAAATGAACTGCCTTTAACATCTGAATACATTAAAGGACTGAAACACACACACACACAAACACACACACACACACATCTAAGGATAAGGTTTATCTTCTATCACTGTTGATTCTAAAACTAGTGTATTGCCTAGTGGTTGAGATTAAACAGTAAATCACAGCTAGTTGATTCTTAATGGAAGTCAAAAGCAATTTGATATGATCTATGGGTTCAACATTTGCTAGTGAAAATCTTAAAAAGAGAAGTTATTTAGATACATAGTTACCTTTAGATGTTCCTCTTCACTATCATCAAGCCATTCTTGCTCTCCCTCTGATGACAAACTCTCACATGGGTCTGACAAATACGTATAATTAGTGAAAATAAACTATGTAGATAATTTGATAAGATTGTAGGCTTATAATATATAGAGAAATACTAATAATTAACAACAATCTGAAATGACTCATTCATTTCTAATTTAGAAACTTTTATTTAGGCACACCATTGGAGAAGAATGATTATATGAATACTCACACAGCTACAAACCCTGCAACAACAGTGACCTATCTGCATGACATATACTGGTACGGTAGTGGCACAAATGTTATGAGATTAACAAGCCATTTTTTAAATTGAGTTTATGACCCACTCCATGAAACACAACTGCTAATGAGTCCAAGAACATGGGATTAGATAGGTCATGAGTCTAAGGGAAAAGCTACTGCTACTGTTCTGCAAAGGAACATGCAATAAAATGACTCTTGATAACAAATTAGTATAACCATAGATCAGTGCCTCACTTAGCCCTCATTAGAAAAGCTTCTTCATTGCAGTAGATGAGACCAACACAGAGACCCATAGTAGACAATGAGCAGAGTGTGAGAGGCATCAGTCTTAAATGAGATGTCTTAAATCAAACTTCTCCCTGTTCAGGGATCTATACAGAAGAAGATATAGAAAAATTAGAAGAACCAGAAATGGTGGGTGACTCCAAAGAAACATCTTCTAGATATGATAGAACTGATCCACAGATGCATTCACAGAGACTGTGACAGTAAACCCAAGACCTGCAGAGATTCAAAGCAGACAAAATCCCAGCACTGAACAGATTAAGTGGATACAATTCCCACCCCTAACCAGGAAGCTATCTGCAGTTGATACCTTCTGACAAAAGGAAGATCAGTCACTCAAATGGAGCGACAACCACATTCTAGGGCAAATTCCATGCCCAAGAGTAGTTGGTCAGCATAGTTTTTGACATGTGTGTTTTTTCTAATTTAGTTTGGTTTTATTTGGCATAATTTTTTTCTCTTGTAGATTTTCCTAATTCGTTTATTTTGATATTGTGTGTGTGTGTGCATGTAGGTGTGTATGTATGTGTTTTAATTTTGAGAGAGAACATAAAGTTGGGTAGGTAGAGAGGTGCAGGGGATCTGAGAGGTTGGGAGAGGAGAAATACACTAATCTTCCCCCTCTTCACTTTAAGGCAACATGTATATTTGAAAATAATGTAAAATCTTCTGTAGAAAACAGAAAGATAGATTTTGTTTCTTAATCCATTAGCTAACCTGTGTCTTTTGATTGGACAATTGAATCCACAGAAATGTGAAGTTATTTTTGAAAGCCGCATGTTGTTTGCTATCTGTCTTTGTCGTTGTCGTTGTTGTTCTTGTTCTTGTTGTTTGGGTTCTTAGTCCTACATTAACTTAGGAAATGCATCAACTACCAGAATTTTCAATATGTCACTTCTACAATCATTCAGTTCATGAAGAAGGCCTGCACACACCTCAAACATTCATGAACAAATTATTCTACTTTAAAATAATGGACACACCAATAGTAGCACAACTGACACATAAGAAAATCAAATGATGTCACACTAGACACTGCTCTCTATGTGTCCTAGTTTGCTTTGCGTTAC
This sequence comes from Tokudaia tokunoshimensis, assembly GCA_036184795.1. Lineage (NCBI taxonomy): Eukaryota > Metazoa > Chordata > Mammalia > Rodentia > Muridae > Tokudaia > Tokudaia tokunoshimensis. The sequence goes on from BTHU01000019.1 coordinate 43,553,368, forward strand.
TGCGACTGAGCAACCTTGGAGGAGGGACATCTCCCAGCTTATTCTTCCTAGTCTATCGCCAAGGCAGGAACTCACAGCAAAATTTGCCAACAGGAGCTGAAGCCAAGACCATGGAGGAAAGCTCCTTACTGGCTTGTTCAGCTTGCTTTCTCATACAACACAGGACCATCTGCAAAGGAGTGGCACCAATTCAGCCATCAATAAAGAAAATACTCCCACATTCTTGCTTACAGGTATATCTGATAAGAGATACTTTCTCAACTGAGGTTTCCTCTTCCCCAGTAAATCTAACTTGTATAAAGCTAACAAAATAATTAACAACCAAGTTCATCAATAAACAGTATGACGGGCTAAGGTTTAGCTTGCTAATATGGTATGTGAGTAACATATGTGTGACTTCAGAGTTATTCTCCAAACCAATCAAATAAACAAGTGAAGATAATAGGTAAATGTGTCAATGTTGTAAGTATAAGAATTTGGAGTTAAAACTGGTAGTAACAATTCTTGGATATTTTTTCTGCACTAAAGAATATCAATAGAGGTCAGCACATCATACACACACACACAGAGAGAGGTGGATCTTATTACAGACTTGATATCAAATCTGATTAAAGGTATGTACTTAAATAATTGATACTATAAAAATAAATTTATTTATAATAATAATAAATCAATGGGTATGCTGCATTTTTAAGATTATATTATTTGAAGGTCTGATGGTGTCTTGTCTTTAATTTCAGCATTCTAGAGGCAGGTGCACATAAAGCTCTGTGAGTTCAAGGCCAGCCTGGTCTATAGAGTTAGTTCCAGGACAGCTGTAAACACAGTAAGTCCCACTTTAACGACAAAAAAAAGAGCTGTATATTAATTCCAGCTATAAACTCCTATCATAGGGCTGCTGAGTTTAAGAGCCCACTGATTAGACCACAAATTATATGAAGACATACTGGTCTGAAAAATGTTGAACTGTACCATATTTCTTACTGAGTGTACAGCATTAGGCCACAGCAGATAAGTCCTGGAAGACAACCCTTGAGTCTCAGAGTTTCTATATCACTATTAAGCACCTACTACTAAAAACAATATTTTCATCTAGGTATTTTCAGACTTCGCAAAGTTCTCAGACTTACACACTGCAGCTATTCCATAAGAAGCATGGTGATTCTAAAATGGGAGTGTTTGGGAACTGAGATGATGTAAAAGGTGAAAAGTCTGAGCTATAATTATACATCTCAAAAGATTATAAGTTACTGAATAACTTTTGGGGGAAGAATGCAAATAGTGACAATTTACTTGTATCTAATTCTCACACAAAAATTGAAGAACAAAAAAGAAAAACAACCAAAAAAAGAAAACTTGCACATTTTCCATGTTTCGAAGTGTTTTCCTAGAAGGATTGCAAAACATACCTGTGCCAAAGGTTTTTATTTCTTTCTTTGCTGGTACTTCACACGGAAGGCGAATTTTCCCTTTATCCAAAGGCTGTATGGGTTTTAAAACAAGGCATTTAATAACTGCTGTGGGGCTGGATAAGTGGCTCAGTGGCATTTGCTGCTCAACCATGAGAACCAGAGTTGGAAATCTGACACATGTGGAACAAGCCAAGCAGTCACTAAACACATGCAAACTCAAAGGGATCCAGCGCCATCTTACGGCCTCAGTACATGCATAGGCATATTACAATCATGTACATATATGCATACACTCGGGTAGTTTTACAAAAATAAATATATCTTGCTTAAATTGGCAATTTTTTATTCCAGATAGTATGGATTTAATGATGCAAGATTAAAATCGAAAATTTATTACCTTCAGTAGAACATATCCTTCTGGAAAGTCTAAAAAGTCAGAGACATAATTGTATGTAAACATGATAAAGTTAAACATACTTTCAAACCGAATAACTAGCAAAAGTATTCTAGATGGTTAGCTTTCAAAATATATATTTTTGGTTTGGGGAGGACTTCTTTGGTTTTTCTCTTCTAATTGAATAAAAAACAACATACATGAGTATGGCATCCCTAATTGTCAGAAAGCAAAGTGAGACCGGAGTCATGGGATGGTATCATGACTCAAATAATAACATTTCAGCTCTGACTGTAGAAAGACACAGAATGACTCTTTAGGAAGATGTTTTAGTGTCAATCCTGCCAGTGCTGAAAAAGAGTTCACCATGTTCTCCGTGTGTGAGAGTTTGGAAGCTCAAAGAAGCCCCAGTGTTTAGAGAATGGCAGAATCATTGCAACAGACTTTCTGAGTCAATCACTTTGAATACACTCATGAAAACTTAATAGTATACAGAACTGTTCATTTTTGCGTGTGTGTGGGCTAGTTTTTTAGCATGGTATTTCTCAGCTTCCTCTAGGTTTCCCCATCTTAAAAATTCATAGTCAGTACTTTGGAAATGGTGTGTGAATCTAAGCCACATGGTAGAAATAAGACGTTTTGAGTGCTGAAGGACTGTCAACGTTTAAATCAGCCCAAGTCTTACAGGAGACAAGATTAGTAATGTGCTACATACGAAATATAAGCCATATTTACACAAGACATAGTCATGCTATTGCATGTACAAATGTACATGCACTGGGTTATCAAACTACTTGCTTATCCGTAATTAGCTGTCATCACAATGAAGTTCACGCTTCTTTCACATGTGTCCCACTAAAGACAGAAGGTTAATGGAACCATGGCCTTTGCTGCCTCCGAGTTATTGAGTGGAGAACTGAGGGTTTGCCACTCACTGTAGTTTTCCCATTCACTTTCTTCCAACAATCTATTGAGGAAAATATTTCAGACTTTAATATGAAGGAAAGTATATAAATTTCCCGTGGGATGAGTTGAGTTCTCTCAAGCTCCTTGTCTGTGACTTTGAATGTACATGAGCTTTTTTCTTCTTTGTTCCCTCCACCTTGTTAGCCTTCTAATAAAACACCTCCACACCATTCACCTTTTTCCTTTCCATTTGTATGTTTTAAATGGATATGTCTGACGACATCCGTTCCTCTTAATTCCACAGCAGAAACCTCAGACTATGGAATTGGACCTCATGAGACATATGAGAGTATGTCTTGTCCTTCAAGCTATGGACAAGTTATTTCATTGTTTCCCTCTCTGTTATTTTCACTGGTCAGAAAAGAGTGAGAAAGGATAAGGATAAGGCCTTCTTCTATCCCTGATGTGCACTGACTTGCACACTGGTTGTTTGTGAGATTTCTTTACAAAGCTGCTTGAACAGTAGTCACTATGATTCAGTTTATAGCTCTGGCAGCGTCTACACCACCTGTCAACTTCAAACAGAGGAGCAGAGCTTCTCATCAAAATTCGCATTTTGAACATCCTCTCAACAAACCGCCGATGGAAGCTATAGAAATTCAGATCACTATGAAGTCTCATTCCACATTCCTTTATTATAACTTAATTTGTTTTAGAATCTAGAATCTAACACCTAAAGTTATTTCTCCCATTAAGGTCTCCCAAATTGAAGTGACATAAGACACCATAACCCTTAGAAAAGGCTTTTGTAATTTCTGAACATTGTGTATATAAACTCACAGAGACTGGCACAGAATGCAGTACACAAAACTCTAGCCCTGAGGACAGAAAGTGAACACAAAGTCCCTCTCCTAACCAAGGAGGCATTTGCAGTCGATTTTTCTGGGAGAGGCAAAATCGGCTTTCTTCTTTGGCAAGAGCCTGGGTGTGTCAAGTTCATCCAGGAGAACCCCCATGCCCAGAAATAGTTGACCAACGCACAATGGACTCCATCAGTTTTCTGTTTCTGTTTGTTGTTTTATTTGGTGTGTGTGTGTGTGTGTGTGTGTGTGTGTGTGTCTTTTTTTGTTATGGTTTGCTGGGTTTTGCCTTTGAGGTTTTGTATTTTTGAAAGAGGAAAGGAACATGGGTGGGTAGAATTTGGGGAGAATCTGAGAGGAATTAGGAGGAGGAAAATACCATAAAATATATTGTATGAAAATTGTTAAAAATTATTTATTTAAACATAATAATAAATAAATAAATAATTCTGTCATTCCTCAACACTGCATGAATCATCCCATGTTTTCTTGTGCCTAATGTTCTTATCTTTCTCTTCTGTGGTACTAAGAAAGTATAAACACTGTGAGTGTGATGAAAATTATTCAAAAGGATGGCTTACCACAATGCTCAGGCTATCTGTTGTAAATAAAGTAAAGATATTTATGTCCTTAATGGATTCATAGAGGTCAAGAAGACAAGGTTCACTGAGAGCGCTTTAATCAGTTCACTTACACAGAATTTGTACACTCAAGTTCACGCAACAGTCTTCCCACGTATCTAATACTGCCATTCATTTTCAAAAGTTTTTTCACATCCTTTTCTATATACTCTGCTTCCTTTTCTTCATGTGATTCCTATACTCCTCCTTTTTAAGTTTTTAATTATACTGATTTACTCTAAACGTGTATGTGTGAATGTCATGTGCTGTGGGGTGAGTGCGAAGATCAGAGGACAGCAACCAGGAGTCAGTCTTCTTCCCACCACAGGGTCTAACTCAATTCACCAGTCTTTGCAGCCAGTGCCCCAGCTCGCTGAGCCTTGTTTCCAAGGCTTTTCTGTCTCTCTTAATCTTCACTACTGTTTCTTATTCCCTAAAATCCTCATATGAAAAAATAAATCTTACAATTTAACCCATCATTTGGCATTCTCACGGATAGTCTCAATTTAACCTGCTTTGAAAATATAGGATATAATTATTGCCACTGAAAATATCTTATTCCTTAATAATTATTTCCAAAGTAATTTTCTTTCGCTGAAGATAGCTCGACATTCCTTGTAAACAAGCATGTTGTCATGTAATGCTTACAGATAAACAGTGCTCTTACCTTCCTCTTCATCTTGAATGATGCTGTTATACCTTTGATCTTCAGTCAGAAAAAATTTGCCAACGCCCTTTTGTCAAAGTTATTCAAAGATATAATGTTACAATTATTATCAATACTGAGTTGTACCAAGTTAATAATCACTTTTTCAGAAACTATCTCAACTGTCTATTTTTAAAGTGATTATATTGAAACAAAAAGAAGCTTAATTGAAGACCTAAATTTTGAAAGGTGCTCAAGGATAGTTTCTAAGCACCATTAATCTTATTGGGCCTCTGATTATAAAAATTGACAATGGAATTTCAGAGGAGACACATGCATAAGCATTAGAGAAGCCAATGCTCACAATAAAACAAGGAATTAACTTCAGAATATAGGTTTTCATTCCTCACAAATTAGATTTTTAATTAATTACATTTTTGTATATTATCAAATTATGATATGGGTGCCTGATGAAAATGACATTATAGTTCTAATGACACAATATTTTTAACATCTAAAGAAGAAATATGGAGATGGTTCAGACAAGACTTTGGGGCAGTACCTCCATTTGTGATTGAAGTTATTAACCATCTGGGTACATTTTTTTACTGATGAGAAAGCTAATTGCAAAAAAAGTTTACTGATGTTGAGTTTTTGTTAGGTTATGATAAAGTAAAAACATATAAACAGACGACCGATAGCTTTTACAAGCAGAACTGAACTACAACACTACAGCCATCTTTAATATAATGAAGAGGAACATGGTTTTCACTAAGCACGAATAAGGTGCAAGCTGCCTACTTACACTCTGCATTGTCTGTGCAATGTGAGAATTAAAATGAGAATCCTGAAGGTGATATTCCATCCTGCTTTAGTGAGAACCACAAAGTGATGAATAGATGTGGACCACTGCTCTCTCCGCTCACATGCCCTCTTGCCTAGACTTTGCCATGGCTCTTTTTTGTGTTTCTTTAAATGGCAACATAATCCTCACAGTCTGAAAGGTAATTTCTTTGGGGCCCATGGGGGCTCACAGAGATTGAACCACCAACCAAAGAGCATGCAGGGGCTGGACCTTGGCCCCCTACACATTTGTAACAGATTTGGTCTTCATGTGGGTCCTCTAACAGTTGGAGTGGAGGGTTTCTCTGAACCAGTTGCCTGCCTTTGAATCCCCTTCCCCTAACTGGATTGCCTAGCTGGGACTCACTGGGAGAGGATGCTCTAAGACTTATAGCCACTAGATGTCCCAGGGTTGGGTGGTATCCAAGGGGGGCTTCCCCTTGTCTGAGGAGAGGGGGAGGGATTTGTGGGGGTGGGACTTGGAAGAGAGGAGGGATTGAGGGCCATGATCGGGAAGTAAAGTGAATGAATAAGTGAATGAGTGAATGAATGAATGAATGAAAAACATTACAAAAAATAATTTCTGAGCAAGCATTTCTAGTCTCCAATACACGCATTAAATACAACACTCATTATTCTGTCTATTCATGTCAACTCTTTTCTGAGTGAGCAATTCCACACATAATGTTCATTAGTTATTTTGACAGTTGTGCTCATAAACTGTAGGATATAAACTCATTGTCTATGATCAGTGTTCAACAGCTTAGTGCTTGATATTCTGGGACTAGAAATTATTCAACATAAAATGTCGGCAGGAAGCAAAGCACCATTTGCTACATATCAATAGCATGTTCTGCTAAAATTCATACGTTATAAATCCATATGGTGGCATACACTTGTGTAAATATTCGGAGCTATCTACAGCCACTCTATGCTGTAATGACAGGTAAAGTCAGTGCACTACAGTACTATATATGATGAATTTCTTTACTGCATGTTTTAAATTTGCTTGCAGAACACCAAAGTCTCCATTCTGGAAGGAATCGCTCTCTTTATAGGAAATGGTATTAATTATACATGTCTATTCTCTCCCACAGCAGAGACAAATTAGGACACTTGTGACTAAAATATATAACTGAAGCTTCTTCCTTGGCAGTCCTGATTGGTGATAAGCAACATCAAACTTTGAATCACTAGAAAGGTTAGCTCTTTAGAATGAATCAAATTCTGAGGTTATGACTCTGACATTGTTCATAATTTCTATTACTTAATCTCAAGTCTCAATTATGGTATAACTTTTTAAATATCAAAAATCATGAAAACCATTTTAAAACTCTAAAAGTATACTTTAACTTAACTTATACCAGTCTCCTTAAGTACTTAGGACAGTGTTAAAACTGAAAATTAAATAATAATCCATTGGTTCTCCAGGAAAAGGAGAATGGTTCCTGGTACATTGTTACCAAAGAGAAATGCTCTTTAAAGGTTTTAATTCAAATATGCATGTACCTGTCGTTGCATATTTCTGCTACTACACCATTCTCGTTCTCCTTCTGATACATTTGTAGTTGGTTCTGCTGTAATATAATTAGTTTAAAAGCTATTTTAAAAGTTTTATAAAAATGATGGCTTTATAACCCATCCCAATGGACACACTTACAAAAGAGTCCCAATCCTAAAGTTCAGGGAACATTGCAGGGGGCGTGGAAAAATGGACCAGAGACTTTGCTGTGAGACTGTGTCTTGTCATCAGATGCCACATCAACATGGCTGCCTAAATATGAGCTGAACAAGGATGACACTCCTGAACCTGCCAAACTGGACAGAGGAAAGCCATCAGGCCTCAACCTGACACAAAGCCCTACAGGCAACTGAGGAAAGCTCAAGTAGGAGACATGGTTTTCTTGAGGGGAGAGCACACCAGTTGGTTGTACTAAGTTGTTAGTCCTGAAAACATACATAGAAGTCATAAATATCATTATACAGACTGAACATATTCATACATGTATATGCATGCAATACCAATTAGTGAGAAACAGGACTATAATGTTGAAGGGAAACAGGGTCAGGTATACAAGAGAATTGATTCAATACAATCCCCATCAAAATCCCAACTCAATTCTTCATAGAGTTAGAAAGAGCAATTCAAAAATTCATCTGGAATAAGAGAAAACCCAGGATAGCTAAAACTATTCTCAAGAGTAAAAGAACTTCTGGGGGAATCAGTATCCCGGACCTCAAGCTGTACTACAGAGCAATAGTGTTAAAAATTGCATGGTATTGGTACAGTGACAGGCATGTAGATCAATGGAACAGAATTGAAGACCCAGAAATGAATCCACACTCCTATGGTCACTTGATCTTTGACAAAGGAGCTAAAACCATCCAGTGGAAAAAAAGATAACCTTTTCAACAAATGGTGCTGGCTCAGCTGGAGGTCAACATGCAGAAGAATGCAAATTGACCCATTCTTTTTTTTTATTTACATTCAAAATCATTTCCCCTTTCCCCTTTGCTCCCTCCCCGAAAGTTCCATAAGCCCCCTTCCCTCCCTCTTTTCCCCATTCAACCCCCTCTCGCTTCTCTGTCTCAGCCTTCCCCTACATGCAGTCTTATCTCCTTGCACTAAGCTCAATTCCAAGTGGATCAAGGACCTCCACATAAAACCAGACACACTGAAACTAATAGAAAGGAAACAAGGGAAGAACCTTGAACAAATGGGCACAGGGGAGAATTTCCTGAACAGAACTCCAATAGCTTATGCTCTAAGATCAAGAATTGACAAATGGGACCTCATAAAATTATAAAGTTTCTGTAAGGCAAAAGACACTGTCAAAAAGACAAAGCAGCAACCAACTAACTGGGAAATGATCTTTACCAACCCTACATCCGACAGAGGGCTAATATCCAATATATACAAAGAACTCAAGAAGTTAGACTCCAGAGAGCCAAGTAACCCTATTAAAAATGGGGTACAGAGCTAAACAAAGAGTTCTCACCTGAAGAATATCTAATGGCTGAGAAGCACCTAAAGAGATGTTCATCATCCTTAGTCATTAGGGAAATGCAAATCAAAACAACCCTGAGATTCCATCTCAACACCAGTCAGAATGGCTAAGATCAAAAATAAAGGAGACAGCAGTTGTTGGCGAGGATGTGGAGAAAGAGGAACACTCCTCCAATGCTGGTGGGATTGCCAGCTGGTACAACCACTCTGGAAAGCAGTCTGGCGGTTCCTCAGAAAACTAGGCATGACACTCCCGGAGGATCCGGCTATACCACTCCTGGGCATATACCCAGAGGCTTTACCTGCATGCAATAAAGACACATGCTCCACTATGTTCATAGCAGCCTTATTTATAATAGCCAGAAGCTGGAAAGAACCCAGATGTCCCTCAATGGAGGAATGGCTTCAGAAGATGTGGTATATTTACACAATGGAATACTACTCTGCAATTAAAAACAATGAACTCACGAAATTCCTAGGCAAATGGTCAGAACTTGAAAATATCATCCTTAGTGAGGTAACCCAATCACAAAAGAACACACATGGTATGCAGTCACTGATAAGGGAATATTAACCCAGAATCTCGGAATACCCTAGACACAATTTGCATATCAATAGATTTCCAAGAAGATGGAAGGAGAGACCCCTGGTCCTGGAAAGACTGGTTGTAGGGGAATGCCAGGACAGAGAAGCGAGAGGGGTTGAATGAGGAAAAGACAGAGAGAAGGGGACTTATGGAACTTTCGGGGAGGGTGGAAATGGGAGAGGGGAAATGATTTGGAATGTAAATAAAAAAACTTAGAAAAAAAAAACAAGAGAATTCAGATGAAGAGAAAGGAGAAAAGTTGTAATTATATTATAATCTCAAAAATAAAATAAAATTTAAAATTCAAATATATATTTACCAATAAGGAAGATATGTGTGAACACCAAAAGCCTCAATACATAATATAGATAGAGGGTAGAAGTTGTCAGGTTCAAATTGTACACAAATCTCATGGAACTATACACATATTCCACTAACTATAAAAGAGCACACTTTCATAAGCAACACTGAAAAGTCCATGGAGTCAAAGAAGTCATACCGGATACTGTTCTCTGCCTTGTCAGAATAACACTGTAAGCACCAGCTGGGCATTCTCTTCAGTTGTTACACTTACCTTTCAGTATCATGTTCTATGAAAATCTTACTAATCACTAACGTCAAAAACCACTATGCCCAAATTTTAACAAGGTTATTTTCTTCTTCTAAAATGCAGTGCAAAACATATAAAGTCTTCCTTGATATGGTTCTCTTTCTAGATGAAAATGTGTTGTTTTTCTTAGGGCTACCTTAGACTTTGTTGACGGCAACATTTCCTTACAACTAAGTATAAACTGTGGCTTCACATATCAGACCATTTTGCTTCTGAACTTGGTGAAAATTGTTGACTTAAATTTTGTCAACTCTATCTTGACATCATTTTTACTTAATAATCATTTATTGAATGCCTACACTTGTAATTGATAATGTTTAAGCAAATGTTTCCAAGAAAGACTTTCAGAAATCATGACTGATTGCAATCCTACAGAGTAGTTTAAGCACACAAAGAAATCCTGAATAGGGCAGAAAAACATGAGTGCATAAAACGTTTAGCAAGTGAGTTAGAGACAGATGTATCATGCTATAATATATGGAGACCTGAGGGGACATTGCCAGCTAGCCAGTAATATTAGACATGATGTTCTATATAAATAACAAGATGTTTGCCACAAGAAAAAAGTCAGATAGAATTCTGATTATACAAACATTGCTTAATTTTAAAATGTATGGCCATTAATGAAAAAACTGAAGTTGATAAGACAGTTCACTCTGAATGCTGGTAGATTATACATTAATAAGAGTGACGAGGTGAGCGGCGCCACGGAGAGTGTGCAGATTGCACTCCGCCATCTTTGCTCCAGTGACTGGGAATTTGGGACAGCCAGGTTCTGAGACAGACAGGCATAATATCACTTGGGTCTAGGGCGGCTTGTGTGTATGCTGCTCCCAAGTGCGGGGCTGATCTGCAGTAACCAGCACGCCAGCTCTGCTGTGGGACTTCTGCCTGGCAGAGGGACCCCGCACAGGGCGGGAGCCTACCAGCTTTCCTTCCGCGACCTCTGTTCCCTCAGACTGCACTGAAGAGACAGGTACCCCAAGCTCCCTATCCCCAATATAACATCACTTGGGACATGGCCTGTTGGGGCTTCCGTCTGTGCCCCAGAACGGGTCAGCGCTGTGGTCGTCTGGGTGCCAGATCGGCAGGCCATCTCGTCTGCAGGTGAGCAGCGCCACAGAGAGTGTGCAGATTGCAATCCCCCATCTTTGCTCCAGTGACTGGGAAGTTGGGACAGCCAGGTTCTGAGACAGACAGGCATAATATCGCTTGGGTGTCCAGCGGCTTGTGTGTATGCGGCTCCCAAGTGCGGGGCTGATCTGCAGTAACCAGCGCGCCAGCTCTGCTGTGGGACTTCTGCCTGGCAGAGGGACGCCCCCTTCCCCCCCTAGGAGAGATCACTCACCCCTGCACAGGGCAGGAGCCTACCAGCCTCCCTTTGGCGACCTCTGCTCAAGGAATCCACTAGGCTGAGCCTTTGGATGTGCAAGGCCTCCCCAATATAAGATCACTTGGGGCAAGACACATTAGGGCTCCAAAGTCACTCAGGAGCAGGCAGGCCCCAGAAATCGGTGCCAGGGGAATCCTGGCAATCCAGGGGGGGCAGAAATAGCTTTGCAGGCTCACAGGAGGTCCAACCAACAGCCAGGGGCAACAGGACCAACTAACATCAGAGGTATCCAGATGGCAAAAGGCAAACGTAGGAATGTTTCTAACAGAAATCAAAGTAATGTGGGACCATCCGAACCCAACTCTCCAACAGCAGCAAGTCCTGGATACCCCACCACACCCGAAAGACAAGATCTGGATTTAAAATCACTTCTCATGATGCTATTAGAGGATCACAAGAAGGACACAAATAAATCTCATAAAGAGTTACAGGAGACCATGAATCATTGGTTAGAAGCCTTTACAAAGGAAACACAAAAATCGCTTAGAGAAATGCAGGAGAACATGGAGCAAAAGATGGAGGCGCACAAGGAGACAACACAAAAATCGCTTAACGAGATGAATCAACGGGTAGATGCACTCACAAAGGAATCACAAAATTGGCATAAAGAAATGCAGAAGAATATGGGTCAACAGACGGATGCCCATAAGGAGGCAACACAAAAATTGCTTAAAGAAATGAATCAACGGTTAGATACCCTTACAAAGGAAACACGAGAACTGCTTAAAGAAATGCAGGAGACAATGGATCAACAGATGGATTCCCATGAGGAGGAAACACAAAAATCACTCAGAGAAATGCAGGAGAACGTGGGTCATCAGGAAGAAATCCTGAAAGAGGCAATGCAAAAATACCTTAAAGAAATACAGGAAAATACAAACAAACAAGTGAAGGATCTCAGCAAATCCATCCAGGAACTAAAAAAGGAAGTAGAAACAACTAAGAAATCACAAAGGGAGACAACTTTGGAGATAGAAAACCTTGGGAAGAAATCAGGAGTCATAGATGCAAACATAAACAATAGAATACAAGAGATGGAAGAAAGAATCTCAGGTGCTGAAGACTCCATAGAAAGCATCGACTCAACAGTCAAAGAAAATGCAAAATGCAAAAAACGTGTAACCCAAAACATCCAGGAAATCCAGGACACAATGAGAAAACCAAACCTAAGGATTATAGGTATAGATGAGAGTGAAGATTTGCAACTTAAAGGGCCAGTAAACATCTTCAACAAAATTATGGAGGAAAACTTCCCTAACTTAAAGAGAGAGATGCCGATGAACGTACAAGAAGCCTACAGAACTCCAAACAGACTGGACCAGAACAGAAATACCTCCCGTCACATAATAATCAAAACACCGAATGTTCTAAACAAAGAAAGAATACTAAAAGCAGTAAGAGAAAAGGGCCAAGTAACATACAAAGGAAGACCTATCCGAATCACATCAGACTTCTCACCAGAGACTATGAAAGCCAGAAGATCCTGGGCAGATCTCATGCAGACACTAAGACAGCACAAATGCCAGCCTAGACTACTATACCCAGCAAAACTCTCAATCACCATAGATGGAGAGACCAAGATATTCCATGATAAAACCAAATTTTCACAATATCTTTCCACAAATCCAGCCCTGCAACGAATAATAGGTGGAAACCTCTAATACAGGGAGAGAAACAACACCCTGGAAAAAATGAGATAATAACCTTCTTGAATCAAACCCAAAAGTAGATAACCACTCAAACATAAAGATAGCGTCAAGAATGGCAGATGGCAATAATCACTATGCCTTAATCTCTCTTAATATCAATGGTCTCAATTCCCCAATTAAAAGACATAGACTAGCAGACTGGATACGTAAACAGGACCCAGCATTTTGCTGCATGCAGGAAACGCACCTCAGGGTCAAAGACAAACACTACCTCAGAGTAAAAGGCTGGAAAACAATTTTACAAGCAAATGGCCCCAAGAAACGAGGTGGAGTAGCCATCCTAATATGGGATAAAATTGATTTTCAACCTAAAGTCATCAAAAAAGACACAGAAGGACACTACATACTGATCAAGGGAAAAATCCACCATCAAGAACTCTCAATTCTGAATATCTATGCTCCAAATGCAAGGGCACCCTCATTCGTTAAAGAAACTTTACTAAAACTCAAAGCACACATCGCACCACACACAATAATAGTGGGTGACTTCAACACCCCGCTCTCTGAAATGGATCGTTCAGGAAAGCAGAAACTAAACAGGGACACAGTGAATCTAATTGAAGCCTTGGACCAAATGGAACTAACTGATATATATAGAACATTTCATCCTAGAGCTAAAGAATACACCTTCTTCTCAGCTCCTCATGGTACCTTCTCCAAAATTGACCATATAATTGGTCACAAATCAGACCTCAACAGATACAAGAAGATAGAAATAATCCCATGCCTCCTATCAGATCACTATGGAATAAGGGTGGTCTTCAATGGCAACAAAAACAAAAGAAAACCCACGTACACATGGAGGCTGAACAATGCTCTACTCAATGATAACTTGGTCAAGGTGGAAATAAAGAAATCAAAGACTTTTCGAAAGTTAATGAAAATGAAGGCACAACATACCCTAACTTATGGGACACAATGAAAACAGTGCTAAGAGGAAAATTCATAGCCCTGAGTGCCGCCAAAAAGAAAAAGGAGACAGCGTACACTAACAGCTTAATGGCACACCTGAAAGCCCTGGAACAAAAAGAAGCAAATACACCAAAGAGGAGTAGAAGGCAGGAAATCATCAAACTCAGGGCTGAAATCAATCAAGTAGAAACAAATAAAATCATACAAAGAATCAACAAAACGAGGAGTTGGTTCTTTGAGAAAATCAACAAGATAGATAAGCCCTTAGCCAGACTAACCAGAGGGCACAGAGATAGTATCCAAATTAATAAAATCAGAAACGAAAAGGGAGAGATAACAACAGAAACTGAGGAAATTCAAAAAATCATCAGATCCTACTACAAAAACCTGTATTCAACACAACTAGAAAATCTTGAGGAAATGGACAATTTCCTTGACAGATACCAAGTACCAAAATTAAATCAGGAGCAAATAGACCATCTAAACCGTCCTATAACCCCTGAAGAAATAGAAGTTGTCATTGGAAGTCTTCCAACCAAAAAAAGCACAGGTCCAGATGGTTTTACTGCAGAATTCTATCAGACCTTCAAAGAAGACCTAACACCAATACTCTTCAAACTGTTCCACAAAATAGAAACAGAAGGAACAGTACCCAACTCGTTCTATGAAGCCACAATTACACTAATACCAAAAGCACACAAAGATCCGACAAAGAAAGAGAATCTCAGGCCAATCTCTCTTATGAATATCGATGCAAAAATACTCAATAAAATTCTTGCCAACCACATCCAAGAACACATCAAAACGATCATCCACCACGATCAAGTAGGCTTCATCCCAGGGATGCAGGGATGGTTCAATATAAGGAAATCCATCAATGTAATCCACTACATAAACAATCTCAAAGAAAAAAACCACATGGTCATCTCATTAGATGCTGAGAAAGCATTTGACGAAATTCAGCATCCTTTCATGCTAAAGGTCTTGGAAAGATCAGGAATTCAAGGCCCATATCTAAACATAGTAAAAGCAATTTACAGCAAACCGGTAGCCAGCATCAATCTAAATGGAGAGAAACTTGAAGCAATCCCACTAAAATCAGGGACTAGACAAGGCTGCCCTCTCTCTCCATATCTTTTCAATATAGTATTTGAAGTTCTAGCTAGAGCAATTAGACAACAAAAAGAGGTCAAAGGGATACAAATTGGAAAGGAAGAAGTCAAACTATCACTATTTGCAGACGATATGATAGTATACTTAAGCGACCCAAAGAACTCCACCAGAGAACTCCTACAGCTGATAAACGACTTCAGCAAAGTGGCCGGATATAAAATCAACTCAAGCAAGTCAGAAGCCTTCCTATACTCAAAGGATAAGCAGGCTGAGAAAGAAGTAAGAGAAATAATACCCTTCACGATAGCCACAAACCATATTAAGTATCTTGGCGTGACTCTAACCAAACAAGTGAAAGATCTGTATGACAAGAACTTCAAGTCTCTGAAGAAAGAAATTGAAGAAGACCTCAGAAGATGGAAAAATCTGCCATGCTCATGGATTGGCAGGATTAATATAGTAAAAATGAGCATCTTACCAAAAGTAATACACAGATTCAATGCAATCCCCATCAAAATCCCAACTCAATTCTTCATAGAGTTAGAAAGAGCAATTCAAAAATTCATCTGCAATAACAGAAAACCCAGAATAGCTAAAACTATTCTCAAGAGTAAAAGAACCTCTGGGGGAATCAGTATCCCGGACCTCAAGCTGTACTACAGAGCAATAGTGTTTAAAACTGCATGGTATTGGTACAGTAACAGACATGTAGATCAATGGAACAGAATTGAAGACCCAGAAATGAATCCACACTCCTATGGTCACTTGATCTTTGACAAAGGAGCTAAAACCATCCAGTGGAAAAAAGATAGCCTTTTCAACAAATGGTGCTGGCTCAGCTGGAGGTCAACATGCAGAAGAATGCAAATTGACCCATTCTTATCTCCTTGCACTAAGCTCAATTCTAAGTGGATCAAAGATCTCCACATAAAACCAGACACACTGAAACTAATAGAAGGGAAACTAGGGAAGAACCTTGAACATATGGGCACAGGGGAGAATTTCCTGAACAGAACTCCAATAGCTTATGCTCTAAGATCAAGAATAGACAAATGGGACCTCATTAAATTACAAAGTTTTTGCAAGGCAAAAGACACTGTCAAAAAGACAAAGCGGCAACCAACTAACTGGGAAATGATCTTTACCAATCTTACATCCTTACATCCGACAGAGGGCTAATATCCAAGATATACAAAGAACTCAAGAAGTTAAACTCCAGAGAGGCAAGTAACCCTATTAAAAAATGGGGTACAGAGCTACACAAAGAGTTCTCACCTGAAGAATATCTAATGGCTGAGAAGCACCTAAAGAGATGTTCATCATCCTTAGTCATTAGGGAAATGCAAATCAAAACAACCCTGAGATTCCATCTCACACCAGTCAGGATGGCTAAGATCAAAAACACAGGAGACAGCAGTTGTTGGCGAGGATGTGGAGAAAGAGGAACACTCCTCCACTGCTGGTGGAATTGCAAGCTGGTACAACCACTCTGGAAAGCAGTCTGGCGGTTCCTCAGAAAACTGGGCATGACACTCCCGGAGGATCCGGCTATACCACTCCTGGGCATATACCCAGAGACTTTACCTGCATGCAATAAGGACACATGCTCTACTATGTTCATAGCAGCCTTATTTATAATAGCCAGAAGCTGGAAAGAACCCAGATGTCCCTCAACGGAGGAATGGATTCAGAAGATGTGGTATATCTACACAGTGGAATACTACTCTGCAATTAAAAACAATGAATTCACGAAATTCCTAGGCAAATGGTCAGATCTTGAAAATATCATCCTTAGTGAGGTAACCCAATCACAAAAGAGCACACATGGTATGCAGTCACTGATAAGGGGATATTGACCCAGAATCTTGGAATACCCTAGACACAATCCGCATATCAATAGATTTCTAAAAAGATGGAAGGAGAGACCCCTGCTCCTGGAAAGACTGGATGTAGGGGAACACCAGGACAGAGTAACGAGAGGGGGTTGAATGGAGAAAAGAGGGAGGGAAGGGGGCTTATGGGACTTTCGGGGAGGGAGGAAACGGGAAAGGGGAAGTGATTTGGAATGTAAATTAAAAAAATAAAATAAAATAAATAAAAAAAAAGAAATCTACAAAATCAGAAAAAAAAAAAGAGTGACTATATATGAGTAGGAAAGAATAAAATGATTCAATCCTGAACATAGGGAATATTCTCAGGTATAGTCTATTAAAGTATTATAGAATATGACAGAAAATATTTTTTTGAATGAGTATAAGTATAAATGTGATGCCATCAAACTATATTCTCATCATTATGGGCATCAAATGAGATAGAAATGAAATGCAAATAGTGACTTGGTTATTTGTTTAGTTTGTCTTTTTTTCCCCCTTTTACAAATTTCTGGCTCAGGACTAATCAAGGAGATTTCAGAAGTACCCAATTCTTTGTATGTACTGGGCACATCAAGAAAGAGTTAAGAACAGTATGTGTGAACCTTTGTTCCAATCCTATGAGAATTTAAAATAGTCTACATAAATGGATGCATAGTAAATAAATAACAAACACAAGTTCACACAACATAAGCACAGTAAGAAAAGAAGATAAGACCTGCCAAGGTGGATTAGTGGCTTAAAGTGTGTGCTAATTCTGCCAAAGACTAGAGTTCGGTTCCCAGCACACATAACCATCCATAACACTAGATCCCGAGGATCAAATGTCCTTTTCTAATCTCCATGGTCACACACACACATACACACACATATACATACATGTAATCAAACACTAATACACACAAATTTAAGTTTTAAAAATAATATAAAATGTAAAAAAGATAAGTATATGAATTTGGAGTTTGAGCTTGTGTGGCCTACTATTAGAGATCTTCTTTAATACTGGATGATGTTTCTACATGTTAGGAAAATATAGCTTATCAAGGTATGCTATGTGAATTCTTGCTACGGGCCTTTTACCATGACAGACTAAAGGCACTAAAATTAATTATATGTAAATTAGATACAGATAATCAAAAGACTGAATGTCCAAGTCCAACAAATGAGTGTAGTTGGTACTTATAATGTGCAGGAATGTTATGCATATTCTGGATTTCCCCATACTCCTGGTTTCGTAGGAAGTACCTGGCACAACATCCCAGAAGCACTGCAACCCCAACTCCAGCAACCCGCAAACTTTGGAAACATTTTAGTCTGTCATAACTGGCCCTAAGTAATCTCCAAGGACCATGGGAGTACAGAACTGAGACCAATCTCTAATCCCTAAACCATCTTTCATAATTTCTGAATATTTTTAAGCTAAGAAGTAATCGTTCCAATATTTTCATTATATATATCAGATCCTTAGATGAAATCATAGGAACAAATGCATAGACGTGAGAAGGAAATCATTTCAAATATTTTGAACTACTCAGTTCATAAATTATGGCGAAATTCACCTGCGAGGAAGGGTTTCACAGGATTTGTTGCTGATATTTTGTTTGGAGAAGAATCTTCTTCAGTTGTAGGCTGTATGGACATAGAAAAAAATGCAATAATTCATATATCTTGTACAATGAAGATAATGATTCAAGACAAAAATAATAGATGGATTACCTTCGACTGAAGTTGTTGATCAGGGGAATCTATAATGCCAAATAGACATATGATCAATTATGCATAAATATGATAGAATCTACTGTACCTTTGTTTAAGATTAGTATTTAAAAAGTAGTCTTTGTGTTTGTCTTTTGAAATGGTTGCTTTAAGTTTGGATCTTGATAAGATTATAGTTTTCTTGCTCTGTCTTAGTCTGGTTATGAACTATGATTGGCATAAATCCCCTGAAAACCTATTAGCAAAGCATGAAACATAAGTATTTTCTTATTATCGAAAGTTTTCTGAACTGATAGTGTTGGACATTCACTTACAGATGATAGTGCAAGGAAACATTCAATATCTTCATACACTTGCATGTGTTTTGTTTTGTTTTGATTTGAGGACTCCACTTCTGTATTTCTCTTCTCTAGTTTACACATCCTAAATATTTCAGTTTACTATTCAGGAGGCATGTGATCCTAAGCTACAAATAATTCATAAGAAGTGCTAAAAAAAAAGAAGAAGAAAAACTACAAGTTTCATTTTAATATTTGTATGTAATGCAGTCTCTCATTTCTTTATCACTTGCTTTAATTTACATTTTCCTTCTATAATGATGACAATGTGCTTAATTTTTATCAAGGTATATTCTAGATTAGTAGCCTTTAAACTTTCATCTTATGTTCTTTTGAAGGTCAAATTTCCTTTCCTCTCTGCGACTGCATTTGTACAATTGGGAGATAAGTCTTCCTAAAATACTTACATATAATGAAAGAGTTGACCCACATACCACACAGAATTA
This sequence comes from Tokudaia tokunoshimensis, assembly GCA_036184795.1. Classification (NCBI taxonomy): domain Eukaryota; kingdom Metazoa; phylum Chordata; class Mammalia; order Rodentia; family Muridae; genus Tokudaia; species Tokudaia tokunoshimensis. Next base: position 43,572,750 of record BTHU01000019.1, read on the forward strand.
TGCCTTGTCTGCCCTCACTGTGCTCCTTTCCCTTTGGCTAGTAGCCAGCTCAGAAAGAAGAGCAACATTTAGGCTTCCCCTTACTTCTGTTGAATTGTAAACTGTTAAACAATAGATCCCTTTTAAGTCCTTAAAGAGGAGCTCATACAATTGTGTTTTGAATGTGAAACGTTCCTCATAGGCTTGTTTTTTTAAACACTTAAGAGACACTGGATTTTGGAAGATTATAGACCTTTGGCAAGGGGAGCCTTGCTGGAGGAAGGCTTTGAGGTTTTATAGCCAGGCCTCACATGACATTCTCTTTCTCCTCCCATCAGGATTAGCCAAGTTCCTGTTCCTGCCTCTGTGTCTTCTTTGCCTGTTTCCACGTCCCTCTCACTGTGATTTCCTCTGGAATTAAAAGCCAAAACAAATCCTTTTTCCCTTGAGTTGTTTCATTGGGATATGTCATCACAATAACAGAAAAGAAACTAACACAGAAATCGGTACCAAGAGTGAGTTCTGGATGTAGGGGAATACCAGGACAGAGAAGCGAGAGGGGGTTGAATGGGGAACGGGGGGGGGGGAAGGGGGCTTATGGGACTTTCGGTGAGGGAGGAAACGGGAAAGGGGAAATCATTTGGAATGTAAATAAAAAAACTTAGAAAATAATAAAAAAATATTTTGTATCAGTGGGGGGAAAAAAAGAAAAAGGAAGAACTAAATTCTGTCTGTAGTCATAGCTGGCTTTGAAGCAAGTTAACTCTGCAAAGAACTTTAAAAGGATGTAGTATTAAAATAACTTCCTACAATTGAATATGAAGAAGCAATAATGCTGAAATAAATACATCTGGAACAAAAAAAAAGTGAGTTCATTGCTGTGGTAAACCTATGTGATTTGGGGGGACTTGGCTTTTCTTTTCTGGGGGAAAGGTGGATGATTTTTAACTTACGGAAAGAAAAGTCATTGAATATTGTAAACAGAGCCTAATATGCTATTCTAGTAAAAACTCAAAAGACAATAATTCTGAGAAGAACTTGGGCATTAGAGGCATGGCTCATGGGGTTTTTTTGAGGGGAATAAGGACTCTATCAGAAACAGGGATAGAGGCCATTTGTGTCATACCTTGACAAATAGGTTTTTTTGCATTCTGCCCGTATCCTGAGAATTTTCAGGAGGCTAAACTAAAAATTAATGGACTAATTTCTTTGGTAAAGAAACTTCAAAACAGTACAATGCTGGGATTGTGGCATGGTTGCTACTCTTACACATGGTGTTTCTAATGAAAGACGGCAATAAGTGAGGCACAACAAACTTTAAAAATTTGTTTATTCTGGAACAGAAAATAACACAAAAAAAGCTCTACAGTTGTAGCCCACTGGGTGGAGAAAGGAAGGAAGGAAAGAAGGGAAGAAAGAAAGAAAGAAAGAAAGAAAGAAAGAAAGAAAGAAAGAAAGAAAGAAAGAAAGAAAGAAAGAAAGAAAGAAAGAAAGAAAGAAAGAAAGAAAGAGAAGGAAGGAAGGAAGAAGGGAGGGAAGGAGGGAGGGAGGGAGAAAAGGAGAGAGGGGGGAGAAGCAATACTAAGAAGAAAAAGGTTACAATTGTTAAAGATATTAGAGTCCTTTAAAAGGAGCCTTATATGAAACCAGGCTAATCTCAAACCTCTACCCCCTTGAGTGCTGGGATTACAGGCCTGTACCACCATATCAAATTCAAATAAAACATTCTATAAAATGGAATAGTTACCTTCCTCTGTGCCTTCTGCAGAATTTTCTCTAATTTTATCACTAGCCATGGATAAATATTCAATGTCCTTTGGTTGAGGTCGCTTGAACACAGCCTGCTAAAATTAACATCAATAATGAGTTACCTAGAGATTTTCAGTTTTTATCTTTTACTGTTTTAAGGATGTTATTTACAGCACAACTGGCAAGTAGCAAAAATTAAGAAGAATAAATCCCTTATATATGTCTTCCAGATACAGACTTTGTTGTATTTTCTTAGGATCTCTGACTGTGTAAACAAGCCAGGGAAGTCCAAAGAAGTACAGTCAGGGAGACAAGGGGAGCCAGGGTGCATACTTGAATGAACAATTAGTTTCTGAATTCCTAAATATTATTTACTCCTCAGGAAACTGTGAGGACTTATACAATAATCACTTTTTAATCTATTAGAGGAATTTGCAATAGCACTGTGCTAAATGTTTAAAACATTTCCAATGGCATAAAGATCTAAAAAATAAATCTAAGAAGCTTCAAAACACATGCTGTTGAATACAAACAAAATGTTGTCGTAGAGGCACCCTTTGGGATTAAAGACATATATTTACAATAAATTTTTTCTATGGAAAAAAATCAGTTGTATAAAATGATGAAAATGTGAAATAGGATATATTTGAGTAACATGTAAATACTACTCAAGGTTGTAGTATATGTGTGCCTTTCACATTAAAGAAAATACAAAAATATATAAAAGTATTAATTAAAAGTAGAGGCTTAGTTGGGCAGGGGTGGCGCACGCCTTTAATCCCAGCACTTGGGATGCAGAGGCAGGTGGATTTCTAAGTTTGAAGCCAGCCTGGTCTACAGTGTGAGTTCCAGGACAGCCAGGGCTACACAGAGAAACCCTGTCTTGAAAAACCAAAGAGAAAAAAAAAACCAGTGACAGCATAAAAACATTTCTCCTAAGTGCCTGAAACATGACAGTTTCTTATTTATACATTTTACTTTTGTTATATTATAAGCTGAAAGTTGACAATGGTACTGTTTCTTCATGCTCCCTGACCAGTGCAGAATTTTAAGTACCAGTTGGGTTACAGGTGTGACCCACTGTTGTCTTTCTTTCTTATGCTCTCTGAGGCCATTCCCCAAGGCCCCTTCTTTGTCCTTTTGTCAGCAACCTCACAGGTACATCACAAATGATATTATCGGAATAATTTTTCCCTGTCACTACCACACCCGACCTAAACACAAACTCTTTCAACTTAACATTACACGAACCCTTCACAGAAAACATCCATATCATTTTTCTGTTATTTGTTGTTTTGCGCTTAAGACTACTGTCTTTCCCATATTCCTATCCCCCACCCCACCCTTACTAATACACTGGCACTTACTTAATGCTGAACATTTCAACTTATTTAAAGTCCAAAAAATTGAAGGGTATTCAAAGAGGCAACAAACACTAACAGCTTTATTACAGCAGCTTGAGGCTTTTGATGGTTTTGTATAAATTAGAAAACCATATGGTAACTCACGTGTGTACTATGCTGATTCCTGGAATAGTTTCATGCCAAGAAAGTCAGTGGATAACATGTTTATCATACTATATGGTTTTATTTGTTAAAACAGATGAAAGATTCAATATGTTGTATAGGAACAGCACAGGTTCCATTCTAGAAGGTGCAATTTCTTTTTTTTTAAACCTAAATGTATGATTTATTCTTAGAACTTCAAGCACAAACAGCAATTAATATCACTTTTGTTATACTTAGGACATTTCAGATATAATTAAGCAACTAAATTGTATAAGTGTAGGAGCAGGAGGTAAATTACCAGACAAGCCAGTCAACACATTTTTCAAAAAGTGTGTGCTGGTGCTGAGAGATTGGGGAGAACCAGCTGGTTTAACATGCGCTGGCGCTGCTCATTTCTTTCCTACCACAATAGATGCTGAAGATAGAGAACCAAAGGAAGAAGATTTGAAACTTAAAGCTTTGAAGTAGACAAAAGTTTCGAATGTGAGTTAAAGGCAACCTTTGAGTAACTGGGGATGATAATACATAAACATGAAATAAGTTCAGTACCAAGCACAGTGACAGTATTCATAATTTTGCCTGCTTGGTCAAAAGTATCACAACAGATTGATCTACTTAACATGTAAGGAGCTTCTAGGAAATACAGAGGGGGATGTTCTCAACCAGCCTTTGAACTGAGCACAGGGTCCCCAATGGAGGAGCTAGAGAAAGGACCTAAAGAGCTGAAGGGGTTTGCAGCGCCATAGGAGGAACAACATGAGTCACCCAGTACTCCCAGAGCTCCCAGGGACTAAACCATCAACCAAAGAGTACACATGGAGTTACCCATGGCTCCAGACACATAGGCAGCAGAGGATGGCCTTGTTAGACACCAAAGGGAGGAGAGGCCTCTGGTCCTGGAAAGACTTGATGCCTCAGTGTAGAGGAATACTAGAACAGGGAAGCAGGAGAGGGCTGATTGGAGAACAGGGGGAGGGGAGATAGCTTATGGGATTTTTTGCGGGGTGGGGACCAGGAAAGAGGACAACATTTGAAATGTAAATAAAGAATATATCTAATAAAAAAAGGAGCTTCTAGGAGCAGAATGCAAAAATAATGAAGAAAATATGGAATTAAATCCAAAGATAAGGTTTTTCTTATATGTTGCAAAAGTTCTGATGGAATAATAAAGTATTAAATCATAATACAAATGTTTAAACAAACGTTTAAATTGTGATCTATTGCTTCTCAAGAGCAGCCTGAAGGAACTTAGCATGTACTATAGTATAGTATATCATTTACAAAAAAAAATTATCTTAAACAGAAATTTAAATGTAAATACTTATGTACCATTCTCTGATTCTTCTCATGGTCATTGGGGCATTTTTGATCTTCTGCTGATGTCACTTTTACAGATGAGTCTGCTGACAAATCCATATAGTTTATTAAAACATTCAGAAGACTTTTTGAATAACAGTCAATGTGTCTATAGAATATTCAAGGTAATGCAAACTGAATTTTTAATTTCTTAGTTAAAAACTTCAATTAAGATTAAGGTTATTTGGGTATTTACTGATATAGGAAATCCAGGTAACTACAAACAGCTTCAGTATATCACATACACATAATCAGCAGAAGATGATACGATAAAGCCATGCATATGTACTAAGGCCCATTTCCAATTTTTCTACCAAACATGCATGAACATATTTACAGAGACAAAACTAAAAAGCATGTGGAATCAAACAAAACCATATTGAAATATATTCTCCACATTGTAAGTGTTGTTTGAGTGGTCAGTTTAGTGTTTTCTTTAACTAACTACTATCCCAAATCTCTACTGCTATTCCAATCTAACTAACTACTATCCCAAATCTCTACTGCTATTCCAATCTAACTAACTACTATCCCAAATCTCTACTGCTATTCCAATCTAACTAACTACTATCCCAAATCTCTACTGCTATTCCAATCTAACTAACTACTATCCCAAATCTCTACTGCTATTCCAATCTAACTAACTATTATCCCTTCCAAAGCTCATTCTGTGAACACCCTGCTCTTTAAAGCTGAAGCTTTCTTTTGCTTGATGCTTATAGAAACTTCTTTTTTCACTTAAGACTCAGCATAATATTTAAAAATTCTTCTATTATTGTTACATTTTTGTAGTAAAATATAATTTGATTTTGGTAGTATTGCTGCTGGCACTTTTCTTCATATATCACCACTTTCTCCTGGACTAGAGAGCAGGTTTAACTTCATCATTGTACAGCCAGTCTTTAATTTGTTTACTCAATAATTGTTTATGTAGTTCTTTGTGAGAGTTGGCCCTGAAATTTAAAAGTCATGAGCAAAAGTTTAATGGATGAGTTTCAGAAAAATCAAGCCTGATTTGACCCTTTAAACGTGAGCTTAGGAAGAGTAGGGACAAGAAAGAATAAGACTTTGAAAATCAGTAGTAAAAGACACTGTTAAAATGACAAATGTATCTGTGTTAAAATAGGAAGAAAATAAATTGGATACTCCCAGCTGTTCTGTCACATCAAAGGAGTTAAAACTAAAGGGCTAGGGAAGAGGATATCAAATATTTATGTAAACCTTAAATGTTCTTGCCCAGGAATATTTTTAAAAATCCTTTCTATTCATACTTGTAACTTAGATAATTGTAAATGTGATGGTAGGATCAATGTTAAAAGCTGTAAATGCAAGTTACAATTCACAGACCACAGGAAACTCAAGAAAAAGGAGGACTGAAGTTGGGATGCTTTGGTTCCTCTGAGAAAGGGAACAAAATACTCACAGGAACAATAAAGGAGACAAAGTGTGGAGCAGAGACTGAACGAAGGGCCATGCAGAGACTGCCCTACCTGGGGATTTATCCTATAAACAGTCACTAAACCCCAACACTACTATAGATGACAAGAAGTGCATACCAAAACGAGCATGTCATGGTTGTCTCTGGAGGGGCCCTGTCAGAGCCTTACAGATACAGAGGAAGATGGTAGCAACCAACCATTGGACTGGGCGTGGGATCCCCAACAGAGGAGCTGGACAGCGGACTAGAGGAACTGAAGGGATTTACAGGCCCATGGGAAGAACAACAATGTCTGCTACCCAGATGCCCCAGGACCCCCAAGGTCTAAACCATCAACCAAGGAGTACATATGGTTTCAGCCAAAAATGAGGCAGAGGAATGCCTTGTAGGCCATCAGTGGGAGGAGTGGTCCTTGGTCCTGTGAAGGCTCAATAGATGCCCAACAAAGGGAAATCGAGGTGGGGGAGGTGGGGGTGGGTCAGGTGGAGGGGCATATACTTGGAGGCAGGGGTGGGAGGAGGGGTTGGGGGTTTTCAGGGAGGGGGGAAACCAGGAAAGGTTTTAACATTGGAAATGTAAGTGAAGATTATATTCAATAAAGAAAAAAAAAGAAAAAAAGAAGCAAGAAGAAGAAGAAGAAGAAGAAGAAGAAGAAGAAGAAGAAGAAGAAGAAGAAGAAGAAGAAGAAGAAGAAGAAGCAGCTGTAAATGTGGCCAGGTGGTGTGCTGGTGCACGCCTCTAATCCCAACACTCAGGAGGCAGAAACAGGTGGACTCAGTGAGTTCAAGGCTAGCTTGGTCTACAAAGCAGGTTCCAGGACAGCCAGGGCTGGTACACAGAGAAATCCTGTCTCTAAATTTCTTTTAAAAGAGACAAAGAACTATAAATGTGGAAGCATAATCCATTTTACTGACATGAGTAAAAAATTGAGGAATGTAGCTTAGAAGGTGGAAAGATATAAAATTATTTATTTGGAGATTTGCTGAATAAACTCAAGAGCAAATAGTAAAGAAATGGCTTTAACATATCACAGCTTTTGAAAGAGTACAAGAGTAAACACAGATCCCTGTACAGTAGACTCTGCATTATGGTATCAAAATGATATATGAAATAAATAAGGTGATTACCATTTTGTCTTACACATCTTTTAATTCTGCTAGAATTCTTTACAAATGCAGGCTCATCTGAAAAGGATATATAATGGAGTGTCATTGAGCTTACAGATATGGTATAAGAATAGACTGTATGAAGCCTTAGGTAGGCTTTGTATAATAAATACTAAGTCGATTAAATAATATGAATAACACAGAGTTTCTAATGACTATTCTAGGAGACATTCAGCCATATTATCTAACATAGAATATTAATTCTATGCATAGGCAAAAACTGGGAAAGATATTTCACCATATTGTGTATTACATTAGTTCCTACTGCAGTCCTGTTGCCACAGTTAAGGACACTGAGAGAAAAATGGATTAAAACCCACACTAAAGAAAACCAACAGTGTGTTAAAAATAAAAGAAAGCATAATTTGAATTTGGAATAGGCAATAACTTGTAACTTAGTTCATACCCTAAATGCATGCTCTCAAAAAATATTTTCCTCAGTCTTCTAAGTAGCTGACTTTTCAAGCATATACTATTACAAACAACAGTTGTTTTCAAGCAATGCAAATATCATTGAACTTTTATATGTAGCACAACTATTTTGTAAAAAAGCAAAATGGCCATATTAATATACCAAGGCACAAACATGGAAATATCTGTGTTACAGTTAAAACTTTGAAAATATTGTTTTAAGCAACTAAATAACTTCTTATAAACAATGAGACTTAATAATGATAAATTAGTTCCTTAAGTAAAGTCCTCCCATCAAATTTGGAGAGCAGTGAAGTCAAAATCAAGAAGACTGGGTAGATTTCATTATTTGAAATTTCTTTTCCTACATAAATATTGTAAAATTTACCTGCACAGTATGATTTTACTTTCTTAACTGGTGTTGCTTCTCTTGGAAAAGAATCTCTCTCTTCAATGGGAGGCTATATAGTTTTTGAAAGAAGATATTCAATAACCAATTTTTGTTTTGAACAGTATGATTTTAATAACCCAGGATAATATATAAAATTATTACCTTCAACTGAACACAATCCTTAGGACAGTCTAAAAGAAACAAAGATACACAATTAATAATATGTAAACCTGACAAACTTTACCATGCTTTCATAAAAAAGTATAGTCAAAAATATTCTTTGTGGCTAGCTTTATAATGATTGTACTAATTTTAGAATTGTTGCATATTTTTGCTTTTTGTGTTCTTGAATGAAATATCTACTGAAAAACTAATAAACTGCAAAATTTTCATTAAACTTGACAATTTTCAAATTAACATTATAAGCTCAGTGAATATTTTGTTTAAAAAACTTATCTTCTTTCATTAAGGTGGCATTTCTAATGGGTGGAGACTAAATGTTTCTAATATTTAAGGGTGAAATCAGGAAGCCAGGATAATATTTCAATGGTCAAAACTAATTATACCATGGAACAAAATGCATCTTCAGCAACAAAATGCTTTACAGTCATCCATTCTCGTGTTCTGAGAGTTTATCGTGTCCTTCACTTTATATCTAAGTCATAAATAAATTACAGTTATAAAGTAGCAATGAAAGTAATTTTGTGGTTGGGGTCACCACAACATGAAGAACTGTATTGAAGAGTCGCAGCATTAGGAAGTTGTTAAACATTGTTTTAAGTGTTGAGGAATGTAGCAGGAACTGCTGACTATCTACAACATATACTCTTCCCTCCCTTCCTTGCAAGTGAATTGTACCAAGTCACAAGGCTTCTGTGATGGGCTAATCTTGGCTGTTGGCTTGACAACATCTGGACTCAATCAAAACCCAACCTGCTGCACATGCCTGTGGAGGACATTCTTAATCAGATTACTAGAGGTAGAAAGATCCACTCTATGTCTAAGCCACACCTTTTAATATCAGCCTACATAAAAGGATATGGAAGAAGAAAGCTTTTGGATTTTTTTGTCTGTTGTGCCAGTTCACTCTTGCTGTCAATTTCATCTTTCCCGTTATTAAAGTATTTCTTCATCTGTATTAGAAACTACTACTGCAGGATTCGAAAACAGATGAAAGATTACTGGTGATCTAGGAATCCTCTCAGACTCCAACACCAGACTTTGGGACTTCTGAGATATCCAGCCTCGTGGAGTTAACCACCTCAAGAGTCTCTGCCTTTCCCTCATGAAGACAATCACTATTGAACTGCTTAGACTACAGCCTGACTAATAAATTCTCTTTTAATGTGTAAAAAGATTTATAGGTTTTTCTTAGTTTGCAATTTTTTAAATTTTTGGGGAGAATTTCTTTTTTTTTATTGAATACAATCTTCATTTACATTTCAAATGCTAAAACTTTTCCCGGTTTTCCCCCTCCCAGAAAACCGCCAACCCCTCCTCCCACCCCTTGCCTCCAAGTATATGCCCCTCAACCCAACCCACTCCCACCTCCTCCCTTCGATTTCCATTTGTTGGGGTATCTACTGAGCCTTAACAGAACAAAGGACCTCTCCTCCTACTGATGCCCAACAAGGCATTCCTCTGCCACACTTTTGGCTGGAACCATGTGTACCCCTAGGTTGATGGTTTAGTCCCTAGGAGTCCTGGGGTGGCTGGGTGGCCAACATTGTTGTTCTTCCACGGGGCTGTAAACCACTTCAGCTCCTCCAGTCCACCTTCCATCTCCTCCATTGGGGACCTCAGAGCTCATTCCAATGGTTGGCTGCTAGCATCTGCCTCTGTATCTGTAAGGCTCTAGCAGGGCCCCTCCAGTGACAACCATAACAGGTTTCTTCTGGTGTGCACTTCTTGTGGTCCATAATACTGTCAGGGTTTGGTGACTGATTATAGCATGAATCCCCAGGTAGGGCAGTCCCTGGATGGCCTTTCCTTCTCTCTGCTCCACACTATGTCTCCATTATTGCTCCTGTGAGTATTTTGTTCCTTTTCTCAGAGGAACCAAAGCACACCCACTTCAGTTCTTCTTCTTCTTGATCTTCCTGTGGTCTGTGAATTATAACTTGTTTATTTTGAGCTTTTGGGCTAACATCCACTTATCAGTGAGTGCACACCATGGGTGTTCTTTTGTGATTGGGTTACCTCACTCAGAATGACACTTTCTAGTTCCATCCATTTGCCTAAGAATTTCATGAATTCATCGTTTTTAAAAGCTGCATAGTACTCCATTGTGTATATATACCACAATTTCTGTATCCATTCCTCTGTTGAAGGACATCTGGGTTCTTTCCAGCTTCTGACTATTATAAATAAGGCCTCTATGAACATAGTGGAGCATGTGTCCTTATTGCATGTAGGAGTATCTTCTGGGTATATACCCAGGAGTGCTATAGCTGGGTCCTCTGGTAGTATTATGTCTGGAACCACCAAACTGATTTCCAGAGTGGTTTTACCAGCTTGCAATCCCACCAACAATGGAGAAGTGTTCCTCTTTCACCACATCTTCTCCAGCATCTGCTATCCCCTGAGTTTTTCATCTTAGCCACTCTGACTGGTGTGAGGTGAAATCTCAGTGTTGTTTTTATTTGCATTTCCCTGATAACTAAAGATGCTGAACATTTCTTTAGGTGCTTCAGAGTCATTTGAGTTTCCTCTGTTGAGAATTCCCTGTTTAGCTCTGTACCCCATTTTTAATAGGGTTATTTGACTCTCTAGAGTCTACCTTCTTGAGTGCTTTGTATACATTGGATATTAGCCCTCTGTCAGATGTAAAGATGTAAAGATCTTTTCCCAATCTGTTGGTTGCCATTTTGTCCTATTGACAGTGTCCTTTGCCTTACAGAAGCTTTGCAGTTTTATGAGGTCCTATTTGTTGATTCTTTTTCTTAGAGCATAAGCCATTGGTGTTCTATTCAGGAAATTTTCCCCTGTGCCCATGTGTTCAAGGTTCTTCCCCACTACCTCCTCTATAAGATTCAGTGTGTCTGGTTTTACGTATAGGTCCTTGATCCACTTGGACTTGAGTTTTGTACAAGGAGATAAAAATGGGTTGATTTGCATTTTTCTGCATGCTGACCTCCAGTTGATCCAGCAACATTTGTTAAAAAGGCTATCTTTTTTCCACTGGATGTTTTTATCCCTTTTGTCAAAGATCAAGTGACCATAGATGTGTGGATTCTTTTCTGGGTCTTCAATTCTATTCCATTGAGCTTCCTGCCTGTCTCCATACCAGTACCAGACAGTTTTTAATCACTATTGCTCTGTAGTAGAGCTTGGAGTCAGGGATGGTGATTCCTCCAGGAGAACTTTTATTGTGGAGAACAGTTTTTGCTATCCTGGGTTTTTTGTTATTGCAGATGAATTTGAGAATTGCTCTTTCTAGATCTATGAAGAATTGATTTGGAATTTTGATGGGGATTAAATCTATTGATTGCTTTTGGCAAGATGGCCATTTTTACTATATTAATCCTGCCAATCCATGAGCATGGGAGATCTTTCCATCTTCTGAGATCTTCTTCAATTTCTTTCTTCAGAGGCTTGAAGTTCTTGTCATACAGATCTTTCATTTGCTTGGTTAGCGTCACACCAAGGTATATAATATTATTTGTGACTACTGTGAAGGATATCATTTCCCTAATTTCTTTCTCAGCTTGTTTATCCTTTGAATAGAGAAAGACTACTGATTTGTTTGAGTTAATTTTATATCTAGCCACTTTTTTGAAGCTCATTTCTATGCACTTTCTCTCCCTCTCCAATTTCTGTGTCTCTAGTTCCTCTCAAATTTATAACTTTTAAATTATTGTTGTTGCACATAAGCTTATTCGCATGCTTATTTGCAACCTGAATCCATTTAGTGTTGCGTATTCAGATTTCCATACATATCTGAATCCATTTAGTGTTTTGTAGATGTGTTTAGAGCTGACAAGTTGGGACTAGACATCATATTAGAAAGCCTGTCCTTAGAAGAATCTGACTCACTATCTCTCAATAGCTACTGACTGCTTGTAACTCTTCTTCTAGTGACAATAATGCATCATTTACAGCAAACCCTTAAATAAAATTTGAAGAGTAAAAAAAAAATGGGGACATTGTAAACATTTCAAACATTTTTACTTACTTGTTTCATAAAAATTAATGTTACTAACTCACTTTCTTGGAACTGTTTCCCATGCTTTTTATCAGAAACTTCATTTGGAACATAGTCATTTTTCTCAACTGTAGGCTGTATGGGTTTAGAAGCAAGGCACTTAGTATTCCTGCACATTTCATACAAGATGAAGTTAAGTATGCAGGAAAAAATATACAAAAATATATACCTTTTGTAGAGGATAGTCTTTAGGAGTATCTAAAAATGTCAAAGAAAGCAATAATTAATTCCATGTAAACCTGAGGTTGGCCACATACATTCTTATAGAATTAGTATAGAAAATAATCCTCATGGATGAGAATGGGTGTATTAATGTTAAAGTCTGATTGATTTCTTCATGATTTTTTGTATTTGGCCAAGCCAAAAAGAAAAAAGCAATTCAATGATGCCAACTGGAAAAGTAATACAATAGCCAAAAATAAACTTAGAGTTTTCCCAAATAAGAGCAAAAGCCATACAATGCTGGAGCAATAGTGGCACAAACATTGGGGTACAAACCAACAACTATCTGATTAGATTTAAGACCCTTTGCATGGGATGGGATCCTTGTCCAACACAGTTCAGGTGGCCAAGAATCTGAGACTCAATAGGCCATTGACCTAAGTGAAAAGAAAATACCATTTTTCTCTAAAGAAACAAAGCAATAAAATGACTCGTGACGACATTTGCTGTACCCATAGTCAGTGTCTTGTTCAGCCAATGTCAGAGAAGCTTCCTCCTACAGTAGATAAGAAATAATACAGAGATCTACAGCTGGACAATGTATAGAAAGTAAGAGACTTTCATACATTCAATCCTAAATGGGTTGTCTTCATCACACTGCTCTCCCTCAGGGTTCAGGGAACTATGTGGAAGAGGAGACAGAAAGATTGTAAGATTCCAAGAGGATGGATGACAATAATAAACAGTGTCTTCTCAATGCAATGGAACTGAGAGATGAACTCTCAGAGACTGTGGCAGCATGCACAGGGTCTACACGAGCCTCAGCCAAATGGTGGTCCAGCACTGGGAGAGGAAAGTGTACACAAGCCCCCATCCCTAACCAAGAAGTTACCTCCAACTGACAAGCACTCACAAAGGATAAGTCAAGGAAACTGCTCTTTGCAACAGATGGAGGGAACCATTACAGAAAACCATAACCAAATAAACCATAAAGTTGTTTATTTCTGTCTGAAAAGATGCATCTATGAAAAATCTTCCTCACCTAAGGGAACATCTCAGAAGAAGAGGTGGAAAGATCTCCCATATTGCTTCTCTTCTTCATTGTGATCCTGGCATGTCAACTTCCTTTGTTGCTTGTGTGTCTAATGTGAGATTCTAGCCTGCCTCATGCTGGGCTGGTGTAGGAGCTGTGCATCTGGTGGTAGGCCTTAAAGATGGTTTTGGAGGGCAATGTTTTGAGAACTCAACAATGCCATAACTAAATTCCAGAGCTAGGTAAGGGTGTACAGAGGTGGTGTGAGCAGGTTTGATGCTAGGGCAGTGGTTCTCAACCCATGGATCGCGACCCCTTTGAAGGTTGAACGACCTTTCCATAGGGATTGCATATTAGATATCTGACATATCAGATATTTACATTGCAATTCATAACAGTAGCAAAATTACAGTTAAGTAGCAACAAAATAATTTTATGACTGGATGTCAACACAACATGAGGAACTGTATTAAGGTATCAGAGCATGAGCAAGGTTGAGAACTGCTGTTCTAGGGAGACTCACCAGGGAATGACAGTGTAGGGTCTGCGACAAGACCTCTGTCTTCGAGTTGGCAATGAAGTGCACAAGCTTAGGGAAAACTGATACTAAAGCTGTGTTCTCATGTCTAGACCTGGATATGTGGAGGTGGCACAAGTGGGCTTAGTTCTTGGGGGACTCTCCAGGGGAAGCCATTTCAGGAGCTACATGTCAAGGGCCCTGCCTGGGGTTAGGGGTACTATATGGCATGGGCATCTTGGTTCTAAAGATGACATTTAAACTATGGAAGGTGATGCTTGAATAGATCAGCACACATTTGTGTTGTTTTGTGTTTTGTTTAATTTTTTACTAATTCTCGGAGAATTTCATCATAATATCTTGATCACGTTCACTCCAGCCCCTCCCCTTAATTCCTCACAGACCTGCTCACTGCTCACTGTCTCCCATTTTTCTTAGTATGACAACTCATCAACTCTAGTTTGTTCTGTCTGAATCCTTCTGAATGGGCAGGCATCCAACCCAGGAGCCTTTGTATGAACAAATGGGATTGGATATATATATATGGAATGATATTCTATAAAGATATTCCTCTATACACTCACATTCTGGCTATTATTGGGACTCCATTAAGTTATATTATACTAGATACCTCTTAAAGTTTTTCCTAAACATTTCTGTGGATGTGTAAGTCTAAACTACAAAAAAAACTGGGGTATGGGATTAAGAGGGGAAGTGTTCAAAATGCAATATCAAAGGATGCAAAAAGTTAATTTAAAGCAGTATGAAAAGACTATCAAAATTAAAAATAAATGCACTTGTCACATTAAAATTAGAAAGAACTAGGCTGCTAGACATCTCCTTTGAAGTTATTTCCTCTAACTTAGATTAAGTTTAACATATACTTGGTATGTTTTTCTTCCAGTGTTGCAATTTGAAGCAGAAGAGGAAGCCATGCAGTTCAAAGGCTGTTGACCTTTTGGTTGCATTCCTGACCACTTAGGATTGAAACGTCAGGACTTTGCTCTCACTGATGCTCTCTTTTAGGCTTACAGGGTGTTTTCCTAGGATTTAAAAACCACTGATGCAATTGCATTGGTTGTGGTCTAGGGGAACTTCAGAAGGGGTGGGGCATGAAAAATGTGCCTGTGTAGCTTTAAGGCATGAAAACAGAAATTTCTTCTTGGAGTAGTTTTACCAAGAGTGAACCCAAATTTGAATTCACTGCTTCTCTCCCTGCCTTCCCTTGTGGTTACTGTCCTATCTATAGTGGTGTGTAACTAATGTGTCCCTGTTGCCTGCCTGACCTGTCTGACTGTTGTACCTATCCAGTCAGTTTATCCCTGTTACCTGTTTGTTGTACCTAATAAAGTGCCCTGCTCTGTATTTATCAAACAGCACAGGATACATGTTTGGGGAAAAATGAGGAATGCTTTTTTTCACAGAAATCTTTAACAGGATTTTATAAGAGAAGTTATTTTACTGACTTCAACTGACTGAGAATAGTATTCATACCACTTACAAATATTATTGACTTATATCCACATTGTTCCCAACATTTCTTGGCACATTAAACTGGCAGAGTACACATTAGGATAACAGACCAAAATATAGTCATAAGTGATCTCAAGGTATATTGTTAGCATGGCTGCAGACCCTGGCAAGAACTCAGCTCCTTTGAAGGCATGTGATATTTGCAGAAAAGTATATCACCACAGTAACTACACATAAAAGAAGATGCATATGAGTTAAAGTTACCAACATTGAACAAATTACCTTGTAGTAGCAAATAACTTTCTTGAAGTGTTCAGAAATAATAATGCAGTAAGAACACTGCATTATTTACCTCAAAATCTTTTATGAAATTTGGAGAAGATGGGAAAAGTAGTGAGAAGATTGCAATCATTTCAAATATTTTGAAGTGTTTTTCTAGGGAACGCAATATTACAAAATTCACCTTCTAAAAAGGATTTCACAGGAATCATATTCAAGGGCTCCTTCAAAACAGACTCTTCCTTTACGATGGCGGGCTGTATGAATTTAGAAAAAAGTATTTAATGGCTCTTGTACAGGTTATAAAATATAAAATTAAAGATCCAGAGTACGATTAAAAGTAACTACCTTTGATTGAGGGCATTCCTTAGAAAATTCTGAAATGTCAAGGAGAAACATAATCAATCAACTAAACACAAATATGGCAGTATTAACTGTATATATTTATGAAGAGTTAATATGAAAGATAACTGCCATGGGTAACTTTGGTAATGGCTGTTTAATTTTGTTTCAATGTATTTTTACTTAGTTGTATTTTAGATGGCTGAGGAACATGACAGAAATCCAATATAAAAAAATTCAGACCATAGCTATATTTATACTTAAAATTATCCCCCCAAAAAATGTGACACAAGTGGACATAACGTAATAGGAAAGGCATATATACCGATGAGAGATTTTTAATTGATGGAAGGAAAACCGGTCAGTGGTCACAGGAAGCAATCCTGACTGTCAGGTGCCATTGCTCTTATTAAAGCTGCTGGCTGGGTAGATCAATGCATGTCTCCAATGAAGCATTTCAGAGACATTCAAACAGAACTCGAAAAGCTCTATTCATCTTCTCCATATCATATTCTACTTTTTGAAGCACCAGTCAGTCATAAAACTTCAAAGATGTGAGTGATCTGTGTATTATAGTTTTTGAAATCGATCAATTTGGGTATTCATGTGCAGAATGACATTGCATAAATATTCTCCTCAAAGGACACATATAAACGTATGGGCTATTTAGACATTTAGATTTCATTTCCTTTTTACATTATACATGTCATTGTTTTGATAGATGCTTTTCAGAAGATATGTGAACCTAAACTACAAAAAAGAGAAAGGATACAATAGCGTGACTATATCTCAAAGTTAATTGTGTGTGTGTCCACAACTACAAAATTAGTTATTTAAAAATCTCTTTGTGAGGTATGATTTCCAAACAAAAAACAACCTAGTCACAGAAGAATTATAAAGTATTAATCTGCTACATTTCAAATCATAGCAGTGTTTAATATTAGACGTATTCAATAAGTAACTATATATGTTCTTTTTGCACAGTTGCCTTATTTAGTGTACCATGGGAATATGCAAGCAGAATTTCATCAGTTAGCAATCTTATAAGGAAGTCCAGGCTCATTTCAAAACCAGGTGATAATTTTGCATTAAAATTAATCTCATCTTAATCCCTAAAATCAATGTGGTCTACATCTTTGATGCCTCAAACATACAGAGAAATCTAAATGTTATAGTTTCGGCACATGTTTCTCATCTTGGTTCCAATAACCTAAACAATAGCATTAACTTCATTTTGATTGGAATCAACATAAATCAAAGATTTCTGAGATTGCGTCTTTATAATACCTTATCATTAGCCCTAAATCCGCATATTGTTTCTTCCTTCCAGTATTGGTTAGTTTTGGTTTGGTTTTTGTTGTGTTTTGTTTTGTTTTTGTTGTTTTGGTTTGGGTTTTGGGGGTTTGTTGTTGTTGGTGGTGGTTTTTTGGGTTTTTTTTTTTTTGGTCCACTTAACACAAGCTACAGTCAACTGGGAAGAGGGAACCTTAGTTGGAAAAAATGCCCCTTTCAGGTTTGCCTACAGCCAGGCCTGTGGGGCAGTTTCTTGACTGATGATTGATGTGTACCATCACAATTTCTAGAGTATATAACAAAGCAAATTGAGCATGCCAAGAGGAGCAAGCCAATAAGCAGTCATCTGTCATGACCCCTATTTCAGTTCCTGACTCCAGGTACTAGCTTTGGCATCCTTCCATGGACAGTGAGCAGAGATACATAACAAACCCTTTTCTCCCCAAGGTGCTTTTGCTCGTGATGTTTTATCACAACAATAGAAAACAAACTAAGACACTTCCCAGTTTTAGTTTCACCGTGAAACCTTTCTATCACATTCTTTCCCTTTTGCATTCATTTAGTAAATTGATCCTGTAAGTTCCTTTCCTTTTTGTTGAGTGTTGATATAACTGTAGGAATTATATTCTCAAACATGCAGACAGATGTGGGATTGGTGATCAAAACATCTTATGGGATTGCATTTTCCTCTATGACATTTCTATGTTCATTCTCCTCTTGAGAAATATTGTCAGAAATAATAACAAAATGTAGGTTTTACTTAGATGTTGTCAACTAGAGAATCTCTCTAGATACCTTTAATGAGAAGTCCGCATCTCGCTGTTCGTTGTGTTTGGTACACCAGCTGCACCACTAGACAACTTCTTAGAAATGAAGAATCCCAGAAAAGTTGAGCCAAAATTGTTTTGAACATTGTCCTCTACAGGCTGGCCATGAAACATTGAGAAGCTCTGGTGTCTCTTACAGAAGCCCTTTACTATTTAACTCTACAAAATCTAGTTTCTATTTGGTGTGATTTTCCTACCATGTCTCACAGTTTGAATCAGCATCATAAACCATGAACTTTGAATGCTCTTTGGACCTATTGATGGCACTTTAGATCAACTTACAACTGAAGCCTTGTGTTTTTCCTTTCTCTGAAGCTATTTTGGGCCCTAACAATATTATACTGGGACTTAACAACATTTTGCACTGGCATTAAATAATAATATATACAGCTGAGAATTGATGTTGATTATACACAAGATTTAGCTCTGAAGAAGGATCTAGGACCTCAAATCTTTATACCTTGTGAGGAAACATGACTGTGAAAGCACACTGTTCATTCTCTTACATGCAATTCTGTGTTTTCACATGCGCAATCTCCTATTCATGATTTTTATATGAATTTTGGGGCCTACCCCTACATGATACCTTTCTTTATACCTTTCATTTCCTCTCTATCCTTTCTACCTTTCCTAATTAATCCCCATTCTTCACCACTCCAGCATACTTCCTAACCTCCCCTAGGGGCAAAAAGACCTGATAGGTAATTCGTATCTGCACCCCACCCCTTTGATCCCCTTCAGTTAGCCTGTCTCAAAAGTCATCTTTGGCATGCAAATAACTGCACATTAATATATCCTGCTACTTAGTAAATATTCAAGAGGTAACGTTTCTGGTTTGAAACATATGTAACTCCTTGTATTTCAAGCAAATATTCTGTCAAAGGCCTTTCAATTGCAAGACCCCTCACCTTTTTCCTGAGATGCCATTTTTTCTCCTCTTTGACATTTAGCTATTGATAAATAGCTAACATCCTGTGCTTGGCTTTGCTTAAAAATATTCTGTGGAAATAAGCATCAGTAATCAGTTACAAAACACTTTCTAATCATTTTCTAGCAAAATCTCAGTTGTCTACTTTTAAATTAATTGAATTAATTTAAAGGGCAGGGAGAGGAGAAAAACTGGAAAGAAGGAAATGAGGTATGGATCAAATACAAGCGCACTGTCTGTGTGTACAAATTGTAAATTTTAAATTAAAAATAAAAAAGATTTAAAATAAATATGTATTGAAAATATATTACAAACAACAAAAATGACTCAACATGATATGTGTGTGTGCATATACACACACATATATACATGTATATATATAATGATAATAAATAAAAAGAGGCTAACAATTTGGATGGAGAGTCAGGAGGGTTTTGAGGGAAGGTAGATGGGGAAAGTAGAGGAAGGAAAGGGAAGATGGAAAGTGATATAATTCTATTTCCAATAAAAAGATATTTCCAAAAATTTTATATAGAGAGCCATCAATCAAATATTCTAATGCTAATAAGCACATTTATAAAAGTAGTAGGATACAAAGTTCAAATACAAAAATTAGTCGCCTTCTGATGGAAAATATACCAAAAAAGAAATCAGAGAAATAGTTTCATTTGCAACAGTCCTTTAGAACATCTTGGAATTACTCTAATTAATGAAGTGTACAAATGTACAATGAAAATTTTAAGACACTCAAGAAGATATTAGAAGCTGAGAAGGTCTTTTGCACTGTTTTTTGTTTTGTTTTTTCTTGTTTGGGGGGGGCTTGGGGGTTTTTTGGTTTTTGGGTCATTTGCTTCTTTGATTGTTTGCTTGGTTTTGTTTTTGTGTTTTGTCAACTTGACCTGAGTGGAGAAAAGGGAGCCTCATTTTCCTAATATAACTTCCATCTAAATCTCTACTTCAAGCCATTTTTTTTCTGGTGTTTGTATAGTGATGATTCCGTCATTCTGTCACACTCTTGCTCCCTCACACCCCATTTGGTACTTCTCCTCCTCCTCTGTTGTTTCTGTACACTGTGTTCTTGCTATGTATTGTTCCAATACCTGCATAAATCATTCCTTAACTGTGAGATAAGGTATTTTATATACATAAAAAATTCACCTGGCTTTAAAAATTATGGTATGATCTAGAGATCTCCTAGTAGGAGATAGGAGATACAGTGGGGAAAATGGAGGGTAGAGATTTAACTTGGGATGGAGTAAGAAGGATATTACAAGGAGAAAGGGATGTTGGGGGATAAATAATACTAAAGATGTTTGAAAAGGCCACAAGTCAACTTATTATTCTATGAGCTTACATATATATATATACATACATGTAGTGTGTGTGTGTGTGTGTGTACAGAGAAAGGCAAAGAGACTCCAGTATTGTTTACTGTCAGATCCTGTTCTCATTTTCCACATGTCCTTCTATATTCAGAAATATCTTCTTTGAGTTCCTATTTCTGTTCATACTATGATTCTGATCATAAATTTAAATAAACTGCATCAATCTTTTCCCACCTCTGCCTCTTTAGGGTGTCCTTCAAGAGTGCACTGCCACATATGACTACACCAGTTTTAACTATCGAGACATCAAATATGTTCATTATATGAAGAAGTTAGTGTTTGCTGATTCCTCTTTTGCTTTGCTGTGATTTTATGTGTTGTGTGCCTCCTAATAGCCTAGTTCTTTGCTGATACTCAATAACTGAAATTTTTCAAGGCCATAATTTAAAATTGCTGTTGTGAGACTATTTTATGTACTGTATCGAATGTACCAAGACATTTAAAGAGTATACATTTTTCGATTGTTATCTCTAAACTAAAAATCTAGACACTGACATGAAACTCATAAACATCTAAGTTCAGTCCTGATACATTCTAGTATTCAGTAAAGTCATTGGGTAACATTTTCAATACAGTTTCTGACTCCATTTATTGAAATATAATGAACTTGAAGTTTATCCTGTACAGCATAGCACCATTGGCTCTAATGGATGATACACTCACTTTATAAGAAGTGGGACACAGTAGTACAGCTGTGTTTTCTCTCACTGGAGAATAAAATAAGTGAAACTTAGACATCAACAGTACTGACTGGTCATAGCAAACCTCAAATTTTGAGTTACTCAGAATAGTAGGCTTTTTTAATATATCAAATTGTGAAATCATTCAAACTTTAAAGTTCCTAGATTAAGTCTCAAATTTGATCTATTCTCTAAGTAGGTAAGTATGTTACAAGAATGGAAAATAACAATAAAATTAATTTTTTGAGATAGATCCAAGGACTTTGTAAGGTTTTTTTTTTCAGCTTCTAAAAACATTCTGTAATGTATAACTAAGTAAATGGTGTCAAAAATAAATGTCAAGTCACTATCTATTGATTCTGAGGACAGTGTGAAAAGTAACTTTCCCTGAACTAGTTTACATTATTGTACAATGAGGAACATCAAGTTTGCGATTTAAATTTAAACACTTAAATACCAATGGTTGATTCCTTTCAAAGCCATCTTGACTATTTGGTTCTTCTTCTGTTATCAATTTTACAGCTGGCCCTTCTGAGAAGTCCATATATGTAATTAAAATAAACAAGAAACCATTTAAGTAACATGATACTTATTTCATATACAGAAAAAATAAACAATAGTAGTAACACCAATTGGGCTTTTAATTTTCCAATTAGATATCTTCAAATAGGTTTCCTCTTCAACAGAATTACTGACTTACTTAACTATCAGAAGATTCCATAGAATAGTTAGACAGCAGTCAAGTATGTCATGTACACAGGATACACACAACCCAAAGAGTCTGTAACAATCACTCCATTAAACACACCATTGTACATACTTTTGCAACAAAATAGGAAAAATGAAAAGAAGCCTTTACAATCACCTTTACGTTTTTCTCCACAAAGCCATGAGTCATAATTGAGTATGCATTTTCCTCTGACTATTCAGTCTGTGTAATTACAGAATTTGAAATTTACATTGGTAACACTGACTGATTATTGACAATCTTTTTGTTTGTTTTTGTTTGTTTGTTGGGGGTGGTTTTTGGTTCGGTTCGGTTCGGTTCAGTTCGGTTCGGGTTGGGTTTTAGTTTTTGAGGCAGGGTTTCTCTGTGTAATAGCTCTAGCTGCTCTGGACTCACTGTAGACCAGACTGACCTCGAACTCACAGAGATTTGCCCCTGCTTCTTGAACGCTGGGATTAAAGGCATGTACCACCATGCCCAGCTGACAATCTCATTTTCTGAGTTACTGGAAGATGCAGTTAATGTAACTTACAACTGAAAAGCCATGTTTGCTAATCCTATTCCAACATGCTGAGTTTTCTTCTCTGAAGGCTCAGTAACATAGGCTAAGTCCTTCTTCAGTATGGTTCTCTTTGCCGAGATGAGTATACTTAATTTCCACGGCTCTCCCCTTGTGTTTTTGTTCAGTTTTCATGTAGATCTTCATCATTTTCAGTGTAAATTATCTATTTATGTCTCTATTCATTTTGTTCTTGGACTACATCAGTGATTTCATACACTGTCCTTGTATAAGTAGCAATTATTACCATACTGAACAATTAATTGTCATGATCCTGGAGTTGGGCTTTAAAGAGTATAAATTTGAAAAATCATGTGAATTTTTCATATATATATTATATGTATATATATATAATAGCTTATAATAGTTAAGGAATGATTTATGCAGGTATTGGAACAATACATAGCAAGAATACAGTATAAGAATCACCAGAGAAGAAGTACCACATGGTGTGTGAGAGAGTAAGAATATGACAGAATGATGTCATCATCACTATAGAAACATCATAAAATGGATTAAAATAGAGATTTAGATGGAAGCTATATTATGAAAATGTACATAATTGTAAGAGGCTTGAACACTGATACTTTTAATTAGTCTATATTATCACTTGATGGGGACATGAAGTGAATTTATGTGACAGAGATGCCAGTATGAGGGTCCTTGAGTAAGTGGATGGAAATGATTTAGCAAAGGTGACAGCTGCAAATTCAAGTTGAAACAACCCCAAACTGAGTGGGAGCTTCCAAAAAATTTTGAGATATAATCACTGCCAGTAAAGAACAAATTTTATCTAGTGAATAAATTTATAAGCATTGTTCTGTGGAGAGTTAGATGTTGCTCATTACTCGGCAATAGGAGTGGAGTGAGATATGAAATGCACGGCCTCCTCTATGTAGGATGGCTTTACCAGTATTGTCCTCTCCCTAGCCCATCTAATGCTGAAGGAACTCATGAGTGTGTTCAGACATGAAAGTTAAAACAACCCACTCCAGTTGCTTCTTCAACCAGGGCCTTTGTCTTGTAAATATCTTCTGTAAAATCTATGCCAACAATAACATTTTGTTACTTAGAACAAATCCTGACATCTAATCTTGGAGAAAAGAGAAAAAGAAGTGAGAAGACTGTGGGTATCCCGAATATTTAGAGTATTTCTTTCCAGTGTAACAAGTAGGGCAAAACCTACCCAACTGTACTATCCCTGCTTCCTTCATGGTTACCACTCTATCTGTAACAGAATCCTTCATTTCATTGGTAGGCTGTAGGGGTTTGAAGGAAAATTTGAACAATAATTGAATATTTCATTTAATGTGAGGTAAAATATTCAAATCAAAAACATAAAGATAATTACCATCAAGGGTGGATATTTCTTTGCATATTCTAAAAAGTCAAAGAGATCATCAGTGAATGATATGTAAATAAATCGATCAGTCTTGCATTTGTGCTTAGTTAGTGTGGAATTCAGTACCCCTGGCTACCTCTTCGTAAATGATGACTTTATGTTTGGGCTTTTCAGGTTTTGAGTTGGCTCATTTTGCTTTTGTGTCTAATTGGAATCATAATACAAAAATAAATAAAGATAAGCAAACAAAAGACAAACTGAAGAAAAATTAAAATTTAGTTTTAATTAAACTTGCCCATATTTTCAAAATATTATGCAATGAATATAGCAGAAATACAAAAGGCACTTATAACATTTTGAATATGCTAATAAAAGAAGAGATAAGATCTTTGCTCCAGTGACTGGAAAGTTGGGAAAGCCAGGTTCTGAGACAGACAGGCATAATATCGCTTGGGTCTCGGGCGGCTTGTGTGTATGTGGCTCCCAAGTGCGGGGCTGATCTGCAGTAACCAGCGTGCCAGCTCTGCTGTGGGACTTCTGCCTGGCAGAGGGACCCTGCACTGGGCGGGAGCCTACCAGCTTTCCTTCCGCGACCTCTGTTCCCGCAGACTGCACTGAAGAGACAGGTACCCCAGGCTCTTTCTCCCCAATATAACATCACTTGGGACAAGGCCTGTTGGGGCTTCCGTCTGTGCCCGAGAACGGGTCAGCACTGTGGTCGTCTGGGTGCCAGATCGGCAGGCCATCGCGTCTGCAGGGTAAGCAGCGCCAAGGAGAGTGTGCAGATTGCACTCCGCCATCTTTGCTCCAGTAACTGGGAAGTTGGAACAGCCAGGTTCTGAGACAGACAGGCTTAATATTGCTTGGGTCTCCGGCGGCTTGTGTGTGTGCAGCTCCCAAGTGCTGGGCAGATCTGCAATAACCAGCGTGCTAGCTCTGCTGTGGGACTTCTGCCTGGCGGAGGGACGCCCCCACCCCCCCAGGAGAGATCACACACCCCTGCACAGGGCAGGAGCCTACCAGCCTCCCTTTGGCGACCTCTGCTCCAGGAATCCACTAGGCTGAGCCTTTGGATGTGCAAGGCCTCCCCAATATAAGATCACTTGGGGCAAGGCACATTAGGGCTCCAAAGTCACTCAGGAGCAGGCAGGCCCCAGAAATCGGTGCCAGGGGAATCCTGGCAATCCAGGGCGGGGGCAGAAATAGCTTTGCAGGCTCACAGGAGGTCCAACCAACAGCCAGTGGCAGCAGGACCAACTAACATCAGAGGTATCCAGATGGCAAAAGGCAAACGTAGGAATGTTACTAACAGAAATCAAAGTAATGTGGGACCATCCGAACCCAACTCTCCAACAGCAGCAAATCCTGGATACCCCACCACACCCGAAAGACAAGATCTGGATTTAAAATCACTTCTCATGATGCTATTAGAGGATCACAAGAAGGACACAAATAAATCTCATAAAGAGTTACAGGAGACCATGAATCAACGGTTAGAAGCCCTTACAAAGGAAACACAAAAATCGCTTAGAGAAATGCAGGAGAACATGGAGCAAAAGATGGAGGCGCACAAGGAGACAACACAAAAATCGCTTAACGAGATGAATCAACGGGTAGATGCACTCACAAAGGAATGACAAAATTGGCATAAAGAAATGCAGAAGAATATGGGTCAACAGACGGATGCCCATAAGGAGGCAACACAAAAATTGCTTAAAGAAATGAATCAACGGTTAGATGCCCTTACAAAGGAAACACGAGAACTGCTTAAAGAAATGCAGGAGACAATGGATCAACAGATGGATTCCCATGAGGAGGAAACACAAAAATCACTCAGAGAAATGCAGGAGAACGTGGGTCATCAGGAAGAAATCCTGAAAGAGGCAATGCAAAAATACCTTAAAGAAATACAGGAAAATACAAACAAACAATTGAAGGATCTCAGCAAATCCATCCAGGAACTAAAAAAGGAAGTAGAAACAACTAAGAAATCACAAAGGGAGACAACTTTGGAGATAGAAAACCTTGGGAAGAAATCAGGAGTCATAGATGCAAACATAAACAATAGAATACAAGAGATGGAAGAAAGAATCTCAGGTGCTGAAGATTCCATAGAAAGCATCGACTCAACAGTCAAAGAAAATGCAAAATGCAAAAAACGTGTAACCCAAAACATCCAGGAAATCCAGGACACAATGAGAAAACCAAACCTAAGGATTATAGGTATAGATGAGAGTGAAGATTTGCAACTTAAAGGGCCAGTAAACATCTTCAACAAAATTATGGAGGAAAACTTCCCTAACTTAAAGAGAGAGATGCCGATGAACGTACAAGAAGCCTACAGAACTCCAAACAGACTGGACCAGAACAGAAATACCTCCCGTCACATAATAATCAAAACACCGAATGTTCTAAACAAAGAAAGAATACTAAAAGCAGTAAGAGAAAAGGGCCAAGTAACATACAAAGGAAGACCTATCCGAATCACATCAGACTTCTCACCAGAGACTATGAAAGCCAGCAGACCCTGGGCAGATCTCATGCAGACACTAAGACAGCACAAATGCCAGCCTAGACTACTATACCCAGCAAAACTCTCAATCACCATAGATGGAGAGACCAAGATATTCCATGATAAAACCAAATTTTCACAATATCTTTCCACAAATCCAGCCCTGCAACGGATAATAGGTGGAAACCTCCAATACAGGGAGAGAAACAACACCCTGGAAAAAATGAGATAATAACCTTCTTGAATCAAACCCAAAAGTAGATAACCACTCAAACATAAAGATAGCGTCAAGAATGGCAGATGGCAATAATTACTATGCCTTAATCTCTCTTAATATCAATGGTCTCAATTCCCCAATTAAAAGACATAGACTAGCAGACTGGATACGTAAACAGGACCCAGCATTTTGCTGCATGCAGGAAACGCACCTCAGTGTCAAAGACAAACACTACCTCAGAGTAAAAGGCTGGAAAACAATTTTGCAAGCAAATGGCCCCAAGAAACAAGGTGGAGTAGCCATCCTAATATCGGATAAAATTGATTTTCAACCTAAAGTCATCAAAAAAGACACAGAAGGACACTACATACTGATCAAGGGAAAAATCCACCAACAAGAACTCTCAATTCTGAATATCTATGCTCCAAATGCAAGGGCACCCTCATTCGTAAAAGAAACTTTACTAAAACTCAAAGCACACATCGCACCGCACACAATAATAGTGGGTGACTTCAACACCCCGCTCTCTGAAATGGATCGTTCAGGAAAGCAGAAACTAAACAGGGACACAGTGAATCTAATTGAAGTCTTGGACCAAATGGAACTAACTGATATATATAGAACATTTCATCCTAGAGCTAAAGAATACACCTTCTTTTCAGTTCCTCATGGTACCTTCTCCAAAATTGACCATATAATTGGTCACAAATCAAACCTCAACAGATACAAGAAGATAGAAATAATCCCATACCTCCTATCAGATCACTATGGAATAAGGGTGGTCTTCAATGGCAACAAAAACAAAAGAAAACCCACGTATACATGGAGGCTGAACACTGCTCTACTCAATGATAACTTGGTCAAGGTGGAAATAAAGAAAGAAATCAAAGACTTTTTGAAAGTTAATGAAAATGAAGGCACAACATACCCTAATTTATGGGACACAATGAAAGCAGTGCTAAGAGGAAAATTCATAGCCCTGAGTGTCGCCAAAAAGAAACGGGAGACAGCATACACTAACAGCTTAATGGCACACCTGAAAGCCCTGGAACAAAAAGAAGCAAATACACCAAAGAGGAGTAGAAAGCAGGAAATCATCAAACTCAGGGCTGAAATCAATCAAGTAGAAACAAATAAAACCATACAAAGAATCAACAAAACGAGGAGTTGGTTCTTTGAGAAAATCAACAAGATAGATAAGCCCTTAGCCAGACTAACCAGAGGGCACAGAGATAGCATCCAAATTAATAAAATCAGAAACGAAAAGGGAGAGATAACAACAGAAACTGAGGAAATTCAAAAAATCATCAGATCCTACTACAAAAACCTGTATTCAACACAACTAGAAAATCTTGAGGAAATGGACAATTTCCTTGACAGATACCAAGTACCAAAATTAAATCAGGAGCAAATAGACCATCTAAACCGTCCTATAACCCCTGAAGAAATAGAAGTTGTCATTGGAAGTCTTCCAACCAAAAAAAGCACAGGTCCAGATGGTTTTACTGCAGAATTCTATCAGACCTTCAAAGAAGACCTAACACCAATACTCTTCAAACTGTTCCACAAAATAGAAACAGAAGGAACACTACCCAACTCCTTCTATGAAGCCACAATTACACTAATACCAAAAGCATACAAAGATCCGACAAAGAAAGAGAATCTCAGGCCAATCTCTCTTATGAATATCGATGCAAAAATACTCAATAAAATTCTTGCCATCCGAATCCAAGAACACATCAAAACGATCATTCACCACGATCAAGTAGGCTTCATCCCAGGGATGCAGGGATGGTTCAATATAAGGAAATCCATCAATGTAATCCACTACATAAACAATCTCAAAGAAAAAAACCACATGGTCATCTCATTAGATGCTGAGAAAGCATTTGACAAAATTCAGCATCCTTTCATGCTAAAGGTCTTGGAAAGATCAGGAATTCAAGGCCCATATCTAAACATAGTAAAAGCAATTTACAGCAAACCGGTAGCCAGCATCAATCTAAATGGAGAGAAACTTGAAGCAATCCCACTAAAATCAGAGACTAGACAAGGCTGCCCTCTCTCTCCATATCTTTTCAATATAGTATTTGAAGTTCTAGCTAGAGCAATTAGACAACAAAAAGAGGTCAAAGGGATACAAATTGGAAAGGAAGAAGTCAAACTATCACTATTTGCAGACGATACGATAGTATACATAAGCGACCCAAAGAACTCCACCAGAGAACTCCTACAGCTGATAAATGACTTCAGCAAAGTGGCCGGATATAAAATCAACTCAAGCAAGTCAGAAGCCTTCCTATACTCAAAGGATAAGCAGGCTGAGAAAGAAGTAAGAGAAATAATACCCTTCACGATAGCCACAAACCATATTAAGTATCTTGGCGTGACTCTAACCAAACAAGTGAAAGATCTGTATGACAAGAACTTCAAGTCTCTGAAGAAAGAAATTGAAGAAGACCTCAGAAGATGGAAAAAATCTGCCATGCTCATGGATTGGCAGGATTAATATAGTAAAAATGAGCATCTTACCAAAAGTAATACACAGATTCAATGCAATCCCCATCAAAATCCCAACTCAATTCTTCATAGAGTTAGAAAGAGCAATTCAAAAATTCATCTGGAATAACAGAAAACCCAGAATAGCTAAAACTATTCTCAAGAGTAAAAGAACCTCTGGGGGAATCAGTATCCCGGACCTCAAACTGTACTACAGAGCAATAGTGTTAAAAACCGCATAGTATTGGTACAGTAACAGACATGTAGATCAATGGAACAGAATTGAAGACCCAGAAATGAATCCACACTCCTATGGTCACTTGATCTTTGACAAAGGAGCTAAAAACCATCCAGTGGAAAAAAGATAGCCTTTTCAACAAATGGTGCTGGCTCAGCTGGAGGTCAACATGCAGAAAAATGCAAATAGACCCATTCTTATCTCCTTGCACTAAGCTCAATTCTAAGTGGATCAAAGATCTCCACATAAAACCAGACACACTGAAACTAATAGAAGGGAAACTAGGGAAGAATCTTGAACATATGGGCACAGGGGAGAATTTCCTGAACAGAACTCCAATAGCTTATGCTCTAAGATCAAGAATAGACAAATGGGACCTCATTAAATTACAAAGTTTTTGCAAGGCAAAAGACACTGCCAAAAAGACAAAGCGGCAACCAACTAACTGGGAAATGATCTTTACCAACCTTACATCCGACAGAGGCCTAATATCCAATATATACAAAGAACTCAAGAAGTTAAATTCCAGAGAGGCAAGTAACCCTATTAAAAAATGGGGTACAGAGCTAAACAAAGAGTTCTCACCTGAAGAATATCTAATGGCTGAGAAGCACCTGAAGAGATGTTCATCATCCTTAGTCATTAGGGAAATGCAAATCAAAACAACCCTGAGATTCCATCTCACACCAGTCAGGATGGCTAAGATCAAAAACACAGGAGACAGCAGTTGTTGGCGAGGATGTGGAGAAAGAGGAACACTCCTCCACTGCTGGTGGAATTGCAGGCTGGTACAACCACTCTGGAAAGCAGTCTGGCGGTTCCTCAGAAAACTGGGCATGACACTCCCGGAGGATCCGGCTATACCACTCCTGGGCATATACCCAGAGGCTTTACCTGCATGCAATAAGGACACATGCTCCACTATGTTCATAGCAGCCTTATTTATAATAGCCAGAAGCTGGAAAGAACCCAGATGTCCCTCAACGGAGGAATGGATTCAGAAAATGTGGTATATCTACACAATGGAATACTACTCTGCAATTAAAAACAATGAATTCACGAAATTCCTAGGCAAATGGTCAGATCTTGAAAATATCATCCTTAGTGAGGTAACCCAATCACAAAAGAACACACATGGTATGCAGTCACTGATAAGAGGATATTGACCCAGAATCTCGGAATACCCTAGACACAATCTGCATATCAATAGATTTCTAAGAAGATGGAAGGAGAGACCCCTGGTCCTGGAAAGACTGGATGTAGGGGAACGCCAGGACAGAGTAACGAGTGGGGGTTGAATGGAGAAAAGAGGGAGGGAAGGGGGCTTATGGGACTTTCGGGGAGGGAGGAAACGGGAAAGGGGAAGTGATTTGGAATGTAAATTTAAAAAATAAATAAAATAAAATAAAAAGCAGCCCATATTTGATAACAAAACAACCCTGTGTGGGTGTCAATTTCTTCTTCATTTACACTGTAGCTAGAGCACATATTTATCTCTTACCTATTATAAAGTTCTTTACATTTTAAATATACATCTCTACTTCAGACTTAAGGGTTATTCCTTTCATTGTCTTTTGCAAATATGTTAGAGCAAGTAAAAAAATAAGTTCTTTCTTTGAAATTGTGTTCTAATAGTTATATCTCCACTCCAAAAAATAAATGAATTAATAAGTAAAATAACAGGCTGTCAAATGTAAATGTTGTCTGAACATATATAGGATTATTTGTGACATAGTTTACAAGATATTGCTGTCAATATGCCTGAAGTATTTGGGTGCTGTTGCTGTCTGTATGTTATGTTCTGCATTTAAGTAGGGTTATTTTATATTGTGAATATTCTAAAAGACAGCTTTATTAAAAAATTATATAAAAGCTAAAAAAAAGAAGAGATAAGCAATCCCTAATGAGGGGAACATGTCAGGATCCTGAGTTCATATCAACTGCCAAAGCTACTGTAGAATGAAACAGTATATCATTTAAAAGACATTTGAGCCATGCTGGTTGGTGTTGTTTTGGTTTGGTTTGGTTTGGTTTGGTTTGCTTTGCTTTGCTTTCTTTAGAATTATGTCAACAATACAAACTAGAGTCACCTGCGAAGAGGAAACCTAAATTGCTGAATTGTCTCCTCCATATGATAGGCCTAGAGCTCTGAGTTAATGTAAACCCTACCTCCCTATCTGCTTTGTTGAGTATACTCTATCGCAGTAGGACACTAATGCTTTACTTTGTATGCCTGACATGCTTTGTCTACTCCTTCTCATTCTGCTTTTCTCTTCCTTCATCCCCCATCTTTCCCATCCTTCATCCCCGTCTTTCTCATCTCTTTATAGATGATTAGCATATCTTTAGTATTAGGATTGACAGAAAGGCAACTCACAATTCAACTTCCTTAGTGATGCTCTCAATTTGTCACTGAAGCTTGATGGCACATCAGGCATCACACCAAAGGACTTTTTCATAAGATATGCTTCCTACCTGCTGCTTTTCTGTTTGTCCTTTCTCTTCTCAGATCTGCTGCCACAGATACGTTACCAGATGTTTTGGGGGGATCCTTGCGGCTTCTCTGTTATAATATAAGTAGTGCTTATGATAGTGTGACATCTTCCCAATCAATTTTATTAAGGGACCAATTTTCATATTTTAAAAATCACAGAGTTGTATATAAAAGAAGCACTATTAGAATCTCAAGTATTTGGAAATAGAACCTTAGATGTGCTCTTCAAATTCATTCTAATTTATAACTTCACATGGCCATTGACTATGTAAGCAGCATGGCAGGCCAAAAGAACATACAAATAGATAATAACAGTTTATTTACATGTTTTAGCCAGGAATTTTCTTCTGCATACCAAAATTGCAAAAATAAGAGAATGGGTTTCTTTTTCCAAAATGTATGTATACTTAAACAACTCATGTTATATTATATCAAGTACTCATAAGTATATAAAAAACACTTGATACCTCTAATGCCTGCTATAAAAAGTTGTGTCAAATGAATGGAACTAGCAGGGAAGATATAGAGCTTGGAGCCTTGGCAGCTCTCTCACTGATGAAGGAAAACACTAGTGGACCTTAAGGAGATAAAGAGCATTGACATGGACTTTTCCCTACCAGCTGAATTGACAGTGATGATCCTTGAAAAACTGTGGAAAGGGGGAATTTTACCACCTCTACTAGGTGACCTCTTCACAATATTCTGTAACATGCCCCACTGCTAGCACCTTCATTGATGTCTCTTTTCTACACACATACACACACACACACACACACACACACACACACAAGCACACACACAAATACACACACATATACATATATACACACACCCTACACACAGAGATACACACTACACACACACATACATATAAATACACACAGAGAGATACATACCACATACACACACAGATACACACCACATACACTCACAGATGCACACCACATACAAACACATACACATACACAAATATACACACATACCACATGCATAGATACACCACACATACATGCACACATATACATACAGAGACACCCATACCACACACAGATACATACATACCACACACAGATATATACACACACACATACACACAAAAAAAACCCACACACCACTTACAAACCATACTAAGAAGATGATTACATCCTCTAAATCCTTTATTCTTCTCTTCAGCATAATAGGAACCAACATTGTCTTCCAATACCTGTTCACTCAGCCCTACACATGGTCTATAACTGTATTTTTTGTTTGTTTATTTATTTATTTATTTATTTTATTTACATCCTTATCAAAGCTTCCTCTTTCTTCTCTCCTCCAAGTCTGAGGATGTTAAGTCACTATTCAACTTGTTAAATAGTTCAAACTGATCATGTGAAGATTGATTTTATTCAAGCTCACTCACCCTGATATAATTCACTTCATACACCAAAAGCTGCTGTGAACACTTAGCATTAATAA
Source organism: Tokudaia tokunoshimensis (assembly GCA_036184795.1). Lineage (NCBI taxonomy): Eukaryota > Metazoa > Chordata > Mammalia > Rodentia > Muridae > Tokudaia > Tokudaia tokunoshimensis. The sequence continues at coordinate 43,605,917 of BTHU01000019.1, forward strand.
AGTAGTTGAAATATATTTTATCTTTGAAAAAAAGACAAACACCAAGCATGTATTCATAAGCAGATCCTAACTTGTAATCATTGGACTATCTATCCAGTGAGGATATTGACAGTGTTTATGAAGCTAGAAAGAGGGCCTTGAGAATAGGGGGGGAAGACTTTAAGGAAAGGGAGTAGGAAAGGTAACAGAATATATGAGAAATGAAAGAGGAAAGGGATGCAAGGGTACAACCCAGGGAAAGAGTAGGTGAGAGGAGAAAGATCAACCTGAACTGTGTATGAAAATACCTCAACAAAACCCCTTACTTTGTATACTAAATCAAAAATCTTTAATAAATTCTCTGAAAAAAATCTCTGGTGTGGGTGAATAATGTTGCATGGATTCTACGGATTAGTATACAACCATTATCAGTAAAGGAGTACTTCTAACACAGTGATGCTGAGTTTTTAAGTGACTGAACTGCACAACACCCTCAGGTGTATGTCTCTATGTGCATATTACAATAAAATGATTATTGTGGGACTTATCCCGCTCCACACTTCCTGGTTATTCCAGGTAAGAGTCAGTTAAAGAAACAATGTGCTACACTTCTCTTCTTCCCAGGTTAGTCACCTTGATTAGATTTCACTTGGTTGGTATGTCTCCAACTTTTCACCAGGGAAAGTCTTCCCTAAATTTATAATTGTACCACCACCCACTGCCCTGTCCTAACTAAAAACTCCTTCAATGCTGTGTAGATTAATGTCATTTTCCTCATATGATTCACATTTAAAAGCACTTGCTGAATAGTTTGACTATTCTCACTAGAAATGAGACATCTGGATTATTCAGTGTTTAAATATTTAGCTAGCATATCATTGGCCCACAATAACAAAAATTATTTGGTATTGTCTTAGGGTTACTAGTGCTGTGATAAAACACTGTGATCAAAGCAAGTTGGAAAAGGGGGTTTTATTTGGCTTACACTTCCATATCACTGTTCATCATCGAAGGAAGTTAAGATAGGAACTCAAAACAAGGCAGGAACATGGAGGTAGACACTGGTACAGAGGCCATGAAGGAGAGCTCCTTACTGGTTTGCTGCTCATGGCTTGCTCAACCTTCTTTCTAATAGAATACAGGACCACCAGCCCAGGGATAGTACCACTCACAATAGGTGGGCCATCTCCCATCAATCACTAAGACAATGCCTTACAGCTTGATCATAAGGAGGCATTTTCTCAATTGAGGTTCATGCCTTTCAGATAACTCTAGCTTGGGTCAAGTACACTTAAAACCATAAAACACGGGTCTCAACACTTAAAATGTTTTCAGTAATGCCTCAAGCACTAGTCACAACATTTCTAATGCAGGTTGTTCTGCCAAAAGTTAGAAATTTATTTAATATAATCTCAGCTATATAAGCTCTCTGTACTAAGTTGTTCAAATGTGTTCTAAAGTCCACTAGAGAGAACCGACCATGCTTTTGATATTTCTACTGATTTGACTACATGCTGGGTTCATCACTACCACCTTGTTAATATACCTTGTGAACCTGAGACTCCTAAAAGGTTATTGTTTTTCTCAGATAAAGATATATAGACAGAGTTGGTTATAATATCTTTATCCCAGATGTAATAAACACAGAGAAAATAATGTTTTAGGATAAATGTTAGCCATATGTTCCATAGATGGTAAAATATTATTTAAAATTCCTTTAAGACTAAGTATTAAATTATAAGCATCAGTTCTTGGTTTTCTGAACTGTGATTTCCTTCGGTCCATGCAACATTTTTGAACAACAAAGATTTTTATACCAGAAACTGTAATTTATATTTACATACCAATGACTGGATATGTCTTCTGTTGTCAAATCTATCGTGATCTTCCTTTAGTGTCACTTCTAAGTCTGGCTCTACTAATAAATATATTTTGTTAGGTAAACTATTGAGACATTGTGCGTAAAACAATAGCTTTTATAGCAGTAGGTGGAGGTATCTTAAACTTTGTATTCATGAGAATTGCATTTGGGGTTTCCCCAACTAATTTTCAGCCTGCTAAATGAACAGCTAAATATTTGGTTCTTAAAGAGTTGCTTCCAGTCATCATCAGTATTTAGTTCAACTCTAGATCTTGACAGATCCTAGATGTAAAAAGCATCCTCACATTCAACCATGCAACATAAATGATCAAGCCCTCAGAGATGAAATTTAAAAATATCACAGAAATGCATAAAGTCATGAGAGTACACTCTTCATTATCCCATACTATTAACTTTTAAATAATCCACTAATTGTGTTCTAAACAAAATTGTCATTAGTCTTCATACCTTTGCCCTTACCACCCTGTTCCTTATATTCTTTGTACAATCTTTCTGTACACTATTCTGACAGCTTTGTTTCATCTTTTAAAACTTTGTTTGCCACATAAAGTTTTGAGTTTCTGATTCTTTTCTTAAATAAACAGATCATTTTTTCTTGGATCTGTCTTGGTGTTTTATTGATTTTTGAACTTTATTTTTGCCACTAGGCCTGCAAATTATTTATTTACATGTTTATTCCTTTTTATCTACTGTGGGAGAAGGATCTTTTAAGTCTTTCCATATAAGCATTCTTTATTTTAATTGCTTAATAGTTGTTAGTTGGATTGTTATTAGTTGCTGGTATTATACATGAAATAATGTAAATGATGGGTATATGGATGGCCTTTTATAAATGTAATAACTACTTGATAGTTTAGTCCAAAATCAGTCATGAAAGTGCAAGTACATGAAAGGAAGTCACAAGAGAGAAGTATTATGTGTAATAGGAATCTATCTAAAACAAATTGTTAGAAAAGATACCACCAGAAGTCTAGTAATTTCACAGGAAAAGGAGTGATTGAAGATGTGCTAAGGATACAGTATTAGACACAAGTCATGAACGTCTTCTCTATAGTTTTAAGAATGTTAGACACTTTCATTTCAGAATGTTAGCATGCTAACACTTTTAATGAAGACAATTCTTCAAGCTAGTTGGTGTATAAATGTGTACAGTACATGCATGAATGGAGGAATGCATTTTATAAGAAGCTCTGAGGCAAGATAAGCAATATCCAGACCATAACTGGTGGAATGTTTATAGAAATGGTTAAGTTATTAATTTATGAATGTCTGGATCATACCATATTTTATTAAATGAATAAATGTAAAATTGGTTTGTATTCTTGGAGAAATAGACTTATCATTTGTGGGAACTATGAAGTGAATTATGTTAAAAGTTATTTGCATTTGCCATTTTTCTGGTGCATGACTTTCTAGGTTGAGGATACTAGGTTGGTGTTTTGTTTCAAATTATCTGATTTTTTTTAATCTATTAAACTCATGACATCATAGTAGGGTGTTGGCTCTGGGTAAATTAAGGGACTAGCATCTGTGAAGCAATTGTATGGGTATGTGATGTTGTTTGTAGAGCTGGGTATCACTACAAAGCAACCAAAGTCTACAAAACGGAGTCTTAAGGTTAGGAGGAAAGGCAAGGTACAAGTGATGTCATATTATATCACAATAGACCCAATTGCCATAATAGATGAATGGCATGGAAATAACAAATGTTCAATTTAAAACACATCTGGATACACATAATCAATAGCTTCCCAATTATAATAAAATATGAACATTATTTATCGATGGAATTTATGACTGCATTGCTTACAGGATCCTTGAAATTGTGGATTAAAGGAAGACTCTTGTTTTTCATCTTGCTAAGTGAATCAACAATCCACTCAGCTATCCAACTACTATTTTAGACTTTAAGAAAAACTTTAGACCTTCCCAGTTACTTTGTATAAGTCCCTAATGACTATAGGTTTCAAGCAAGCAAATCTTATGGGATGACACAAGAAAGAAGAAACACCTGATTTAAAGTATACATTTCTAATATCTAGCTCTGAAAATGACTTTACTTTCAGTTATCTATGCCAACAATGACTTTGGAAACATTTAGTTCAATTCAATGGTTAAGTTTATCTGTACCTTTTAAAAGTAGGAATGAGAAGACTGGGAGGTGATTTTATTGCATATTTTACCTGGTTTGAAGGTGGGTGCATTCCTTGTTGTCCGTGGTTCTTTGGAAACAGGGTCTTTCATTTCAGTAGGAGTCTGGATGGGTTTTGAAACAGGACACTTAATAAATATTGCATACTTCACACAGTGGTGATGTTCATTATCCAGGAAAGTACAATAGTGATTACCATCAGTTGAGCATATTCCTCGTCAGACTCTAAAATGCCAAGTGGACATCAGTCAGTCATAAGTATGCACATGGAAATCATTCACATTATCATACAGAGTTGTTACCAAATTGAGTCCTCACATTTTCCTTTAGAAATGTTTGCTGTAGGTTTGGAGGGTTGGGCAACTTTTAGTTTGTTCTCTTGCTTTGGAAAGAGATATTGAAGAAATATTGTGAATGAAAATAAGATAGCTTTCAACAAATATTTTCCAAAAGGACTGTGAAACTGAGGACTGTACCAGAAGCAGGAGAGGCACGTGTGCCAATATGGTGAGCATGCTGACTGATGCAGACAACAGTGACTCCTCACTAAGAAGTGACTCCTGACTCTGAGGACACTTAGCTGTCAAAGATGTTGGTAGACTCAGACATTGTATATCTCACTAAAACACTGTCAGCAAACTCTGCCTTTGAGAGTGGATTTGTTGCCTTCCTCAATTGGTGACACAAATTAGGAAGGACACAGAGTGGTAACTTCTCAAACAGAGTTCTCTGAACTAATAATCTTTAATGTACTTTAAAAAATAAAATTTTCAATATCTGCTTTTTCTTACGCTCGCCTTGTTGGCTGCCATGGCTGTAGATTTACATTTCAGTTCAGATATCCTTACGCTCCTTGATTCAGTTATATAAGAAGTTACATGAATCACATGTAGAGCACAGTGTACAAGATTTCAATAGTGAACTGTGATTATCCAAGGAAAATACAAACTGAATTTCCAGATAAATGTAATATATTAGAAGCCTATTACATGTGAGACCAATATACTATTTATAAAACTTTGTAAATTTTATATTAAAGGAATAAACTCTCTAAAGCCAGTGTCTCCAAAGGTACATTATTTTGGCATATCATATTAGTTCTCAAAGAACTACCATGAAATAACCGTATGATATAGAATGCTGTTTCTCATATGAGAAAATAATGCTACTGTGTTCAAATTAATCTCGCTTGTCTACTTAAGATCAATTCAACCTGTTCCTTTGAAGTTCAGAAGTCTTAAGAAGCAACCGGCTGACATCTGCTCTGATTCAAATATCTCCCTTCACTTCCACTGACCCACACAAAGGCAAGAAAACAAAGATGGTGCCTTTGTTTTCAGTGTTTGTGCAGAACTAGAGTGAGGTGAATTACCTGAAGCCTCCCTAGATCACATCCTTCATTAGTATCTCTTTTCTTTTCTTTTCTTTTTAAAGATTTATTTATTGTTATATGTAAGTACACTGTAGCTGTCTTCAGAAACACCAGAAGAGGGAATCAGATCTCATTACAGATGGTTTTCAGCCACCATGTGGTTGCTAGGATTTGAACTCAGGACCTTTGGAAGAACAGGCAATGCTCTTAATTGCTGAGCCATCTCATCAGCCCCAGTATCTCTCTTTTCTTCTCTAACTAGACCATTTATTTTTGAAAGTGATGTATAGATCTGTATACTTGAGTCTTTCTTTTATACTATTTTATGGATTATTAGAACCACTTTCTATTTACCAAAAGTATCTTAGAATTACAAATGTAAAAATCTGGAACCATGAGGGGCCTGACAGTATTACACCTTCCATTTCTTTATCTGTTTACTCCTTTACCTCTGGCTAGAAACATGCTCACAAATAAAAGAAAAATACATGGTCTCCTTTTGTCCAGTTTCATTCCTAAATATCATTCATTGCTCTGTGTACAGAAAATGTGTCTGTATTTTTTAGCTTTAGATTGTGGACAGAGCCCTAATGTCTGTATCTCCAGAGAGTATATTACCAGATGCAGGGTCCCAGAGACTCTGGGGCACAGTGTGCACTTGTGACAAGTTTTAAGACAGTAAGTCTTAAAACTTGAAATTTTCTGGTAACTATGGAGTCTTCTTCTTAATAACTTTACCTAACACACTTTCTCTCTTCCATTCCCCTCAATCAAAACAGTATGAGCAATCATGGACCTTTGGTCATTTGTTTTCTTTGTCAGTTTCCTAATCTTTCCAGTAGTCATCCTGTGCTTTTCCTTCCAATTCTATTGTAACATACATAACTACCCCTGTGAAGATGCAATATATTACATGACATTAAATTTTTATATGCATGCCTGACCATACATGATTGAATTTACCTACGATATATAAAGCATGGCTTTACTTGATGGGGTACTTAATGTCTTCAGTGATGAAAACAAGTATAGGGACATTTTATTCCACATCTTAAGCTTGATTAGTTACTAGAAACACAGGTCATGCTTTTGCAACATTTATAATACAATTCCAGGTTTTAGATAAAGTACTCTCAAAACTCCCCCTCCCTCTTGTGTATAAAGCCTAATTTCCCATCATTTAATACCTGTATTCACTACTTTTTTGTTCTTCAGTCTCCTTCCTTAATACCAGGATTCCTGGGTTATTAGAATACTCTGTAATAACTAATAATTCAGATCTTTTAGTGACACTATGAGTTTAGCATGCTGATAAACTTTGAGGTTGCTCAAATTGTTATTTAAGCTTCTCATTTCTTATTAGATAATACTATTTTAGTGTCATGTAACAGTGACCTGTTTTGAATAAATAAGTGGTCACATACATTTTTAATAAAATGCTATTCCTACCTTTCAATTGTTCATTTATATTACTTTTTCCCTTTTGATATCCTGCACCAGATAAATGGCCAACCTTTATCCGTGGAAGATGCTCCGATTCACTCTGTTAAAATAAGTGTCAGTAACAAGTTACACAAATATTTCCTAGCTGCCTTCTAAGGAGATATATGATTTTCCAACTTTGAAAGCAATTGAAATAGGAAATAATAGTAAGTGTTCAGACAGTAAAACATTGTATGGAGATGTTTTACATGCTCTTTATATAAATTTAATATTTTTCCATCATCTGGCTGCTGACTATGTAAACAGATCATGGAAGGATAGAAGAAACAAATGCATATACCCAATAGTGGCTAGGCTGAATATTTTAATAAGAATTAACCTATAAATACCTAGCACTATTTTATAGTCCCACAGAAAGCATAATCCTCAAAAATACATATTAGACTAATTTTATTAACAATAAAAGCACTTGCTATACCAAAACATTTAACATTTAGAGTTCTTCTCCAATGACAGAAATTTCTTAGAGGCAGAAGAAAATATTTCCTAGCTTAATGTGTTGGGTATAAACAAAACACTGAAGAAGCTGTTTGGTATGGGTAAACAATTCTTAAACCAAACCTGTTTTTATATAAAATGTTTACTGGTATAAAAATGCTTAAGTAAATGATAACTTAGAAAATGTTTATTTATATTGTATTTAAATTATCAGATGTAATATGCAACTGTTTCATAATGAAGAAATTCTAAAACTGATACCAAGCCTTTGTAAGAATTCACAGTATAAGGCCATGTGTATGTGTTTGTCCACATACATGTATGTGCACATGTATGAACATAACAATATAGTTAAAGAAGAAAAGGCATGAATATGAGAAGTGTGAAGGGGCACAGGAGAAGTTGGTGAGGTAGAAGGAGAGGTGAAATGCCAGAGGCTGCCCCTGCCTTTTGAGGTTCAGAGCTGAGGTGGAACACAAAGTTGGATGAAAGCCAAAAGGCTGATATCTCCAGACATGTAACTCTCTATGACTGAAAGCTAGAAGCTAGTGGCTTCTGGAAACTTAACACTCTCTTGCTTATTCTGTGACTGAAAACCACCAACTTCTTTTCTCTTGAACTCTCTGTGCTTAAATAAGCACTGAGGAAACTTAACTCTTTTTGCTTGAATAAGTGCTACAGAAACTTAAACTCTTTGCACTTAAATAAGTGCTGGGGATTATGAAAAGGATTTCATTGCTAGTACTCCTTTCTCTATCAGGTCAGTCAGAAGCCTCTCACTGGCCAGGCAAGAGGCTTGGAGCTTGTTAACTCTTTTTGAACCAGAGAGAAAAGAAAAGAAAGGAAAGAAGTCACTCAAATAGACACATAGATAACTGGATGAAGCAGAAAGTGACTATAACCCTTTTTTGGTGCTTTTGGACTTTTTATAGTTTTTTGGACAAAAAGTTCTCTATGTAAAAAATAATTACCTCATATAAAGTGTTACATTAAAGAGGAGTAACAGAAAGATCAATAACAAGTTGAAAGCAGTCTTTTGTTCTGTAAGCTCATTATAAGTTCAAAGCAACAATTTTTACATGCCCTTGCCTTATAGTACACAACTGCGGCATCATCCTTGGACTTGAATGTTTTTTCCTTGAACACAAATTTGTCCCAAGCCTATATCTCCTTATAGTGTAGTTTATGAAAGCTCATTGTATTTCTTATTATGAGGAGGAGGCACATTTTATTCTTAGCTACACCTCTATTATATCTTACTAGCAAAACAACTAAAACCATCTCTTAAAGCTTCCTTCCTAATATTATTTGAATCAAATCAGGAATTCTATAAGATAATTAATTCATCTCAACTGTATTAATTCATGAAAATTCATCTTTATGCTGATCTGCAAGAGATCTGCTCAATAGGCTAAGGTAATGCCCAGGAATCCTTAGGCTATGTACTAGTAACAAGAAAGGCATATCCGCTGCAAGAAGCCATACTGGGATGAAGTCTGTTGGAGTCATCCCTCTCAGAGATCACCCATTGAAGATCATGCAAAGATAGTGGGCCACCTTGAGGAAGGTCACCTGTTAGCCTTATCCTTTCTTAGATGGCTCCTGACAGTGAAATAATATAAATGTTGTGAACTCAAGTAAGCAGTTCTAAAAACAATTTAAAATTTCACTTTAAAAGGGAAGATTTCCTTGTTTGCAGATGGTGTTATTTTATCCATTATCTAAGGAATCCAGAGGCTCCACAAGAAAACTCCTACAGCTGATAAATGCATTCAGAAGTGACCGCGTGCCTCACTCTGCTCCAATGTGGTAGACCCCTGACAGTTCTGCCACAGGGGAGACCCCATTTTCTGATACTTTCCAGAGAATAGACAGGGTGTAGGGCATTTGAGAACAAGCAGCACACAGGGCATTCGACAATTCCCAAGTCTGACATAGGGAAGACCCCGTCTCCTGATACTTCCTAGAGAACCAGCTGTATGCAAGGCATTTGAGAGAGGGAATCCCAGGAGGACAGATACACAGGCCTGCAGGACAGAGAAGCCACAGGCAGAGACAGCAAGACCAGCTAACACCAGAGATAATTAGATGGCCAAAGGCAAACACAAGGTCACTACCAACAGAAACCAAGGCAACATGGCACCATCAGAACCCAGTTCTCCCACAACAGCAAATCCTGAATACCCCATCACATCAGAAAAGCAAGAGCTGGATTTAAAATCACATCTCATGATGCTAACGGAGGACTTCAAAAAGGACATAAAGAAATACAGGAGAACATGGGTGAACAGGTAGAAGCCCTTAAAGAAGAAACACAAAAATCCCTAAAAGAAATACAGGAGAATATGGGTCAAAAGATAGAAGCCCTTAAAGAGGAAACAAAAAATCCGTAAAAGAAATACAGGAGAATATGGGTCAAAAGGTAGAAGCCCTTAAAGAGGAAACAGAAAATTTCCTTAAAGAAATACAGGAAAACATGAGTCAACAGGCAAAAGTCCTTAAAGAGGCAACATAAATATCCCATAGGGAATTATGGGAGAACATGGTCAACAGGCAGACGCCCTTAGAGAGGAAAGACAAAAATCCCTTAAAGAAACACAAGAGAAAATAGGTCAACAGGTAGAGGCCCTTAAAGTGGAAACACAAAAAATCCTTAAAGAATTTGAGGAAAACACAAACAAACAAGTGAAGGAACTGAACAAAACTATTCAGGAATTATATCTAAAAATTGAAGTAGAAACAATAAAGAAATTGCAAAGTGAGACATCTATGGAGATAGAAAATCTTGGAAAAAACTCAGGAGTCATAGATGCAAACAACAACAACCAAATGAAAGAGATGGAAGAAAGAATCTCAGATGCTGAAGATTCCATAGAAAACATTGACTCAACAGTCAAAGAAAATGTAAAATGCAAAAAGCTTGTAACCCAAAACATCCAGGAAATGCAGGACACAATGAGAAGACCAAACCGAAGGATTATAGTTACAGAAGAGAGCGAGGATTCACATCTTAAAGGGCCAGTAAGTATCTTCAACAAAATTATAGAAGAAAACTTCCCTAACCTAAAGAAAGAGATGCCCATGAAAATATAAGAAGCCTACAGAACTCCAAACAGACTGGACCAGAGCAGAAAGTCCCCCTGTCACATAATAATCAAAACACCAAATGCACTAAACAAAGAAAGAATATTAAAAGCAGTAAGGGAAAAAGGTCAAGTAATATATAAAGGCAGACCTATCAGAATTACACCAGACTTCTCACTAGAAGCTATGAAAGCAAGAAGATGCTGGGCAGATGTCACACAGACACTAAGAGAACATAAAAGTCAGCCCAGACTACTATACCCAGCAAAACTCTCAATTACCATAGATGGAGAACACAAGACATTCCATGAAAAAAGCAAATTTACACAATATCTTTCCACAAATCCAGCTCTACAAAGGATAATGGGTGGAAAATACCAAAAAAGGTGGGAAACGACACCTTAGAAAAAGCAATAAAGTAATCTTCTTTCAACAAACTCAAAAGAAGACAGCTACACAAACAGAATTTCATCTTTAACAAAGAAGATCACAGTAAGCAACAATCACTTTTCCTTAATATCTCTTAACATCAATGATCTCAATTCCCCAATAAAAAGACATAGACTAACAGACTGGATACGTAAACAGGACCCAACATTTTGCTGCATACAAGAAACCCACCTTAGTGAAAAAGGCAGTCACTACTTCAGAGTCAAAGGATGGAAAACAATTTTCCAAGCAAATGGTCCCAAGAAACAAGTTGGAGTGGCTATCCTTGTATTGAATAAATACAAGGATACTGTATTTGACTTTCAACCAAAAGTTGTCAAAAAGATAAGAAGGGACACGTCATACTGGTCAAAGGAAAAGTCTACCAAAATGAACTCACAATTCTGAACATATATGCTCTGAAGGCAAGGGCACCCACATTCATAAAAGAAACATTACTAAAGCTCAAAGCACATATTGTACCCCACACACTAATAGAGGGAGACTTCAAAACCCCACTCTCAACAATGGACAAATCATGGAAACAGAAACTAAACAGAGACACAGTGAAACTAACTGAAGTTATGGACCAAATGGATATAACAGATATTTATAGAACATTCCATCCTCAAGCAAAAGAATACATCTTCTTCTCAGCACCTCATGGTACCTTCTCCAAAATTGACCATATAACTGGTCACAAAACAGGCCTCAACAGATACAGAAATATTGAAATTATTCCATGCACTTTATCAGATCACCACGGTCTAAAGCTGGTCTTAAGTTCACACAAAAACAATGGAAAACAACACATGCACATGGACATTGAACAATGCTCTTCTCAGTGATAGCTTGGTCAAGGAAGAAATAAAGAAATCAAAGACTTTTTAGAATTTAATGAAAATGAAGACACATCATACCAAAATTTATGGGACACATTGAAAGAAGTGCTAACAGGAAAGCTCATAGCTCTGAATGCCTCCAAAAGGAAAATGGAGAGAGCTTACACTAACATCTTGACAGTGCACCTGAAAGCTCTAGAACAAAAAGAAGCAAATACACCCAAGAGGAGTATATGGCAGGAAATAAACAAACTCAGGGCCGAAATGAACCAAATAGAAACAAAAAGAACCATACAAAGAATCAACAAAACCAGGAGCTGATTTTTTGAGAAAATCAACAAGATAGATAAACCCTTAGCCAGACAAACCAGAGGGCACAGAGGCACTACCCAAATTAATAAAATCAGAAATGAAAATGGAGACATAACAGAAGAAACTGTGGAAATTCAAAAATCATCAGATCCTACTACAAGAGCTTATACTCAACAAACTTTGAAAATCTGGATGAAATGGACAGCTTTCTAGATACATACCAGGTGCCAGTATTAAAACGGGATCAGATAAATCATCTAAATAGTCCCATAAGTCCTGAGGAAATAGAACCAGTCGTTAATAGTCTCCCATAAAAACAAAAAAAAAAAAAAAAGCCCAGGACCAGATGGGTTTAGTGGGGAATTCTATCAGATCTTCAAAGAAGAGCTAATACCAATACTCTTCAAACTACTCCACGAAATAGAAACTCAAAGAACATAACCAACTCATTCTATGAAGTCACAATAACGCTTATACTTAAACCAAACAAGGAAGAAGAACTTCAGACCAATCTCCCTCATGAACATCGATGCAAAAATACTCAACAAAATTCTGGTCAACCGAATCCAAGAATGCATCAAAACTATAATTCACCATAATAAGGTAGGCTTCATCCCAGGGATGCAGAGACAGTTCAATATACAGAAATCCATCAATGTAATCCACTGCATAAACAAACTCAAGGAAAAAGACCAATGATCATTTCATTTGATGCTGAAAAGGCTTTTGACAAAATCCAGCATCCCTTCATGATAAAAGTCTTGGAGAGATCGGGAATCCAAGGCCCATACCTAAACATAGTAAAAGCAATATACTGCAAACCGGTAGCCAACATCAAATTAAATGGAGAGAAACTTGAAGCAATCCCACTAAAATCTGGGACCTGACAAGGCTGCCCACTTTATCCCTTTCTTTTCAATATAGTACTTGAAGTCCTAGCCAGAGAAATCAGACGACAAAAGGTCAAAGGTATTCAAACTGGAAAGGAAGAAGTCAAAATATCACTATTTGCAGATGATATGATCATATACTTAAGCAACCCCAAAACTTCCACCAGAGAACTCCTAAAGCAGATAAACAACTTTAGCAAAATGGCTGGATATAAAATTAACTCAAACAAATCAGTAGTCTTCCTCTACTCAAAGGAGAAACAACCTGAGAAAGATATTAGGGAAATGACACCCTTCACAATAGTCACAAATAATATTACATACCTTGGGGTGACTCTAACTAAGCAAGTGAAACTGTATGACAAGAACTTCAAGCCCCTGAAGAAAGAAATCAAAGAAGATCTCAGAAGATGGGAAGATCTCTCATGCTCATGGATTGGCAGGATTAATACAGTAAAAATGGCCATCTTGCCGAAAGCAATCAACAGATTCAATGCAATCCCCATCAAAATTCCAAATCAATTCTTCATGGATCTAGAAAGAGCAATTCTCAAGTTCATCTGAAATAACAAAAAACCCAGGATAGCAAAAACTATTCTCCACAACAAACGTTCTCCTGGGGGAATCACCATCCCTGACCTCAAGTTCTATTACAGCAATAGTGATAAAAGCTGCTTGGTATTGGTATGGAGACAGGCAGGAAGATCAATGAAATAGAATTGAAGACCCAGAAAAGAATACACACACCTATAGTCACTTGATCTTTGACAAAGGAGATTAAAAACATCCAGTTAAAAAAAGATAGCTTTTTTAACAAATGGTGCTGGATCAACTGGAGGTCAGCATGCAGAAAAATGCAAATCGACCCATTCTTATCTCCTTGTACAAAGTTCAAGTCCAAGTGGATCAAGGACCTACACATAAAACCAGACACACTGAAGTTTATAGAGGAGAATGTGGGGAAGAATCTTGAACACATGGGCACAGAGGAAAATTTCCTGAATAGAACACCAATGGCTTATGCTCTAAGAACAAGAATCAACAAATGGGACCTCATAAAACTGCAAAGCTTCTGTAAGGCAAAAGACACTGTCAATAGGACAAAACAGCAACCAACAAATTGGGAAAAGATCTTTACCAATCCTACATCTGATAGAGGGCTAATATCCAATGTATACAAAGAATTCAAGAAGTTACACTCCAGAGAGTCAAATAACCCTATTAAAAATGGGGTACAGAGCTAAACAGGGAATTCTTAACTGAGGAAACTCCAATGGCTCTGAAGCACCTAAAGAAATGTTCAGCATCCTTAGCTATCAGGGAAATGCAAAGCAAAACAACACTTACCTCAAATGGGTCAGAATGACTAAGATGAAAATCTCAGGGGACAGCAGATGCTGGAGAGGATGTGGGGAAAGAGGAACACTTCTCCATTGTTGGTGGGATTGCAAGCTGGTAAAACTACTCTGGAAATCAGTTTGGCAGTTCCTCAGAAAATTAGACATAGTACTACCTGAGGACCCAGCTATACCACTCCTGGGTATATACCCAGAAGATACTCCAACATGCAATAAGGACACATGCTCCACTATGTTCATAGAGGCCTTATTTATAATAGTCAGAAGCTGGAAAGAACCCAGATGTCCTTCAACAGAGGAATGGATACAGAAATTGTGGTATATATACACAAAGGAGTACTATTCAGCTATTAAAAACAATGAATTCATGAAATTCTTAGGCAAATAGATGGAACTACAAAGTGTCATACTGAGTGAGGTAACCCAATCACATAAGAACACACATGGCATACACTCACTGATAAGTGGATGTTAGCCCAAAAGCTCAAAATAAACAAGTTAAATTCAAAGACCACAGGAAGCTCAAGAAGAAGGAGGACTGAAGTGGGGGTGCTTTGGTTCCTCTGAGAAAAGGAACAAAATACTCACAGGAGCAATAATGGAGACAAAGTGTGGAGCAGAGACTGAAGGAAAAGCCATGCAGAGATTGCCCTACCTGGGCATTCATCCTATAAACAGTCACCAAACCCTGACCCTATTATGGATGACAAGAAGCACATACCAAAAAGAGCATGTCATGGTTTTCTCTGGAGGAGGCCTGTCAGAGCCTTCACATACAGAGGCAGATGCTTGCAGCCAACCATTGGCCTGGGCAGAGTTGGAGGGCGGTCCATAGGAGCTGAAGGGGTTTACAGCCCCATGGGAAGAACAATGATGTTGGCTACCCAGAGGCCCCAGGACTCCCAGGATCTAAACTATCAACCAAGGGGAACACATGGTTCCAGCCAAAAATGTGGCAGAGGAATGCCTTGTCCGGCATCAGAGGGAGGAAAGGTCCTTGGTTAGATGAAGGCTCAATAGATGCTCCAACAAAGGAAAATCGGGGGTGGGGGTGGGGGTGGGAGTGGGTTGGGTGGAAGGGCATATACTTGAGGCAGGGGGTGGGAGGAGGGGTAAAGGGTTTTTGGGGAGGAGGGTAACCAGGAAAGGTCTTAGCATTTGAAATGTAAATGAAGATTATGTTCAATAAAAAAAGATATAAAAAATGCATTCTGAAAAGTCACAGGATACAAAATTTAAAAATAAAAAATATCTTCATTTATATGATAAACTTGGAAATAAATATAGAAAATTATTTGAATTTGAAAGAGCAAGGAAGGGATGTGTGAGAGGACTTGCAGGGAAAGAAGGGAAGGGGGAATGATATAATTTTGAAAATAAAAATTAATCAAGGAAATGACACCATTTGCAACAGTGAATATGTATATGTGTGTGTGCGAATAAGTTTAAATGAGGAAGAAAAATACTTGTACAATAAAAAATTCAAGTTGCCGAAAATAAATTTAAAAAGAAACTAGAAGATAGAAAGCTCTTCCATGCTTGTGGACTGGAAGGATTAATTCTGTGAAAATGGCCATCCTACTAAAAGCAATCTATAGATTGAACAAAGTCCGTGTCTGTATTCCAACACAATTCTTAGCAAAAACTGTTAAAAGTAATTTTAAATTTCATATGGAAATACAAAAAAAATAAAACAGAACATACAAAGCAATCTTATCCAAAAAAATAGCAAAGCATGGAAGGTAGCATTATCCCAGGTTTTAAGCTCTACTAAGAAGCTGTAATAAGAAATGAGAGGGGGTTGAATGGGGAACAGGGGGAGGGAAGGGGGCTTATGGGACTTTTGGGGAGGGAGGAAACGGGAAAGGGGAAATGATTTTGAATGTAAATAAAAAAACTTAGAAAATAAAATAAAATTTTAAAAAAAAGAAGCTGCAATAAATGCCTTTAATCCCAGCACTTGGGAGGCAGATGCAGGTGAATTTCTGAGTTCGAGGCAAGCCTGGTCTACAGAGTGAGTTCCAGGATAGCCAGGGCTACACAGAGAAACCCTGTCTCAAAAAAAAAAAAAAGAAGCTGTAATAATTAAAAAAAACATAGTACTGGAATAAAAATAAACTCATTGATCAACTGAATAGAACTGAGAGCCAACACAAATGTCCATATTCTTACAATCACATGATTTTTAACAAAGAGATCAATAGTACTATTAGAGAAAAGACAGTATCTTCAACATTTGATGCTGGTCAAACCAGATAAATGTGTGTGTGTAGAAGAACAAAACTCGACCTTAGTCTCTCATCCTGTACAAAGCTCAACTCCAAATGGACCTCAAAATTATACCTTATATTCTGGGGAAAAACCATATGGAAGCCTACTAGTGTTGAAACTTCCAGATGGATGGATAGATTAGATATTTAATAAATAGATGATGACAAGAGATAGATAGATGGAGAGGATAGATAGATAGATAGATAGATAGATAGATAGATAGATAGATAGATAGATAGATAGATAGATAGATAGATAGATAGATAGATAGACAGACAGACAGATACATAGGCAGGCAGGCAGACAGATAGATAGACAAACAAAGAGACAGACAGATAGACCTGTAACAAGGCAACAATACCTCTACTAGACTCCAGAGAACTGGTTATTTCTTTTGAAGTTCTTGATCAGTGAGGCCCCATGAATGCCAAACAATACAGACATGCTTCTGGAAATTTGAAGGTAAGACCCTACCTAGTACTGAAGACACCATATACTTGAGTTATAGACCATAAACAAATCATACTAGTACTGAGTTAGAAGCTTAGTCCCTACTAGCCAATTTTCAATGCTCTTAATGGCTGGCCTGGAAACACATGACCACTGATATAATCATGGCACAAACATTCCACAGGCCCTGGGGAGAGTCCACTACTATTATGCTGACAAATGGATATAGAAATTAAAGTTACTTCTAATGACTTGCTGTTAAATTTACAAATTAATGCATCTCTTAACCCTCATCCAAGAAGCTTCTATTTATGGTAGATGGTGATTAGCACAGAGACCACATACAAAAATTTCAGAAGCTGCAGAATAGTCATCTCTAAAAATAGTATATATTCAATACCCCTCCTTCCAAGGCTCAAGAATCTTTATAGAAGTGGTGGATGACCACCAGGAAAGTGTCTTTGGGGAACCATGTAGGCAGATGCTCTTATGAACTCACAGCACCCACAAGACTGTGCAAGCCCAAGCCAGACCAAATCCCAACTTGGAGAGAGAAGTTGGCAGAGTCCCCGCCCTAGCCATAGAGCTATAACATGCTGGGAGAGGAACTGTTTCTCTTGGTGTATCTCTCAGAAAGTCTGCCACACTCCCATGGATTATTACACACATATCCAAGGATATTTGGGTAGCACCATGTATTTGATGCTTTTTTTTTAAGGAACAACTAAAGAATACAATAAATGGTTGTGAAAGCTCAGATAAAGACAATTCCTTGGGGGTCTAGAAAATGTACTGAGAAACTGGACTTTGGGGATGGGGGTAAGAGATGGCTATGTACCTGGCATCGGTAAAGGCTATTATTTAAAATGAAGATGCATTAAGTCCTAAGTATTGGATGTAAGTATTGTATTACACAACTATCAAGAGAATTTGAGAATAGAAGAGTCTAAATAATGAAACTTTTCTTGCTTCTCTATACTTATTGACAAGACAGAAGTGGTCAGCCTTATTTGGTTGGCTTTGGGAGGAGTGTCTCTTCCTTTTCCCTAGCTCTCTACAAATTATTCTAGCATGCAGAAACTGGGACTACATTTTCCTCAGGAGACAAAAACTTCAAAAATGATAGCTAACATTAATCTGAACCCATCAAAAATAACTTTGAATGTATAGTTTTCTAATTTAGCATAACTTAAAACTCTCATGTGCCTCCAGATAACCTCAATGCACACAAAGCTATGAGATGGTGGTTTTAGTAGTGATTGGAAAAACTCTTTTATGGGGGCTGGCAAGATGGTTCAGTAGTTAAGAGCATTGACTGCTCTTTCAGGGGTCCTGAGTTCAATTCCCAGCAACTACATGGTAGCTCACAACCACCTGTAATGGGATCCAATGCCATCTTCTGGTGTTTTTGAAGTGTATTCATATCCATAAAATAAATAAAATAAGTCTTTAAAAAAGAAAAAGAAAAATCTCTTTTATACTATGATATAAATATAAGATGCTTTATATCATATACCCATCTATTTTTGTCTACACAGCTGCTCCAAGCTCTTTATGAGCCTAGCTTTCAGTTCTTCCTTCTCCATTGAACATATTAAATACATGGTTAAAGGGGGGAGGAATACTCAAAGGTGCATGGGTAGGGAAGGAATTGGGGTAGATCCGAAAGGGGTTGGGTGACAGGCAATGAATACAATCAAAACACATTGTACGTAATACAAATAACAAATAATGCTTTCAACTTTAGCAATAAATATTATGGAGTTTAAGGATATTCTAAAGTTTTAGGGTTTGATGTTTTGTTTTTGTTCTGAGGGTCTGGCTATGCGGCTCTAGCTGTCCTGAAACTCACTACGTGAAATTTTATAACAAGGTAAAAATGTTTTCTTAAGTAGTTAGATATCTATCCATTAGAATCTATTAATTTAAAACATTTTTTAAAAAATTTTTAAAAAGGAATCTATTAATTTAATCAGATAATCTAAAATATGCTTCCTGGGGCTTATGCCCTACTACTAAACAAAAGAAAATAATAATATGTGATATTTAAAATTAAATGTTTTCATACCAAAGGCTGGTCATTTTCTCCTTCCTCAGATATATCTTCTTCTACTGACATCAATTCTAACTCTGTTTCTGTGGGTAAACATATTTATTTTATTAATTGTATAGAATTCGTATAGAGCAATAGTCTGCATAATATGAGTGTTTAAATTAACTAAGATAAGATATTGTTACTTTCTGATTAAGAATTTCAACTAAGTATATAAAGAGCCGGATCTTTCTGGCTGTCTGAACTGTCATCATTTAACCAAATATAAGCAGCAGAGGGCAACATGCTCAACACATAAGACATCCTAAAGATTTGCACATAAATTCACCTACTCAATCGAAATGAACAAAGCAACCAGAAACCAATTTACAAGTACCCTAGCAACAAACATAATATGTATTAGGTTATATCTTATAATGTTACATTTTAAACAGTCTGCTAACAATTCCGATCACAAAGTAACAGCTAAGCCATACCTGTTCATCTGCGATCACATAATTTCTGACATGTGAAATTGTTTTCACCTACCATCAGACAAATTTCTTCTCCCAAAACTCAGACTAATGCATGAACTCTTCCCTGGCTATACTTTTTCTTTGTCGGGTTCAATACTTCAGTGACTTCTCACTATATCTATAAATTGCTTCTTCCCGTGTCCCTCCTTCCCAACCTGGCACTAGGGCTGTCCATCTTTCACAGCATCCCTGTATAGTCAGTTTTCGTGATTCTATGCAATTATTTTTGTGCCCTGATAAGAAATGGCATGAAGTTTTGCAGACTGGAAATGGAATATTAGTGATGGATTTTCTAGAGTTAATGGGTGATTTAAAAATTAAGAGGTAATCTGAAAGGAGCCTGGTATGGCCATCCCGAGTGGCTCTGCCTGAGCCTGACCAATACAGAGGCAGATGCTCAAAGCCAGCCATCTGACTGAGTATGGGGACCGACCCCAGTGGAGGAGTTATGGGAAGGACTGAAGGAGCTGACCCCATAGGAAGAACAATATCAACCAACCAGACCCACCTCCCACCCAGAGCTCCCAGGGACTAAACAAACCACCAACCAAAGAGTACACAGGGGAGGGACCAATGGCTCCAGCTGCATATGTAGCAGGCGATGGCCTTGTCTGGCATCAATGGGAGGGGAGGCCCTTGGTCCTGTGGAGGCTCAATGTTCCAACATAGGGAATGCCAGGGTGGGGAGGTGAGAGTGGGTGGGTGGGCGGGGAGCACCCTCTTAGAAGCAGGGGGAGGGGAGAGGATAGGGGGTTTGTGGAAGGGAAACCAGGAAGGGGGATAACATTTGAAATGTAAATAAATAAAATAACTAATAAAAAATTGAGAGGTAAGGTGGGGGCAAATACAGAACTTGCTAGGGTGAAAAATGAAGGAAAAAATAAGTAAAGCCAGGACACTTTTATAAGTATCTTTGGTTTTAAAACATAAAGTCAGTTGTGTAACAATAAAATTGTAATAACTGATTTGTGGTTACAGATAGAATATATGACTGATTTATATTATAGGAACACACACACACACACACACACACACACACACACACACACATACACACACACACTCCAGACAGTGAGCTGACTGGATGTGAGAGTAGAAACAAAATTGGTTTTCTTGAGTTTTAGGAAATATGCTGTATTGTGCACACACTGGTCCAAAACTTCCTAGGCAAAATGAAATGTCTAGTCTCGTCTTCTCAGCTATCCAAGTTTACAGTGTGTAGCATAGTACCCAGTTCTCTGAACAGCATTTTTTTTAAATGTAGAAAAAAATCTCATGGGCTATAATAATCACCCTCTGTGAATCCTTATGACAGAGATCCCACACTGGAAGTATGGAACACTGAAATGGAAACTGGAAACAACTTGTCCAACTTATGTTATACAGACCTTGCACGCACAAATTCTCCTTTTAAAAGCGAAGGTGCTACTCATATCACTTACATCAAATCATCCCATCAACTTGGGGAAGAAATAGAATTACGGTGGTGAGGTCCACAAACTTTTCAAACACTTTATTTTGATCCAAAATGATTCTCTTCACAAAGTACCTGATATGCCTGGCAACAGCTCTATCCTTTCCACTGTTTCATTGGTAACAGATTCTCGGACTTCAGTAGCAGACTAAATAGATTTCAAAGCAAAATATTTAAATGTTTTATACATCTATATCACACAGTACATATTTACTAACTCATGATAAAATAAAAAGCTTATTACCTTTGAAGATGGATCTTTCTCAACCCATGCTAAAAAGCAAAGAGAAATAAGATCATTTCTTCATGGTGACCTAGGACTTACTGCAAATGTAGAGTCCCTGATGCCCCGAACCACTTCATAAATAGGTTTGCGTCTGGTATCAAGCAAACTAATTAAAGGTCTATGTTCTTAGACAATACCATATGATACAAATAAAAACTATACTATGTACAATTTTATATTTTCTGGAAAACACATTAAAAGCTAACAAAAATAAGTGAAAGTCATTTTAGTACAGATCTTATTTTAATCTACTAATATATCTAATATGTTATTTTAATATAAAATTGATACAAAAATTAATTGAGAGATATGTTTTATCCTATTTCATTTTGTTTTTGTTACTCTTCAATTAATATAATAGAGGTAACTCCGTTTATTTGAATCAATTCATTTTACACAGACAAGCTATACCAAAAATATTGTACATTGGCATTACATCATCTCTTGTACCATATGAAATTTTTCTAACAACTAATCCTGCCTATGACACATCCTAGGAGTTAGGAATTTACAACTAATGTCTTTCCTTCATGGAAGGAAAATTAATTTCAAGGACTCAGTTCTTTAGCTTCTGCATGTTGTGCAGCCAATTTTATTAAAGAGTTAAAAAAAACCCACTTTTATTTCATTGTTGTCTCTTATTTTTTATTTTACTTTTGTATTTTTTTATTGAAAAGGGAAGTAAAAACATTTTTTTTAATTTTCTATATTTTTTTATTTACATTCAAAATCATTTCCCTTTTCCCGTTTCCTCCCTCCCCGAAAGTCCCATAAGCCCCCTTCCCTCCCTCTTTTCTCCATTCAACCCCCTCTCGCTTCTCTGTCCTGGCGTTCCCCTACATCAAGTCTTCCCAGGACCGGGGTCTCTCCTTCCATCTTCTTGGAAATCTATTGATATGTGAATTAACATTTTATGATAAAATTGAAGATTTACATGGAAAATATTTCTGATAAAATTGAAGAAATGGATAGAAAAACACATTAAGATTGACAATTTTCATGGAAAATTAAAGAGTAAAATGGTAGACATAAAACCATTGCTAAATTAATTGAAAAAGGAAGTAGAAACATTTTATGATAGAATTGAAGATTTACGTGAAAAATATTTCTGATAAAATTGTAGAAAAATATAGGATAGCATGTTAAAATTGAAGATTATCATGGAAGATTATACAGATAAAATGGTAGGCATCAGAATATTTCTAAGTTGATTGAAAGTGGAACTATAAACATTTTATGATAAAATCAAAGATTTACGTGAAAAATATTTCTGATAAAATTCAAGAAATATATAGAAAAACACATTAAAATTGACTATTTCATGGAAATTTATACAGATAAAATGGTATGCATAATAATATTTCTAAGTTGATTGAAAATGGAATTATAAACATTTTCTGATAAAATTGAAGGTTTACATGGAACATATTTCTGATAAAACTGAAGAAATATGTAGAAAAACATGTTAAGATTGAAGATTATCATGGAAAATAATACAGATAAAATGGTAGACATAAAAAATACTAAATTAATTGAAAGTGGAATTATAAACATTTTCTGATGAAATTGAAGATTTGCATGGAAAATATTTCTGATAAAATTCAAGAAATATATAGAAAAACATGTTAAAATTGACTATTTCATGGAAAATTATACAGATAAAATGGTAGGCATAAATATATTTCTAAGTTGGTTGAAAGTGGAAATATAAACTTTTCTGATAAAATTGAATATATAGAAAAACATGTTAACATTGAAGATTATCATGGAAAATAATACAGATAAAATGGTAAACATAAAAACATTACTAAATTAATTGAAAGAGGAATTATAAACATTTTCTAATAAAATTGAAGATTTACATGAAAAAAAATTTCTGTTAGTCTATGTCTTTTTATTGGGGAATTGAGTCCATTTATGTTAAGAGATATAAGGAATAGTGATTGCTGCTTCCTGTTATTTTTTATGTTATTTTTATGTTTGTGTGGCTACCTTCTTTTGGGTTTGTTGGAAGAAGATTACTTTCTTGCTTTTTCTAGAGTGTAGTTTCCTTTCTTGTGTTGGTGTTTTCCATCTATTATCCTTTGTAGGGCTGGATTTATAGGAAGATATTGTATAAATTTAGTTTTATCAAGGAATATCTTGGTTTCTCCAGCTATGGTAATTAAGAGTTTTGCTGGGTATAGTAGTCTAAGCTGGCATTTGTGTTCTCTTAGGGTCTGTATGAGATCTGCCCAGGATCTTCTAGCTTTCATAATCTCTGGTGAGAAGTCTGGTGTAATTCTGATAGGTCTGCCTTTATAAGTTACTTAACCTTTTTCCCTTACTGTTTTTAATATTCTTTCTTTGTTTAGTATATTTGGTGTTTTGATTATTATGTGCCAAGAGGACTTTCCGTTCTGGTCTAGTCTGTTTGGAGTTCTGTAGTCTTCTTGTATGTTCATGGACATCTCTTTCTTTAGGTTATGGAAGTTTTCTTCTATAATTTTATTGAAGATATTTGCTGGCCCTTTAAGTTGGAAATCTTCACTCTCTTCTATACCTATAATCCTTAGGTTTGATCTTCTCATTGTGTCCTGGATTTCCTGGATGTTTTGGGTTACAAGCTTTTTGCATTTTGCATTTTCTTTGACTGTTGAGTCAATGTTTTCTATGGTATCTTCAGCCCCTGAGATTCTTTCTTCTATCTTTTGTATTCTGTTGTTGATGCTTACATCTATGACTCCTGAATTCTTTCCAAGATTTTCTATCTCCAGAATTGTCTCCCTTTGTGATTTCTTCATTGTTTGTACTTCCATTTTTAGATCCTAGATGGTTTTGTTCAGTTCCTTCATTTATTTGTTTGTGTTTTCCTATAATTTTTTAAGGGATTTTTGTATTTCCTCTTTAAGGGCTTCTACCTGTTGACCCATCTTCTCCTGTATTTCTTTCAGGGATTTTTGTGTTTCCTCTTTAAGGGCTTTTACCTGTTGACCCATGTTCTCCTGTATTTCTTCAAGGGAGTTATTTATGTTCTTCTTGAAGTCCTCTATCAGCATCATGAGATGTGATTTTAAATCCAACTCTTGCTTTTCAAGTGTGTTGGGGTATCCAGGACTTGCTGTGGTGGGAGAACTGGGTTCTGATGTTGCCAAGTAGCCTTGGTTTCTTTTGGTAGGGTTCTTGCATTTGTCTTTCGCCATCTGGTTATCTCTGGTGTTAGTTGGTCTTGTCTCTGGGTGGAGATTGTCCCTCCTGTGGGTCTGTAAGCCTGTATCTGTACTCCCCTGGGAGAACAACTCTCTTCTGGCGGGGTCTGTGCACAGAAAGCTGTGGAGCTGCCTGACTCCCTGGTTTAAATGGTGCCTGGATGGCATCTCTTCCAGCTGCTCCACTGATCATATATGCCCTGTGCACTCCTCGCTGTTCCCCTCTAGATAGAAGGTGGAGATCTCACCTCCAAGCTCAGAAATGAAAGCACTGCTAGGAGATCACTTTCTCCTGGCAGGGTCTGCACAGAAGGCTGTGGATCCGCCTGGCTCCCTTGTGCAAATGACTCCTGTCCCACTTGCTTCACTCCACTGTGGTCTCTTATAAAGAGAATATTCTTTATAAAATCTCTGATAACTTTCGAATGCTAAGAGCATCTTCAGCCATGGTTTTGGTGGTGGAATGCGCACACAAAGATTTGGAACCCCACCCCCAAAATGTTGCCTTAATTTAACTAGATCTCTCCAGGCTTCTATACACAGGTCATGTTGGTTGCTGTGGCATTTCCTTTCTCAGCTATTCTAAGTAGGTGGGATAAATGATGCTTTATTGACTTCAAAATATCCTAAATATCAGGGAGACAGGTGACACAGCTGCGACAAACACTGTATTTTAGAAAGGACTGCTGGATTAAATCAGCTTATATACCTTAAGGATGTGTTTGCCTCAGAACTAAAGTCAAATGATGTGTTGTATTGGGGTCTTTCTCTTCTTTCAACAGGAAGCAAAAAGCTGCAGATCCCTTCAAAGCTAATAAAAATCAGATTTGACCAGGGAAGACCTCCTGAAAAATCTTGTCTACAGACATAAAGGATGAGAACCAGAAAAAAATATCAAAACAGATGATGTAAATGCTGAACCCGCTACACGGGAACAGCTTAGGAGACTGGCTGAGACATGACTGTCATTGCATAGCCAATTCATCTTTTTGGCCTCCTGGTCCCTATGACTAATTACTACATGCTATCCTTTCGTATGGCGCAGACGGAGATTTATATTACAGTTTGGTTACACGGTCCAAAAAGGCTTATGAAATTGATAGATGCCTTTTTACCTGCTCAAACATGGAACAGAGAATCATCATTAGCTAATGTGTGCTCACCACAGATTCCATACATGTGCTGATGAGGAAATGTACCCACAATGTTACCTTTAAAAGTTTGTGTGTTTTCAGAGCAAAAGGACCTGACACAACACCTGGCTGACAGCTTCCAGGGACAATCTTGACCAGGCTATGGATTCCACCACAGACAGTCTCGAATCCCTCTAGCAACAGATGGCCTCCCTAGCAGAGGTCAACTTTGTTTTGCAAAATTGGAAAGCTCTGGACTTACTGACTACTGAACAGGGAGGGACTTGCACTGTTGTTGGGGAAGAAATATTGCTTCTATGTCAATGAATCTGGACTGGTGGAACAAGACATTCAAATCCCCAAAGGTCTCCAGTGAGATTTCCAGTCAAGCTATGCACCCAGCACCCCTACCCCATTGTACTCAAGGCCTCTGGTAGTTTGGTTTCTTCTCCTCCTTGGCCCCATACTGGCCACTGGGGCCCTACTCCTCATCCTGGAATCCTGCCTCATGCAATTTCTAAAGAGGCAGATAAGTAGCCTTGCAAAAAGCACTGCTAATCAAATTCTGGTTCAGTACCAAAATGTTCCCAACATAGAGGCTGGTGATTGTGATGACATGCAAAATGGAGAGATGTGGAGCCAGAAGGCTGTGTGACCGGGGAAGTCAATCTGGAGGAAGAATGAGGTTGAAAAACATGTCCGAACTCTGAAAATCTCATCCTGAGACTGGCAGGAGTAATATTACTTCCTCCCTGATCTTGGCCTGCATGTTCTAGCACACACAGCCTTGTGACCTCCATATCTGCCACCCTTGGGGTAGTGATGTAGCCTAGTGGCCAGGTTACAAGTTAAACTGCTCTCCTTATAAGAGCATGACGAGTGAGCACCTGGAATCCATTTTCATGCAAATGAAGCAAACCTTATCCCAGCCAATGATGTACAGTCACCCTGAAAACCCCAACTCATTCCCCAAGGTTTATATACCCTGATTCCCCTCCAATAGAGAGAGATGTTTCACTGAAAACTGTCTCCAAAGAAGGCTGTTTCTCCTGCATGCACACTAACAGAGACCCTGTCTAACCCACCCACCCTGCAGTCCAGCCCAGAGCACAATGGTCTTGGACACCCTGAACAGAGAAGCAGACCAGGAGGGACATATACCTTCCACAGCTCTTTTTCCTCCGTTTCCAAATATTTTGTCTATAGTCGCCAGTGAATTGCCAGCACAGTTAGGAGGCTCACTCTCTGAGTTACTCTGTTAAAATTAACATAAAAATTAGTTGCATAGATTTTCCTTAATCACTTTAAGATATGTGAATTGTTTATTTTTAAAGCAATTTTATCAAAAAAATAATGTGTTTAAAATCCCAGTGCTTTGGTACCAAACCTCATACAAGTCTCTCTAGAGCAAACCTATCCTTGCAACTTTATGTGGCAACTTTTATATGGGTACTAATTCTGTGAACCTGATGCAAAAATTCATAGGAAAATATCCATAGGCAAGATACTTACTCATGTGCACATTTCCAAAGAAGAGCTATCATTATACCATCTAACTCTTAGATTCCACATCAAGAAGAAAGGGGCATTTTTTTAAACTATGCATATGTGAACATAGTCTTATAAATATGGTTGGTAAGTTAAAGCAGTAGACATTTAAACATTTCAGATGGCTGAGATTATTTCAGTGTTAAGGAACTTTGCTTGGGGCTTTCAAGATGCCTTAGTGAGTGAAGTCATTTGGTAGGAAGACTGACACATGAGTTTGAGCCAAATAACCCATACACACAGGAAAGGGGAAAATGACTGCGTAAAGTTGACCTCTGACCTCCACATGCTCATTGTGATACACACACATCTATGCATGTGCACATGTGTGCACACATATATACACACTCACACACACAATCACACATATACACACACTCACATGCACATACATCTCTGACAGAGTAATAAATAAAATTAAAGGGTATTTGACTTGAAAAGCATTTTTTTTCTGTATAGTAATTTGTATATAAACAGAGAATTTTAGAAACTAGGTCATTTCAGCAGAGGCTTCCTAAACAATTTTGCTAATATAGAGCACCCACAGGGGCTTTAGATGTGTTTGCTTTTTGTTTTTCTATTGTAATACAATAGCATCGCCCCTAATCTGCAAGAGGCAATGTCTATATAGCACATGATAGAAACTGAGCAACAAAGATGTGTTGAAAGTCAAAATATTTAAAACTTTATCAGAATGGCTGTAAAAGTGACAAACTGGTGTCTTCCTATGGGATCTATAAATAACTGAGTTACTAACATTTGCCATAGTCCAAGTTAAACATATATCTGCTTCTTGTAAGTTTTTAATATATTCTTGATGCTACTGTCATTTTACTGTCTACAGGCTTAAAAAAAAATTTCAACACTTAAGTTGCAAGATGAAAACAGGATTGATTTTCTTGTGTAGAAACATAATTTACACTTCATAAAAGGTTTTACCCATTCCCAACATTTATTCATGAGATAAGTGGAAATGTTACATATATCATGTCACCTTAAATTCACAGTAACATTCTTGACATTGATACATGTTTTCCTTTATTTAGTTTTTGCAGTGATACTAAATGACAGAACTAGGATTCTGATAGGTCCTCTGACTTCACCTACTGTGCTCACAGCACTGACCCACTGTGCTCACAGCACTGACCCACTATGCTCACAGCACTGACTCACTGTGCTCACAGCACTGACCCACTGTGCTCACAGCACTGTCCTACTGTGCTCACAGCACTGACCCACTGTGCTCACAGCACTGTGTAACTCTCCTTGCATTTAACACAGGCCCTTTCCATCTCTTTCCTTGGTGTTATCTTTGTGTAGTTATTACTACAAGAATGTATGCCATAAATGGACTCAATGCACTTAACTCTTCAGTTGCTGTATCCTTAGCATCAAAAGCCAAACTGAATATCTAGTCTCCAGTTTTACATTTGTGCTTTTCCTTGAATCTTTCCTTCCTAAAAGTTGATACCTGGCCTTCTAGATTACATAATAATTTCACTTTTATTTCTTCCTCAGATATTTTACAAATATGCAGCCTTCATTTTAAAGATGTTTTACTTCTAAGCAAGAAATCTAAAAAACACAGCAGGCATGTGTCTAAAAATAATTCTGAAATAGTGTAAAATGTTGGGCTATCTGAGGACCCATCCTGGCAAAGAATGTGAGTCCCAGGGCTAGAACTGCCATCCACTGCCTTCTGACCCTAGTCACCCTTGCCTTGAGACTGGATTCTTCATCTGAATGCACCCCAAAGTTTTTTAAAGAACAGACAACCCTTAAAACAATTCAAAAAAATGGAGAAAAGGTATTCTCAAACTTCTTCTGTGAATTCAGATAAAAATACAATTAAAAAAACATTGTAAACTGATATCCACAATGAACATAGACTCAAAAAATTCTCATTAAAATACTTGCAAACAGAAAATGCACACACATCGAAAAAATCACCCTCCATGAATATCTGAAATTCAAGGGTGGTCCAATATGCACAAATCAATAAGTGAAATAGACCATATAAATGGACTTAAAAGCAAAAATCACAACACTGAGCCCCACCCACCACTCTGCATCCTCCCAAGCAAAAAAAAAAAACAAGCTTAAAATGCAACGGAAAAAGTCATCTTAGAAAACAGAAATTATGTTTATCCAAATACTCACTGGCCAAGTTTAAAATTTCCTCTATTATTTGAAACCTAATACAATTTCTCTTGGGTTCCGTATTTTTACACCATTAGTCTGTGATGGCAAAGTAGTTACCAGTTCTTCTGATTGCTTACCAAACTGACAAGTGTTTTCAGTTGCTCACAGTCTTGTTTCCGCCTACTAACTTTCCATGTACCAACATGGCATACAGTCCACTAGACAACATTCAGAATAAACCAAGAACAAACTTAGGCCAAGGACTGTAACTCCGCAGAGGAGCAACTTACCCTGCTATCATGACTGTTCAAGTCTTCCTTCATCATAAGCACAGGAGTCTCAGGGCTAGGAAAGCTGGAGATCCTACAGAGCAAAGTATACAGTAAGGTCAGGTGAACACAGTTCCATACAAGTTCAGCTGCTTGCATATGAAACAACACTTCTTCGTTGGAGTGAATACGATTTGACCTCTTGCTGAACAAGGCTTTCAACTAAAAACATACAAGGGGAGTCTCTGAAACATGTTTAACATTTTCATGTTAAATCATGAAGTCAAACTAAACTTAATTCTATGTGTGGATAGCAGAAAAGAGACTTCCCCCAAATGAGTGGATACCTTAAATTTTTAAATTCCAATTATTTTCTAGTCCTCTTGCGTTTTTCATGTTCACTTGAACAATCAAACACTTAAGAACTTTCAAAAGTGCCCAGACACTGGAGGGGAAAGACTTCTGTAAAACCAGTCTCCCATTGTCAGCGCTGTTCCTCCAGGTCCTCTAGAACTACTTCCTTCTGGTGACTTCCACTTCTAGAACCACAGGACTCAAGAATAATCTCCTAAATTAAGATCTCCAGCCCAGGAAAATCCTAAGTAAAGATGCATTCAAAGCATCAAGCTAAACACGGCCATTTTACTAACTATCCAACAGAGCCTCGGTGGCTTCAGTGCCAGGAGAACCTAAAAAAATGGTCCTACCCACCACGAAGGTAGGAAGGACGCTGACTGGTTCACTTTTATTTCTTCCTCAGATATTTTACAAATATGCAGTCTTCATTTTAAAGATGGTTTACTTCTAAGCAAGAAATCTAAAAAACACAGCAGGCACGTGTCTAAAAATAATTCTGAAATAGTGTAAAATGTTAGCGCCTCAGCCACAGGCACACCTTATTCCTCAACTTCTAATGCCCTAGTAGGCTCCAAGGCATCTTATAAGTTGAGGTGATGTAAACAGTTATCTATGTCTAGCTGCTAAAAAGACTGACCCTGGTGGCTCAAATTATCCTATTGACTTTCAACAGAAATGCTGATGTCTTTCCATTCCTGCAAGCAAACACACAAGCAGCATCTTTATCAATGCTGTCATCGAGTGCTTCACTTTTATGAGCAGGCACGTTTCAATGGGCCTGCCTGCCTATAAACATTCAATAGCTTGGGTCCTTAATCCCTGTCTTCTTATGAAATTTGTCAAATATGCATGCATTCCAGTTTCTTCTCTAAAACCTGTTTTCTGTTGAACCCACTATCCTCTTTATCCAAGCCTTCTGTTTGTTAACAGCATTCTTCCACCACCACCACCATCATCATCAACATCACCACATTCACTTTACATCCTGAACACAGCCTCTCATCTCCTCCCAGTCCCACCCTCTGTTACCACCATTCTTCTCCTCTAATACTTTGATTTTATTCTTATCCTGTGCCAGTGGAATTACTGGGCTCACTTCCCAGTTACTCTATAAAATATCCATCTATGAAATCAAACATACACTCCCAGAGGATCCGGCTATACCACTCCTGGGCATATACCCAGAGGCTTTACCTGCATGCAATAAGGACACATGCTCCACTATGTTCATAGCAGCCTTATTTATAATAGCCAGAAGCTGGAAAGAACCCAGATGTCCCTCAATGGAGGAATGGATTCAGAAGATGTGGTATATCTACACAATGGAATACTACTCTGCAATTAAAAACAATGAATTCACGAAATTCCTAGGCAAATGGTCAGATCTTGAAAATATCATCCTTAGTGAGGTAACCCAATCACAAAAGAACACACATGGTATGCAGTCACTGATAAGGGGATATTAACCCAGAATCTCGGAATACCCTAGACACAATCCGCATATCAATAGATTTCTAAGAAGATGGAAGGAGAGACCCCTGGTCCTGGAAAGACTGGATGTAGGGGAACGCCAGGACAGAGAAACGAGAAGGGGTTGAATGGAGAAAAGAGGGAGGGAAGGGGGCTTATGGGACTTTCGGGGAGGGAGGAAACAGGAAAGGGGAAATGATTTTGAATGTAAATAAAAAAAATACTTAGAAAATAAAAAATAAAAAAAGAAAAAAAAAGAAATCAAACATAAAGCAATTGGCCTGAATACTAAGGCCCATGAGTCTAATGTCATCTGTGCCACTTTTTATCCATCCAGAGAATTCACATTAATATCTTTTGAGTTTTCAGCTCTCCATCTGGTTGAAGCACAAGAGTATATTTTGATTAGTTCTTTAATTCCTTAAATTTCTAAAAATCCTCAATGCTTTTGAATCTTCTCTGCAGGAAAACAGAATATTTAGCTGGCAGCAATTTTACAAACAAGGTGAAAACCAGGAAAAGTTGTTATCACAAAAAAAAAGTCAAGAATAGATAAAATAAAATGTCATTTGACTAAGTATGTATAGAAGCTTAAAGGAAAAACAAAAATGGAAAATTAGCAACTGGGGAAATTAATTTCCAGATATCCTCTTAAAGGTATTAAATATAATATAATTATATACTTTGCACACAGATCTTCATTTCCAGAAAAAAAAATCCTCTCCTGAAGTTGTTCCTGTAGCCTTAAGTCCACTTGTTTAAGTCCATGTATGAGACAACTGTTGGCACTCAAGACAAGGTTACTAACACTGCCATTATCAAAATTCTAAGAAAAATGTTGGTGGTGTAGCTGCACTTCCCAAGAAAATCGCAAAGGAGCTCATCTATAAACTCAGCTACCGCGGTTGATCTGACATAGACCTTGTCTAGCTCTCAGGGGCTACACAGGTCCTCGCCAACCCGTGGATTAGTGGGAGAAGGAATGGGGAAGCCAAGCAAGATGGCGGCAGTCAAAGCATGAATGTGCGGCTCTCAATTGCAGCCGCCTACTTAGTGAGAAACAAGCAGTAATGATAACAGTGTTTGGACTGTAAGTGTGGTGCCACTTGCAGAGGAGTGCTATCTAGATGCTTCTTTCTCCTCTGTCCACTCACTACTTAGATGACAAACAGACATGATCAGCGTGTAACACTTACCTGGCTAAAGAGTTATTTCCAGCATCTATTTGTTCCCCTAAAGAGAAACATAAAATGCATTTTAAACCAATGAAAGAAAAGCATCACATATTCAAAGTCGATGACTCGGGAGCTCTGCTAGAATGGCATTCACCAGGAAAGGTAACATGGGAGTCCCTCAGAGTAGATATGGATTATACTGTTGGTGGAGCGATGAGCGCATTAAGATTCCCTTCTCCCAGGGACTAAGCCACCAACCAAAGAGTACACATAGCTCAGGCTGCATATGTAGCAGAGGATTGCCTTGTCAGGCATCAATGGAAGGAGAACTCCTTGGTCCTATGAAGGTTCAATAGATGCCCCAGTGTTGGGGAATTGAGGGTGGGGAGGTAGGAGTGGGTGGGTGAAGGAATACCCTCATAGAAGCAGGGGGAAGAGGGATAGGGGAGGGGGTTTCCTGGAGAGCGGGAAACCGGGTAAGGAGATAACACTTGAAATGTAAATAAATTTAAATAAATAAATAAATAAATGTAAAGAAGAACCCCCCCCCAAAATAAAGATTCTTTCTGTTGTTTGTATTAGCAGGACACAAAGAGAAAGAAAAATCTTAGGACATTTATGAAACTTAAACTCTTGTGTGCGGTGACCTTAGACTAGTCCACTGGGACTAGTATGAGACTAACTTAAAATGGTGTCATATTCTAAGAAACTACCTGACATATCTGGACTAACAGCGTAGGGAATTAAGAGGACCATAGTCCAAGGCCGTACCACCCTGAACACTCCTAATCACATCCAATAAGAGAATGTGCATCATGGTATACACTCATTGATAAGTGGATGTTAGTCCAAAAGCTCAAAATAAACAAGTTACAATTCACAGACCACAGGAAGCTCAATAAGAAAGAGGACTGCAGTTGGGGTGCTTGGGTTCCTCTGAGAAAGGGAACAATATACTTACAGGAGCAATAATGGAGGCAAAGTGTGGAACGGGGACTGAAGTAAAGGCCACCCGGAGACTGCCCTACCTGGGGATTCACCCTATAAACAGTCACCAATCCCCAACATTACTATGGACCACAAGAAGCACATATCAAAAGGAGCATGCCATGGTTGTCTACAGAGGGGCCCTGCCAGAGCCTTACACATACAGAGGCAGATGCTAGCAGCCAACCACTGGTCTGGGAGTGGGGTCCCCAATGGAGGAGTTGGAGGGCTGTCTTGAGGAGCTGAACGGGTTTACAGCCTCAAGGGAAGAACAACAATGTTGGCCACCCAGCCACCCCAGGACTCCCAGGGACTAAACAATCAACCAAGGGGTACATATGGTTCCAGCCAAAAATGTGGCAGAGGAATGCCTTGTTGGGCATCAGAGGGAAGAGTGGTCCTTGGTCAGGTGAAGGCTAAATAGAAGCCCCAACAAGGGGAAATTGGGGGGGGAGGTAGGAGAGGGTTGAATGGTGGGGCATATACTTGGAGGCAGGGAGTGGAAGGAGGGGTTGGGGGTTTGGGGGAGGGGGGAAACTGGGAAAGGTTTTACCATTTGAAATGTAAATGAAGGTTGTATTTAATAAAAAATATTAAATGTTATAAAAAAGAGAGAGAGAATGTGCATGCTGTAACAGAAGAGCGATTCTTCAAGGAATCAGTTATTGACACTTCTCTGTGAACACTGCACCTTGCAGGGGAAGGAGTGAAAACAGAAAAGCAGACCAAGAGGAAGGGCCTTGCCAAGACTTTTCAGGTGCTAATGAAGAGCCTCTGGAGTGAGCAGTGAGATGCTTGTACTAGCTACCTGTGATGGTTTGTGTATGCTCAGCCCAGGGAGTGCCACATTAGAGGGTGTGGCCTTATCAGAGAAGGTGTGTCACTGTGGGTGTGGGCTTAAAGACCCTCATCCTAGCTGCCTGGAAATCAGTCTTCCACTAGCAGCCTTCAGATGAAGATGTAGAACTCTCAGCTCCTTCTGAACCATTCCTGTCTGGATGCTGCCATGCTCCTGCCTTGATAATAATGGACTGAACCTCTGAACCTGTAAGCCAGCCCCAATTAAATGTTATATTTTATAAGGCTTGCCTTGTTCATAGTGTCTGTTCATGGCAGTAAAATCCTAACTAAAACACTAACCAATATGCTTTCTCAGTAAAAAGCTATTTTCTTGTTCTTCTTATCTATGGTGCAAAGTTCAAATTCATCTAACATCCTGCCTCTGGTGGAAAAATTATTAGGTCACTTTCTTGAGAATTTACCCATTCTGAAATGCACCTAACACAGAAACACTTAAAGGAACCAGGGCAGCTGCATGTTGCCTGGGAAGACATGCTCTTTTTAAAAGTACAACTTCGTAAAGTTGTTAAGAGCTTACTAGACATCAATAGAACATGAGCAGTCCAATCACTGCTGCCAGTACAAGCATGACATCATTCTGCATACAGGAAACACACCTCAGTGTCAAAGACAAACACTACTTCAGAGTAAAAGGCTAGAAAACCATTTTCCAAGTAATTGGTCCTAGGAAACAAGCTGAAGTAGCCATTATACTATCGGATAAAATTGACTTTCAACCTAAAGTCATCAAAAAAGACATGGAAGGACACTTCATACTGGTCAAAGGAAAAATCCACCAAGAAGAACTCTCAATTATAAACATCTATGCTCCAAATGCAAGGGCACCCTCATTTGCAAAAGAAACTTTACTAAAGCTCAAAGCACACATTGCACCTCACACAATAATTGTGAGTGAAGTCAACACTCCACTCTCCGCAATGGACCAAAAAGAAAAACAGAAACTAAACAGGGATACAGTGAAACTAATTGAAGCTTTGGACCAAATGAATTTAACAGATACAGATATGTATATATATATATATAACATTTCATCCTAAAGCAAAAGAATGTAAAGAATGTACTTTCTTCTCAGCACCTCATGGTACCTTCTCCACAATTCACCATATAATTGAGGTCACAAAACAGACCTCAAAAGATATAAGAAGATCGAAATAATCCCATGCCTCCTATCAGATCACTATGGAGTAAGGGTGATCTTCAATAGCAACAAAAACAACAGAAAGCCCACAAACACATGGAAGCTGAACAATGCTCTACTCAATGATACCTTGGTCAATAAAGAAAGAAAGAAATCAAAGACTTCTAAGAATTTAATGAAAATGAAGGCACAACATACCCTTAACTTATGGGACACAATGAAAGCAGTGCTAAGAAGAAAACTCATAGCTCTGAGTGCCTCCAAAAAGAAACTGGAGAGAGCATATACTAGCAGCTTAACAGCACACCTGAAAGCCCTGGAAAAAAAAGAAGCTAACACACCCAAGAGGAGTAGAAGGCAGGAAATCATCAAACTCAGTGATGAAAACACTCAAATAGAAACAAATAGAACCATACAAAGAATCAACAAAACCAGGAGCTGGTTCTTTGAGAAAATCAACAAGATTGATAAACCCTTAGCCAGACTAACCAGAGGGCACAGAGACAGTATTCAAATTAAAAAATTCAGAAATGAAAAGGGAGATATACCAACAGAAACTGAGGAATTCAAAAAAATCATCGGATCCTACTACAAAAGCCTATACTCAACACAACTGGAAAATCTGGAGGAAATGGACAATTTCCTAGACAGATACCAAATACCAAAATTAAATCAGGATCAAATAGACCATCTATACAGTCCTATAAGCCCTAAAGAAATAGAAGTGCTCATTGAAAGTCTTCCAACCAGAAAAAGCACAAGACCAGATGGTTTTAGTGCAGAATTCTATCAGATCTTCAAAGAAGATCTAACACCAGTACTCTTCAAATTATTCCACAAAATAGAAACAGAAGGAACACTACCCAACTCGTTCTATGAAGCCACAATTATGCTGATACCAAAACCACACAAAGATACAACAAAGAAACATTACTTCAGACCAATTTCCCTTATGAATATCGATGCAAAAATACTCAATAAAGTTCTTGCCAACCAAATCCAAAAACACATCAAAATGATTATTCACCACGATCAAGTAGGCTTCATCCCAGGGATGCAGGGATGGTTCAATATAGGGAAATCCATCAATGTAATCCACTACATAAAAATCTCAAAGAAAAAAGCCATATGGTCATTTGATTAGATGCTGAAAAGGCATTTGACAAAATTCAGCATCCTTTCATGCTAAAAGTCTTGGAAAGATCAGGAATTCAAGGTCCATACCTAAACATAGTAAAAGCAGTTTACAGCAAACTGGTAGCCAACATCAAACTAAATGGAGAGAAACTTGAAGCAATCCCACTAAAATCAGGGACTAGACAAGGCTGCCCTCTCTCTCCATATCTTTTCAATATAGTATTTGAAGTTCTAGCTAGAGCAATTAGACAACAAAAGGAGGTCAAAGGGATACAAATTGGAAAGGAAGAAATCAAACTATCACTATTTGCAGATGAGATGATAGCATGCTAGAGTGACCCAAAAAAGTCCACCAGAGAACTCCTACAGCTGATAAACGACTTTAGCAAAGTGGCCAGATATAAAATCAACTCAAGCAAATCAGTAGCCTTCCTATACTCAAAGGCTAAACAGGCTGAGAAAGAAATTAGGGAAATGACACCCTTCACAATAGCCACAAACAATATAAAATATCTTGGTGTGATTCTAACCAAACAAGTGAAAGATCTGTATGACAAGAACTTCAAGTCTCTGAAGAAGGAAATCAAAGAAGACCTCAGAAGATGGAAAAATTTTCCATGCTCATGGATTGGCAGGATTAATATAGTAAAAATGACCATCTTGCCAAAAGCAATATACAGATTCAATGCAAAATCCCAACTCAATTCTTCACAGAGTTAGAAAGATCAATCCTCAAATTCATCTGGAATGACAAAAAAACCCAGGATAGCGAAAACTATTCTCAACAGTAAAAGAACTTCTGAGGGAATCAGTGTCCCAGACCTCAAGCAGTTCTACAGAGCAATAGTGTTAAAAACTGCATGGTATTGGTACAATGAAAGCATGTAGATCAATGGAATAGAATTGAAGACCCAGAAATGAACCCACATACCTATGGTCACTTGATCTTTGACAAAGGAGCTAAAACCATCTAGTGGAAAAAAGATAGCCTTTTCAACAAATGGTGCTGGTTCAACTGGAGGTCAGCATGCAGAAGAATGCAAATCGATCCATTCTTATCTCCTTGTACTAAGCTCAACTCCAAGTGGATCGAGGACCTCCACATAAAACCAGACACACTGAAACTACTAGAAAAGAAACTGGGGAAGAGCCTTGAGCGCATGGGCACAGGGGAAAATTCCTGAACAGAACACCAATAGCTTATGCTCTAAGATCAAGAATTGACAAATGGGACCTCATAAAATTACAAAGTTTCTGTAAGGTAAAGGACACTGTCAATCAGACAAAATGGCAACCAACAAATTGGGAAAAGATCTTTACCAACCCTACATCCAACAGAGGGATAATATCCAATATATACAAAGAACCCAAGAAGTTAGACTCCAAAGAGCCAAATAACCCTATTAAAAAATGGGGTACAGAGCTAAACAAAGAATTTTCACATGAAGAATATCGAATGGCTGAGAAGCACCTAAAGAAATGTTGAACATCCTTAGTCATTAGGGAAATGCAAATCAAAACAACCCTGAGATTTCACCTCACACCAGTCAGAATGGCTAAGATCTAAAACTCAGGAGACAACAGGTGTTGGCAAGGATGTGGAGAAAGAGGAACACTCCTCCACTGCTGGTGGAATTGCAAGCTGGTAAAACCACTCTGGAAATCAGTTTGGCGGTTCCTCAGAAAACTGGGCATATTACCAGAGGACCCTGTTATACCACTCCTGGGCATATACCCAGAGGACTCGCCGGCATGCAATAAGTACACATGCTCCACTATGTTCATAGCAGCCTTATTTATAATAGCCAGAAGCTGGAAAGAACCCAGATGTCCCTCAACGGAGGAATGGATACAGAAATTGTGGTATATTTACACAATGGAATACCACTCAGCAGTTAAAAACAATGAATTCATGAAATTCTTAGGCAAATGGTTGGAACTGGAAAATATCATCCTAAGTGAGGTAACCCAATCACAAAGAACACACATTGTATGCAGTCACTGGTAAGTGGATATTAGCCCAGAAGCTCAGAATACCCAAGACACAATTCACATATCAATTGATTCCCAAGAAGAAGGAAGGAGAGGCCCCTTGTCCTGGAAAGACTTGATGCAGCAGTGTAGGGGAATACCAGGACAGAGAAGCAGGAGGGGGTTGACTGGGGAACAG
The DNA here is from genome assembly GCA_036184795.1 of Tokudaia tokunoshimensis. Classification (NCBI taxonomy): domain Eukaryota; kingdom Metazoa; phylum Chordata; class Mammalia; order Rodentia; family Muridae; genus Tokudaia; species Tokudaia tokunoshimensis. Next base: position 43,644,782 of record BTHU01000019.1, read on the forward strand.
GGGGAGGGAGGAGGACTTTCGGGGAGGGGGGAACCGGGAAAAGGGAAATCATTTGGAATGTAAATAAAGAATATAGAAAAAATAATAAAAGCACTTACTGGTCTTGCAAAGGATCAAGTTCCAACATTCTGTGGATGCTCACAACTGTCTCTAACTCTAGTCCAGGAGATCTGACACCCCCCCCCCCCGCTTTCTGACCTTCACTAGCACCTCACACATGGGGCATGTACATTCAGACAAAATGCTCATGCACATTAATAAAGTCATTTTTATAAGAGCTTTTGGAGGGCAGTGAGATAGCCCTTGAGGGCAATGTCACCTAGCACATGCAAGCCTGGCCACTTGAGTCAATAGAATCCGTGTAAGGGGAGAAGGAGAAAACTAACATTACAAAGTAGTCCTCTGACCTTCATGTGCATGCCCACAGCGTGTTTTCACAAATATAACAATATATTGGTTTAATTTAATACTTATGTATATATATATATATATATATATATATGGCTTTTTACATGTAGAATACTTTTCATAGCTTCTGATAGTGAGCAAAAACAATAGGAATAAAAAGGCTTGAAGGAGGTAAAGTAAATTATACAGCACTTACCTGAAATGCAGGAGTATTTGGGTTCAACTTCTAGTTCTATAAAAACAAAAGTTTTGATTGGTTTTGTCTTATCTCTCCTCTTTCCGTTCTGTGGGTATGTCTCTGTCTCTCATTGTCTCTGTCTCTGTCTCTCATTGTCTCCGTCTCTGTCTCTCTCTCTCTCTCTCTCTCTCTATATATATATATATATATATATATATATATATATATATATATATGGACATGTTCATGGTGTGGGGTTATCTATGTGCATACATGCACATGCATGTGAAGTCCAGATGTCAATATTAAGGGTCTTCCTCAATGACCCTTCACATGATTTTTTTAAAGATCACACTTCCTGTTATAACATTCATTTAATTTATGTCAGAGATCATTCTGACCCATAGACTATTCAGAAGGAACTCAAAAAAATATGAATGTAATTTTCTGGCCTTTTCAAGTGAAAACTTTCTCAGTTTGACGTTTTAGTGTATACTAGGACTGCAAAGAGCAGTTCATTCTAAGTCTTACCTGGCTTGTTATCTTTTTTGTTACTATGTAGATTTTCTTCAAAATCCAGAAGTGTCTGTCTACTGTCATGTGAAAAATAAAAAAATACAATTACTACTTTAATACTTATAAAAATTACTTTAATACATTTAGTCCTTAGGGATATTACAGGGACTAGAGGTGGGGGGTATAGCTCCATTAGCAGAGTTTGTCTAGCACGCACCAAGCCTTGGTTCTCTCTAACATCGCATATAGCCAGGCACATACCTGTCATCACAGCATTTGGAAGGTGGGGGCAGAAAGATCGATCAGCAGGTCCAAGGTCATCCCCAAACACACAGTGAACTCAAGGCCACATGAGGTACCTGAGACCCTGTCTCTAAATAAACATGGTCACTGAAAATAGTAGGAGAGCTACTAGAAGTTTCTACCTCTTGTTTGAAATTTATGTGCTCTAAGTTAAGTCTTTTAATGAAGCTGATAATGAGAGGAGAAAAAAGACTAAAGCAAAGGGAGCATCAAATGAGAGAAATAAAGCTGAGAGTGTGGATGGGGTTTGCTTGACAAGCAGTGATGTTCCCTGATGTCAGAAGACATCCTCCCTCTGCAACTAATGCTATTTCACAAGTTCTTTCTCATAGAGAGTGTTATTCAAAAATAAATAAATTAGGCAGTGGTGGCGCATGCCTTTAATCCCCGCACTTGGGAGGTAGAGGCAGGTGGATTTCTGAGTTCGAGGCCAACCTGGTCTACGGAGTAAGTTCCAGAACAGCCAGGGCTATACAGAGAAACCCTGTCTCAAAAAAAAAAAAATAAAGATAGATAGATAGATAGATAGATAGATAGATAGATAGATAGATAGATAGATAGATAGATAGATAGATAGATAGATAAGGGTTTCACTGCTTGTGTTCTGTATGTTTCTTTTAAGATTTTATATGATAGTTTCAGAGCATGTGCAGGGAGATGCCTAAGGCAACAAGGATTTCCCAGTGCTGAGCTCATTTTCAACCCCAAATAAAGGCTAATGTGTATTTCTTTGCACTGTCTAAAATTCAAATATTACAACTGTTTAGAAAATGTTAAGCCCTCACTTTTGAGTTATTAGCTATTCTGTTTCATGACTTATGATTCAAAGAAAATGCACTGTTTAACCATTTGAAAAAGCTACGTGTTTTATTGATACATGACCTGCTTCATTGATGATTGCTCAGTATTACATACTCAGTATTATATTAGTATTAGTATTACTAATCAGTCACACTGAGGGCAGAAAGAGAACTCATGCCAACACCTGGCTTTGCTATCATCTTTGTCCTCCCCTGCCTATTTGAAATCATCATATTATCTCCAAGTGACTTTTTTTCTTTTGTTTTTTTTGTTTTGTTTTCTGAGACAGTTTCTCTGTGTACCTTGGCTGCCCTAGAACTTTCTTTGTAGACCAAGTTGGCCTCAAACTCACAAGAGATTCCACCATCTTGACCTCCCAAGTGCTGTGACTAAAGGTATGCACCACCACACCCAGCTCCCTGAGGTGATTTTGTTCTCTTATGTCCTATGGTTCTTTGGATCCAGAGACATGCTTAGCTGATTCTGTGTGGGGAAGAATTCAAAAATCTCTGTAAACCTGAAACCGGGACTGAAATAACTTGGGAAAATTTTACTGCTATAGACAAAGGGACACAGAAAGAAACAAAGAGGGAGGAAATTTTACTACTACAGAGGGGGAGGGAGAAAGAGAGAGAGAGAGAGAGAATGAATCAGTACAATGCCTGCCCATGAAAAAGTCAACAGCAGCCCTAGACAGGTTAATACAGTGAATCCCAGCATCTAGGAAAGGTACACAGAGGATGTGGCCAGCCTGTGGTACAGATCCAGTATTAATCAAAAGAGGGGCTTTGTGGGTTTTCTGCAACATTGAACTTTTATACAGTTTACATCTGTCAGGGGAAAAAAAAGACTCACAAATTTCTCAGTGTGAATTGACCACAAAAGTCTAAGCTAGTATGTGAGTTCTATATGAGATTCTGAATGGGTGGGAAGGTCCCAGATTGCTAACGAAGAAGTCCAAATGCCAAAAGATAATGTGTTGCTTTAAGAATGTCCCAGTGTCAGGGAATGCCAGGGTGGGGAGGAGGGAGGGGGTGGAGAGGTGAGGGAACACCTTCATAGAAGCAGGGGGAAGAGGAAGGGATAGGGGATTTCAGGGTGGGGGACCCGGAAAGGGAATAACATTAGAAATGTAAATAAAGAAAATATCCAATGAAAAAAGAGAATAGCTGGCTTTTACAAAATAAGTACATATGAACTTAAGACATTGCAACTTTCAGGGCTGTGTATATTATAGTAAGGACTTAGAGGTTTGGCTTACTTTGGACAACAACAAGGTGGTTAAGATTAACTGGTATCCAATTTGGGGGCATGTTTTAATGGTGATGGAACCAACCATAATAAAGAATGGTAGGCTATCACTCTTCTGCTCCATCTGACTTTTCTGAAGAGAACTGTCTTCCTTGGATCTAAGAAACCCCTTCGGCTACTGAAGCATCAAGGAGTAAGGTATAGAAGAGAGCTCCTACAGGAAAGTGGGACTGTGTGCTAAAATGAACATTTCGAGACCTGACTGGACACTCAACAGCTTATTGAAAAGATCAAAAATGCATTAGATACAATTTAGAACCCATTTGTAGGGGATAACATGGAAAATGCTGAGCTCTTTAAGGTTAAATAGATCTTTAGATCTCACAGCTGGAGATTTAGTAAAATGATGGAAGGCTTGCCTGGAATAAATCAGGTGCTGGGTTCAATGTTCAGCATCCCCCAAAACAAGTTCAGCCTAAGCCTTCCGTTCCCAATGCTGTCCCTGGCTACTTTTCTACATTCCTGACTGTTGAGTGGACTAAGTCACTGCCGTTCTGGAACTGACTGCGCAGTGCAGTGTCTCCTAGACTGGATGATGCAATAGTTGCATTTATTTTGAACTTCGATACAATTTTACTTCACATGTTAATGGAAATACTTACAAAGTACAGTGGCCTTCAATAGCATAGCGTAATGCTGTCCACCCAAAGACATCCTTGTAGAAGAAATCAATACCTTTCTCAAGGAGTAATATAGCCAGATCTTTTGATCCACATCTTATAGCGTATATCAAGGTGTTTCTGAAACAGCAGATATATAGATTCACTATTATGAAATTAGTTAAATCAACATAGATGTGTTTTTCCAACTTACTGTCTTGTCTGGCTATGTAGAATTGACCATTTACTAACAGTTGTAACCACAATTGTTCCTCTTTGTGGGGCTATATCCCAAGATAAAGAAGAACACATACAGAAAATCTTTTTACCCATTGTTTACTTTGAAGTAGAACCCCTGACTTCACGACCTTTGAAAGAAAATAGCTGTGCTTAGGCGAGGCATCTGAAGTAGTTGAGGAAGAATTCACATTACACTAACCTAATAGAACATACTATATATACATTTCTTAATAAGCTGAAGATGAAATAATTCAATGCTATTACATGATTTGAGCAATAGTACTATGAAAATAATAAAATTGATAGCGTTTTCATTTATTGATGTTGGTGAGAATGTACTATACACTAAATAAATGCCATGTAAAGAATCCTATAAGCACTTATCCAGGGTGTTATCCTCTCTTCCAAATCAGGGGATATATTTTGCTGTGAGCATTATTCTGAAGATGACATGCATAGCTGCTGGGAAAACTGAGAACTCCAGGCTTAAAGGAATCTAAAGTCTCCTCTCTTATCATTTACTTATGACTTCTCTTCATTAAAGTTTATCTAGTAAACACTATAGTATCTCCCTTCCATTGCCAAGTAAATATAAATGAATTGAAATAAATCAGGGAGGGCAAAGGGAGAAAATGAACAGTAATAATAAATATTAGTCACTTAAGGATAACCTGATATCAATATTCTATGCAGAAAATCCAATTAAAGAGTTATCCCCTGTATTATAATTTTCAAATCCTGAAATATAGTGTCTCCAAGTATACAGGAAGAAAATGTGTGGATACTCTAAGATCTCTGCGACCTCATTAGAGAGGTTTTCTTTGGAAGTGAACAGTGATTAATGGAGGCACTCACAGCTAGTCAAAGCGCAGGAAATGAGTGACAGGAGGGGGCCTCCGACATAAATGGGGCATCTACATCACACCCCTTCCTCAAGGCTCAGGACTCTAAGGAAGAGGAGAAAGGAAGGTTGTGAAAGTCAGAGGTGGGGGAGGAGTGGAACAAAACCGTGTCCTCTGGGCATGAACAAACGACTGTGTTCCCGGATTAACAGCAGCTATGGATGCCTGCGCAAGATCCAGCCAGTCAGCCTTCTAGCGTGGGTTGGGGAAGGGCTCAAGAGTCTCTACTCTAGCCAAGGAACGATTGACAGCTGATGGGGAAGAAGAATCAGCTGTCTTTAGGAGTGTGACCTGAAAGGCTCTGCCAGAGCCTGACCAATATAGAAGCGGATGCTCGAAGCCAACCATTGGACTGAGCACAGGGTCCCCAATGGAGGAGTTGGAGAAAGGACTGAAGGAGCTGAAGGGGTTTGCAACTGCACAGGAGGAACAACAATATCAACCAACCAGACCCCCAGAGCTCCCAGGGACTAAGCCACCAACCAAGGAGTATACATGGGGGGCAGGGGGGGGACCCATGGCTCCAGCTGCATAAGTAGCAGAGGATGGCCTTGTTGGACATCATTGGGAAGAAAGGCTCTTGGTCCTGGGAAGGCTGAATGCCCCAGTGAAGGGGAATGCCAGGGCAGGGAGGCAGGAGTGGGTGGGTGGAGAAACACACTCACAGAAGCAGGGGAAGGATAGGATAAGGGGTTTCCGGAGGGGAAACCAGGAAAGAGGATAACATTTGAAATGTAAATAAAGAAAATATCCAATTTAAAAAAAATAAAAAGTGTGGCTCCCGATATATCAACCAAGCTCCAGCAGATGGCACCACAAACGGAAGTATACGGATAGCACAAACTGGAGTGGAAGGGTTATTATTTTTATTAATTTAAAAATAATAATAATGAAAAAGAGGACTCGAAGTTGGGGTAGAAAGATGAAGGAAGAACAGACCACAGTTAAGGGGAACAGCTGGGGTGAGCGTGATCAAAACAGATCACGTTAAATTCTCAGAGTTACTAAAACTGTTTCAAATAAAATCAGTAAGTAAAAAGTAAATCTTAAAAACGAAAAAGGGAAATACCGTAAGATGGTCAGAAGTTTTATCGTAAATCAAACAATTCATACTAAAAGTTTGTACATTTTAAAAATAAATCAAACTCATTTAGCTCATAAACTCCTCAGGTCATAAGACCGACAAAGTAAGATTGTTTATTTACTTTGTAAAAGTAACTTTAAAAGTAACAAAATAGCAATCTTCAGTTGGTACTATAAGGCAATGTGACCGTGTGTGTGTGTGTGTGTGTGTGTGTGTGTGTGTGTGTGTGTGTGTGTGTGTAAATATATATGTATATATATATATGTGTGTGTGTGTGTGTGTGTGTAAATATGTATGTGTATATGTACATATATATGAGTGTGTGTGTGTTATTATTGCTATTGTTATTTGCATTGCTGACTTCCAACAATTGCTTGTTTCCCTAACAGACTTCACTGACACTTTTGTCTATGGCTTCACTGTATCCTTGTACCTGAACCCTCTTCTCCCGACCAGCCATGTTTCTGAGTTGAGTGACTGTTACAAGCCCAGAACACCACTAAGGTTTCATTTCTTTTGGGGTCAAATTGCGTTACCTTTGCAGGTCATCTACAACATGTATGTCTGCTCCCATTCTTACTAAACACTCTGCCACCTCCACCCGCTTTTCTCTCAGTGCCAGCAATAGCGGTGTGAAGCCATCCTGCAAGACAACAAAAAGTAAATTCATAATTTTAAAAATCACAGTTTACCTAAAAAAAAAATCTTACAAAGAATGGTGCAAATACAAACATTAAGAAAACTGTAACATCACTGTGGATAAATGATCCTTCCTTCTAACCACACTGCCTTTCACATGTTCTGCTTCTCCGGCCTACAGTAGTCATGTGAGTCTAAGCCTCCCCAGTGCCCATTTCAATCCCACATTGTGACCTCAAATATTTGTTTCTATTACAGTATCCATTATTAGAAGCCATGTGATTATTCTCATATAATCTAAACGCTTCTTGAGAGCAGAGCCTGTATCTTCCTTTCAAGGACAAACCAAGCCCCTTCATGCAGTGGTAAGGGATATTCATAAGTTAGGGAATCAATGGCCAAATTTTCATTTCTACATCAAGACTTTAAAGTAAGTACAGGTGGGCCTCAGACAATATGGCCGCCTTCCACATGGGCATCCAACAGTACAAGGTTCAAGGGAGACGAGGCTTACTTAATTCTTTGGGAGCAATGTGAAGGTTTGTGCAGAAGTCTCCTGAAGCTTAACAGTAGATTCAAGTCATGAAGGAAACTGAGTGGGTGAAGCCAGGGCCACTTTGAGCCCATGTCCCCTGTGATCTCGTTGCTGCTGTGGTGTTTCCCAGTAGGTATATATAAGTCAAGTGTGTTTTAGAAACATTAGCCTTCCAAAATGTAATAAAAAGACTCATCATACTTACTTCCTCCTGCACTTGATAATTTATACTCCACTTGTGTCCAATTTTTCCAGCGTTCACAAAATGATTAATACTAGTCACTTAGAATTTGAAGTTAAATGCTTCCTACGGAGTTTGTAGTGTGTGTGTGTGTGTGTGTGTGTGTGTGTGTGTGTGTGTGTGTGTGTGTTTACAACTGCCAGACTTTATCAACTAAACATCTTCACTGAGATTAGTGACCAAATGGATAACTGTTCAGGCAACAAGAAGATTCATGTTTCCTTATATTCTGATAGAGAAACTTCTGCTTGTAATTGACATTTGAGGATCTGTTAACTTGAAGAATGTACTGACGTGAAACATTTAAAAAAAAATCTCTACTTATGAAATCTTTGAAGACCTTCTAAGAGTAGAGAATAATTATTGATAGTTAGAAGTAGTTTATTCTGTAAGCTAGTAGTCAATATTGATTGTGAAAGTTAGCTTTGATTGTCCACTTGGCACAACCTGGAATCACCCAGGAAGAGAGTGGCTCCAGCTGTATATGTGGCAAAGGATGGCCTTGTTTTACATCAAAGGGAGGAGAAGCCCTGGGTCCTGAAAAGGCTCGATGCCCTAGTGTAGGGGAATGCCAGGACAGGGAATCAGGAGTGGGTGGGTTGGTGAGCAGGGGGATGGGTTAAGGGGTTTACGGAGGGGAAACCAGCAAAGGGGATAACATTTGAAATGTAAATAAAGAAAATATCTAGTTAAAGAAAGAAAACAGAGAGAGTGAGTCTCAATGAGGGAGTGTCTGTATTGGGCTGGCCTGTAAGCATGTCTACGGCCAACTGTCTTAATTTAGGTGAAAAACTCTGCCTCCTGTGGCTGGCACCATTCCCTAGGCAGATGCCTGAACTGTTTAAGAGTAAAAACATCGAGCTTTGCACAATCAGGCAAGTAGACATAAATGCACTCATTTCTCTCTGCTTTGAGTACAGATGTTATGGGACAAACATATGACCCAAGCTTCTGATGCAGTGACTTTCCTAAAATGATAGACCCAGAATTGTCAACTAAAATAAGTCCTTTCTCCCTGAAGTCACTTTTTGGTCAGAATTATTTTATCACAGCCATAAAATAGCACTCCATTTAGCTTCTCAGCACAAAAGTAAAAGGAAAGTTTGGCTAGCATTATGAGAAAAGACACACTAGCAGGAAGAAGTATCTAATCAAATTCTCGTTCCTTTAGAGATGTCAAGATTGTAGAACCCAGGAATACCCATAATTCCAGTTATCTGTTTGAGGTCTCCTCTTCAAAGCAGAAGTTGTTTCAGAATCTCAAGGAAATATTTTCTGAGATGCATACTGTACTGGCTGGTTTTGTGTGTCAACTTGACACAAGCTGGAGTTATCACAAAGAAAGGAGTCTCAGTTGAGGAAGTGCCTCCATGAGGTCCAGCTGTAATGCATTTTCTCAATTAGGGATCAAGGGTAGGAGGGCCCATTGTGGGTGGTGCCATCCCTGGGCTGGTAGTCTTAGGTTCTATAAGAAAGCAAGCTGAGCAAGCCAGGGGAAGCAAGCCAGTAAGAAACATCCCTCCATGGCCTCTGCATCAGCTCCTGCTTCCTGACCTGCTTGAGTTCCAGTCCTGACTTCCTTTGGTGATCAACAGCAATGTGGAAAGTGTAAGCTGAATAGACCCTTTCCTCCCCATCTTGTTTCTTGATCATGATGTTTGTGCAGAAACAGAAACCCTGACTAAGACACATGCCCATTACTTATTTGATGTACTGAATCAAACTGCACACAACTGCAGTTGAGAAGCAGAACTCACACAACAGAACTTCAGTTTCATCTACATGGGCATGGATGAGAGTCTCTTTATTATTTGGGTATTTGACTGATAAGAGGGACCCAATGGCTAAAAACAGGGAACACAGCTCGGAATGCAAAAATTTCAAAACACAAAAAGGCAATATATAAGCAATTAAATATTTTCCCCCTCAGCCAGATTTGAGAGCAGAACTTAGTTTTTGATGCTGTTGTTTTTTTGTTTTGTTTTGTTTTTCGTAAATTGATAGCCCTTCCAGAAAATATACCAGTGAACAGCTCAATCTTCCCTCTAGTTTTCCACATAACTAGCACTTAGCCACTACCAGTCTCATTTTTCCGGGGTCTTCCTTCAACTGATCTCTCGATATGCTGGCAGTCAAGTAACTTTCTAGTTCAAACAACCACAAATTACTACCTTCAACATGAAGAAAGACTGCATCAGAACACATTAACTGGTTTTGTTGGTGTTGTTATTGTTGTTTGGTTTTTGGTTTTTTTGGTTGTTTTTTTTTTGTTTTGTTTTGTTTTGTTTTACATTCTTCTTGCTTTATCACCTCATGTCCCTAATTTCCAGACATACATTTCTGACTAATCTCCCTCTACACTTCCTCTTCTTCAGCCATGGGTCACTTGTCAATAACTCACCAAAAACTTTGAGATTTTCATTTTGCCTAAGAACTTTTGTTGCCTTTGAGTTTTACTCTAAAGACATTTCCAAAGTAAATTTTTGCTGACTACTGAGGTTGCTTTACAAGAGTCAGGGGGAAATGGTGAGGAAAAAAAAAGACAAAAATGAGGAAATTTTACCTTTATCAAATATTTCTCTCAAAGTACGGATGTCTAATTCACAGGTTCTATGGTTAAACCCTTTCCAAATACTTCCGCTTAGGAAATGCTTGGGTTTCTAAACATGAAATGCTGACCCCACCACCCCCACCCCTGACGCTCTTAAAACATCTATTCCAGAGACTTTAAGATTGAAATGCAGTGAACTCTACCTTGGTTTTTCGTTCGATATCAGCGTTGTATTGAAGCAGTAGGAACACCATCTCCTCATGCCCGTTGTACACAGCGTAGTGCAAGGCACAGTTGCCACTGCTGTCGCTAATGTTCGGATCAGCGCCGTGATCCAGCAGCACAGTCGCACATTTCTGCTTCCAGCATTGGACAGCCTGAAATTATAACGAGAAACATATGGTTGGCTCGAGGAATTCACGATAAATGTCCCACAGGAGTCGCCAGCAAGCAGTTTGTGATGGCGGTGGAGTTCTTTCCATTGTAAGCACTTCAACCCCATCTAGCCCACACTGAAATTAATGGCTGCAGCCTACCTTCATCAGCGGCGTGATGTGGTTCTTGTCTAAGGCATCGATCTCACAATTATTGTTCACTAGAACAGTCACTACTGGTAGCCGACCATAGACACAGGCAAAATGCAAAGCTGTCCTGTGCAGATGAGAGGAATTCTTGTGACACTGTAGAGCACTATCTCAAAACCCACGATTATTTGTGTAACTATAACATTAAATATCATGCCATTCTTCCTTCTGCCTTCTAAGCAAATCTTCAATGTTCTTCTTGTTAAGGGGGATAAGATTCACTCTTATTAAAGAAAGGGGATCCTATTTGAATTCCTATCTCCTTGTGAGCTATGCGTAGATCACATGATCTCCTTCCTGCTATGGACAAGCTGTGCCTTTGAGCTGCTCATTTGAATCAGCCCAGAGAGGCTTGTTTGAATAGAAAAAAGTATGGCCCAATACAAAAAACTCAATGATATTTTTGTACATTTTCTGCCTCTTTTTGCTTTGTTTGACCAATGTGTATGTGTGTGTTATTGGTCTTTTGCTTCACCATTCCATTTTTGTGTTTCTATGAGGCTCTTTGTTTGAATTTCTTGGGGTTTTTTGTTTTGTTTTTTTTTTTTGTTTTGTTTTTTGTTTGGGGGGGAGTGATATTGTTTACTTGTTTCTTAACCAGAGAAAGGGTGTGGAGTCGGTGGGTAGGGATAGGGAGGATCTGAAGGAGTGTTGGGAGGGGAAAGCTTGATCAGAAAAACATATGAAAATTTTTCTTTCAATTCAAAAAAAAAGCATCACGTTTGAATTAAACTTCCCTTAGGTTTAATTCTCCTCTAAGTCACTTACTAGGTACCTTTCAACCTTCCTGTGCCTTGGTCCCCTGGTCCATAAAATTAGAAACAAAAAGGATAGAGAGATAACTGTCTAGAGAAGCCTGCACCCAGTCCTTGGTGGGCCTTCCCGATCTTGGGTGTGTAGTGTCCTTTACTAAGTGCCTCTGTTAATTCCTGTGTTTACATCTGTTTAACTTTCTCCCTAAGAAACCCCAACTCTGCTTCAAAAACATAGTGTTATGTGAAGCCTGAGGAGGGGATGTGGAAAGGGGGAGGAAAGAGAAAGAGGGTGGAAGAGGAAGAGAGAAAGGAGGGGAAGGGGAGGACACCAGGGGAGGAAGAGGACAGAAGAAGGGGGAGGAAAAGGAAAGGGAGTGGAGGAGAAGGAGAGGGGAAGGGGGAGGAAGAGGGAGTAGAGGGAGGAGGAGAAGGAGGAGGAAGAGGAGGAGGAGGAGGAAGAGGAGGATCCGGGAAAGAGGGAGGGGGCGAAGAAGTCAGAAGGATGAGTAGTCAAAAGCACATGCTTTTCTCTCAAGATCCATTTGTATAGCCACTAGAACACACGGGGCCTTTTTCTTAACACAGCGGCAAAGATCGGTGTGCTCGCTTTGAGCAGAACACAATTCACTTTACCCCCAAACCCCAGTCATTATTAGGTTTCAGTGGAAAGCACAGCTCTCCAGCCACAGGGACCTCAGCAGTTCGGCGTTTGACAACAGACACTTGGCAGAGCTGTTGTTGCCCGTTCTGTTGGGCTAAGCAGAGGAAGACTGGGAAGCAGTTAAAAGTTCCTGTTTGGCAGTTCAGGACCCCTCTCAGGTGTGGAGTCCCCAGAAGCACAGGGACACCCCTCCCCTTGCTGGGTGGGTACCCAGGAAGTCCCACAGTGGCCTGCCCAAGATGTAAACAGTTGCCCTCCCTCCTATATTACCTGTCCTTTCGGTCTCTGTCGTACACGCTGTACTGTCCGAGGGTGATGAGAATCTCCATCCGGGCTGCATCACCCTCTGCTGCAACCCGGTGGATATGCCCGGTGGGTCTGTATGTTGTGTGGTATTTCGGATAGTTTGGATTTTCACCGAAGAAAAACTCAGAGACAGTCATTTGTGGGGCATCGCAGAAACCCAAGGGTGTCTTTTCCTTAGCCCCAAAGATCTTCTTCATGGTAAAGGATATTTGGGCTCAGATCCCTTCCAAACCTTTCATCTTTTCTGGTCCTCGAGCCCAATATTTGGTCTTAGTAAAAACCGAGCCTCACCAGCCACATTTGCAGAGGACCTCAGGGCTTAAACGTCTGCCAACCAGGGCCTTATACAGTTGGTAAAGGCACAGTTGCCAAGCAACGCTTCTAAGTACAGTGTGCACGTGCTAGTTTTCACAAGTGTGAAAGAGCATGCTACTGACACTGATATTATCTCTGAGGCTATGGGTAAAGGTGCTGAGTACGCATGCGCAAAAGCCAATCTGATCTGGGAAGCTGGTGTGCAATACAAATGTCAGTGGGGTTTGGATCAGTGGGAAAAACTCTGCACATATTTAGTTGAAGGTGGAGGGCAAAGACCTACTCTCTCTCTCTCTCTCTCTCTCTCTCTCTCTCTCTCTCTCTCTCTCTCTCTCTCACACACACACACACACACACACACACACACACACACACAAAATTGATCTGAATATGATCTGCATCTCTGTATTCCTTTATCATTTAACTGGGCTCTGCCACCCTTCACGATCTAGTAATTGCCATGTCTGAGCCTGCATCTCTGTTGTGCTGTGCTGTGCTAAAACATTGGCTAAAGCAACATGGGACAGACAAGATTTATTAGGTTAGCAAAATACTTCGTTATCAAGGAAGCAAGGCTACCCAGAGAGTCTGGGACAAGGGTTAGGGATATAGTCAATGTTAAAATGTATGCTACTAAGGGCAAAGCCCTGTGTTGCATCCTCAGTGAAGCACAAAAAGGAGAGAAAAGCATAGAGCAGCATATATTCTTGACGCAAATATATTAGGAAATTGGAATACGATGGCTTCCCAGAATAAAATTTGTAAAATTTCTTGCTTTCTCTTTAACATATAAACAGTAGCATCAATAGCGATGCTATCCTGGATTGCCAAGTAACATTTGTTAACATGAAACTTTTATTTTAAAAGTTATTTTAAGATTTTTATTTTTGTGCTTGCAAAATGCATTATCTCAACCTGTCCTCAAAACAAAGGAGCACTTTGACATAGTTATATAAGATGGGGTGTGTGCTTTTTTTGAAGTTTGAGGGGATTTTTTTCACACAGAAAATGCATGAATGAACATTCTGCAGACTTCTATCCAACTGTCAATTCGATTTAAATTCAGAACACGACAACAATCTGTCTATTAAAAATGTACCTGAAAAAGGCCTTTAAATATGTATTATTTGTGAGTCCCCTACAGGATAGCACAATAAATAATATATCATATACTTTTTTTAAATACATACTTAGGTTGAACTTCATTGCTTCTCTGTGATAGTTTACCTCAACCATTCTTAGCAGTTCCCCTGCCTGCAAGAAAAGAAATTAAAACATCGAGTAATGAAAAAGGTAATGATTTGGAGCCACAGAAGAAACATTAAATTTCTAATTTTCAATCATAGACGGACTTCAAATTGTTCCTGCATGACCATCTTTTATCCACTAAATCTTAAGAAAGGAGATTGAGGCACAGGAGTGGGTTAAGCTAAGAGCCATCACCACTGTGAGAGTGATGAGCACTGGTGACAAGCATCTGCACCCTCAGCACTTCCTGTATGCCAGCCACTAGATTAGTCCTTTCAGTTCTCTCTGTTAATCCCCCAGCCATGACTCTTTGTGAGGCAAGACTTCATTTTGGAAGTTAGGACAGTGGCAATCCCAGAGGATAGGTGACTTTCCTAAAGCCCATCAGAGCTGGTAAGAGGCCAAGCTAGAGTTCCAATCTGTATCCACCTGCAGCTAAGCAAATACTTTGAATCCCCTTGAAAGGCTTTTAGAAGCCGGGCGGTGGTGGTGCACGCCTTTAATCCCAGCACTTGGGAGGCAGAGGCAAGAGAATTTCTGAGTTCGAGGCCAGCCTGGTCTACAAAGTGAGTTCCAGGACAGCCAGGGCTACACAGAGAAACCCTGTCTTGAAAAGCCATTTAATAAAAAAAAAAAAGAAGAAAGAAAGGCTTTTAGAGCCATGAATACTTTATAGATTGAGTGTGCTTCAGAGTCATTTCTGAACTGGGTCAATGTGGGCACCACCTCCAATTTCCTTCCCCTTGGATCCTCTCCTGTGCATAGAGCTGTGGAAGACAGGACTGATGAGAAAATGGAGCTGGACCCTGAACATAATGCCAGGCAAGAAATCCTAGCCAGGGGTGTCTGGTCCCAGGCAGGTGGACTCTGAACTCTAAGAGAACAGTGGTACAGGCACAGCTAAGTCTGTGGTTTTGTCTTTGCACTGCTGGGGATGGAAGTCTTGGGCACATTCTCCAGCTGAGCCACACACAGCTCTCAGTGTATTTGTTAGCCCCGCCATGGGCACTGCTCAGAAACTTCCAGTGAAGGACATACTCTGGTGGAAATGATTCCCAAGACAAGATTCTGGGAATTCTGGGACTCCATGCCAGCCTCTTTTTTTTAATTAGATATTTTCTTTATTTACATTTCAAATGTTATAGCTTTCTGGTTTCCCCTCTGAAAACACTCTAAGCCATGTCCCCCTTCCCCTGCTCATCAATCCACCCACTCCCGATTCCCTGTCCTGGTTGGACATCAAAGGGAGGAGAGGCCCTTGGCCCTAAGGAAACTCAATGCCCCAGTATAGGGGAATGCCAGGACAGGGAAGTGGAAGTGGGTAGATTGATGAGCAGGAGGAAAGGGGACATGGCATAGAGTGTTTTCAGAGGGGAAATCAGAAAAGGATAACATTTGAATTGCATCTTGTTTATTCTGAGCTTTTGGGCTAATATCCATTTATCAGTGAGTGCATACCGTGTGTGTTCTTTTGTGATTGGGTTACCTCACTCAGGATGATATATTTTCTAGTTCCATCCATTTGCCTAAGAATTTCATGAATTCATTGTTTTTAATAGCTGAGTAGTATTCCATTGTGTAAATGTACCACAGTTTCTGTATCAATTCCTCTGTTGAGGGACATCTGGGTTCTTTCTAGCTTCTAGCGATTACAAATAGGGCTGCTATGAACATAGTGGAGCATGTGTCCTTATTACATGTTGGAGCATCTTCTGGGTATATGCCCAGGAGTGGTATAGCTGGTCCTCTGGTAGTACTAGGTCCAGTTTTCTGTGGAACCTCCAAATTGATTTCCAGAGAGGTTGTACCAGCTTGCAATCTCACCAGCAGTGGAGGAGTATTCCTCTTTCTCCACATCCTCACCAGCACCAGCTGTCACATGAGTGACAGGTGTGAGGTGGAACCTCAGGGTTGTTTTGATTTGCATTTCCCTGATGACTAAGAATGTTGAACATTTCTTTAGGTGCTTCTCAGCTATTCTGTACTCCTCAGTTGAGAATTCTTTATTTAGCACTGTACCCTGTTTTTAACAGGGTTATTTGGTTCTCTGGAGTGTAACTTCTTGAGTTCTTTGTATATATTGAATATTAGCCTTCTGTCGAATGAAGGGTT
This sequence comes from Tokudaia tokunoshimensis, assembly GCA_036184795.1. Taxonomy (NCBI): domain Eukaryota; kingdom Metazoa; phylum Chordata; class Mammalia; order Rodentia; family Muridae; genus Tokudaia; species Tokudaia tokunoshimensis. Next base: position 43,661,071 of record BTHU01000019.1, read on the forward strand.
GGTAAAGATATTTGTTGGTTGCCGTTTTGTCCTATTGACAGTGTCCTTTGCCTTATAGAAACTTTATAATTTTATGAGGTCCCATTTGTCAGTTCTCGATCTTAGAGAGTAAGGTATTGGTGTTCTGTTTCAGGAAATTTTCCCCTGTTCTCATGTACTCTAGGCTCTTCCCCACTTTTTTTTTTCTATTAGTTTCAGTGTATCTGGTTTTATGCGGTGGTCCTTGATTCACTTGGATTTGAGCTTTGTACAAGGAGATAAGAATGGATAGAATTGCAGTCTTCTACATGCTAACCACCAGTTGAACCAGCACCACTTGTTGAAAAGGCTATCTTTTTTCCACTGGATGGTTTTAGCTCCTTTGTCAAAGATCAAGTGACAATAGGTGTGTGAGTTCATTTCTGGTTCTTCAATTCCATTCCAATAATCTACTTACCTCTCACTGTATCAATACCATGCAGTTTTTATCACTATTGTACTGTTTGAGGTCCAAGATACTGATTCCCACAGAAGTTCTTTTGTTGTTGAGAACAGTTTTAGCTATCCTGGGCTTTTTGTTATTCCAGATGAATTTGAGAATTGCTCTTTCTAACTCTGTGAAGAATTGAGTTGGAATTTTGATGAGGATTACATTGAATCTGTAGATTGCTTTTGGTAAGATGGCTATTTTTACTATATTAATCCTGCCAATCCACAAGCATGGGAGATCTTTCCATCTTCTGAGGGCTTCTTTGATTTCTTTCTTCAGAGACTTGTCATACAAATCTTTCACTTCTTTGCTTAGAGTCACACCAAGATACTTCATATTGTTTGTGACTATTGTGAAGGATGTTGTTTCCCTAATTTCCTTCTCAACCTGTTTATCCTTTGAGTTTAAGAAGGCTACTGATTTGCTTGAGTTAATTTTATATCCAGCCATTTTGCTGAAGTTGTTTATCAGCTGTAGGTGTTCTCTGTTTCAGTTTTTAGGGTCCTATAAGTATACTATAATATCATCTGCAAATAGTGATATTTTGATTTCTTCCTTTCCAATTTGTATCCTGTTGACCTCCTTTTGCTATCTAATTACTCTAGCTAGAACATCAAGCACTATATTGAATAGAAATGGAGAGAGAGGGCAGCCTTGTGTAGTCCCTGATTTTAGTGGGATTGCTTCAAGTTTCTCTCCATTTAGTTTGATGTTGGCTACTGGTTTGCTGTATATTGCTTTTACTATGTTTAGGTATGGGCCTTTAATTCCTGATTTTTCCAAGACTTTTAACATGAAGGGATGAGGAAATTTGTCAGATGCTTTTTCAGCATCTAATGAAATGACCATATGTTTTTTTTGAGTTTGTTTATGTAGTGTATTACATTGATGGATTTCTGTATATTAAACCATCCCTGCATCCCTGGGATGAAGTCTACTTGATTGTGGTGAATGATCATTTTGATGTGTTCTTGGATTTGGTTGGCAAGAATTTTTTGAGTATTTCCTCATCAATATTCATAAGGAAAATTGATCTGAAATAATCTTTCTTTGTTGGATCTTTGTGTGGTTTTAGTATCAGCACAATTGTGGCTTCATTGAACGAGTTGGTAGTGTTCCTTCTGTTTCTATTTTACATAATAGCTTGAAGAGTATTGGTATTACGTCTTCTTTGAAGGTCTGATAGAATTCTGCACTAATACCATCTGATCCTAGGCTTTTTTTGGTTGGGAGACTTTCAATGACTGCTTCTATTACTTTAGGGGTCATGGGACTGTTTCGATGGTCTATCTGATCCTGATTTAACTTTGGTATTTTGTATCTGTCTAGGAAATTGTCAATTTCATTGAGATTTTTTCAGTTGTGTTGAGTATAGGCTTTTGTAGTAGGATCTGGTGATTTTTTTTAATTTCCTCAGTTTCTGTTGTTATATCCCCTTTTCATTTCTGATTTTGTTAATTTGGATACTGTCTCTGTGCTCTCTGGTTAGTCTAACTAAGGTTTTATCTATATTGCTGATTATCTTAAAGAACCAGCTCCTGGTTTTGTTGATTCTTTGTACAGTTCTTTTTGTCTCTACTTGGTTGATTTCAGCCCTGAGTTTGATTATTTCCTGCCTTCTACTCCTCTTGGGTGTATTTGCTTCTTTTTGTTCTAGAGCTCTCTGGTGTGCTGTTGAGCTGCTAGTGTATGTTCTCTAGTTTCTTTCTGGAGGCACTCAGGGCTATGAGTTTTCCTCTTAGCACTGCTTTCGTTGTGTCCCATAAGTTAGGATATGTTGTGCCTTCATTTCCATTAAATTCTAAAAAGACTTTGATTTCCTTCTTTGTTTCTTCCTTAACCAAGGTATCATTGAGTAGAGCATTGTTCAGCTTCCATGTGTACGTAGGCTTTCTGTCATTTTTGTTGCTACTGAAGATCAGCCTTAATCTGTAGTGATCTGATAGGTGGCATGGGATTATTTCAAACTTCTTTTATCTGTTGAGGTCTGTTTTGTGACCGATTATACAGTCAGTTTTGGAAAAGGTACCATTAGATGCTGAGAAGAAGGTATGTTCTTTTGATTTAGGATTAAATGTTCTATAGATATCTGTTAAATCCAATTGGTCCACAAGTTCTTTAAGTTTCACTGTTTCTCTCTTTAGTTTGTGTTTCCCCGATCTGTCCATTGATGAGAGTGGGATGTTGAAGTCCCCCACAACTATTGTGTGAGGTACAATTTGTGCTTTGAGCTTTAGTTAAGTTTCTTTTATGAATGTGGGTGCCCTTACATTTGGAGCACAGATGTTCAGAACTGAGAGTTCTTCTTGGTAGATTTTTCCTTTGATGTGTATGAAGTGTCCTTCCTTATCTTTTTTGATGACTTGGTTGAAAGTCGATTTTGTCCCATATTAGAATGGCTACTCCAGCTTCTTTCCTAGGACCAATTACTTGGAAAATGGTTTTCTAGCCGTTTGTCTTTGGCACTGAGGTGTGTTTCCTGTATGCAGCAAAATGCTGGGTCCTGTTTAGGTATCCAGTCTGTTAGTCTATGTCTTTTTATTGGGGAATTGAGTCCATTGATATTAAGAGATATTACGGAATAGTGCTTGTTGCTTCCTGTTATTTTTGATGTTATTTTTATGTTTTTGTGGTTATCTTCTTTTGGGTTTCTTGCTTTTTCTAGTGTGTAGTTTCCTTACTCGTGTTGGTGTTTTCCATCCATTATCCTTTATAGGACTGGATTTGTGGAAAAATATTGTGTAAATTTGGTTTTATCATGGAATATCTTGGTTTCTCCAGCTATTTTTGAGAGTTTTGCTGGTTATACTAGTCTGGACAGGCATTTGTGTTCTCTTAGGGTCTGCATGACATCTGCTTGGGATCTTCTAGCTTTCATGATCTCTGATGAGAAGTCTGGTGTAATTCTGATAGGTCTGCCTTTATATGTTACTTGACATTTTTCCCATACTGCTTTTAATATTCTTTCTTTGTTTAGTGCATTTAGTGTTTTGATTGTTATGTGATGGGACGACTTTCTGTTCTGGTTCAGTCTGTTTGGAGTTCTGTAGGCTTCTTGTATGTTCATGGGCATCTCTTTCTTTAGGTTAGGTTAGTTTTCTTCCATAACTTTGTTGAAGATATTTACTGGTTCTTTAATTTGTAAATCCTCACTCTCTTCTATACCTATAATCCTTAGGTTTGGTCTTCTCATTGTGTCCTGAATTTCCTGGATATTTAAGTTACAAACTTTTTACATTTTGCATTTTCTTTGACTGTTTTCTATGGTATCTTTAGCATCTGAGATTCTCTCTTCTATCTCTTGTATTCTGTTGTTGATACTTGGATCTATGACTCCTGATTTCTTCCCAAGGTTTTCTATCTCCAGAGTTGTCTCCCTTTGTGATTTCTTTATTGTTTCTACTTCCATTTTTAGATCCTGGATGGTTTTGTTCAGTTGCTTCACTTGTTTGTTTGTGTTTTCCTGTAATTCTTTAAGGGATTTTTGTGTTTCCTCTTTAAGAGCTTCTACCTTTTGACCCATGTTCTCCTGTATTTCTTTCAGGGAGTTATTTATGTCCTTCTTGAAGTCCTCTATCAGCATCATGAGATGTGATTTAAAATCCAAATCTTGCTTTTCTGGTGTGTTGGAGTAGCAAGGGCTCACTGCTGTGGGAGAACTGGGTTCAAATGATGCTATATCACCTTGGTTTCTGTTGGTAATGTTCTTGCATTTGCCTTTTGCCATCTGGTTATCTCTGGTGTTAGCTGGTCTAGCTGTCTCCAACTGTGGTTTATCTGTCCTGAAAACCTGCATATTAGTACTCCTGGAAGACCAGTTCTCTCCGGGAGAAATTTAGATATGGAGAGTTGTTGTACAAGGTCAGCCCAGGTATGCAGACGGAAACCAGAAGGATCCTGTCCTCAGCTGATCCTTGGTTCCTGTGTCCTAATGGCTCTAGGGAGGTCCTTCATGGGCCAGGAAATTGAAGAGAATTCTTACCTGTGCACACAGGTGTGACAGCACTCCTGGGAGACTAGCTCTCTTGTGGTGGTATTTGTATATGTAGCTCTGTGGCCTAGGATCAGCTCTGGACACAGATGGAAATCTAAAGACTCTTGTCCCAGGCTGCCCCTGGATTCTTGTGTCCTCAGGGTTTTGGGCAGGTTCCTCTGAGCAGCAGGGTTGGTCTTACCTGAAGTCTCAGGCCTCTCCACACTGCTGGGAAGCTAGCTATCTCCCTGTGCCACCTGGATAGGGAGCTCTGTGGCAGAGGATGGTCCCCAGCCAAAGACAGAAACCAGAAGTCTCCCAACTGAGGGTTCTGGGTGGGTTCCATTCCAGCCTCTTGACTTCTCTTTTTGCAGAGAAAATTTCTGGGGTCTTCAACATACAAATAAATGTACCTGAACTGTAAGTCTCCTTATATAGAAACAATTTCAGCTTCAGTACCATTGTACTAGAACCAGGAACTCTGTGAAATAAAATTTAATTCCACTGCAGAAGTTCTTGCTTTGTGATTGAAAATGAAAAACTATACCAAGTCCGATTTATTTCCTAGGGACCTTATAACAAATCACCACAAACTTTGTGGGCAAATACCACAAACTGCTATTATTTCAGAGCTCTGAGGCTAATAGCCCAAAATGTAGATGCTACCAAAGCCAGACTTTCCTGTAGCCTCTGACAGAAAATCTTCCTTGTCTTTTCCAGCTCTTGATAACTTCAGGTGTGCCTTGGCTTACAGTTTCCTAATTCATATCCCTGCATCTGTAGCTACAGGGCTTTGTCTGTGCCCCAACACCTGTGCCTCTTTCCCCTCTGCCTCTTCCAAGGAAGGTAGGAGTTGGATTTAGAGCACTGTCCTAAGAAATGCTCCTTCTGCAGATCTGGGGTCTGGCTCAGGCTGCTGAATCTTTATAGCTTGGCGGCTGATCCTGGTGGCCATGACCAGCTCTGTCCATCTGGGGAGAAACTTCTTCCAGAGAGCTGGAGAAGGTTTGCATGTGGCTCATTCACAGCAGGTCTCTGTGATATTATAGATTTTGACATTTCTAGGACATACCCGTCTCTGTCAATTTGTGTATCCTAAAACAAATCTGTGAGAGAGATGCTGAGGTTGTTATGTAGGTGCTATGTTACATGTGAAACAGCCCAGTGAGCACTGGGGTGAATCCTGCCGTGTTCTTAGTGTGCTGACAAATGATGAAATGTGGTCACAGAGGGTGCACATTCACTTTTCAGACTCCCATTGAACATTCACAAAAATTGAGCTTTGATTATGATTTTAAAAAAAGTTTCAACAAACTATAAAGATTCTGTACCACAAAAAGCATCCACTGTCCAGAAATAACCAAATCAGAACTCAGTTCCAAGACCCTCCAAACTTGTCTTCCTTGTAATTATCAAAGTGCTTCATTGGTTCTCTATTCCTAAAGGGCAGGGAAACAAACTTAATAACACACAGGGATTGAATGTTCAGGCCTCATTGGAGTGTGCACACAACTGAAGATAATGTTAATCCTAGGATCCTAACTGTACCAAGTCTAAACCAAAGTAGTGCCTAATGAAGCCTCCTCCCAAAGACTCCTTGTTCCTAAAAATCTGGCAGTGCCTCAGGCTTCTCTGCTGGATTGGTGAATATAACTACCTTCCCAGGGCAAAAGCTACCCTTACCCGAAGCAACTGAAGAGGTCTAGGTATGGGGTGTAGACATTGATGTAGGTGGGGACAGAATGAAGAAAAATGGTGCAGTGCCTTTAAAGGACAAAGCAGAAAGAGCAGGAAACCCACCTAGAGTTTTATTCCTCTAACTGCTTTACAAGCAAAGGCAGAGTAATCATTTCCAGTTAGGGGAAAGCAGGAAATTCATCATCAACAGCAAACTTGTGCTATAACCAATGGTGAACAGAGGCATCCAGTCTAGCTAGACAGCTAATAGGCAACTAAGACCCTCACTCAAAAACATGGTGGATGAACCTAAAGAATGACAGATACTAGAGCTTGTCCCCTGTTACCAATGAGCACATGCATATACATACACACAGCATATTGTCTGTCTCTGTTTCTGTATCTGTCTCTATCTCTCTCCTTGTCTCTGTCTCTCTCTGTCTCTCTCTCTCTCTCTCTCTCTCTCTCTCTCTCTCTCTCTCTCTCTCTCTCTCTCTCTCTCTCTCTCTCTCTCTCTTTCTCCCTAGTTTTAAATATGGGCTTAGGGAACAAATCTTATTTTCTCTCAGAAGATAATAGTTTGGAAATGTTCACAGAATATTCCATGTATAATGCTGTGTCATGGGTGATTCTTTGTCAACTTGACAAAAGTTAGAGTTATGAGGAATAAGAAATCCTGACTGAGAAAAATGCATGAACAAATATGCATATAACATAAGGGGATTTTAGAACAATCCCTTAATTAATGATTGATGGGGTAAGGAGAACTGTGTAGTGAGATCTGGTATTTATAAGAAAACAGTATAAGCAAGCCATGGGTAGCAAGCCAGTAAGCAGTACTCTTCTGTGACATCTGCTCTACTTCCTGCCTTGAGTTCCTGTCCTGACTTCCCTGGATGATGGACTGTATTCCATAAGAGGGAGGACGAAGTGAATTTGATCAATTCCATGTGTAAAATCATCAAAGAATGAATAAAAGTGTTTTTAAGATGGCAACAAAGGGAAATAAATGTTTGTAGAATTGGTCTTTTCACTACATCTAATTAAATGTAATTGCAGGCAATAGCCACTAGGTGGCAGGAAAAGCCTGGTTTAGGGCTAAAAAAAAAAAAAGAAAAGAAAAAGAAAAAAAATTCTGTTCCCTAATCATACATGATGCCTACGTACTCCAAACTCTATAACCACGCTTCACTTCCTACTGAGTGAGCAACAACGCTATTTTCCTTGCTCGTTCACACTTGTGCTCTACTCTCCAGTACTCACAAGGACACTGCCTTCTTTCTTTCTGCACGTCTATTAGGAAAACTGACTTTGAGTCTCCTAATGCCACGTTGGAATACTTCTGGGAAGAAAGTTTCAGGACACTAGAATGTGGCTACACAGTAGATCATGCTCACTGTTTGTGCGAGATCCTGGATTTAATTAAGCCCAGAAGTGACACTCCCAAACCCAAACTGAATTCTCTCTGAAGACTCATCTACCCAGAGTTCATTGCAACATGTTTTGTTGCCTGTCGGTCTGATCCCTGGTGCTCAGCAGCTTTCAGTTACACCGCTCCCATAGTTCCTTATACTCCCTCCTTCGGTGAACATGGCTTTCATACTTGCCACCAAGACTTCACTCCTATCAGTATTTGAGGCTCGTGGCCTAAATGTGGTCAGCGGGAGTATTTTGTGGGGATGCGAATGTTTTAAATGTTGCTTTTTAATTGCTTACAATTAAAAATCAGGAAAATCACATAAAGCCAAAGTTCAGATTTGTGTTGACAGCAATATCTTTCCTCATAGTGCAAAAGGGTTGTCCAGAGCAGGGCAGCTGCCGTCTGTGGAAGAGGTTCTCTCTCTCTCCTCTTCCTCCCATCCCCCTCCACAAACACATTCCTTCTGCACATGCCAAGACTTCATCCTGGGAGATCTTTAGCCTTTGACAAGAATCTCTAAGTAGCCACACAGTAACTAGGCTACTCAGAGACCCCTCTCATCTCACCTAGACCCCTACCTTGGCATGCAAAAACCTGTGTTAAGATCCTACTTGCTATAGCTCTTGAACTCACATGGCCATGTCTCTAAGATAACACAAATCCCCTTTTAAAAGCCTGCCTGAGAAAGCCCAGGATTGTCCCAATATTTGCTGTTTGTCCCAGCCTGTCTGCCTCCCAGTTTTTGTTGGGAGATGGAACCCTGCCCTCCGTCAGTGTCATGGGGTCATGCAGTAATCCCAGGTGATTCACCTGGGCCAAGTCCCACAGATACACATTGCAGCTCTTCACTTTCCCAGTTCAACTCACGTCCACTGACATTAATTCCTTCTGATTCTTCTATAAAATCTCTAACCACCTCTGTATAATCCACGGCACCAGCAGCAGTTCAAGCTGGACTTTTCCCTATATATGCCTGGCAGTCATTACGTCCTTTCACACTGCTAATTAACACCTGTTCATGCCACCTATACGGTGTCTAGTTGTGTTTGTAGATGCAGCCCTTACCTTATCTAAGGTGGGCTTCCAGTGTAGTTGATTTTGAAAATAGCCCAGGCTTATGGGTGTGAATATAAGTATTTAAATGTGACCACATGACCATTTAGGAAATTAGCAATAGTAAGTTCTAATAGTGGTCCTATTACATTTCCAGCCACGGGCTTTTGACCAAGAATAAAGTACAAAGCAGTCAATTAAGCAGGTGTTAATTTAATCAGGATACAGTTGGTTGCCTCATAACAGCTATGCCACTTGGGCATATGCCACAATGGGCACATCTTCCCTAGCAGGTCACTATTGTCACATACAGGATCCATCGCTGTACCCAAACTGTTGATAACATTTCTCTTCCCCCTACAGACTACACAGGAACTGTGAGAACTAACCAGACGAGAAGGCTTGAGATTGATGTCTCTTCAGTCTTCTATCCAAAATGTGCAGTATCTTCGACAATAGTTGGTGTTGTTTTGGAGACCTCTGGGGACTCCCTGACCAATAACACATTAAAAGGTATCCCTTGCCTAGAAGAACAATTTTCACTTAATAACCCGTGTCTTCTATGAATAGTATTGTCCATTTGTGTGGATAATCCTGTTAGAGTTCTTTTATTGTGTTTTAAAATTAGCTCACTAACTAATGATTTTCATAAGAATTTCCCATACATCCTTAGTCCTTACTATCGCACACTCTATTCTTGTTTCTCTCCCTTACCCCACACCCATCCCAGCTTACTCCTGTAACCAGTGGTACACCCCTCTCTTCTTTCATGCTCCATGTATTCTACTCTACCTCTAACTATGTTGCTTAACTGAGTTGTAAGACAGCAGGCTTAACCTAGGCTTTTTACCACCTCCTTTGAGTTAGCTCTCCCCTACGCCCCTGGCTTGGCCCACAGTTCAGTGCTTTCCACAGCTTAAGACTGTCCACCCTCAGAATTCCACCTCCTCTCTAGTTCACTTTTACCTACAATCAGTTAGCCCCTTCCCTTACCCAAATGTACTTTCCTAGCTCCCAGATATAAAAGTCCATTCAGCATAAAAGACTTGGCCCTTCCGGCCACCATCTGCACCAAGGTACTAGGCAGCTCCAAAGCCTTCTGTGCTTAGCCCACTACAAGAGAGTGATCTCCTAGCAGCTATTTCACTTCTGAGTGCGGAGGTGAGATCTCCACCTTCTCTCTGGAGGGGTACAGCTACAAGGGCACAGGGCATATGATCTGTGGAGCTGCTGCAACAGGAGTCTTCCCTTCCAGTAACCATTTGCGGCAGGGAACCAGACAGCTCCACAGCCTTCTGTGCACAGACCCTGCCAGAAGAGAGTTGGTCTCCCAGGAGTACAGACATAGGCTTACAGGCCCATAGGAGGGGCAAGCTCCAGCCAGAGACAAGACCAACTAACACCAGAGATAGCCAGATGGCAAAAGGCAAGCGCAAGAACCTTACCAACAGAAACCAAGGCTACTTGGCAACATCAGAGCCCAGTTCTCCAACCACAGCTAGTCCTGGATACCCCAACACACTGGAAAAGCAAGAGCTGGATTTAAAGTCTCATCTCATGATGCTGTTAGAGGACATCAAGAAGGACATAAATAACTCCCTTAAAGAAATACAGGAGAACATGGGTCAAATGGTAAAAGCCCTTAAAGAGGAAACACAAAAATCCCTTAAAGAATTACAGGAGAACACAAACAAACAAGTGAAGAACTGAACAAAACCATCTAGGTTCTAAAAATAGAAATAGAAACAATAAAGAAATCACAAAGTGAGACATCTCTGGAGATAGAAAATCTTGGAAAGAATTCAGGAGTCATAGATGCAAGCATCAACAACAGAATACAAGAGATAGAAGAAAGAATCTCAGGGGCTGAAGATACCATAGAAAACATTGACTCAACAGTTAAAGAAAATTCAAAATGCAAAAAGCTTCTGAGCCAAAATATCCAGGAAATCCAGGAGGTCAGAGAGAGGAGCGTCAAATCCCTTGGAATTGAAGCTACAGATGGTTGTGAATTGTCACGTGGGTGCTGTGAACTGAGCCTGAGTCTGCTTCAAGGACAGTGCATTCTCTCCAGGCATCTTTCCAGCACTGAGGATGATGTCCCTGTCTTAGGCTTTAGAGTGATCTTTTTCTTTCTATAATATTTAACCCTTGGCTCATCCTTGGCTTGAAGTCATGAGTCTTATAAGGACAACATTTAACTGGGGCTGGCTTACAGGTTCATAAGTTCAGTCCACTATCATCAAGGTGGGAACATGGCAGCATGGTGGAGGTGGTGAGAGTTCTACATCTTCATCTGAAGGTTGCTAGTAGAATACTGACTTCCAGGTAGCTAGGATAAGGGTCTTATAGCCTACACGCACAGTGACACACCTACTCCAACAAGACCACACCTTCCTTTTGTACCACTCCCTGGGCCAAACATATATAAACCATCACAGTAACCAATACCCAAGATATACCCCAGATACATTCCAAAGCACAACAATTTGTTCCTAAAACAAAGAAATACTGGATGCTCTGCCTGATGAATTACCAATGTCTTAGGTGCTTTGTGTTGCTGTGATAAAATACCTGCTAAAAACAACCCAAAGAAACAAGGATTTATCCACAACCTGCTCAGTCTGTCTAAAGTTACTTCTATGTAAATGTTTTCAGGGCTGACTACTGGGTATTGGAGAACCACTTACTGGGATTCCTTAGGGAAGACTACTTCTGCTCCCAGCACATTTTCATTGCCTGTCATTCTTTGTCTACAAGTGGGACCTCCTGAGCGTTGTGTATTAAGATGTCTATTGATATCATCCTTGTTCGTATCACAGTTAGGAAGCCATGTTTATGAGACTTCATCTGTGTAGCTTCTGTCATCCCTACAAGATACAATAAAACAACAAAGGTCCTGATCCTCTGGCTCTTACAATCTCTCTGCCTTCTCTTCCACAATGACGCCAGAGTCGTAGGCACAGGGGTTACATTATCACTAATGTATCAGGTAGGACTAAGATCCACAACTCTGCATTTTGATTGGTTGTTGATTTCTGTCTGATGCAAAAAGAAGTTTCCTTGATGAAGGGTAGAGACTACATTTATCTGTGGGTAAAGGACAAATACTTAGCATGTAATGAGGAATCACGCTGATTTATTAAAGTTACAGTTATTGGTTCAGGTCAGATTCATCTCTGGGCCTCTGGGCCTTGTGTCCAACATGTATAATGTCTTTAGTAGTATGGACCACCTTTCACTTCTAGGGACAGGAACCAACCAAGGGCAATACAATAACCTTTAAAGTTCCGGGGGTATCCTGGACAAGGCGGCCCAACAACTCAAGAGAGTACTGAGGTTTTTGTTAGATGGTCTATAGCTGTTTGGGGGCATTTTTGTTTAAACAAGATGTGTCGACTTATAAGCTGACTTTATGTGTAGTATAGGTATTTTGGTAGAAAGTTAATATGATTCCTCGTGGCTTTTTCTAACATCCTGACTGTTATTTTAGCCTCCATCTTCCATAATGGTCTCACTCCGCCCTCCTATTTTCCCATCTTCCTCTTCAGATCATCTTTACCTTGCTATTACCTCTCTACTGTTCTTCCTGTCACCTCTGCCATAGTCCTTTTTACTTCCTTGGTTTCTACAGTTGCTCCAGATTAAATACTGACATCTGAAGATTTGGAGTCAAGAGCTTCCAATGAGAAAGGACATTCAATGTTTGTCTTTCTGGGTCCAATCCCAATAATTCTTAAACAAGACATTTTTGCAGCCAACAAACTGTAAGAAAATATGCCCTTCCATATGTTTTCCTTGATTAGCTTTTAGAAATCTATTATAACCTTACATATTCTCTATTAAATTTCCTTTCTTCACTTTGACTTTCCTTCTTCTTGAGCATCATGTGGTCTGTGAGGTGTATTGTGGGTATTCCAAGCTGTTGGGCTGATATCCACTTATCAGTGAGTACATACCATGTGTGTTCTTTTCTGGCTGGGTTACCTCACTCAGGATGATATTTTCTAGCTTCATCCATTTGCCTGAGAATTTCATGAATTCATTGTTTTTAATAGCTGAGTAGTACTCCATTGTGTAAATGTACCACATTTTCTGTAACCATTCCTCTGTTGATGGACATCTGGGTTGCTTCCAGCTTCTGGAATTATTATAAATAAGGCTGTTATGAACATAGTGGAGCCTGTGTCCTTGTTATATGTTGGAGTATCTTCTGGGTATACGCCCAGGAGTGGTATAGCTGGGTCCTTAGGTAATACTATGTCCAATTTTCTGAGGAACTGCCAAACTGATTTCCAGAGTGGTTGTACCAGCTTGCAGTCCCACCATCAATGGAGAAGTGTTCCTCTTTCCCCACATCCTCGCCAGCTTCTGCTGTCACCTGAGTTTTTGATCTTAGCCATTCTGACTGGTGTGAGGTGGAATCTCAGGTTTGTTTTGATTTGCATTTCCCTGATGCTATAGTCCTACTTAGAAGGAGGAACAAAATAATCACCACAGGAGGTAGAGGGTGGGAGGGACTTGGGAGAGAAAGAGAGGAGGGGGAAGGGAAGGGGGGGCAAGATCAAGTGTGGGTTGGGACTGGAGAGAAGAACAGGGGGGTCAGGAAATTGAATGGAGGTATGGAGCATCGGGGGATGGGGAAACTGGGGGTAGTCACTAGAAAGTCCCAGATGCCAGGAAAGCAAGAGCCTCCCTGGACCCAATGGAGATAACATTAGCTGAAATACCCAAGAAAGGAGATAAAGAACCTGTAAAGACCATATCCAGAGATTAGGCACAGCCCTGGGTTGAGGGATGGGGCCAAGCACCCATCTCAAAAATATTAACCCAGAATATTACTCCTGTCTATAGGAAATGCAGGGTCAAAGAGTGGAAACTAAAGGAAAGGCCATCCAGAGACTGCCCTACCTAGGGATCCATCCCATCTGCATACACCAAACCTAGACACTACTGTTGATGCCAAGAAGTGCTTGCTGACAGGACCCTGGTATAGCTGTCCCCTGGGAGGCTTTACCAGAGCCTGACCAATAGAGATGCAGATGCTCCAAGCCAACCAACCATCGGACTGAGCATGGGGATCCCAATGGAGGAGTTAGGGGAAGGACTGAAGGAACTGAAGGGGTTTGCAATCCCATAGGAAGAACAACAATATCAACCAACCCAGACCTCCCAGAGCTCCCAGGGACTAAACCACCAACTAAAGAGTATACATGGAGGGACCCATGGCTCCAGCTACACATGTAGCAGAGGATGGCCTTACCTAGCATCAATAGGAGGGGAGGCCCTTGGTCTTATGGAGGTTCTATGCCCCAGTGTGGGGCAATTCTAGGGCGATGAGGCTGGAGTGGGTCGGGGAGCACCCTCACAGAAGCAGGAGGAGGGGGAGGGGATGGGGGTTTGCAGAGGGGAAACCGGGAGGGGGGATAACATTTGAAATGTAAATAAATAAAATAACCAATAAAAAATAAATTTCCTTTTTTCTATACACCTCATACTAAGTCGAAACTTACAGCCAATTTTAATTTCAGATCCAAATCCTTTGACTAAATTTGCTATAAGCTCTCTCAATGCCTTATAGAATGCAATTGGGGTTTCCAAATGAATTTTTGGTATGTGTCTGTAAAGCTCCAGTAAATAAAATAGCCTGACCTTTCCATCTTTACAATTTGGCGACTGTTATATAAACATGACTTTAAGCCTCAAGGCCTTGAAATGGTTTGATTTAATTTTTAGCTCAAAAGCTACCATAATCCTGTCTTCTAGCTACCTGACATTTAAAATGCCTCTTCACACAAAGAAATAGTCATGATAGGCTAGCCCAGCAAGGTCAGGCAGTGAAAATACTGGCTTGGTGGATTTCCTCCTCAGGAAGCCAGGTCTTGTCTAAGTTGTTCAAACTTTGTTTTTTCTTTGGTTTTCCTGCAATGTCTGAGAATCCACTGATGCCTCCATGACTTGTTCCTAGATAATAATCAATCTCAAACACCTGCACCATTGCTAGAAAAATCACTTACAAAAAGATGACCACCGAGTTTAAGCTGTTCTCTTTTTATTTGAGCTGAGTTGGGCAATGGAATTTCCAAGCCCTAATTTGGAATTCTAAAGATGACCTTGTTAGACAGTTGGGTTCATTAGGAGACCTGAAGTCTTTGTGCTCCTAGATAAACATTAGGGGGACCTGAAATATTTAGCACATGAGGTTACTCCTTGAAAGGAGGAATATAAAACTGCTTTCCACCCAGAAGGCTGGCAGTAGTCTTGTTTACTAGTCTGGTAACTTTTGCACTATCTGTGTGACCAAAGACTTTCCAGGGTCAGGCCCTCCCCAAGACCCTTATTGTAAATTTATTTTTCTCAGTCAATCTATAGACTCTATCTTGATGGGCTTTGCTAAGAGTTTCCATGTAGTTGCCTATCATCTGTATTTAGCTTACTTTGATCCTCAAAGAGAATTATCTATGCTTTGCTGTGAGAACAGGATTGAATCAGTTATACCAGTCAGTTTTGCCACATTGTGCTATGCTTAAATACGCCTAAAATAAACTACTCAGGATCAGACTCCCAGAGTTTGAACCAACAGCAGCTACTAAGTTGTGATGAACTGAACAGAAGAACCACCTCCATTTGGATAACAGACTAATCTCAAAAACACATGCACCATTGCTAGAGAAATAAATTACAGAGTGATGACCACTGCCCCTAAGATGTTTTCTTTTTATTTGAATCATGTTGGGGAATGGAATTTCCAAGTCCTAGTTTCGAATTCTGAAGGTGACATCATTAGTTAGTTGGGATCACTATGTTTGTTATTTTTTTATTGGTTATTTTATTTATTTATATTTCAAATGTTATCCCCCTTCCCAGTTTCCCCTCCACAAACCCCCTATCCTATCCCCCATCCCCCCTGCTTTTATGAGGGTGCTCCCCCACCCACCCACTCCTGCCTCACTACCCTAGCATTCCCCTATGCTGAGGTATCAAGCCTTCACAGGACCAAGGGCCTCCCCTTTCACTGATGCAAGACAAGGCCATCCTCTGCTACATATGCAGCTGGAGCCATGGGTCGTTCCATAAAGCTCAAGAAGAAGGAAGATAAAGTGTGGATGCTTCAGTCCTACTGAAGTAGGGGAGTAGAGGGAGGGAGGAACCTGGGAGGAATGGGGGGGAAGGGGGTAGGATCAGGTGTAGGAGGAGATGGGGGAGATGGACAGAGTGTCAGGAAATTGAACAGAGGTGTGTAGGGTGGGGAGGGATGGGGAACTGAGGGTAGTCACCAGAAAGTCCCAGATGCCAGGAGAGCAAGAAGCTTCCAGGACCCAACAGGGATGGCATTAGCTGAAATACCCAGCAAAGGGGAGAGAGAACCTGTAGAGACCATATTCAGAGGTTAGGCACAACCCCAGTTGATAGATGGGGCTACCCACCCAACTCAAAAATTTTAATGCAAAATTGCTCTTATCTAAAGGAAATACAGGGTCAAAGAGTGAAGCAGAGACTGCCCCACCTGGAGATCCATCCCATATGCAGCCACTAAACCCAGAAACTATAGCTGATGCCAAGAAGAGCTTGGGATCACTATTAATGATAAATCTGAGGCATACTTACTATATAAAAAAGCAAATTTATTTAGGTAATTGTGGAGAGAACTCAGGGGCAATTAATGGCATGGTCTAAGCTCTGGCAAAGACCCTCAAAGGCATGACATCACACATCTATACTCATGCATGTCAGTAAGAAATCACATTGCTAGACAGGAAACTAAAGAGACTGGGGGACACAGTCCCTTCTGCAGGCAGGTCCTCCACTGACCTGACACAGTGTTCTGCCTATATGTGAGGTAGCAGATCCTCATGGATTGTCTCATATCTCTGAGGTCAGGGATCTGAAGATGCTATATTGCCTGCTGTATCAGTCAGGGTTCTCTAGAGTCACAAAACTTATGGGTAGTCTCTATATAGTAAGGAAATTTGTTATGATGACTTACAGTCTGTAGTCCAACTCCCCGACAATAGTCAGCAGCAGCTATGAATGGAAGTCCAAGGATCTAGTAGTTGCTCAGTTCCACAAGGCAAGCAGTCTAAAACGAGCAAACCCCATCTCCCAATGTCCTTATGCAGGTCTCCAGCAAAAGGTGTGGCTCAGATTAAAGGTGTGTACCACCACGCCTGGATCTGGTCTTGCTTTGTCCCAGATGGCCTTGAACTCAAAGATCTCCTTGCCTTAATCTCCTGGGATTCATAGCTACCTATGTCTCAAGATCTCTATGCCAAGAGCCAGGTCAGGAACTTGTATCTCCCAGCCTCAAGATCAGGATCACCGGGTGAGCCTTCCGGTTCTGGATTGTAGTTCATTCCAGATATAGTATAGTTGTCAACTAGGAAGAGCCATTACACCTGATTACCTTCTAGTTCAGGGTATGTGTTTGACATGTTTTAACAAACAATTTTTACACCTGAAGTGTGCATCCTTGCCAGGACAACAATTCAAAAATAATGTGTGTGTGTGTGTGTGTGTGTGTGTGTGTGTGTGTGTGTGTGTGTGTGTAATTTTGTGTCAAGAAGGTTGTATTTTAACCATGTACTGAGACTTCTGTCTTCAGAGCTGGCCATGACTTCTACTGTTTCAAATGAAAAATAACAAACTGTCACTTCCTTTATCTAGACATTGAAAACTTGTGGTCAAACTATGAAGTCTACAGTGTTATCTCCTAAGTCACCATTCTTAAGAATAATAGTTTGTCTCATGCCTCAAGTCCTAGGAGACACATTAACCACAGTGTATAGTCCATCAGGCAGGGAAGTCAGGTCAGGAATTCAAGACAGGAACTAGAACAGATGTCGTGGAGGAGTGCTGCTTACTGGCTTGCTACTCATGGCTTTCACATACTGCTTTCTTATAGGAAACTCAGGAACAGTCACTATGGGCTGGGCTATCCTTACCACAATAATCATTAAGTAAGCAATCATTCTAAATTATCTTCAGTCATATGCACATTTATTCAGGCATTTTCTTAACAAGGATTCCTCTTCCTACATTACTCTAACTTCTGTCAAGTTGACAAAGAATCAACCATGACAATAAGGACAGGGCACTTCATCAAGCATGGAATATTCTGTGAGCATTTCCAAGTCATTGCCTTCTACAAGGAAATAAGATTCGTCGCCAAACCCAGATTTAGAATTAGGCAATCAGGGAGAGAGAGAGAGAGGGAGAGAGGGAGAGAGGGAGAGAGGGAGAGAGAGAGAGAGAGAGAGAGAGAGAGAGAGAGAGAGAGAGAGAGAGAGAGAGAGAGAAAGAGAGAGAGAGAGAGCACACACACACACATGCATGCATGTGCATGTACATATGATTTGTATGAGCTTATTGGTACGTGGAAACACCAGAGGACATCTCTGGTATCTCTTATTCTTCTGTTGCTTGTCTATTGGCAAGGGTGGATGACTCTGTTCAACACTGGTTGTAGCACAAGTCTCCTGTAGATGATGGATGTTGTGCTTTCCCCTAATTGGAAGTGATTACTTAGCCTTTGCTTATGAAACAGTTTTGCTAGGAATAAAACCCTAGGTGGGTGGACTTTCTTTCAGCTTTGTCCTTTAAAGGCACTGCACCATTTTTCTTCATTCTGTTCCTACCTATATCAGTGTCTGTGCCCCATACCTAGACCTGTTCAGTTGCCTCAGATTGAAGGATTGCTTTGGTATTGGAAAGGTAAACATGGTCACCTATTCTCACCAATGCAGCAGAGAAGCCTGAAGCACTGAAAGGCTTATAGGAACAAGGAGTCTGGGAGGAGGCTTCATTAAGCACTACTTTGGACTAAGCCCTGGTGCAGTTAGGACCCTAGGATTAACATTCTCTTCAGTTGTGTGCACACTCCAGTGAGGCTTGAGCATTGAATCCCTATGTGTTATTAGGTTTGTTTCCCTTCCCCTCAGAAATAGAGGACCAATGCAGCATTTTGATGTCTACAAGGAAGACAAGTTTGGAGACTTCAGAACTGAGCATTGATTTGTTTTTATTTTTTCTGGACAGTGGATCCATTATGTGATACAGAGTCTTTATTTCTTGTTGAAACTTTTTTATCATAATCAAAGCTCAATTTTTGTGAATGTTCAATGGGAGCTTATAAATGAATATGTACCCTCTATGCCCACATTTCATCATTTTTCAGCACACCAAGAAAACTGCAGAATTCCCCCCCAGTGCTCACTAGACTGTTACACATGTAACATAGCACCCACATAACAACCTCAGCATCTCTCTCACAGTTTTGTTTTAGGATACACAAATTGAAAGAGACAGGGGTGTCCTAGAAATGTCCAAGTCTATGATATCACAGAGTCCTGCTGTGAATGAGCCACATGCAAACCTTCTCCAGCTCTCTGGAAGAAGTTTCTCCCCAGATGGACAGAGCTGGTCATGGCCACCAGGATCAGCCGCCAAGCTATAAAGATTCAGCAGCCTGAGCCAGACCCCAGATCTGCAAAAGGAGCATTTCTTAGGACAGTGCTCTAAATCCAACTCCTACCTTCCTTGGAAGAGGCAGAGGGGAAAGAGGCACAGGTGTTGGGGCACAGACAAAGCCCTGTAGCTACAGATGCAGGGATATGAATTAGGAAACTGTAAGCCAAGGCACACCTGAAGTTATCAAGAGCTGGAAAAGACAAGGAAGATTTTCTGTCAGAGGCTACACTAAAGTCTGGCTTTGGTAGCATCTACATTTTGGGCTATTAGCCTCAGAGCTCTGAAATAATAGCAGTTTGTGGTATTTGCCCACAAAGTTTGTGGTGATTTGTTATAAGGTCCCTAGGAAATAAATAGGACTTGGTATAGTTTTTTCATTTCCAATCACAAAGCAAGAACTCCTGCAGTGGAATTAAATTTTATTTCACAGAGTTCCTGGTTCTAGTACAATGGTACTGAAGCTGAAATTGTTCCTATTTCAGGAGACTTACAGTTCAGGTACATTTATTTGTATGTTGAAGACCCCAGATAATAGCTTTGCAAAAAGAGAAGTCAAGAGGCTGGCGTGGAGTCCCAGAATTCCCAGAATCTTGTCTTGGGAATCATTTCCACCAGAGTATGTCCTTCACTAGAAGTTTCTGAGCAGTGCCCATGGAAGGGCTAACAAATACCCTGAAAGCTGTGTGTGGCTCTGCTGGAGAATGTGCCCAAGGCTTCCATCCCCAGCAGTGCAAAGACAAAACCAGACTTAGCTGTGCCTGTACCACTGTTCTCCTAAGGTTCAGAGTCCGCCTGCCTGGGACCAGACACCCCTGGCTGGGGTTTCTTGCCTGGCATTATGTTCAAGGTCCAGCTCCATTTTCTCATCAGTCCTGTCTTCCCCAGCTCTGTGCCCAGGAGAGGATCCAAGGGGAAGTAAATTGGAGGTGGTGCCCACACTGACCCAGTTCAGAAATGACTCTGAAGCACACTCAATCTATAAAGTATTCATGGCTCTAAAAGCCTTTCAAGGGGATTCAAAGTGTTTGCTTAGCTGCAGGTGGATACAAATCGGAGTTCTAGCTCTGCCTCTTACCAGCTCTGATGGGCTTTAGGAAAGTCACCTATCCTCTGGGATTGCCACTGTCCTAACTTCCAAAATGAAGTCTTGCCTCACAAAGAGTCATGGTTGGGGGATTAACAGAGAGAACTGAAAGGACTAATCTAGTGGCTGACAGACAGGAAGTGCTGAGGGTGCGGAGGCTTGTCACCAGTGCTCACCACTCTCACAGTG
Source organism: Tokudaia tokunoshimensis (assembly GCA_036184795.1). Lineage (NCBI taxonomy): Eukaryota > Metazoa > Chordata > Mammalia > Rodentia > Muridae > Tokudaia > Tokudaia tokunoshimensis. The sequence goes on from BTHU01000019.1 coordinate 43,681,403, forward strand.
GTGATGGCTCTTAGCTTAACCCACTCCTGTGCCTCAGTCTCCCTTCTTAAGATTTAGTGGATAAAAGATGGGAATGATAGAGACAAGTTGACCTCCTTCTATGATTACCAATTGGCAATTTAAAGTTTCTTCTCTTCCCCCAAATTAATTATGCTTGAATATTCAAACTGTTAATGCTTGTTTTCAGTGCATGTGGTAGACATGCTCAGTATAGTGGAGGTGAATTACTCCTGAAGACACTGAACACCTGAAGTTCCACATGGGCAGGTACTTTAAACAGCACAAGAGATCATTATATTATTGATGATGTTGTATCAATATGAGGTGGATCATAGCTAATACGTGCACATCAGGCTTTTGTGTGCTCTTCTTTACTGATAGCTAATATTCTCATTTTGGGTTTAAAGAGAACTGGCAGTTGAACAGGTTGAACTGACAGTTGAATGCTCACTCATGAAGTTCAAATCTGTGTTTTAAAAATGAAGCACACACTTATTTTTTATAACATGCTAAAATCTTTCATTTTTAGGGGGGATGATGATGTGTATTTTACAAGCAGGAAGTCTTAAAATTCTTATAACAAAAATTTCCTTCTAACAAATGTTACCCTCTAACCTAGGAAATGCTTCCAATGAAACATTCTTTTATAATAACAACAAGAAACTCACAAAACAATTATTCTCTGGAGCACTTACTTTTCAATTTTCTAATACATTAGCTCTGCAACTGCATTCTATTCTATGTGGGGGTTCTCTCTCTCTCTCTCTCTCTCTCTCTCTCTCTCTCTCTCTCTCTCTCTCTCTCTCTCTCTCTCTCTCTCTCTGCCTCATTGGGGATGGAACCCAGACTTGTAGAACACTCACAAACATTTTACCTTTGCCTGTATCCCCAGCCCTTGTCCCAGACTCTGAGTAGCCCTTGCTAGCTTCCTTCCCTCTGTCTCCTGAGTACATCACAATTCCCAGGTAAGAGTGTTTCATTTATTTATTTTATTTGCTTTTTGTTTAGTGAGGCACAGCTTCATTTACATTCATCCGAGGCTGGACTGAAAAGTTCATTGTGTATCTAAGGATGACCTTGAACTTCTGACTCTCCTGCTTCCACCATAAGATTTCTGCAATTACAGGTAAGTATTACCCCACCCTTATACAGTCCTCTTATACAGTGCCACAAATTGGGTCCAGGGCCTGTTTCATGCTGGGCAAGTGTTCTCCCAACTCAACAACATCCTTGGCCTTCAGATTACTTTTATTTTTTAATAGGGATGATTTAATGTGCCTAAGGATGATGAATGAAACCAGCTGTGACTACCCTGCTCCAGGGTTTGCCATCTCATTCTTCTGTGATTCCCTGGGAATTATACACCAATTCTGTTATCTTTTCACCTGAGTATGAAGAAGAGCTTTAACCACAACTCCAAGTTCCTTGCTCCCCACTTGAAAGCTCAGTGACCCAAGAACAACTTGCTGGAGTGAAGAGAAGCATTGGGTAAGCCAGAAAACCACACATGGTGTTGAAAGCATATTGAAGCACTGTTCTCTTGAGACTACAATGTGTGCCCATTAGAAAGTCTGCAGCTAAAATGTGCACTTTGGGAAAGAGTCCATGTGATTCAGGGTATGAGATCCCTCATAGAAAAATGTCTTCACAACTTATTTTGTATTACCTCAGGTTTTCTGGAAACTCTGTGGCACTTCAAGAAGAGACGAAGCCTCCACGCTAAGGGTGAACTGGAATGGCATGTAAGGTGACAGATTGGAAGTAGCTAGCCTGCTGCCCCCGTCTGAGTTTATGCCAGACATGTTTGAGTTCCTCTTCTGTTTCTGGGAGCCTAAGAGAATGTCTTAGTCAGGGTTTCTGTTCTTGCACAAACCAGCATGGCCAAGAAGCAAGTTGGGGAGGAAAGGGTTTATTCAGCTTACACATCTACACTGCTGTTCATCACCAAAGGAAGTCAGGACTGGAACTCACACAGGGCTGGAAGTTGGAGGCAGGAGCTGATGCAGACACACCATGGAGAGGTGCTGCTTACTGGTTTGCTTCCTCTGACTTGCTCAGCCTGCTCTCTTATAGAACTCAGAACTATCTGCCCAGGGATGGCACCAACCACAATGGGCCCTTGATCACTAATTGATAAAACGCCTTACAGCTAGATCTCATGGAGGCACTTCCTCAAGGGAGGCTCTTTTCTCTGTGATAACTCCAGCTTGTGTTGACACATAAAACCTGCGAGTAACGAGGGCTTGGAGGGAGACTGGTCCTCTGACCCTGTCAACGTACAAACTGTATGGCATTTGGAATGAAGTCCTAAACTCTTGGACTGAGAATACCTTGAGATATTCCATATTACTATCTGCTTCCTCCTTAAGCAATGTTGAAATCTAACCCAAATACCCAGTTAACCAGAACCCTATTCACACCACAGCTACAAAGAAAAGAGGGGAAATGGCAGAAACCCAATCAGCCCCAGATATCAAACAGGAAACTATTCAGCAATGGTTGTTCCCCTCAGTCTTTGACATTTGACCTCTCTCCTGATCAGGGTCACAGCACTGAGGAGAGTGACTGACATACTTGGAGAGCTGGCATCAGAAAACTAAAGCAGAGGCAAAGGTGCCCTGTAAACAATTCCAGTGAAGAGAGGAACTAGGAGTGTCTCAGACCGATTCCTAACTGCTAAGCCTGGGTGAAACAGCAAATTCAGTGAATATCTTTAATGGATGAGTATAAATTCTTCCTGTAATGGGAAACCACTAAAGCAGTGGTTCTCAGCCTCTGGAACTCAATCCCTTAGAGGCGAATGACCTTTCACAAGGGGTCACCTAAGACCATCAGAAAACACAGATATTTACATTATGATTCACCACCGTAGAACTAATTTTATGTTTGGAGGGAGTGGGGGGTCAACACTCAGAGCTGTACTGAAAAGATGCAGCGTTAGGAAGGTTTAGAACCACTGCCCTAAGGACTAGTGGGAGAGACTGCAGGTCTCTAAGGGGCCTGTCTGCCTAGTGTCTCAGCCTGCTGCCCTTCTTCATCGTCCCTGCACAGAGGTCTAGGGTGACAGGACATGTGACAGCCAGATGAAGCTGCAGTGTAGGCTTTCCTTGCCCTTCACATCTGTTTCATCCTGGGATGCGGGGAGCAGCTGTGTGATGTTCCGTGTTTTCACTTCACAGAAGCTCCGCATGGACTTCCGGGAGCTTCCTGAGGCTTTCGTGGTCTGATTCTTGCAGCTGACTGACAGCCTCTGTGTTTTCCACAGCCCTCTGTGTAGAATCAGAATTCGACTGCTTCTATCATGCTGAGCATCCAGGACTGGGGATACCTTCACTCGGGTTTGGTTCTGTGGATATGCGGATTCGTGGCTTTCTTTAAAGGTGAGTTATCAGGGCTTATGTCCTGGAATGAAATTAGTTATGTGCATTTCCTTTCCGAAAGGAAATCTTGTCTGGATTCAAATAATTAGAGGACTCTCATTAATTAGGTCTAATCTAACAGATAAGATTTGGGAAGTAAGGTAGGGAAAATACTGAAATATACTATAAGCCATATTTCATCTTTCTAACTAAAATATGCAATTAGCATAAAAATCATCTGCTTTTGTAGTCATTTATGTTATCAATATGCTCCATTTACTTATTGGTAGTAAAATGTAATATATTTTTCAAATAGTAGTTTGTTAGCTGGTACTTATTATGCAGCCCGTGAACCCTACGAATGTATGTAATTGTCCTCATTTGGGAAACCTGTCTCATTGTCTATACTAAGAGTGAGCTTGCTTGTTTAAAAAGTTGACTCAGACCCAGCTGCTGCACTGAGCAGACACACACACACACACACACACACACACACACACACACACACACACACAAACAGGCACATATGCACACATGCACACACTCACACACACATACATGAACAGGCACACATGCACACATGCACACACACACACACTCTCACACACACTCACATGCACACATGGACGCACACACATACATGAGCAGGCACACAGGCACACATGCACACACACACACACTCACATACACACATGCACACACACACTCACACACATACATGACCAGGCACACATGCACACAAGCACACATCACACTCTGAGTTTTCAGGGGGTGCTGATGGTGAGCTCCGCCAGAGCCTCCTAGGGAGGAAACAGTAGCAGCAGCCAGGAGAACTTCGAACTATCTTCTGGAGCAATGCTTTCATCCTGGTTAATTACACAGAAGAGAATAACAGGTGACAGGTCAAAGGTTTCTTTCCTTCTGGTATCCCAGCATTCGGCGATTCCAAATGGATGCATGGAGCAGCTTAACTGAGAACACAGCGGTTACTCTCTTTCAAGACCATTCTCTCTCTCTCTCTCTCTCTCTCTCTCTCTCTCTCTCTCTCTCTCTCTCTCTCTCTCTCTCTCTCTCTCTCTCTCTGGAAATTCAGAGAATAATATTTATGGAGTCAAATCTGAATTGTACGAATCCAACTTTAGGAAAGTATTTCAGTGGAGGTGTTGAGAACTGAGTGGTACAAATTGTACACAAGAAGCTAATGCTTTCTTTGAGAACTGGAGATATGGGTAGCACTGCTGTCCAGAATTTAATGGCTAAAGGGGTTATGGAGAACCAATTTTCAATTGCTTTTAAAGGATAGGTAAATTTACTTTAAGAACTGTCTCTTCTCACAAATCTAAAAGTGCATGATTCCAAAGTCTGTTTTTCTAAAGGGGGTAGTTTTTGAAGACTGAGGGGATGATTGAATACTGTGTTTGCTTGGAGAGGACTCCAGCAGAGGGCCTTGCCCTATAGACAGACCTCCAGAATCCCAGCTGGATGTGTGTTTAGTGACATAAAAATATCCTTCCTCATGGCTTTCTATCCCATGACACTAGTGCCCTTGACTTCAGCAGGCAGCCCCCTCAGGATCACTTTGGGGACATTACACTGGTTCTGAGATGCCTGTGTAGTTGTTTTATCTCGGTGGTGACACAGAGAGAGCAAGGCTAAAAGGTGTGGGGTCGAGCTGCCTAGCACAGGTAGGAATAGGTCAAACTGGTATAGTGGTGGGATTCTCTGACTAAGACACTAGGCCTGGGGCCAGGAGAGGAGCCAGCTCAGAGCCTCCCATAGCTCTTCTCTAAGGCTTTCCTGTGTCTGGACACACAGGCAGTACAGGCTGTGCGGCTGAAGAACAGCTCTTCCACACGCTGTTTGCTCACTACAACCGCTTCATCCGGCCAGTGGAAAACGTTTCCGATCCTGTCACGGTGCATTTTGAATTGGCAATCACACAGCTGGCCAATGTGGTGAGTGCCTCAGACTCCTGCTGCGTTCCCAGAGGGCCGAGTTCCCAGCATTCTTGCATGCTGGGCACCTGATAAGCACAGAACTCCATCATGCAACTTAATGGGAATGCAAGATTACATGTGAAGGGTCCTTCATGACCCTGTGTCATGCCATCTTTGTTCAGGCTTTGCATGATTAGACATTCTTTCAGAGTCAGATTATGAAGCAAAGACATGAAGGCAAGTGGAAGAGAGGCTCAAAGTGAGGTGAATTATGTGTAATACCCTTTCTAAGCCGTGTGTCCTAGTTAGGGGTTTACTGCTGTGAACAGGTACCATGACCAAGGCAACTCTTATAAGGACAACATTTAAGTGGGGCTGGCTCACAGGTTCAGAGGTTCAGTCCATCATCATCAAGGTGGGAGCATGGCAGCATCCAGACAGGCATGGCGCAGGAGGAGCTGAGAGTTCTACATCTTCATCTGAAGGCTGTTAGCAGAATACTGACTTCCAGGCAGCTAGGATGAGGGTCTTATAGCCCACACATACAGTGACACACCTACTCCACAGGGCCACACCTTCTAATAGTGCCACTGCCTGGCCCGAGCATATACAAGCTATCACATCATGTTTGCCAGTTTATCACAGCTTTTCCAGAAGCTAGTGCATTTGAAATCACGATTCAAAATTGTTCACCTGGGTGTCAACTAATATTTTCCCAATAAAGAGGTCTAGGATAATGGTTCCAAGAACGTGGTGTGGTACTGTGTGTCTCTGGCCTCCTCCTCTATCAGGGCTCAGTGAGCTTAGTGTCTATTGAAATGGTCTGGAGTTGCATGAAGACTATGATTTTCCAGACTAAGTCTTGATCCATGAAATTTTCTAACATCTCCAAGGGTATGTATTCCTCATCCAACCCATAAAATTGTTCAAGGGAAGCAGGCCTGGTAAGAATGGTATTGATAATTAGTGTCAACTCCCTGAACATAGTGAACTAGTCCAGAGATAAATCAGGTTTTCGGAAAATGTGTGTGCTTAGGCCAGTTACGTCTAAGACCTCACGGAACTGAGGCAGCAGAGCCTGTTCCGTTTTGACTAACACCTAGTACATGTGCTTACCCAGCTTCTGTTGGACCCTACAGAATCAAGACGACTCAATACCAGAGGGTCCTGATCAATAGGGGATCACTGTGAAGCTGTGAAGGTCCCATTTCTCTAAGTCTTTTTGTTGACTTTACAAATCCCAGGGCCTGTGTTGGCTCCACATGACCAACTCGCAGGGAGAAGCTTGGCATAGTCTCTGGACCTCTCCAGGGTAGGTAGCAGTAACCACTGGGAGAAGGAGTGGAGCCCAAGGAGCCACTCAGTGAACTGGGGAGAACAGCTGTCAGAGCCCTGCATAGAAACCTCAACAATGCTGGGATTCTTCACTCAGATATCTTGGGAAGTGAGATTTTGGAGTCTCCTGCTGACTGCTAAGAACCTACTATTAATACCCAAGCTATTGTGCTGTGACCTATCTGTCACCTAGGTGTGTCTCAGGTAGCTGTCCTGCTGAGGATCAGTGGCCACTTAAGTATCATTTGTACTGAAGATGGTGATAGGGAATACCTATGTACCACCTGCCCTGAGTCTCTTTATGTTACCTTAGGAGCTGCTTAGACAGTACCTCCACAAAGAAGCCTTCTTGGACTCATATATAAAATAGATGTGTGTGTACACACATGAATCAATCACTCCACACACACACATGAATCACTCCACACACACACACGAATCACTCCACACACACACACACACGAATCACTCCACACACACACATGAATCACTCCACACACACACACGAATCACTCCACACACACACACGAATCACTCCACACACACACACGAATCACTCCACACACACACACGAATCACTCCACACACACACATGAATCACTCCACACACACACACATGAATCACTCCACCTCTCTTGTTATATCATGATGTGTTTTATGTGTGCATGTGCATTTATTATTAGCCCTGCATCTTCCTGACCAGCAACTAAGACCGCTTTCTTCCCTCTGTAACTGAGTGTAACTCTGTAACACAGTGGTCACTGGGTAAATAGGAGCACCCCTTGTGACTGAAGGGGCCCTTGGCTTGGGAAAGGAAATACAGAGGGAGCGAGTACCTGGCAAACTTGCATGTGAGTTAAACTGCTCTTTCAGTTTGGATTCTAGGGCAAAGGCACACAGGTTCCATTGAGGAAAGGCCATGAGGTGTATATAAAAACAGTGAGTACCTGTCACCACCTACGGAACTCTCCCCTCTGTCGTCCCTGAACCTCTGCCCTCCTCCCTGCTACCTTTCATACATCAGGAGGCTTTATGGGCCAAGGAAATGAGAAAATATTCACAGAGGAGGTGAGATCCAAATGATCTTCGATCAGTATTTTAAGGCCATATGTCATTTCTAAGTCAACAGAGCAGGAACAAGTATAAACATCCCAGGTTTCTGTTCCAGTTAAATAGCTTTCATGCAGCCCTCCTAATCTTCATGCTTGCCATCATTAGCACAGATAACTTAGATTTGTCTATTTTCAGCCATAATTCTTGAGTTGAGACTGAAAATATTATTTCTCCATTCCAGGATGAAGTCAACCAGATTATGGAGACCAATCTGTGGCTGCGTCACGTATGTGTCTCTCCCCTTTGGACGGTGGAAGAATGTGTCCACTCGATGATAAAGCCACCTGCATTAACTTTTTCACTCCCCAACCTATGATAGATAAAGAATATCCTTTGCCATGCAATCTTCTAATCCTTGGGTCCGCTCTGATTGCAGCTAGCTTAATAACAGGCAGCACCTGGGCAGAGCCTGGTATCTGAGATGCAACCCTCTGGCCTTTCTACTTGAAGCTCCCAGTTCTCTTCGTATCACTTACTGAAGTCCCAAGTCTGGTGCTTTCTTTCCTCTTTGATAGCTCCAGGAGGTCAGCGGGTTGAGGTCTGGAGAACGTATGTTACATAATCACCAGCTGGTTTTTGACAAGTTATACCACCTCTGCTCTTAAAAGTCTGAATGGTGTACATGGTGTTCGTAATGGATTCATCCACATGCAAAATTATGATTTTATTGGCAAAAATGAGTTATTACTCCAATTTGAACAAAGTCCATGAAACACGATGTAAAACCTTAGCCAGTTAGCATGTTATAGATATGCCAAAATCAGCTCAGCTATTTAGCCCCCTGTGCCCATGGCTATAATTCCCTACTTTTGATAAAAATTGATGTATTCATCAAAAATATCTTACTTTTTAATCACGAAAATTATGGAACCAATATAAACATTTGGGGAAGTTATGAATCCTTTCTCCAAAGGGATTCTTATTCATTTTTAAAAGTGGAATGGGCTTGTAGGGGGGAATGAAGAAAGAGGGGTTGGGATGGGGTTCAGAGAGGGTAACTGGACACTAATCAGAATGCCCAATTTATACCTATGAGGTTGCTAAAGAACGAATTTAACAAACACTAAAATCAAAGTATAACCACCACCTCGAAAACCAAGTTCTACTTCTTTTAGATCTGGAAGGACTACAGACTGTGTTGGGATCCAACAGAGTATGACGGCATCGAGACACTCCGTGTTCCAGCAGACAACATCTGGAAGCCTGACATTGTCCTGTATAACAAGTATGTATACCTAGACAGATTCACAGTCGATTTTCAAAATCTTTTGGCCCTGGTGACCCACAGCAGAGGGACACACAGTGCTGCTAACAGTGTGTGGTTTTGCTTCCAGTGCCGTTGGAGACTTCCAGGTCGAAGGCAAGACCAAAGCTCTTCTCAAGTACGATGGTGTGATAACCTGGACCCCGCCAGCCATCTTTAAGAGTTCTTGTCCTATGGACATCACCTTCTTCCCATTTGATCACCAAAACTGCTCCCTGAAGTTTGGTTCCTGGACTTACGACAAGGCAGAAATCGACCTTCTCATCATTGGCTCTAAAGTGGACATGAATGATTTTTGGGAAAATAGTGAATGGGAAATTGTTGATGCCTCTGGCTATAAGCATGACATCAAGTACAACTGCTGCGAAGAGATTTACACGGATATTACCTACTCCTTCTACATCAGGAGGCTGCCCATGTTTTACACCGTCAACCTCATCATCCCTTGCCTCTTCATTTCCTTTCTCACCGTGCTGGTCTTTTACCTTCCTTCCGACTGTGGCGAGAAAGTGACTCTTTGCATCTCGGTTCTGCTTTCTCTGACTGTCTTTTTGCTAGTGATTACAGAGACCATCCCATCCACGTCTCTTGTGATCCCACTTGTGGGTGAGTATCTACTGTTCACCATGATCTTTGTCACGCTGTCCATTGTGGTGACCGTGTTTGTGCTGAACATACACTACAGGACCCCAGCAACACATACCATGCCCAAGTGGGTGAAGACTATCTTCCTTCAGGTCTTCCCCTCAATTCTGATGATGAGGAGGCCTCTGGACAAGACACAAGAGGCAGGTGGTGGTAAAGACCCCAAAAGCCATACCAAGAGGCCTGCCAAGGTCAAGTTTACTCATCGAGGAGAACCCAGACTTCTAAAGGAATGCCACCACTGCCGAAAATCAAGTGAGATAGAGCCTGGCAAGAGAAGGATAAGTCAGCAGCCTGCACAGTGGGTGGCAGAGAATTCAGAACACTCGCCAGATGTTGAAGATGTGATCGATAGTGTTCAATTCATAGCAGAAAACATGAAGATCCACAATGAAACAAAGGAGGTAAAAGTGGACCCCTCTTCTCCAGCCAGCTACATCCCTAGCAGGCCTACAGGCTCTTTGGAGACTAGTCAGAGCATCAGTGGGAGTTATGTATGTGGAACAGTCAGGCAACTTAGAACAGCTCTGTTATCATGCAGCCTTGGGGTACTTGGGTTAGAGTTTAGGGAACTACAGTGAGATGATATATGTAGCCCTACAACAAATCTTCAGCCTGTGTTTACTTACGGTGAGATCTAGCTACAATACACATGTGGACAAGTTTGCCTCATGGAATAAGCCTCTGACACATTGAACAGTGACAAAGTGGGGGGGGGAGACTATAGAAATAATTAATAAAATCTCAGCAGTGGGTTTGCTACCTGCTCTAATGGTTTATGTTCCCAAATGAAACACACACACACACACACACACACACACACACACACACACACACAGTCTTTATACTTTAATATGCCTTATACAGTACAATAGCTGAGCCACTGCCTAACCTCCATGCTGTCAATATACCTCCCACCAATAATCTCAGGTTATTACTTACTAATTCTATCTTCTGTCTTGACTGCCCTATACCCAGTTGGGCAGCCCTCTGGGCTACACTCTCCCAACTCCACATGGTGGCCGTGTCTCTCTGTCCTGCACTCTTCTCAGACATGGCATCTCTCCTCTCCTCCACACTCTCCCACCGTGATGGGTCTTTCTCCTCCTCCACCTCCTCCACCTCCTCCTTTCTTCCTGCTCCTTCTCCTCCTCTGCCCTACAACTGGGAAATCCTAAAATCTCCTCCTCTGTCTCTTCTCTCCAGCTATTAACTGGTGGCATCTTTATTTACCAATCAGAAACAACTGGGGGCAGGCTCCCAGCAGTTACAAGCTGACATTCACACACAAACAGTTTTATGGGGAACATAATTAGCATCGTAATACATGCAGCTACAGAGACTGCCCAAGGGAAAGAAGAACTGACAGTGGTACCGCCTGCAGGTGCAGTGGAGAAAGATGTGAGCCCTTAGCAGTCAGAAGCGCTGGTCAGACTTCTTCTACTAGAGGTGAACACATGAATTAAAGGCATCTTGGAGATGTGCTCAGCATACACACATTCCGCTCCTGTGTCCCATACCCTAATGCCAAGAACTTGGCTACTCCTTCCCCAAAGCAAGTGCTCAAAGAAATCATGCCAGCTGTCCATGTCACCACTTGGCTGAGGTTTTGAAAAGCTCTTGCCAGGTGTCTGGAGTCGCTTCATAACTATAGCTCCCAACATCTGTAACTCACAGGGAAAGACTATCAGGAACCCCCAAACACCCTGTATATATACTGGGAGACACTGAGAATGCCTGTCATAGCACATCACAGGACAGCAATGGCCGGTGAGCTCACCTCTAGGCTAGCATCTTTTAGAATTCAGGAAGTACACTTACTGTTGATTTATCAGGCCAGGCAAGCCCCCTAATATACAACCCACAGAGACCATAGCAGAAGGCTAGAAGTTTGAAAATGGGAAGATTCCAGATATGCAATTAGCTCTCCCTGTTAGCATCACTTAGCAGCCTAGAGGTGGCTTATCCCTGTGGGGGGGATCCTCAGCTGTACCCCAAGATTCTCCAGCCTGTCCCCTCACTGCTTCATATTCAGATTCCCCAAACAGCCAGGCTCTCCTGGTGCACACGCGACAAGAGCTTGACTCCCAAGCAGATACTTTGTGGGGAGTGTCCCTGGAGTCAGGAAAGGACCTTTATCACAGGAAAGAGACCACAAAAGTCTTTGACATAGTTCGTAGCCATCTCTGTGAGTCACCAATGATGCACATCTACCCTCCTTAGACAATGAGTGCCACATAGGACACATAGGTGGGCAGGCAAACATAACAGCAATACTTGGTTTTCAGAAAGGATTGGAGAAAATGGCTTTGGAAAAAATATTCATGAAACATAGCCTGCTTCCTTACGGTCTTGGTTTTGAAAGCTAGCCTTGATCCTTTGTTTGTATTTCAGGTAGAAGATGACTGGAAATACATGGCCATGGTGGTGGACAGAGTCTTTCTTTGGGTATTTATAATTGTCTGTGTGTTTGGAACTGTGGGGCTGTTTCTACAACCACTGCTTGGGAACACAGGAAAGGCTTAATTGGTATTTTCCTCTTACCTTCTGAATCCTTTAGATGCTGTGGTTTTGCTTGTTTGTTTGGATTTTTTGTTTGTTTGTTTGTTTTTGAGACAGGGTTTCTCTGTATAGCCATGGCTGTCCTGAAACTTACTCTGTAGACCAGGCTGGGCTCGAACTCAGAAATCTGTCTGCCTCTGCCTCCCAAGTGCTGGGATTACAGGCATGTGCCACCACTGCCCAGCCAGATGTTGTATTTTTTTCTGAACTACTTACTGCAAGAAAGGAACAACTATACAGTCTCCTAAACCAAGACAAGAAAGGGATGGGCACTGCTGCAACCTTAGGTGTTTTACCCCCTTGGAGCCCAGAACTGGCAGTGGTCCTATGCTAGGAGGACTGAGTCAATTCTCTATGATTTGTCTCCTTTGTCTTGAGAAACACAAAGGGCCCTCCTGGAGCTAGGCCCATAGCCAAAGTCAGGCCACACTGAAAGGTGATTGGCTTGTATCTGAAGCTCCTGCTGGTTATTTCAGTGATGGGTATAGCTAGCCAGAAACTCAGGAATGCATCTGATATTTGCAACACACCTGTCTGCTACTGGACCCTACTTTCTTGTGCATGTCTCTGTGATGTCACTCACACTATTATCTGACATGTGCAGTGGTCAAAGAAGAAAACAGATAGCATTTCCCTTAGCAGACTATTCAATCCGTGATACTATTGGCTTTCTGTCAGTGTGAAAATCACTGAGATGATAGACGTAAAAAGATGACGTTTATATGAGCTCACCATCTTGGAGGACTTAGCCCATGATCACTAGGCCCCGTTGCCTCTAGACCTTTGATGAGGCAAAGCATCATGCCTAGTAGAGGATGGCTGTCCACTTCATGATAGCTACAAAGAAAGCAGAGAGAGAGAGAGAGAGAGAGAGAGAGAGAGACTAGAGTGCCAATATTCCTTTCACAGGCACACCTCAATGACTCAACATCTTCCTACAAGGCCTCCCATCTTAGAAGCTCCACTGTCTCCAAATAGTATGGAGGAATCAGTCTCTAACACATGTCCTTGAAGGTGATCCAAACCGCAGAAGTATTGTCCTGGCAGGACATTTGACTGACCCCAGTACTGTGCTAGGTGCTACAAGGGGTAACATAGAGTCTTTCTCTTATAAAGTTACAGCCTTTTAGAAAAGTCATGTATACAAAGAGCTATAGGATCAGGTAGTGGAGAATATAGTTAGAGCAACCCAAACAGGAGAAACCAGTTGGGCAAACCTAAAACCACTCTTGTGTTTCAAATAGATATCTGTGTAGCTTTTTCCCATGAGCCCTTCACTAGCTCACTGCATGAAGATGAAATAAAATCAATATGAAATTTTAATCTTGTGCCATTTGGAGCCATTTCTTTTCTGAGTGAGAGAACAGTGGGAATTGTGTTGTGTTCCACTTCCATTACTTGTTTGTGTGGCTGTGGCAGCCTACAGAGGTATTAGACAGCCACTCATAAAAAAAGGGCAGGGGGGGGTGTTTTCAGTTCCAGTTTTTCTCTCCTAGCAAGTCATGCTTGTTCATGTGCATAGTTAATTTCCTAGTTCCAATTTTACCTTCTAATCCTGTTGTCTCAATACAATGTCAGCAATATTTATCAAGGCATGGATGATGTAATGTCATCCTTTCAGGGTGAGGCTACAGAGGCAGCACTATCTCTCACTGGGTAGCTTTATGATGGGTGGGCGGATTGACGTGCTCTGGTTCATACTGGACAATATGAAAAGGATCTCTGAGATCCTCAGGGATGCTAAGTACACAGGACTTCCCACAAATCCTCTTCAGGTTGAGAACCACCTTGACGTGTGCTATAATAGTGGTCTAGCTACACCAGGAAGATGCCTTGGGTGGTTCCTCCAACCTCCTGTAGATCTAGGTGGCCAACCATGTGGCCCGGGGCGGGGGGGTTGTTGGTTCATTTTTGTTTTGTTTTGTTTTAAATTAGGACATTTGTGTTGTTGGGCTACAGAGGTTCTTCATACACTGTGCAAACAAATTCTCCATAAAATGTTAGCATATACATTTTGTGAATTGCATTGTAAGAAAAGAAAGTTGAGGTTAACCTTAAGCAGGGGCCAGAGGAAACTCATCTGAATGTCTCATGCTGGAGTGTTCTTTAATGCTTGATAATACTTCATACTTTCTAGCTCAGCTTCATAGAAATTATCTAGCAATTATCAAAACATTCTATATTAAACTAGCAATACACCTTTAAAAGGAAGTGTACCATGTTTTGGGGTGGGAAGGAAGTCACAACATTTATTCAGAATAATGGAAGAAAGTATGGGCTGAAAATGTATAAAGGAGCATGAAATAAGCTCTGAAATACATATTTGAGGTTTTTAATTTTTAGAATAGTCCTTGGTCACTATCCACCTTGTTCATTGAGGCAGGCCTCTCAGTCAAACCAGAGTTCACTGATGTGGCTGGCTAGTCTACTACCAGTTCGTTCCAGGAATGGCCCGTATCTGTTTTCTAAGACTGGAGTTACAGGCAAGCTGTCATACCCACCTGACATTCACCTGTGTTCCAGGCATCCAAACTTCAGTCTTCTTTCTTGTAGAGTAAGAACTTTGACTGCTGAATCACCTCTCTAGCTAACCAATTTTTGTTATACCAGTCTGAGCAAGTTAATCATCCAGTCATTCTTCCCCACTGATTCATGATTCATTGCCCCCCCCTCTCTCTCTCTCTCTCTCTCTCTCTTTCTTTCTCGTATACACACACAAACATATAAACACAATTTCCAGCTGATGTTTAAAAATGTCTCAAGTCGAGGCTGGAAAGATTACTAGGAATTGAGCTGCTCAGGCAGCTCATATCCACCTATAGCTACAGCTCCAAAGCATCTGATGGCCTTTTCTTTTATCTTTTTCCTTTTTTTAAGATTTTTATTGATTTTATATATGTGAGAACACTGTCACTGTCTTCAGACACACCAGAAGAGGGCATCAGAACCCATTACAGATGGTTGTGAGCATGTGGTTTTTGGGAATTGAACTCAGGACCTCTGGAAGAGCAGTCAGTGCTCTTAACCACTGAGCCATCTCTCCAGCCCATTTCTGTCCTCCACAGGCATGCATATATGCAGCATACATCTGTATACACACACACACACACACACACACACACACACACACACTTAAATAAAAACAATAAAGCTAAATCTTTAGAAATGCCTAAAAGGCTACTGTGCCTGTCCCAGTGAGTAGGGAATGACATTATCTCTCCAGACCTGGGAACCAAGGACACTAAGCTCCTGTGTTCTGTGAAGCAAGTTGATACAGAACTTTCCATGTCAGAATGACCATATGACTGACACAAACCAAGACTCTCTTGAGCGTTTTTATTTGGGATCCTAGTGTTGGAAGGATGAACAACACAGCCTTACACAAAGGAGCATCAGTCCTATTAGGGTGAAGTAGGGAGATTCTTACGGCTTTGTGACACTGAAAGTGATTTTATAATTGATTTATTTTATGTACATTGGTGTTTTGCCTACGTTTTTTGTCTGTGTGAGGATATGTTAGATTCCCCGGAACTGGAGTTACAGATAGTTGTGAGCTGCCATGTGGTTGCTGGGAATTGAACCTCTTAACCTCTGAGCCATCTCTCCAGCCCCTCTGAGAGTGATTTTAAAGTTGAAGAGTATTATAATCTGTTAATCAGACTGACTATATCCTGTATTAGTTACTTCCTTGACTACTACAATTGTGTATTTGACAAGAATCAACTTAATGAATGAAAGATTTGGTTTTGCTTTTAATTGGCTATAGTCTATCATGGCGGGGAATCATGGCAACAGGAGGGTGGGGCAGTTGACCACATTGCCTCCAGGATTAGGAAGCAGAGAGATCAGGAAATTCGGCTGGATAAGAAACCTCAAGCCCCATCCTTAGAAAACCATTTCTTCAAACTAGGCCATATTAACTGTGTTCAAATGCATAACCTAGGGGTTCTCTTCATATCCAAATGACAATAAAAGACGTCTTCCTGGGGCTGTTTCTAGGTTACTTGATCTGTTTATCACACTGTTGCACGTTCTTCTGGATACCATCAGATACTATAATCTTCAGGTTTGTCTGAATCCCCCTTGCTGCCCAGGACAGAGGTCATCCTCAAGGGCTCTAGTGCATGTCTGACTCTGCAGAGGACTGAACTGATTTTTCTGCAGAGCCTTGATGATCCATATTAACTGCTCTCTGATAATTGTTCAAAGACTATATTCATGAGTCAAAGATATAACCCCACTTTTATTTTCACTGTTATTTTATTGGCATACTGAACAGAAAGTATAGTGAAGAAAAACTGCATGTCAGGTTAAAGAGAAATAGCCGTCATCATAATTAAGTGAACTCGTTTTAATACACAACACTACTTACTTCAGAGATAGGACTTTGAGATCATCTAAAAGTCCATCTCAACACTGTACTTTGGAAATTACAGTGGTCCATGTGTCTAATTAGATACCATCTTTACAGGGTTCAAGACCATGGGTATTATAATTTGGCTGTGTACCTTGGCCACAGGCTGTGCTACTCAGCTTACTATTAGACACAGTGATGACATCAAACTGTCACCATCTGATTTCAGTAATTAATCATAACAATAATGACATGGCAGCTAGAGAACATGAGTGCTCATAGGCTGCAAAATGGGTTCATATTACCTTCTGTGACGTATTCTGGCCAATGATAAGAGAGCAGAAGTACAGTCAAGATGCTGTTGTAATGTTAGACCACAGGAAAGTCAAGGAACAAAGGAACAAGGCAGATGACATCTGAAGCAAGCAGACTCAGAAATGGAAAGGTGAGACATTCTTGGTGATAGCAGAGTTTTTCCTCCCATGAAAACCATTGCCAAGAAAGAGACTGAAAAGGATTTAGAAAGCATAACAATATGACCCTGCTCCAGGTCCTGTCTCAGACTGTTAACTGCAAAGCTAAAGTACATCTGAGGCAGAAAAATCTCAATAAACTGTTTTGTTAAACATGACAATATTGTTTTATAAATGTTCTCATGTAAGAATTCTTTCAAGATGCACATTGAAAACGATGCACAGAGCTAGAAATGTTGGGACAGGCCACACAAGAGGAAGCCATGCAGATAATCCAACAAAACACTTCTGGTATCCAGAAGTTGCCATGGAAGCTTCCAAAGAGTGAGGCAACCAACAAGCCTACCCAGCTATGACATTGATAAACTACATCAATGACAAGCAAGCCATGATAACCCTAAAGGTTCAGTAGCGGCATGCATAACTTGGTGGTAACCAACAATTCTCTAGTTGGACTTAAAACCCATTCAACAAGAGGAAAATAATGCCTGGTGCTGAAAACCTACATCATACTAGTGAAGTCATGGTTACTGGAGAAGATTCACAACACAAATTTTCCAAGCCAGCATAATCTCTAAAACAACCTGTAAACATTTGTCCTTGCACCCACAGATAAGTATAGGCTTCACCCCTCATCAAGGAAACGTCTCTTTATAATAGACACAACTACAGAAAACCACAACCAATCAAAATGCAGAGTGATGAAGTCCAGTCCCAATTGATACACCTACAAAACATTCTCATGCTGAAAACTCTGGTCTATACCAAAGAGAGAGTAAGGATTGTAAGTGCCAGAGGGTCAGTGAATGTGCTGTGGGATTACGTCTCCTAGAATATCAGAAGCCACATCCATAGTCTTACCAATGTGTGCTCAACAAGGATGACACCAATAAGCATGTCTAACTGGACAGGGGGTAGGAGGTGTGAGCTTCAGCCGCACACAAAATCCATAGGTAACTGAGGAAAGCTGAGAAGAGGAGAGATGCTCTTCCCCAGGGAAGACTATCCCAGCTGCTTGTGCAGCGCCAAATGATCAAATCTGAAATCATACGTGCAGGTAAGATTATACAGACTAAACAGGTTATATTTAGGAATATATATATATATATATATATATATATGAATATAAAAAACATATATGTATGCAATAACAATTAGTGGACAAAAGAGATCATAAGTTTGAAAGAGTGAGGAGTATACATAAGAGTTTGGAGGGAAAGAAGAAATAGTATACTTAAATTTTATATATTTATATTTTTATATTTTATATATATACTTTTTAAAAAATTTTTTGCATTCTAGTTGTTGTCCCCCTCCATGTCCACCCTCCCACAGTTCATCATCCCATTCCTCCTCCTCCCTGTCTCCAAGAGTATGTTCACTCTGTCCCTCACCAGGCCTCCTCACTCCCTGGACCTCAAGTCTATTGAAGGTTAGATGCATCGTCTCCCACTGAGACCAGACCAGGCAGTCCTCTGCTGTATATGTGTCAGGGACCTCAGACCAGCTCATGTATGCTGCCTGGTTGGTGACTCAGTGTCTGAGAGATCTCAGGGGTCCATGTTAGTTGAGATTGCTGGTATTCCTGTGGGATCACCCTCTTCCTCAGCTTCTTCCAGCCTTTCCCTAACTCAACCACAAAGGGTCCCTAGTTTCAGTCCAATGGTTGGGAGTAAGTATCTGTGTCTGTCTCAGTCAACTGTTTGTTAAATTATACTTTTTTTAAAAACCTTCTAGTGTCTGGTTTAATAAAAATGCATTAAATAAGCCTTGTCTACACACTCAGACTATTAGACACATTGGGAATGTGATGGAGATAACACAGGCACAGGTAAGACACAAGCCCTCATTGAACAGAACAATTGAGAGCAATCATGTTTGGAATCACATAGTGCAAAGAGAAATGCCAGAGACAGGGAAGACCATGGAGTTGTGTTTTGTGAAAACCACCTCAGGGAGTGAAGGCTGAGAACTGAGAGCCAAACAGGGAGGTCAACTCAAGAAAATGTCCATCTGTACAGGTCTTCCAACACCCACGGATTAGGATAGACTAGCAAATTTTGCCCACAGATTTTTCTTCTTATACATGTGAAGTTAAAATGTCTTCACTTTTCCTTTGTACTCGTGTGTGTGTGTGTGTGTATATATATATATATATATATATATATATATATATATATATATATATATATATAAAGAGAGAGAGACTCTGTGTGTGCACACACATATACTAAGGCATTTAGTGGGGTGGTGGTGAAGGATACCTAAATGGAAGTCAATTCTCTCCTTCCACCAGGCGGGTTATGGGTGTTGAACTCAGATCCTCAGGTTTGGGAGATGCTGCCTTTACATACTTAGCCCTCTCTCCACCCTTAAGAGTTCCTTGCTTTAGCATTTTCCTTTGGAATACTCTCCCAGGAACATGGTGATAAGTAAACATTCATTCTTTTCTATATTTGAAATTATTGTCATCTTCCACTTTAGCTGGTAGTAAAAATAAGCCACATGCATACACTGAGGCTTAATCTTTTCTCTATTTGATTCAACAGAAAATATTTGTTGTGGGAAATGGCTCATGCTGGCATTTTCCAAATGTAAAGCTAAGTTCAGATCCAAACACTTTTTCTAGCATTGATACTGCACTTTTCCTAGCATAATTACATGTCAAACGTGATGAGTTAAAACCTGAAGGAGGGGGAATAATAACTATTTGTCCTTATATCCACAGTATCAGTCAGGAAGTCATAGCTAAGCCTTGATTTTTATCACAATGTGTTTCTGCAAAGTCTATCCCGAGGTAGCCACAGAGCAGACTACAGCCTCCCCCTCCCCCTTCACCACTACCTGCCCTGCAAGGAACAAAACTACTGTTAGGACCCGTGTTGTTCAACACTGAGGAAGTGCCATAGCAAACCTCCAAAAGATAGAGTGAGGAGAACTTCAAAAGCCATGAATCTTCACCTCGTTCTACTGATCCACAATCTAAGAAGTCCTCTAGGAGACAGCTAGTGTAAGGCCCTCAGCTCACTCCACCCGTTAACCACAAAGCTAGGACCAGCAATCCATGTGACCTAGCTCTTATCCCACTGTGTTTATTGGTTTCTTTAAAAATATATCTTGTGTGCTGGATCTTGTGGGCACACTATTGGCGGTGAAGTGGGGGAGCTGTGTAGTCTGTGCAAAGAGATCTGAGGAGCCGGAAGCAGAGGTTCTCCTTCTACTGACTGTGGCTGGGCTCAATGGGAACTCCAGACCAGGGTTTACACCATTTCCTCCACACAGGCACTTAACCACCATTTGAAGAGTCTAAGAAAGACTAGTTAGAGAAGTGTGACCAAGGGCTGAATCCACCATGGGCAGTGAGGGGTTGATGCAGGTTTGTACCAGGGTTGGAAGCGTGATCCTCGCAGTCTGAGTGCACAGACTCCCACTGCGATATCAACAAAGGCTCCTATCCTCCCTTATACATACAGACTGATACGGCCAGAGAGGAACCAGTTGCAGAGATGGGACCAAAGGCTGAGACCACACCAGAGTATACAGGCAGCATAGACTGGATTTGGGGGACAGGGATTAAAAATAAATAAATGAGGACCTGATGTTGGGGGATAGAATGAGGGAGTAGATCTAGGAGAAGTTACAGGGGAGGAATTTGGGGTAATATGTTGTATGGAATTGTCAAAGAATTAAGAAATTATTAATTAAAGAATTTTAAAAGTATGAAAGAATAGTCAACCAGTTAGTTAATAAACATGGGAAACAGGCCCAGCAATGAAAAGAAATTTTATCAGAAATTTTAAGAGGCAAAGAGAAAAAAAAATGGAGAACAGAGTAAAAGAAATAGAAAAAAATCTGCATAGTTTGAAGACATTAATCATCACATGCAGAGAGAAGGAGATGGGGAGAAAGAAGAGAAGGGGAGGGTGGAGAGAACAGAGATAGAGATGGATGGATATCTTTCTGTGGATATCTAAGACTGAAGATAAGCAAAGCTTAAGCAGTTTAGGAAGAAAAAATACAGACTACCAGGAATAAGAGAACTCAACTCTTACTGTATGTTGCAGTGATAATAATCTGAAAATAAAACCTTAGACTGGAGTTTTAAGATCTCAGAGATAAACTGTTCAGAAGAACCGTGTCTAAAATAAGACAGAGCATTGAGGGCTTCACCAACATGGAAGAACAAACTCCTTTAACAAAACCCAGGAAGGACAACAGCAACCAAAGCAATCTGATAAATATGCCCTGACAATCCTGGGGGAGCATGGGGTGGGATGAGGAAAGGGGGGAAACACAGGGAGAGGAAGGTGAAGGCAGACAGCTCTGGGAAAACCAGTTCTGTGTCGCCTTGAACAGCAATGGTCCCCATTGGCTCCTATATCTCAATAATTAGTCATCAGGAAGTGGCACTACTTGAGAAGGATCCAGAAGTGTAGCTTTGTTGGAGGAAGTATGTCACCGGGGATGTGCTTTGGGATTTCAAAAGCCCAAGTCACTCTCTCTTTTCCTGCTGCCTAAGATCCAGATGTACAACTCTAGGCTACCTCTCCCAACACCATCTCTGCCGGAGGGCCTCCATGCTTCCCATTGCAGTAAGTTATTTTGATGCAACCTTACAGCAAGCTGGAAATCACCAGAGTTCCTACCTGCATTAGAAAAGTTTGCAATGCAGTGAACAGACTTCCAATAGCACCTGCCTTAGAGAACTGCCATAGCCATTCAAGGTCATCTTCAATGAGCACTCTATTTGTGGGACATTCATTGACAAGTGGCATCTTTGACCTGTGTGCCAAGAGTCCTACCTGTGTGATTCCTGAA
This sequence comes from Tokudaia tokunoshimensis, assembly GCA_036184795.1. NCBI lineage: Eukaryota > Metazoa > Chordata > Mammalia > Rodentia > Muridae > Tokudaia > Tokudaia tokunoshimensis. The sequence goes on from BTHU01000019.1 coordinate 43,703,263, forward strand.
ACTGTTGTCACAACGTGTTCACCCACACTGCTAGGGAAGTACCACATGGCCCCAGTGTGCAGGCAAGTCACCAAGGGGCTGGGCAGATACTAGGAGTTCAGAGGATGGACAAAATCAGGGGTTTAGAGATGAACAGATAGGGGAGTCTGGGGGTGGGCAGATGCAGTAGTTCAGGGATGAGCAAATGGAGAAGTTTGGAGCCTCCCACAAAACAACATAATATGGAGACTTCTTTGAATCGCCCAAACACATCTCTAATGGCAGCCACCATCACACTAGCTCAAACCCACACTTTCTCTCAGTCCTCCGATCACAGAAGGCTCCCAGGAAAAGACAAGGGCACCACAACTGTTGCGTGCATCTCCTTTCTGTGAACATGCCAGCAGCCGTCAGTCCTAAGGTGGGATTCTCTCTGTGTATGTCTTCTAAATGGATCCAGAGAGTGGTTCCTAATGGAAACGATGTATCCACATCTTCAAGGCTGGAATAAAAATCAGGATGGAACCCAAAACGGAAGCTATCAGAAAGAGCCACAGGAAGATGCGGTCGAGAACCTGAGCCACAAATTTCCAGTCTTGCACTACCTGCAAAAGAGAAAAGAGCATCTTTCATTCAAGAGGCTGAGCAGTTTTTCTGAACTCAATCAGGGTTATAAATAAAGCAATAGTGGATTTAGGACACTTTAAAGTTTTCAAAATGTATCTACACATCACTGATGACATGGGCTTAGATCCTATCCAGTGATGTTATTTGTCTCATCTCAAGACAATAGCTTGCAAATTGCATGTTTAGGAACACTTCTCCACAGTGAAGATGTAAAACAGAAACTATGGGATTATTTGGATACTTGGAGATATGTTAATCAAACACGAATTTTAAAGCTGATTTTACTTTTATACAATGCTTCCTGGTACGCCTAAGAGAACCAATCACAAACTGATGCCTTTTTATTATTTTTTTTACTTTTATTTTTTTATAGTCCAGCCGTTGCCTGCCTCCTGACAAACTGATGTCTTTAAAGCATTTGTAATTAAGTGTCACAGGATTTTCCTCCAACTCCACAAGTGGGTGTGGCTCCTATTGATCCAGGAGACAGCACTGAGGAAGAGAAGAAATGATGGATATTATAAGAAACGGGTCTATGGACTCTTTAGTTAGGCAGAGACATTGCTGGAAAATGGGTACCAGCCTTGAGCAGCAGGTCCAGGAAATAACAAGCCATGGGCTGGGGAGATCTGTGAAAGAAGCATAGGAGCTCATCTTTCGAGGGGCAGAGTCTGGTTTTTGCACATGGTCTGAAGCTTATGGCAGTTTCACAGAAAGTTTCAAAGTATAATCAAAAGAAAGAAAACACACTCAATGGACACCACTCCAGATCTTGAAAGAAGAGGGAGGAGAGGGTTACTGGTGGAGGAAGGAGAGCTCCTTCTGTATTCTAGGGACACACAGTACCAACTTCCCAGGAATCTCACAGCTGTACTGAGTAGCAGATCCCCCCCTGAGCCTCATGATAGTTTGCCAGGGGAAACCCAAACACTGCAGAGGGAATTGCTAATCAGTCAGGTCCTGTGATCAGTATTTCCAACTGCAGTGCCTGTAAATAAGGATTTAGTAAAGATGGAACAGAACAGAAGGCCTGCCCACTCACAGGAAGGAGGCAGGCGGCATGCTGTTCTAAGTTTCCCACGTCTAGAAACAAAACTGTAGTATAAGTCACACAAGCAAGATACAGTAAAATGTTAAAATGAGCATTTTACTGCAATAATTCATAATCCCTCAGGTAATGGGATTATTAATGGTCGTGTTCCTCTTGTCTTTGAGTTTTCCAAATTATGTGTTCTGGTCATATTAAAAACCCCACTTAAGTGTTTTTATTAATATTTACAAAAGATGTAAAGAAATAAAACAGAAATTCCCCCCCCCATAGCTGAAGTGTAACTGTGCAAACTGGTATTTTTCTAGTCTCTTTTTAATTTTAATCTGTAATTGTCTAAAAAATATGATGAACAGTTAAGAGAGAAAGATAGGGGCTGGGGGTTTAGCTCAGTGGTAGAGAACCCAGTTCCTGGGTTCAGTCCTCAGCTCTGAAAAGAAAGACAGAGAGAGAGAGAGAGAGAGAGAGAGAGAGAGAGAGAGAGAGAGAGAGAGAGACCAGGCTGAACCTCTGAAGACACAGTAAAATGTAAAGCATGCTTCCAAAAACACTTTCTTAAGCCTGTGTGAGAGCCTTGGCCTAATTTTCGAGAATTTTTCGAGTAAAATGACTTAGCCCCGCCTGCAGTTGGTGTGGAGATAAAGGCTGCTTTTGTCAGGGCTTCTTCATCAAATTCTTCAAGGTAGGTTCCAGAAAAACAAAGTTCTGACAAACTAACATGTCCCACGGGATAGGAGCAGGTCTGTGCTCAGAACGGTGGTGCCTCTAAACCTTAGGCATTTCTGGTTTTGAGACAGTTTCTCAATCCATGAACCATGTTGATCTCAGACTGCTGGCATCCCCAGCTTCCTGAGTAGCCAGATTCCCAGGACGGACTCACCCAGCTTCCTTCTTGTTTTCTATAATGTGTACACTAAGTAACCAGATCCTTTTCCCTCAGTGAAGTATCTGTTCTAATTTGATTCTTTCCAGTTACTAAACACACTTCTAAACACTGGGTTTAAAAACATCATGACTGGAAGAAATGAAAATTACTATAGACCAGGGTAACCCATTTAAAGGTGTAACTGAGTTCTTGAAAACAACTGATAAACAGCGCTGAATCTGTATGTAGCTGCCTGGTTTTAGTCATTATACTTTTGTGAACTTTTCTTAAAAATTTAATGCTAAATTTCATCCAATTTGCTGGGCTTGTTCTACATGGTTTGTGTGCGGAGAGTAGCTGGCAGTGCCGTTGTTAACAAGGACCACTCTCTGCTGTAACACACACCACCATGGCGTTCCTGTGCACACCTCAGTTACAGCCTTCTCACCTCGCAGCACACTCACCTGGCTGATAAACTGTTCCTTCTTCACATGCCTCGAAATGTATCTGGTGGACTCAGAGGCCTTCTCCAGGAAAGCGACCAGGACTCTATCTCCATCAGTGGTAGGAGTCTGTTTCTTTTTCCCTGGGACTTTCCCCCTCGTGGCTGCCTTACTCTCCTTTCCATCAGGGAAAGAGAAGCGGTCCATAGGGTCCTTCATGCAAAGCCATCTCGGGAGTCTTTGCAGAAACAGCTTCTTCACCCAGGGGGCCATGGGATGGTATGTTGAGGAAGATCTGTGGTGGACATTAATTACAAAAACCGTGACGATAATAGACAGTGTGACAAAAATCATAATGAAGAGGAGGTACTCGCCAATGAGAGGGATGACTTTCGAAGAAGACGGGATTATTTCTTCAATTACTAAAAGAAACACTGTCAACGAGACCAAAACAGAGGTGGATAATGAGAGTTTTTCCCCTTCGTCAGAAGGTAGGTAAAACACCAGGACTGTGAGAAAAGACAGCCCCAGGCAGGGGATTATCAGAAAGAGGGTGTAAAACAAAGGCAGGCGTCTCAGAACAAAAGAGTAAGTAACAAACGGATAGGAGTAAAAGCCTTCTCTTCTGTTGCCCTTCATCCCCTTGGCATTGAGGATCTCCCACTCTCCGTTATCAAAAAAGTCTTTCCGGTCAACGTTTTCATTGATCAGAATGAGATCAACCATGGTACCATCGTAAGTCCAGGAGCCAAACTTCATTGAGCAGTTCTGCCTGTCAAACGGGAAAAATGTAACATCCATGGTGCAGGAACTTTTGTAGCTGGCGGGAGGAGTCCAACTGACGGTTCCACTGGATTTCACAATGGCCTTGGTCATGAGGGAGCCCTCAAAACGTCCATCAGCACTGCCACGAAGGTAGATACCCGTTAGTGGATGGTTGAACATTTACTGGAGGCAATTTATGTTGCCTTCCTTTCCTACCACAATGTCAAGTCATGCTTTACAAAGAAACCACTTGGATATACAGTGAATTATTCTACCCAAAACAGACTTTCTGCATCTGGCGTTAATCTGACCAATTTGGTCTTCTAGGACACTTACTTTTCAAAGAGAACTATGTCGGGCAGCCAGAGTGATTCCGATGGGACCTTTATTGAATTAATTCCACCATATTCTTCGGGATTCCATTGTAATTTTTGGTCTGTCCATTCCTGCATGAAAATGAATATGCAGCAACGTTATTCTGAAAATTCATTACTAGTTTCTTCAATTTTCCAGCCCATCATTTTGTTACAAAAGGGATTTTCACCCAGGTTAGAACGTGGCATCCTATCTAGGATTCAGTGTGACTTAAGGATACAGTGTAAGCCAGCCTGGCCTCTGAACCTCCACGTGCCCATGTATGAGCCAGTGAAGAGTCAATCCTCAAAGTGCATCAAAGCTAGCTCAACCAGAAACCAGGCTGCCTTTCACAGTCCCACAGGCATCAATTCGTGCCTTGTGTCTTTCCTCTTTTCTCTTAAGAAACGAACAAGAAAAGCCACAGCTGTGTGGGAAGGCATGTCTCCTGTCGCAGTACTTGGGAAAGTAAGCAAAGAGGACCATGAGTTCAAATCCTACCTGCTTTACACAATGAGACCCTTTCTAAAAAGCAATAACCAATTCTTTGGATATTGTTCAATGGGAACGTGTGATCTTGACCTGTTACTGTGAAATGTTCAAGCACGGCTGACCATTCCCAATGTCACTGTCACTTTTATACAGTGAGAATGGAGAGGGACTTAACTTTTATACTCTATCTAAATTGTTTTATAAACTCCTAATTAGCATTTTAAATTACGTCTCTAATATTCTGGGCCTCCATATGTTTCATTTTGTTTTTCTTCAAGCACTAGAAGGATCTACCCAGTTCGAGGTTTCCTGGAGAACAGTGATGCCATCTAGGTCATTAAAAAATCAAAAATTGGCAGATGGGTGACTTAATTAGATGGTAAAATACTGAAATATGTATGATGCCTTAAAAAGTACTTTCTAGATATTTGTGTTTATACCCATATCTTTGTGAGGCTCTCAACTTTGGTCAAAAAAGTTTTGTTTCCAATAGATAGTGGTCAATCTGTGGACCCATAACTGTTCAAAGTGTTCAGAATACGTGACTAGGACTGATCAGTGATAGATAGATAGATTGATAGAATATCTATATCAGCCTCTCCCAAACCCTGCCAACCCATCCATGGCTCAGGGAACATCATAGAAGAAGGGACAGGACAAGTGTAAGAGCCAGAGGTCCGGGTCGGAACAGTGTCCTCTGTACATAACAGATGATCCTCTCCTGAACTCATTGTAGCTGTGGTTGTCTGCACAAAATGTGCACAAGATGAAGCCAGTCGGTGTTCCTCTATACAAAGGGAAGGGCCCGCCAAGTTCTCACCCACCCCCCCAGTACCTGTTGATAATCGGTGGCTACTAAGGGAGAGAGGATCTGTTTTCTTTAGGGCACAGTACCTGGTAGGTAAGTCTTGTCCAGTGGATGGCCCCACAGCCATGCCTATAATTTAGGTATATAGAGACCACTAATAAGACCCAGGGTTATAGAAGACATGAGGATTATTATACATATATATAGTATATATACACAATGAGTGGGGGGATCCTGGAAACTGAGGAAGTGGGAGATGAATATAAATAAAATACACCGTCCACAAGTATGAATTTCTCAAAGAATAAATCTATAATATTTTACTTTGGATTTAATGTAGTCAGAGAGATGAAGGTTTGATTTGGTGTAGAACACCATTACATCAAACTGTCTTTTTGTATTATTTCCTGTTATTTTTGGCAAAGCAGCTTACATGGATTTGTTTGGGGCCCAAGGGACACATGTCTAGTTAGAGCTGGCATTTTCATCTGGGTGCTGCTTAAATAAATACTGATTTATTGTCTCTAACCAAGTTCTAGGATGGTGGGGGAGGAGCTACCGAGGCACCACTCCTGGCTTGGAGGTGGGGGGGGGGCGGTGGTCATTGGCAGTTGATGGCTGCTGGAGGACTAGAAGGAACTTTTCTCTGCAGTATGGCCATGGTACGTGCTTATGCCCCAGTGGATGGACTGGTACTAGTGCACATATGGGCAACGGTAATTGGATTCAGTGACTATATAAATATATGTGTGTGTGTGTGTGTGTGTGTGTGTGTGTATGGACATGACCAAGACATAAGCTTCCTATATGAAGTCTTCAAATAATAAATTAAAATATTATTTTTAAAATATAAAATAAAACTCAAAGCTCCTGATAAATAGTAGGATCTCAGCAAATGTGCTATCTCTCTACTTTAAACAAGGAGGCATGGCCTCTGGGAATTTAGAATCTAAAATAGGTAGAATAATGTATAACTATGAGAAAGCCTGCTTAGAAGACTAGCTACTTAAAAGCCAGACTAATTAAAGCATGTATGAGATTTTCTCAACACCCTCACACTTCTCTGTTTCCTTATCCTGGTTTGTAAGAGCACAGACAACTCCCTCCTTGTGACTACCTTGCGTCCTTCTGAGAGACTCTCTGAATCATCAGAGTCCAAGTCTCAGAAATGTTCATGCAGTGGCATGTTTTGTTTCCTTCGCTTTACTTTCCCCTCATTTGTCATTGAGAAGTCCGCCTGACTCTGCCTGCAGATGGTCACATGGTCAGTGCATTGCTGACTGCTAAGACTTTCCTGTCCCTCATGTGCCTCTACGTCTTCTGAAATTTTTTTTTTTTGAAAGTATAATCAGTCCACTGCTTTTCTTTTAAAAATTAGAAGGCTTGGGGTGTTTGGCTACAATCGGGTGTGTAAAGTGAATAAATAAATAAATCAAACAAACCAAAAAAATTAAATAAATGTTGAGTTGATTAAAAAACAACTAGAGGGCTTTTGTGAGCCCACCTTCAGTCTACAGTTCACAGCAAGATGCAGTCTGGCAGGTCAGTTTTCAGTGACATCTAAACCCTGATGCCAGGCCACTCTACACTCAGCCCAGGGGCTGCACTGTTAGTTCAACTTGATCAATTACTTCCCTTCCAAGATTAAACATATTTGGAAAACATACTCTGTTACATAACCCAAGGTTCAAACTCCTTTGTTCCTGAGATCTCTGCCAATGAAATGAGGGCTCCAATTCAGTTCTTTTTTTTTTTTTCAGGGTTTTTTTTTTTAATTTAATTTTATTTTATTTTTTTAATTTACATTCCAAATCACTTCCCCTTTCCCGTTTCCTCCCTCCCCGAAAGTCCCATAAGCCCCCTTCCCTCCCTCTTTTCTCCGTTCAACCCCCTCTCATTACTCTGTCCTGGCGTTCCCCTACATCCAGTCTTTCCAGGACCAGGGGTCTCTCCTTCCATCTTTTTAGAAATCTATTGATATGCTGATTGTGTCTAGGGTATTCTGAGATTCTGGGTCAATATCCTCTTATCAGTGACTTCATACCATGTGTGATCTTTTGTGATTGGGTTACCTCACTAAGGATGATATTTTCAAGTTCTGACCATTTGCCTAGGAATTTCGTGAATTCATTGTTTTTAATTGCAGAGTAGTATTCCATTGTGTAAATATACCACATCTTCTGAATCCATTCCTCCGTTGAGGGACATCTGGGTTCTTTCCAGCTTCTGGCTATTATAAATAAGGCTGCTATGAATATAGTGGAGCATGTGTCCTTATTGCATGCAGGTAAAGTCTCTGGGTATATGCCCAGGAGTGGTATAGCCGGATCCTCCGGAAGTGTCATGCCCAGTTTTCTGAGGAGCCGCCAGACTGCTTTCCAGAGTGGTTGTACCAGCCTGCAATTCCACCAGCAGTGGAGGAGTGTTCCTCTTTCTCCACATCCTCGCCAACAACTGCTGTCTCCTGTGTTTTTGATCTTAGCCATCCTGACTGGTGTGAGATGGAATCTCAGGGTTGTTTTGATTTGCATTTCCCTAATGACTAAGGATGATGAACATCTCTTTAGGTGCTTCTCAGCCATTAGATATTCTTCAGGTGAGAACTCTTTGTGGAGCTCTGTACCCCATTTTTTAATAGGGTTACTTGCCTCTCTGGAGTTTAACTTCTTGAGTTCTTTGTATATCTTGGATATTAGCCCTCTGTCGGATGTAAGGTTGGTAAAGATCATTTCCCAGTTAGTTGGTTGCCGTCAAGGTCTCTTCATAAGCCAGGCTTCACGCAGATGCAGACATCTAAGAGTTAAATCTAGAACTAGGAATTGGAGTGGAGGGAGCTGTTTTCTAAAGCCCCAAGTTGCTTCCCTGTGATTAAGGCTTGACGATGCTCTTAATGTTTAGCCGTGTGGACAGGTGACCTTAATCTGTTACATCCCATCAAAAAATAATAATTTAGATTTAACTCTTTTGCAAGATATTTGGGACTGTCCGCAAATGTGCTTTCGTAAGTTACCAGCTGGAAGAGCTGAAGATTGCTTTATCCATGGATTTTCATGAGGAATCGCTTTCTTACAACTTAAAATTCTGCTGAATGTATTCAATCATATATGCATGAAAGGGATTTGGCAGCAAAAGAATTTAAGCTACAAAGTTTTTTTTCCAAAAATAAAATAAAATAATATTTGTCTAGGATTAAATAATGTTGAAAGGGATTTGAATGTAAAATCATCTAAAAGATTTTCTGTGGTCAAATTTTAATACACTAATGTTATTAGAAACTAGTTCATGCCTAAAGCAACATGGCTTTCTTTTTTAAAAGATTTATATGGATACTATCAGTGGAGCTGCTGGGACAGGAGTCTTCCCTTCCGGTTGCCATTTACACCAGGGAGCCAGGCAGCTCCACAGACTTCTGTGCACAGCCCTCCAGGAGAGGGTGATCTCCCAGAAGAGCTTTCACTTCTGAGTGCGGAGGTGAGATCTCCACCTTCTCTCTGGAAGGGAACAGCTAGGAGAACACAGGGCATACTATCAGTGGAGCAGCTAGGACAGGAGTCTTCTGGCTGCCATTTGCAGCAGGGAACCAGGCAGCTCCACAACCTTCTGTGCATAGCCCTCCAGAAGAGAGTTTGTCTCCCAGAAATACAGACACAGGCTTACAGGCCCATAGGAGGGGCAAGCTCCAGCCAGAGACAGCAAGACCAACTAACACTAGAAATAACCAAATGGCAAAGGCAAGCACAAGAACCCTACCAACAGAAACCAAGGCTACTTTGGCAACATCAGAGCAAGCTCTGGATACCCCAACACAGCAGAAAATTAAGAGTTGGATTTAAAGTCTCATCTCATGATGCTGTTAGAGGACATCAAGAAGGACATAAATAACTCCCTTAAAGAAATACAGGAGAACATGGGTCAAAAGATAAAAGCCCTTAGAGAGGAAACACAAAAATCCCTGAAAGAAATATAGGAGAGCATGAGTGAACTGGTAGAGGCCCTTAAAGAGGAAACAAAAATAATCCCTTAAAGAATTACAGGAGAACACAAACAAACAAGTGAAGGAACTGAACAAAACCATCCAGGATCTAAAAATAGAAGTAGAAACAATAAAGAAATCACAAAGTGAGACATCTCTGGAGATAGAAAATCTTGGAAAGAATTCAGGAGTCATAGATGCAAGCATCAACAACAGAATACAAGAGATAGAAGAAAGAATCTCAGGGGCTGAAGATACCATAGAAAACACTGACTCAACAGTCAAAGAAAATGCAAAATGCAAAATCTCCTGAGCCAAAACATCCAGGAACTCCAGAAGACCCAACCTAAGGATTATAGGTATAGAAGAGAGCCAAGATTTCCAACATAAAGGTCTACTAACTATCTTCAACAAAATTATAGAAGAAAACTTCCCTTATCAGAAAATGATTGTAATTCCTCTTTCAATCAATTTAGTAATGTTTTTTATGTCTACCATTTAATCTGTATAATTTTCCATGAAATAATCATTTTAACATATTTTTCTATATATTTCTTGAATTTTATCAGAAATATTTTTGTTGTAGATCTTCAATTTCATCAGAAAGTGTTTATAATCCCACTTTCAATCAACTTAGAAATATTTTATGCCTACCATTTCATCTGTAATTTTCCATGATAATCTTCAATTTTAATGTTATTTTATATTTTTCTACAATTTTATTAGAAATATTTTCCATGTAAATCTTTAATTCTATAATAAAATGTTTCTACTTCCTTTTTCAATTAATTTAGCAATGTTTTTATGTCTACCATTTTACTCTTTAATTTTCCATGAAAATTGTCAATCTTAATGTGTTTTTCTATATACTTCTTCAATTTTGTCAGAAACATTTTCCATGTAAATCTTTAATTTTATCATAAAATGTTTTTACTTCCTTTTTTTAAATGTAAAAATGTTTATTCACAAACCTTGAGAGGTTACCATTCCTTCAGAAAATTCTTTATGAACAAATAGCCAAGAAAATTACAACAGTAACTTATGCCAAACCAAAAACATACATCTGATGTAATGTAAACCTTAAAAAGCATCAACACAGGCAATGTGAATATAGAGTATCTTTAAATTATTTCCATGACAAACCTACAATTTAAATTTTAAAATAGATATAAATAATAGCATAACCTAATGCATATTTACATATCAAAGTATATTTTTTTTGTATGAGATTTAAAAATGACAAAATTACAGATGTCATCGTATAGCAGTTCAAATATCGAAAGGGTCACATAAGTTTTCACGTACAGCAAGAACATTACTATTTCTACCTGGACCTTCCTATACTGTTGAAAGCATGCACCATCGCTGCTCCGGAGAGAAAAAGAGCAAGGGAGACAGAAGACAGTGTGCTTGCCAAAGTGACACTCAGTCCTAGGCCAAACCAAGGAATGCAGTTAGGACACATTTCCCAGCCCTGGCCTTCTCTAAGATTCAGTCAGGGGTCATCAACACGCTGACATATTAGTTCCATCCCACAAAGGGCCTCGTACTATAAGGCAAAGGAAAGGTCAGTACAATCAATGGGACCTTTCACATCAGAAAGGATTGGATGTACTTTGAAATACCCGTATTTTAGTATTTTCTTAAATCATTCACAGAATATGTTCTGTGTAAAAATCTTTCAAAGATCATTCACTGAAAATATAGAATTTTAAAAAAATGAAACTGAAAACTTAAAATCTCAATTCAAAACCAATATAGCGGCATGTAAAAGGAAGTAAAAAAATTAAATATATATTTTTATGTATTAGTTTTAATTATGACCAACTGAAAGTGTCCATACTCTGGAAGTGTCTTTAATGTGTGTGCATGTGTGTGTGTGTGTGTGTGTGTGTAAGGAAGCCCACACATCAGCACGTCATCTCCAATTACTGCTGCCTACTAGACGTGAAAAGTAAAGTAACCAAAGGAAACGTTGCTGGAAGGAGTCTGCTGGAAGGAGTCTGCCGGAAGGAGTCTGCCTTCCCAGGGAATCCATCATCCCTCCTCATGCTGCCTGCACAGATGCTGAGAATTAACAAAACATACTTTTAGATTTAGTTCTATAATAAGATAGGCTTAGTAAAGCAATCAAAGTAAAACTGATATAGACTTAAGATGCAGAACTCGACCAGGTGAACGAAAAGGCATGAGTGTTTGATATGTCAGAATCACTGAGTCAGTCCTGGGACGCAGAAGGCAGATGTAAGGTCACACCTGACTGAAGCACTCAGCTGTCCCTCCACTCTTGCTCCTTCTAGGAAAACGAGCATTTGTCACGTGGTTTTTTTGCTGCCTTAACAAAAAGCCTTGGCATGCCACCTGTACATTCTAGTTGCTTTTTAACATTTGGTGAGTAAGGTCACAGTTTCATCCTATCGGATCTGCTGGTCTGTATCAGACTGCTTGATGGCAGAATCTGACACATCTAACACAGGGTTCACAAACCCGGAGTACTCAGAGATGCCATTGTCCTTCATCTCGGCACTGACAAAGTCGTTCTCCCACTCCAGCCCATTGGAGTCTTCCGAGGCGGACGTGGGGTTGCTGCCCTTCTTGCTGCTGGACTTCAGTGCTGCCCGCAGGATGTCCTCCTCTGTCTGGAGCGCTCTCTCATGGGCAGCATCCTATTCATTCCTTCTTCATCTTCCGACTCCAGGTCTAAGGAGGTGCTGTCGTCATTTCCACTAGTTGATTTGGTTTTGGTCATTGGGTCACAGCTGCTTTTAGTATTTGGGGTCAGCACTGTGGCGTCAGATGAGAGTCTACTACTCCGAAAAACTTCGTACTGGGACTTTATATTTCTTAAGGATGATTCGAAGTCGTCTTCTGGTCCTGCACTTTGAGAGTCTCCACTGCTAGGATGACAGCGCTGAGCAACTCTCTGCTTTTCTTGCTCCAGGAGCTTTCGCTGCCTTGCTGCCCTGGCTGCTTCACGCTGGGCAGCGTATAAAGCTTCTTCTAGTCTTAACTTCTCCTCTTGTAAGGCTAACTCCCTCTGGATTTTCCTATCCACATCTTTCTGCTTTTCAGCAATAGAATCATAATACCTCTCTTGTAAGTCAACGATTTCTTCCTCAGTAAGTGGCCTGTGGCTGCTTCCTGGGCTCTCCCCACTCGTCACTCTCCACAAGATTCTCAAACTCTATGGTCAAGTGTTCTCCTCTTGGGCATGTTCTAAAATACTTTGACCTGGCGTTCCCCTACATCCAGTCTTTCCAGGACCAGGGGTCTCTCCTTCCATCTTCTTAGAAATCTATTGATATGAGGATTGTGTCTAGGGTATTCCGAGATTCTGGGTCAATATCCCCTTATCAGTGACTGCATACCATGTGTGTTCTTTCGTGATTTGGTTACCTCACTAAGGATGATATTTTCAAGATCTGACCATTTGCCTAGGAATTTCGTGAATTCATTGTTTTTAATTGCAGAGTAGTATTCCATTGTGTAGATATACCACATCTTCTGAATCCATTCCTCCGTTGAGGGACATCTGGGTTCTTTCCAGCTTCTGGCTATTATAAATAAGGCTGCTATGAATATAGTGGAGCATGTGTCCTTATTGCATGCAGGTAAAGTCTCTGGGTATATTCCCAGGAGTGGTATAGCCGGATCCTCTGGGAGTGTCATGCCCAGTTTTCTGAGGAACCGCCAGACTGCTTTCCAGAGTGGTTGTACCAGCTTGCAATTCCACCAGCAGTGGAGGAGTGTCCTCTTTCTCCACATCCTCGCCAACAACTGCTGTCTCCTGTGTTTTTGAATACTTTGATCCTCCGCCCGCTCACTGCAGGCAACCCGCTTCCCGAAGCATTGCGTCCAGCGGTCCAGCGGCAGTTCCCCATCGCATGCGGCCCGGAGCCGCCGCTCCTCCTCCAGTCCCGAGAGCGAGCCCAGGTGGAGCGGCTGTGGAGTTTGGGAGATGGCGGTGCAGGGAGTAAAGGCTGCCGCTAGGCCCGCGGGCTCCGGGCTACCGTGGCGCGAGGGACGAGCGCAGGGCCCTGCGCTCCCGGGTCGCCAGCCGGCCGCATGGCCTGCTTGCCACCCGCCCGCGCCCATCACCGCCCCGGCCTTTACTTCCTTTTTTTAATAAAAAAAGAAAAGACTTATGTGTCTATATAGTGTATGCCACACATATGCAGGTGCCTACAGAGGCCAGAAGAGACCTAGCTGACTTGTGAAAGTAGTGAACACATTTAATCACTGAAGCATTTCTCCAGCCCAGTGAAGAAGGCTTTCTTTATAATACTTCTTTGTTGGCCTGAATGGTGGTGGTGCATGTCTTTAATCCCAGCACTCAGGAGGTAGAGGCAGGAAGATCTCTGTGAATTTGAGACCAACCTGGTCTACAGAGCTAGTTCCTGGACAGTCAGGGTTACACAAAGAAACACTGTCTTAAAAACAATGAATTCATCAAATTCTTAGACAAATGGATGGAACTAAAAAATATCATCCTGAGTGAGGTAACCCAGTCAGAAAAGAACACACATGGTATGCACTCACTGATAAGTGGATATTAGCCCAGAAACACAAAATACCCAAGATACAATTCACAGACCACATGAAGCCCAAGAAGAGGGAAGACCAAAGTGTGGATACTTCGATCCTTCTTACAAGGGGGAACAAAATACCCATGGGAGGATATACAGATACAAAGTGTGGAGCAGAGACTGAAGGAAAGGCCATCCAGAGACTGCCCCACCTGGGGATCCATCCCATATACAGTTACCAAACCCAGACACTATTGTGGATGCCAACAAGGGCTTGCTGACAGGAGCCTGATACAGCTGTCTCCTGAGAGGCTCTGCCAGTGCCTGATAAATACAGAAGTGGGTGCTCTCAGCCAACCATTGGACTGAACATAGGGTCCCCAATGGAAGAGTTAGAGAAAGGACCCAAGGAGCTAAAGGGGGTTGCAACCCCATAGGAGGAACAACAATATGAACCAACCAGTACCCCCAGAGCTCCCAGGGACTAAACCACCAACCAAAAGTACACATGGAGGGACCCACGGCTCCAGCCACATATGTAGCAGAGGATGGCCCTGTCAGACATCAATGAGAGGAGAGGCCCTTGGTCCTGTGAAGACTTGTTGCCCCAGTGTAGGGGAATGCCAGGACAGGGAAGCGGGAGTGGGTGGGTTAGGAGGTTTTGGGGGGGATGGGATAGGAGGTTTTTTGGGGGGGTGAATGAGGAAAAGGGATAACAGTTGAAATGTAAATAAAGAAAATATCTAATAATAATAATAATAATAAAGAATGGGCTGGAGAGATGGCTCAGGGGTTAAGATCACTAACTGTTCTTCCAGAGGTCCTGAGTTCAATTCCCAGCAACCACATGGAGGCTCACAACCATCTGTAATAGGATCTGATGCACTCTTCTGGTGTGTGTCTGAAGACAGCTACAGTGTACTCATATAAATAAAAATAAAGAAATAATATTAAAAAAGAAAAAGGAAAAGCAAAAACAAAACAACAAAAAATACTGCTCCACTCTGCTCTTATATTTACTAAACTTGTGCTGAATCTGCAATACCTTTGACTACTTCAGAAACTAAAGTCTTTCAAAGCAACAATATTTCAGACTACTTTATTGACTCAAAAGTAAAGAGAGATGTCGGTATCTCTACAATGAAAAACAGATAGCTGTGCACACAACTTGAGTTGAGGAATGGGAAAGAATATATCATGTGAAAATTTTTGAAAATAAAACTTTATGAAGAGGTTTACAGAATTAAAGACTTGTAAGTTTAGAGCACACTAAGGGACCAGTTGAGACCTCTCTTTTTATACAACATGAGTTATATGCTAAAACTTTAACATATAAACAGGCTGGTAAAATTTGATAATTTGACTACTTCTCAGCAGTATAGTTCAGATAGAACTCAGTCACTTCAACAGTCTGTTGATTTAAGTGCATTCTACCTTTATTTGCCCTGACACAGTAAGCAGTTTTATCATATACAAAATGTACGTGTTCTTCAGAAAAGGGTTTTATTGGCACTTATCACACCTCTCCTCCCCTCCTCTCTCTCTCTCTCTCTCTCTCTCTCTCTCTCTCTCTCTCTGTCTCTGTCTCTCTCTCTCTGTCTCTCTCTCCCTCTGTGTCTCTCTGTCTCTGTGTCTCTCTGTCTCTCTCTTTCTCTTTGTCTCTCTCTCTGTCTCTCTCTCTCTCTGTCTCTGTCTCTGTCTCTCTCTCTCACACACACACACACACACAGGGAGAGAGAGAGAGAGAGAGAGAGAGAGAGAGAGAGAGAGAGAGAGAGAGTCATGGGGACAGATTTGTGTCCCAATGACGAGGAACAGACCAAACCAAACCACCAGATGGGTGGTAAAAAAAAAAATCTTCAGAGAAAATTGTTTAGAGACAAAGGGGGAAAATTATCAGACTCAAAATGAAATCACACTAGGCATGGTGGTCCGAGCCTGTAATCCCAACACTCGGGGAGCAGAAGGGTCATGAGTTTGAGGCCACTGGGCTACCTCATCTCAAAGCCAAGAGCAAAGTCTGGTGATATCGCTTGTGTCCTGGATGAAGCATTGCCCCTGAGCTCCTCAGATCGTGAATACGAACAGATCTTGCTAACGTGGGTTTGTCTAAGAACCCCCTAAATGTTCTTGAACAAAAAGGGATAAGGATGAGATATAATTTCAGAAACGCGGTTCAAAGGGAACAGAGGCAAGCCCCTTGGGAGTATTTCTAAGTCAGAATAATTGCTCTTGCTTTCTGCCCTCCAGCAGCAAGATCAATAGCAGGGATAGAGATGGAAAAAGAAGCAGATGCCAGGGCTTACTTTGCTAGTATTTTCACTGTATCACGGAATATGCCATGTTAAACAGTACTGAGCACAGTGGTGGTCCCCAGCACTACGAACTCCCACAAGCCGCAGACGGTGTGTGGGCATTCTGAGGAGATGATGCTCACAGCAGAAATGGGAAGGATGGAGAGTCAGGGTGTGGTTGGTGGGGCAGGTTAGGCAGTGTGCAGGAAGGTGCTGGGAAGCAATAAAGATGGATGAATGGATGGAAATACATTTGGACCTTGAATGTGATGGTGCAGAATCTGAGGGGTCATGACATTGTCCTCCCTCATGTGGTTTCAGCAAGTCTGTTGATAAGATATTTATGGTCCCCAGGAATTTGGTTACTCTCTGAAAGTTCAAAGAAGAAAGACAAATGAGTCTGCAAAATAAAATCAATAGAATAAAAATAGGTCCAGCTAGAGGGAACCCTGTAGGAGTGACAGCTGTGCCTTGTAAAGGTCAGTGGTTGGGAGGAGACCTCACTGACTGGCATGGGAAGCAGAGGCAGAAAGGGAGAGAGCTGGGTGCTTTAGTCTTTGTTTTTTATTAAGGTATGCTGGAATGTTTGGGAAGCGTTTCTGTTGGTTTGCTTAGGTATGAGAGTGTTGTGAAGTCATGAGAATGATTGGGAAGACTGTTCATGTGGCTCACAAAACCCACTCCTACCTGGTTTGTAGGACTTGTATTTGACCTTGACATCCATGTTAGACATCTGCTCTTCTTGCAAACATTCCCCAACTTTCCCCCCATCTCAGTGGTATCTTCATGTAATCACAAGCGTTCTACAAACTTATTAATGATGTTCATCAACTTACAGTAACTAGCCCTCTGTTGTCTCCTTGAAGACAGGGCTGTTTTTTTCCCCCTATTCTCGTAAGATCTTGCACAATACCTGTCACTTTGCAGACTCCCAAAGTCTTGAGTCATTGTCAGTTATTGCCTGCCCAGTGTCACCCCTGCCCCTTGCTGTCCCACCCCTGAGAAACAGTGCCATGGGAAGATGCATGCCCACACAGTGACAGGGCTATTCTCCTATGCTCACAGCTCAAGTTAAATGCGTCCTTTGCATTCCTGAATCCTCCCCTAAGGAATCCAGCATGTTTTCTATCACACTTCCAGATGGCAATGTGTGTCACTAGAAAGCAAATATCAGTGCCTGGGCTGGCTGGCAGGCACAGCCTTGGACTGGTCCTCACCTGCTTCAGCCACACGTTTGTTGTCATCAACTGATTCTTTTCATCCTAAGAAAGAGACAGTTTAAAAGGCCGAGCATTAAACGGAGTCTCCTGGATTTGGCAGGGTAGCCACACAAATTCACTGAAAGCAGTTCCAACAGTGTGCATAGAACCTGTGCCAGCCCAAGGTAGACCAAACTCTAGCATGGAGGTGGGCAGGGGCAGGAAATTCCATCCCTAGCTGTGGAACCATTGGCCACTGTTAGCTTGTGGGAGATGAAGAGACGGTTTTCTCTGAGATGGTAGCTCTGGTTAAACCACCCATGATGCACAGATCCAAGAATATTTAAGCACCATAAATTGGTGTTGGGTGCGGGGACTGTTTCAAGGGTTTAGTGTTGGGTGACTAGTGTTGGGAGGTGAATCTGCGGACAAATGGGGGCAGCATCAAAGAAATTTGTTTGAAGCCCTCAAAGAACTAATAAAGAACTTTAATAGTTGGCCATTAAAAAGGATGAATGTGAAGGGTTTCAATTTTGGGTTTTTTTTAATTAGGAAGAATCCTAAGTCTTAGTTTTGAAGGTGTTCAAAACTCCAAAAGAGTCAAAGATGCCAAACTTAAAAACAAGTCAATAGTATGTGACCTTAAAGCATTCTGCATAGTTTGCTCAAATGAAACTACCTATTAAATCAAGAAGTAATTCATTATGGGAATACTTTCAACAACTGAACAACTCAGAAGACTTTTGGTGGTACAAAGAAGGAAATTATAGCTGGATTTAAGACAAACTATGTATAATTTTCCAGAAGTAAACCTGAGTTATTTAGCCAGCCTAGAGAATGGAGAGGAGGGGAAGAGGTTTGAGTCACGTGGGAGAAGTATTCCAGTGCTTTGGGGACCACAGTAGAATGAGTTCCTATATTTGGGCAATTTAAGCCTACAGGATTCTCCAAACATAAACACAGCAGAAATATGAGCCTAAGGGGAAAATTAGCAGAGGTGTGGGTGAGTTCAGGAAAGATGAGGAGTCCCCTGGTCAGCACGTGGCCCTAACAGGTCACTGTTATCACCTCAGCTTCATCTAGGTCTGTGGTTCTCAAACTGTGGGTCACAACCCCCTTGGGAGCAAACCACTGTTTCACAGGGATCGCTTAAGGCCATCAGGAAACACAAATATTGGCATTACTATTCCTAACAGTAGCAAAATTACAGTTATGAAGTAGCAATGAAAATAATTTTATTGTTAGGGGTCACCACCACATGAGGAACTCTGTAACAGAGGGTCGCAGCATTAGGAAATTGAGAACCCCTGATCTAGAGGTACAGGAGCCCTGACAACCCAGTCCATAGGCAGCAAGGAGCTGGGATCTCGCCTGTCACACTGGGCTTCACCCTCCCTTCTCCCCTGCTTCCTACCATGGGCAAGCCTGTTCTAATTCCTCTCTCCACCCTCTGCCCAAGAGTCCTACTGTGCCAGCATAGAATGACCTTCCATTCCTTCCTCTGGACATGTCACTGGTTCCTTGGGGCAGATTTCCATTCAACACAGCCTATGTATAAAATGTCAGTGTCAGTGACAGGGAAAGACAAATGTCTGGAAACACACCCATTGAGGCTTGTGTGTTGTTTGTTACACAGGGCCAAGGATTACTCACCACATCCACAAGCTGAGATATCTTTAATCCAAAATGTACTTTTATGACATCACTGGAATTCAACACAGGTCGAACCCATTTCTGATAACCTTGGAACAAATGTCTGAGGAGTGCATCTTCATATTCAGCTACTGAGCTGAGTCCTGTGGTGGCCGTAAGAGTCACCCAGGAACCTGAATTGAAAGAGCAACAGAACAGCCAATTCAGCATCCTGTCCCTGAAGCCTTCATCCATTTCCCATGGGCCAACTCAACAGAGGCTCTGAAGCAAGGTGCTCCCAACCCCACTCTCTACCTGCACCCTACTTTCCTGCACCACACTGCCAAAACCAGATTCTAGGATCTTCCAGAAACTTCTCATTACTGTGTACACATATAGGTCTCTGAAGTGTCACCTGTAGCCTCCCACTTTACCCTCCACTTCAAGTCTCACCACAAATGCCACCTTCTTATGCATTGCCCACACACTGGCTCCATCATCACCATGAATTTGTCCTTTATCTTCTCAGTTGATTGTGTGTGTATGTATATGTTTATATGTATATGTATATATATACATATTGTCTATGTGTGTTGTATGTATAAGCTATCATTATATGTATATTGTATATGCATGTTGTCATTGTATATATGTTGTGTAAATACACATATGTATGTGCAACCATATTAATGTGTATGTATTATTGTATACATGTATGTATCACCTTCATATGTGGTGTGTTGTATATGTATAGTTTTGTAATGTGTATATTGTGTGAATAATTACATGGTCTCATTATTTCTCCTCAGTCTTCAAGTTGACACACACAGAGACAGCATCTTTTACATGTAACTATACAACACATTCAGAACAGGGCGTGACCTACACCAGGCACTCGTGTTTCACACATGGAATATGAACCAGTGAAAAGGTTATATCTTTAATGAGCAACCACTATATTCCTTTGTCTGTTTTCTTGTATTATTCCCAATGATGGTTTCTGTTAGAAGTCCTTCCCTGGTAAGCTCTTAGGAAGAGTTCTTATGAGCTACTCAATATGTAAGCCCCCAAAATGATCCTGTCTTAAAACTAAAGCCTCAGTTGGAGTACCAACGTAGAAATGTGGTCTGATATAAAGAAGACTTCTTTATATTCAAGCATATGCTGGCAGACCTAAAGCAATGAGATCCCTAATTACTACTTTTAGCTTCTCTGTGAATGTTCCATATCCTGTGATAGCCTATAAGAACTAAATCTGTAGAATTTTCATTACCCAAGAAGACCTCTGATTCCACAGAGACACACACAATGGCCAACGATCACAGACAAAATGCTCACTCCAAGTTTACTAACCAAATCTAGAGGTTGTCAGTTGGGTATAGGAAAGAAGATAACATCTTTTGAGATACATGAGGTCTCCACAGGCAGTTCCCTAACTGAGGAGTAATTCAAGGTGTACACATAACTGCTCTCAGGGTGGACTGAGACTCAGAAAGACGGGTTGATTGTGCAAATCAGGATAGAAGTTTCTCAAAAGACTAAAAATAGAATGACTATATGCTCCAGCTCCAAGCATCCTGGACATTCACCTGAAGAACTCTGTCCTACTAAAGAGATATCCTGGTCATTGCTGCTTTATTTACAATAGGAAGAAAATTCAATCTGCCTAGATGTCCATCAGTGAATGAATGGATAATGAAAATGTTGTTCTTGCTGGAATGTTTCTCAGCTGTAAAGAAAAATAAAATTATGAAATACAAAGGAAAATGGATGAAACTGGGAAACACATTGAGATAAACCACGTCCAGAAAGACAAATACAACATGTTTTCTTCCTCATATACGGATTCTAACTTCAAATGTTTAAGTTTCGGTATTGACTTTGTACTTCCTGCAAAGGTAAGGAAACTAGAAAAGACCAATGAGACAAGGAGAAGGTGTCTTAAGGCAGAAGGGGTCGAAAGGCTTAAGTAAGGATGGGGTAGGGCAATGGGAAAGAGGAGAGGGTAAGGGAGAATTATAAAAGGTCTTGTGACTTTGTAAGCGAATTAAAAATATAGTTCTTTTTTAAAGGAGTTTGAATAATGATTCCTTACATGAATAAATAATGCTGCTCTCAAAAGCCATTGGTTACAAAATAAAAATCTTACTTCCAGAAGTGTGATACCTCCCTATGAGTTATTGGTCAAGGAGGCCCCAAAAAGCCCATGGGGTGGTTAGTTTTTTTGTCAACTTGATAAAAACTAACGTCATCTGAGAAGAGGGAACTTCAACTGAGAAAATGCTTCCAATGGAAGAGCCTAGAGGCAATGTTGTCAGGCCATGTTTTTATATTAATGACCGATATAGGAAGGTTCAGCCCACTGTGGGTGGTACCATTCTTGGCAGGTGGTCTTGGCTTGTATACAAAGAAGGATGAGCAAGCCATGGAAAACAAGCCAGTAAGCAGCATATCCTCCATGGTCTGTGCTATAGTTCCTACCTCCAGGTTCCAACCTTACATTCCTGTTTTGACTTCCATTAGTGTTGGATTATGGCCTTGTAAAATGAAATAAATCCTTTCCTCCACAAGTTACTTTCTGTTATGGTATAGTAAACAAAACTTGGACAGCCCCAAAACAGCTGAGGCTATTGTCATTGGAATCTGTTGCCTATCACAATTGCATGATTATGGTGGTTTGATTGAGATGTTCCCTATAGTTTTGGGTGTTTGGACACTTGACTCCCAGTTGGTGGCCTAGTTTGGGAAGATTAGGAGATGAGATCTAGAGAGGAACTTTGCCACTGGGGGTGGACTTTGAGAGTTCAAAGATTTCTGCCACTTCCTGTTTGCTCTCTGCTTCCTGGTTGCCATTTCCTCTTTGCTCTCTGCTTCCTGATTGCCATTTCCTATATGCTCTCAGCCACTGCTCTCAGCATACCCATCACCAGGTTTCCCTGCTGTAATAAGAGTGGACTCTTAACCCTCTGAGACTGTAAGCCCAACAAAACCCTTTCTTCTCTAAGTTGCCTTGATCATCATAGCATTATGAAAGCAACTAATAGAAAAGTTCATACCAGGGGTAGGCTACTGCTATGACAAGCCTGATTCTGTCTTTGTTGTTGTTGGTTGGTTGGTTGGTTGGTTTTTTTTTAATGTGTGCTGTTTTGTTTTGGTTTTGAGGAATGGAGTAGTCTTCGGGACTTTGGACCAGAAAGACAGTTAAATGAGGTAATCGGAGTTTATTTAGCTCTCCCCAGGTCTTAGCACAGAATCTACTACTGACTTTTGCTAAATAGACAATTTAGCAGACTGCCTTCTGTTGTTAAAATTATTTAATCCCAACCCTGGGTTTCTATCCCACCTTTGACCATTTAGTTCCTAGATAAAAGACACACACAACCTTTATATTTACAATAAGCCTTAAACAACACAAGAGCTGGGCAGATATCTACTCTCTATACTATTAGAATCTACTTTTCTATCGATAAGCCCGAGTTATTACTATGTTTCATCTGAGGTGCAATTAACTCCATTGACCAGCTCTCAGGGTCATGTTTTCATGACTCTCCTAACCCATGGTGGCTTCTTTCCTTTTTCCTCTTCTTCTTTCAAGCCTGGGAAACCTAAACCCCACTTATATCTCTTCTGCCTAGCTATTGGCTGTTGGCATCTTTATTTACCAATCAGAAATAACTTGGGAGCAGGGCCACATAGCATCATTTAGATACATGTGCAGGCTCCAGGTCTTGGGGGCCTGCACTTAGCACTACAATCAACAGCAAGACCAAACCCTCAACAGTCTTCTATGTAATTATGTAAAGTTCATGTTCTACTGTTACTCCTTGCCTTGATCTGAGACAGTTCTTTGTGCAGTGGGCAGACATCAATGCAAAAAATCACGACAGGTACAAAGTACTGAGAATAACTGACAAGTGGTCAGTCCTAAATGGGACATCTGTATTATCCCTCATCAAGCTCCAGGGGTATCAGGGAAGATCAGAAAAAAAATGGAAGAGGCAAAAGATGGGGAGAGGTACCATGAAATTCTGACTCTGTATATCTACTGCATCTATATCATGCCTTTGTACTCATGAACTCGAAGGAGCTATGGTTACCCACACAAAATCCACGTGTGTGTGTGTGTGTGTGTGTGTGTGTGTGTGTGTGTGTGTGTGTGTGTACATGTGTGAAACAATATGGCAGCCACAGGAGGAAGAAGAATGATGTCATCGTGTTTCAAACAAATTTTAAATTTTTAAACAAAAAGGCTGAAGAAAAAGGATACCTCGTGCTTTTCTCTTAGGAAAAGATTTCCAGTTTCAAACCTTTAAAATGTTCTTAGATGTTGTCTTAATTAATAGTTTCTAAGTGTTAATATTAGTGGGTAAAATTTAAGAATTGTGTTTTCTATAAACACATATATATTTTAAAACCAAGAGGAAGGTATGTGGCAATAATTTGACATTTTTTCAAAATCTATCATACAAGGAGAAAAAGAGAAGATATGATATTAAATTTTACTTATCTTTTTAAAATGCTTTTCAATATGCATGGGGAAGGACCTCACTGAGTTAATGTCAGATGGAGAATTGAAGAGTCATTTTTCTTCAAGACTGCAGCCACTGAAAAATTATCCATGATCCAACATCATGTAATATAATATCCCAACATCCATGCAATGCAAGCAACCCTAATTAAACTCAGAGGGTTATTAAGAAAAAAAGACATGAAGGTGGGTGTGGTTCCTGCTGGCAAGACAGAGCTGCAGACAGAGTGGGCGGGAACAAAGAACAATGTGTGGGGGAGAATATGATCAAAATACATTATATAATGTATGAATGTGTCAACAATAAATAAAAATTATTTTTAAGACAATAACAAAAGAAGATGGGCTATAGCTGAAGCTATACCTCAGCCTTTCTCTTCCACTCAAGAATGCCTCTGAATACAAAACGCATTAAAGTAAAAGCATTAATGTGAGCAGCAACGAGAAGTGTGGCCTTACAGTTGGGTTTATTCATTTAAAACTCACCCTTCTGGAACTGTAGTGCTTTGACTGTTATTAATAAGCAGAGAGAGCATGGAAGCAGGGCAGCTGCCAGGGCAGCGGTGGGCTAAGGGACCTAAAAGCTTCCTGGAAATGTCAGGGGAGGGAAGATGGAGACTCCCTAGAGCCTCTTGTTGGAAAAGATGTTTGCCTGACTCCTCCTTCTCCCACCCCAGAGTTCAAAACAGACCTCACCCTGATGGCTTAGCAGCAGCTCCGCAACCCACTCCAACCCCTTGCCACCATGGCACAGACTCTGGATCCCTGAGCTCTGCTGTTGCTCTCTCTAGTCAGTTGACCTACCTACTACCCTGAAGTAAGCACTTAAAAACCAGATGAGGAGCAGATCTTCGCCTCTCCCGTCTTCCCTCCAAATCCAATCCCCCAGTCTCATGCCAACTCTGTAGCAGACACATACTGTGGCCTTCCCTTCTTCTCTGCCCGCATCTCAAGCACACCACACTGATCTTCTCCTCCAACCTTCCTCCTGACTCACTCCATTGTCCCAGCACCCAACTCCAGCAGGCATCCCCTGAGAACCCCAAGCTCATGACAGCCAGAGAAACAAGTAAGCCAGGGAAGCAGGAGGCAAGTGTCAGGTCTTCATTCTCCCTCCTGTTATCTGTATCCCATTCCCTAGTCTTATTCCCAGCTCTGTAGCAGACTTCCTGTTGTGGCTTCTCTTCATTCTCTACCACCATTCCCAGGGCCTAAGTAGACAGTGGTAGAATAAACTGCTTTCTGGACTCTTGTGGACCCCCTCAGTACCCCTCTTCCAGCCCATCCCCTTTCTAAGTGCAGCTCTGAATACCTAGAAACACATTCTACCTGTAACCCCCAGTGACTATACCTAACAGGATCCCAGAGGAATTTCCTACCAGACAACGCACTGGTAACAACACACCCCTAAGAATGAGAGACAGCCACAGAAAGCAGGTAACAAAACACCCACCCAACAAACATAAGACCAGATATTAGCACCTACAATTATAATCATCCTAAACCCAGATGTGTAGATGCCAGTATAAAAACACAATCTGTAACACACTCAATACAAGACAGAAGAAATGGATACTTTGGTCAAAAAAAAATTAAATGTAAAAAGAAAAAAGACAAAAATATGCAGGAAATCAGAAACACTATGAAAAGACCAAACTTAAGAATAATAGGAATAAAGGAGAAGAAATCTAGGTCAAAGACAAAAAAAAATTTTTTCAACAAAATCATGCAAGAAAATTGTGCTATCACCTAAAGAAGATGCCTATCAAGGTACACAAAGCACACAGAACAACAAACAGACTGAACCAAAAAAGAAAGTCCCCTTGACACATAATAAACAAACACTAAACACACAGAACAAAGAAAGAATATTAAAAGCTGCAAAAGACTGACTAACATATAAAGGCAGAACTGTCAGTATTACGTGTGACTTCTCAACAGAGACTCTGATGGTCAGAGGGACTGGATAGATGTGCTATAGACTCTACGAGGCCATAGAGGCCAATCAGGGCTACTATAACCAGCAAAACTTGCAATCACGACAAATGGAGAAAATAAATATTCCATGATAAAATGAAAATTAAACTATATATATGCAAATCCAGCCCTACAGAAGGTGCTAGAAAGAAAGCTTCAACCTCAAGAAGGTAATCAAACCCAAGTAAACACAAGGAATAACAAGTGTCAGACAAGCAAATTAAAAGAGGAAGAAACACACAAAGGCACACACATATACACACATAAAGTATAGGCACTTTAATATCTGATAAAAATAGACTTCAAATCAAAACTAATCAGAAGAACACCACATACTCATCAAAGGAAAATTCCACAAAGATGGTATTCCTTGGTACTGGAAAGTACTCTGCATGCTACCAAAGGAAAAACATAAAT
This sequence comes from Tokudaia tokunoshimensis, assembly GCA_036184795.1. Lineage (NCBI taxonomy): Eukaryota > Metazoa > Chordata > Mammalia > Rodentia > Muridae > Tokudaia > Tokudaia tokunoshimensis. The sequence continues at coordinate 43,729,190 of BTHU01000019.1, forward strand.
ACAACCTAGCTTACAAATCCCTTGATATGCATTGGTGATCTGCCTGCAAGATAAGCTAGTTCAATAATAACACAAACCAAAATCATATTTGAATTCAGGCCCACTTCGTAAGATGGAATCCGTATCCAACACTGTTTGGATGAGCAAGAACATGAGCTAGCCTAGGGTAAAACCCAATATTATTATTCTGCTAAAGGAAAGTAGCAATAAACTGACTCCTGATGACATTCTGCTCTAGTCATAGATTTGTGCCTTGCTCAGCCATCAACAGAGAAGCTTCCTCCTGCAGCAGATGGCAACAAATACAAAGACCTAAACTCAACCCTGAATGGGATGTCTCCATCAAATCCTCCCCCTCAGGGCTCAGGGAACCCTGGGAGAGAGAAGGAAGAAAAAGTGTAAGAGCCAATGTGGCAAGGGTGGGGCCGAAGACACCTAGAGGCCCAGGCGACACCATGATGAGCAAGCATGTGGTAGAAAAATGGGAGAGAAAGAGCAGAATGGTTTGTGTGTTATGAAGAGAGACCGAACTAGAAACCCAGGGGTGATGAAAAACAGCCCGATATGAGTAGCTTGTGCTGCCATCTGAGACCATGGTGATGCCCTAGCTTGTGTTGCTGCCAAAGGTCATGTTAGGGTCCTGCAGCATCCATGGTCCATGTTACCACCAAAGGCTATATGGATGTGCCTGGTCTAGGTTACCACCTGGGATCATATTGATGTCCAAGGGCTTCACAGAGCTGGCCTAAGCAGTGCAGGACAGCTGGCCCTGCTCCTTGCTAGCTGTGGCACTCCAGTGAGCTTGCCCTGTCCCTCACTGGCTGCAGCACCTGGAAGGCTGGTCCTGATGGCATAGGTACAGGTGAGCCAGCCCTGGGGGCATGAGCATGGAAGAACTGGCCCCACCCATTGCCAGGGCAGTTCTGAAGACCTGACCCTGGAGGCATGGTATGGAAGAGCTGACACCCTGATGGCTTGAACATAGGAGAGCCAGTCCTGCCCCTTGCCACCTGCTGCAGGCAAGAGAGTTGGCCCAGTCCCTCTCCTGGGCAAAGTGGAAGAGCTGGCCCTGGCAGCATGAGAACAGGAGAGTTGACAGGATGACCAACTCAGCTATCAACCAGGCCCAGATCCAGGCCTTTGAGTTGACTCTCCCCAACATTTACCCCATCTGCTAAAGCATGTAAAGGGGCCAGTCCTGCAGATCCAAAGCTGCAGGATCACCATGACACAGGGCGATAACAGGATAACAGAGAAGTCCTGGTGAAGAACCAGTATTGATAGCTATGATAGCATAGCAGAAGCTAGAGGCCTTGAACCAGACCAATGACTCAATGTAATGAGCATTTATTGGCAAGCAAATTTTTGGGACAAAAGAGTATACTGTGTGGGTGACATACTGCAGCTTCCACAGCAAGATGGCTTTTCTGGTTGGTTGGTTGGTTGGTTGGTTGGTTGGTTGGTTGGTTGGTTGGTTGATTGGTTGGTTGGCTGTTTGGTTGGTTGGTTTAGTTTGGTTTATATGTGTATTTGGCGGGTATTTTTTTTTTATTTCTTTGGGGGAAGATGTTGTGAGGGCAGATGGAAGATATGAACAGACAGGGAGATGAGGGGGATTGAGATTATGATGTGAAATTCACAAAGAAACAATAGAAGTTTTTTTTGTTTTTGTTTTGGTTTTGGTTTTGGTTTTGGTTTGTTTTTTGTTTTTTGGTTTTTTTTTTTTGTTTTTTTGTTTTTTGTTTTTTTGTTTTTTGGGGTTTTTTTGTTTTTTGTTTTTTTGTTTTTTGGTGTTTTTTTTGTTTTTTGTTTTTTGTTTTTGTTTTTGTTTTTGTTTTAGTATAAGAGACAGAGGGGATCGAGGACACCAAGGAAACAAGGTCTTCTAAACACAGAAGGACAGTTGTACATATGAACACAGAAGGACAGATGCACATATGAATTTATAGAGACTGAGGCAGCATGCACAGGGCCTTCACAGGTCAACACCAGATGTATCCTAGAGTCGAAAGGAGAAGTGGTCACATGCCCCCTTCCCTAACCCAGACACTATCTCCAATTAATAAGCCCTTGCAAATGAAAATTTAGTCTTTTCCAAGGAGGTCTCAGGAAACATCTATTTTTAAGAATAGGCTACATGACCAGCAGCTGATGGCCAACAGAAAACAAACTCAATGGCATCCTTGGATGTTCTTTGACTCGTAATGTCATGCCAGGCTTTTTCTTCTTCTTCTTCTTCTTCTTCTTCTTCTTCTTCTTCTTCTTCTTCTTCTTCTTCTTCTTCTTCCTCTCTCTCTCTCTCTCCTCTCCTCTCCTCTCCTCTCCTCTCTTCTCCTCTCCCCTCCCTCCCTTCTATATGTTCTTTTCATATATAGATTACAGCTTCTGGTTTTATGTTTGGTTCTTTTTATGGATCCCTGAGTGTTTGAACATGTGGGTCTCTGTGTCTATACCTGTTTCTTGAGCTCTTTTGCTTCTGTTCATTTGTTTTGTCCTCTTCTGGTACATTTGCTTTTGTATCCCTTAGAAGTATGTTTGTTTTCTGTTTTTTTTTTATTTTTATTTACATTCAAAATCATTTCCCCTTTCCCCTTTCCTCCCTCCCCGAAAGTCCCATAAGCCCCCTTCCCTCCCTCTTTTCCCCATTCAACCCCCTCTCGCTTCTCTGTCATGGCATTCTCCTATATCCAGTCTTTCCAGGACCAGGGGTCTCTCCTTCCATCTTCTTGGAAATCTATTGATATACGAATTGTGTCTAGGGTATTCCAAGATTCTGGGTTAATATCCCCTTATCAGTGACTGCATACTGTGTGTGTTCTTTTGTGATTGGGTTACCTCACTAAGGATGATATTTTCAAGTTCTGACCATTTGCTTAGGAATTTCGTGAATTCATTGTTTTTAATTGCAGAGTAGTAATTTAATTGCATTGTGTAAATATACCACATCTTCTGAATCCATTCATCCATTGAGGGACATCTGGGTTCTTTCCAGCTTCTGGCTATTATAAATCAGGCTGCTATGAACATAGTGGAGCATGTGCCCTTATTGCATATACCTCTGGGTATATGACCAGGAGTGGTATAGCCGGATCCTCCGGGAGTGTCATGCCCAGTTTTCTAAGGAACCACCAGACTGCTTTCCAGAGTGGTTGTACCAGCTTGCAATCCCACCAGCAGTGGAGGAGAGTTCCTCTTTCTCCACATCCTTGTCAACAACTGCTGTCTCCTGTGTTTTTGATCTTAGCCATTCTGACTGGTGTGAGATGGAATCTCAGGGTTGTTTTGATTTGCATTTCCCTAACTAAGGATGATGAACATCTCTTTAGGTGCTTCTCAGCCATTAGATATTCTTCAGGTGAGAACTCTTTGTTTAGCTCTGTACCCCATTTTTAATAGGGTTACTTGCCTCTCTGGAGTTTAACTTCTTGGTATTGGTACAGTGACAGGCATGTAGATCAATGGAACAGAATTGAAGACCCAGAAATGAATCCACACTCCTATGGTCACTTGATCTTTGACAAAGGAGCTAAAACCATCCAGTGGAAAAAAGATAGCCTTTTCAACAAATGGTGCTGGCTCAACTGGAGGTCAACATGCAGAAGAATGCAAATTGACCCATTCTTATCTCCTTGCACTAAGCTCAATTCCAAGTGGATCAAGGACCTCCACATAAAACCAGACACACTGAAACTAATAGAAAGGAAACTAGGGAAGAACCTTGAACATATGGGCACAGGGGAGAATTTCCTGAATAGAACTCCAATAGCTTATGCTCTAAGATCAAGAATAGACAAATGGGACCTCATTAAATTACAAAGTTTTTGCAAGGCAAAAGACACTGCCAAAAAGACAAAGCGGCAACCAACTAACTGGGAAATGATCTTTACCAACCCTACATCCGACAGAGGGCTAATATCCAATATATACAAGTCTGTTTGTTTTCTAAGGAGAGACAGAAAGAGGGTGGATCCAGATGGGAGGGGAGGGGAGGTGGAACTGGGAGGAGTAGGTTGAGGGTGGCACAACCGTAATCAGGGACTATTATATGAGAAAAAAAATCAATTTCCAATAAAATACAACCAGATGAGGACTGTGTCTTTCTTGCTCAAGTCTCCAGATGTTTTACCTCAAATGTGGAGAGAAAACACCAGTAATTACCAAGCCTCATTGCTCTCTACCTCCCTCCTAAGGACCAACCCCTCCTTCCTAGCCCTCATCCCTAATTTGCTTCTGTCTCTTGGGCCAACAAGCTTCTTCCAAAACATGCCAGGACTCTTCAACTCTAGAAGCCTCTTTCCCTCATGATCCTTCTGTCCTTCCTTCCTTCCTTCCTTCCTTCCTTCCTTCCTTCCTTCCTTCCATCTAGTTGCTCAAGTACCATCTCTTTAGAGCCACTCTAGGGAACACTCTGTAAGGATCCTTTCCTCTCTGTCCTGAACCCACCTTACCATCCACTGGAGTGCCTAATCATGTTTCATGCTCACATGTAATTGAGTTTCTGCCCTCATAGATAATATCAGCGTAGCTAGCTATTTGATTCACAGCACCTTGGTTCAAGATATCTGGGGCAGCAAGGGAAACTCCTGGAGCTACCAATTAAAGAGACAAATTGTCCCATCTTCCAGCATCTTTTTTGTTTTTACTTTTTTAGATTTATCTTTTCTCGTGTGTGTGTGTGTGTGTGTGTGTGTGTGTGTGTGTGTTGCCTGTGTATGCCTATATGCAGTACTTGAAAGCCTAGTACCCCCAGAGGTCAGAAGACAGCTTCTGATCCCCTGGAACTGCAGTTACAGACACTTGTGAGCCACTGCGTGGGTGCTGGGAATTCAACTGGGGTCCTCTGAAGAGGAGTAAGTACTCTTTTTTTTTTATTTTTCTGTATTCTTTATTTACATTCCAAATGATTTCCCCTTTCCCAGTTCCCCCCTCCTCGAAAGTCCCATAAGCCCTCTTCCCTCCCCCTGCTCCCCATTTGCCTAAGAATTTCATGAATTCATTGTTTTTAATTGCTGAGTAGTATTCCATTGTGTAAATATACATGGAAAATATCTCTGATAAAATTGAAGAAATATATAGAAAAACACGTTAAGATTGGCTATTTCGTGGGAAAATTATACAGGTAAAATGGTAGGCATAAAAATATTCCTAAGTTGATTGAAAGTGGAATTATAAACATTTTCTGATAAAATTGAAAATCTACAAGGAAAATATTTCTGGTAAAACTCAAGAAATACATAGAAAAACATGTTAAAACTGACTATTTCATGAAAAATTATACAGATAAGATAATAGGCATAAATATATTCCTAAATTGATTGAAAGTAGAAGTAAAAACATTTTCTGATAAAATTGAAGATTTACATGGAAAATATCTCTGATAAATTGAAGAAATTTATATAGATGAATTGGTAGGAATTAAAATATTCTTAAGTTGATTGAAAGTAGAATTATAAACATTTTCTGATAAAATTGAAGATTTACATGGAAAATATTTCTGATAAAATTGAAAAAATATATGGAAAAACATTAAAATTGAAGATTATTTTTCTTCAATTTTGTCAGAAGTATTTTCCATGTGGATCTTCAGTTTTATCGGACAATGTCTATAATTTTACTTTCAATCAACTTAGGAACATTTTTTTACCTTCCATTTTATCTGTATAATTTTCTATGTAATAGTCAGTTTTAACATGTTTCCCTATATATTTCTTGAATTTTTTCAGGAATATTTTCCTTGTGGATCTTCAATTTTATCAGAAAGTGTTTATAATTCCACTTTCAAAAAACATAGGAATATTTTTATGCCTACCACTTTATCTGTATAATTTTTCCATGAAATACTCAATCTTAACATGTTTTTTATATATTTCTTCAATTTTATCAGAGATATTTTCCAGGTAAATCTTCACGTTTATCAGAAATATGTTTATAATTTCACTTTCAATGAACTTAGAAATATTTTTATGCCTACCATTTTATCTGTATAATTTTCCATGAGTAAGTACTCTTAACCACTGAACCATCTCTCTAGTCCAATCCTTCAGCATCTTTGCTTACTTACAAGAATGACATCAGAAGTATTGCTTACAGTAATTAGCTGAAGAACATATACTGTTAGTGGAATGCCAGGGTGGGGAGGTAGGAGTGGGTGGGCGGGTGGGGAGCACCCTCATAGAAGCAGAGGGGGTGGTATAGGGGAGTTCCCAGGCAGGAAACCAGAAAGGGGATAACATTTGAAATGTAAATAAAATATCTAAGCCCAGCAGTGGTGGTACATGCCTTTAATCCTAGCACTTGGGAGGCAGAGGCAGGCAGATTTCTGAGTTTGAGGCCAGCCTGGTCTACAGAGTGAGTTCCAGGACAGCCAGGGCTACCCAAAGAAACCCTGTCTCAAAAAACCAGAAAGAAAGAAAGAGAGAGAGAGAGAGAGAGAGAGAGAGAGAGAGAGAGAGAGAGAGAAAGGAAGGAAAGAAAATATCTAATAAAAAATACTGTTAGTGTTAAACAGTCCTGTAACTATGAAAAACACCCGCCCATTGCACCAGGGAGAGGTTGGTGTCCCTCTTCTGTCTCACTGGCACCACCTGACGAAGCTGCTGGGCCACAGGCTGAACTCCCTGGGAAGCCCCTCTATTCCAGTTTAGCCCAAATTAACACAAATTACTCAAGATGTTGTCTCAAATGGTCGATTGAGACAGTCGAAGGATGCCAAGAACTACATGTCCTGTATGTGTCTGTGCATGTGCAAGTGTACACACACACACACACACACACACACACACACACACACACACACTCCACAGGTTTCTTAGCTCAAACATCCCTGTGCCCTGAGAATATTTATGTAGGTGAGGTAGGTCTTGCTGAGGACAAACCAGGCCCTTGCCGTTTAATTTTCAGCCCCATCCAGAAAACTGTACAAAAAACTGTCCAGTTCTTTTGAAGGGAAATAAGGTCGCATGTGGTGCGGTCAGGTCTTAGGTGGTCCAGGTCTTGCTTTTCACCTGGTTCCAAGAGTAATGTGTGACTCTGCTCTCCCATGAAAGAAAACACATTTTCACACTGTATTACCAATCTAAAAGGTGGGGCTCCCATAACATATAAACTTGTACTGCTTAGAGGAGACAAAATATCTATGTGGCTCAAATTCTTGCATGGAAGCCCCCAACCCTAAGGTTTGAAGATACAGTCTCTAAGGAGGGAGACAGAGGAAGGGACTATGTAAGGATCCAGAATAAATGTCTGCCATCCAAGAAGGGAGCTCTCACCAGGGATTCTCAACCCTGAGTATGAACTTCAGCCTCAAGACTGGGAGAAATGATTGCCCACTGCTTAAATCACCACCTTGTGGTATTTATTGTATTATGGCAGCTGGAGCTGACTGGGACAAGTCTGTTTTGACCAAAGCGAAATTCACCAAATCAAACAAGTTTTTTTTTAAAAAAAAAAATAAATAAATGTCTTAGTAACTATAACACGAACAGAAGATGAGCCCAGATGAGTTAATGATTTGTCCTCTTAAAATAAAATATTAATGACAATGGGCATATTTGATTCTTTGAAACTATAGCCTGGATAAATATTTGATGACATGTGATGAGCGAACAAATGAATTAGCAGTGGTCACTTTCTACGACAGACAAGGCAGAGGCCCTGGCTCACTGCTCCTGGATACACAAAACTATAGGTAACCAAGATTTCAGGAATGAATGGATTCTGTCTTGCAAACTGGTTCATCCTTAAAGTTGATAGTACAAGACCAACGCTCTAAGAGACACTCCATTGCCTGCTGGCAAGGCAAGAAGCTGTTCAGGGATCATAAAAGCTTGGCTGGGAATCTCGAGGAAGCCTGTATTCCCTGTATTCAGTGTCAATGAAGGACGGTCAAAAGGGGAAATGATAAAGAAGCCAGAACATGTGGAAAAGACTAATCCAAGCCCTGCAGTGTAACTGAAGATGCTGTGATCCTGAGAGAGGAGCAGCTTGCTTAGCTCTAGGCTGAAAACAAACAACAGCTGGTGATCTTCAGACTGCAAAGTCAGACCATTCTACCTGCCCGCGATTATCTGAAGGTTGCAAAGGGGTGGATGATTTATCTTCACTATGATCCCCATGTGTGGATCTAATACACATGTATTAGAACCTTTAAGAAATAGAGAGGGGAAAGCCGGGCGGTGGTGGCGCACGCCTTTAATCCCAGCACTTGGGAGGCAGAGGCAGGAGGATTTCTGAGTTCGAGGCCAGCCTGGTCTACAAAGTGAGTTCCAGGACAGCCAGGGCTACACAAAGAAACCCTGTCTCGAAAAACCAAAAAAAAAAAAAAAAAGAAATAGAGAGGGGGGTGGAGAGATGGCTCAGTGGTTAAGAGCACTGACTGCTCTTTGAAAGGTCCTGAGTTCAAATCCCAGCAACCACATGGTGGCTCACAACCATCCGTAAAGAGATCTGACGCCCTCTTGTGGGATGTCTGAAGACAGCTACAGTGTACTTACACATAATAAATAATAACCTCTTCTTTTTTTGTACTCTGGCTCATGATGAAAGCAGTTCCCCACCCCCAAGTCTCCCCTCATGCCACAATCTGCTGCCTCACCACAATCTCTAAAGATCATAGAATAGAAAATCCAACTGCAAGATGAAATAAACATTTTATGGTCACAAATTGCATTTTACTACAGGCTCAAAAAGCTAGACAACATCCCATTGTCTAGTGCAGCCCAGCACCTGGAAGAGTCTGAAATTCTAAAACTAAGACACAAACAATATCTGTATGATCTCGGGGGAGCACCTCATTCTCCTGTTTCCTGGTCTGCTCAGAAGTTCCCTTCTATAGCTGATGTCTGACCTTTGGGCTATGTCACTTTGCCCAGAGATTCTCTAGAAGAGGTATCAGTGTGCAATCAATCTCCTTGGAGGTAGACATAGAAGGTTTTACAGGAAGGAAATGTTCCTGCTTCTAAAGAAATCCTTATCTCCCCTTATCTAGTTACTTTGAAACCGTCCCATGAGCATCTATTGATCTATTGGACGTGTGTAACATGGCAGGAGTAGAGATCTGCCACCTGATGGAGCTTTCTCAATCCCTAGTCTCTCCCATCTTCTCCTTTTCCTCTACTTACACTCTCTACTTTTTCCTGGAAAACAAAAATATTTTCTTTGCATCCAGACAGGTAAATTCTCAGGTAGAGGACCAGAAGAGGAAGGGACAAACAGAGCCAGAGAATGCAGGCGAGGGGCCGAGATAGGGCTTCTATGCCTCCTGCTGCTTTTTTCTACACAAGGTATTTGGAGCCTGGAATGCACTCCAGAAATGATGCTTCTCTTGGCTCAGAATGCCAAGGCCCTTGCCAGATTCCTCCCTCATTCAAACAAGAATCTGGCTGGCCGATCTGTGCTAACCAACAATGGATACCAGACCCAGAGTTAGAGGCTTGATATCTGGTCCTGATTCAATCTTCATCTTAACCAAAGCACGTGCAGGGTGAGCGTGGGGTAAATGAATGTTTTGGCTCCTCCTGCCCTTACAGGAAATCTTGACATCCTTGCAGTAGCCCCAAAGGATGATCCACTAATTGAGACCTTTTGGGTTTAGCTTAGGAATTATAAAAGAGAATGCTTAATGTGTCACTCCTTGGGCACAGCCCTCCACTGGTGCCCAGTGCCAACTTCAGACAGAATTCTTCCTTAAGAACTAAGGCTTTCTCTTCTAGCTTCTTTATTCCTGATGAATTTTTCTGGTCTCAGACCACCAGGGCCCCTTCTCTCTTCCCATTCCTATATCAAATTTCCTTTTATTAGAGTTTGACAAACTCACTCATTCCAAGGAATAACTGACAAGAAAACCAATGAAACTTCCCACGATTCATTATGATTTTGCTAAAGATAGCATCCTTGGTGATCTTTAACTATGAGAGAAAAGCAATGATTGAAAAAAATTTAATAATTGAATAATTTCAACAACTATGATTGAGAGATACAATTTTTTTTAACATCTTTTGCAGTATTTTGAGTTTTCTTTCTATTATTATGCCACAGGAATGGTAGTCACTTCTGCTAACATGAGGATCTGGCACTCAGGATAAATCCAAATAGTAAATATTTAATGAATTCTTCCAAGCTTGGGAGCTTATTAGAATGACTTTGCTCTATTCTCTCATGCATCCACACATCCTGGGATTATTCCCAGGGTACAGCGGATGCTTAATAAATATTCATTAAATGAATAAACAGACATCATCCCATAGGAAGAGGGCTGGGAGGGCAAATAAGCCAGAGTTTCTTTTCTTTGGGAACATACACAAGCATGCGGATGTGAAGAATGAACATAAGGGATGTCTCACCGCAATATGCAATTGTTCTTGTCTACCAAACCTAGAAGTACACACACAAAAAAATGAAAGGACATCCAGTGTTATCTGAAAAATAAATCTGTGTAATTAAATATTGTTACAATGAGTAGTAAGATGAAGTAGCATATGGTAGATGAAGGGGAGGGTCTACCCAAAAATCTAAGTAGATCGCCTGAGGTTTCAGAGTGAGGCTGCTAGATTATGTTTATGATCTATGAGAAACACACACACAGAGAATACATGTCCACACTCTGCAGCCTCCATACTGGAGGAAAAGCACCAGGCTCTCTTCCAGTTTCCATTTTCAGACAGAATATTTACTGTGCACAGAGGAAACTGAATAGTTGGACCTAGAGTTAATGCTAATTGTCTTTGCTAACCACTGAGATGGTATCCTTGGGAAATGCATTGTAAGAACCAATTCTTTCATAGTAAGAGGAATAACTTAATAAATTAAGGCAAAAAAAATGTCAGATGTATGAGCATTCGTCATCTGCCAAACAGTCAAAAGTTGACTGTCATTCTGATTGCAAGGCTATACTTAAAACTTCTCAGGGAGCAAAGCTGGTGCTATTTTGGAGTGAGCTTGGTGTTCTCTGCCCTGAGATGTTACTCTGCCTGCTTTGGAGCATGGGCATGGTGGAAGGCAACCTCTGAAGGTGTGTAAGGCAGTGTTCATGTGGATCTCACAGCCTATGACATTTAAGTGTAGGCTTTAGTTCTACAAGTTCATCTCTCAGTCTAAAAGTTGTAATAATCAACTGTGGCAAAAAAAATATACTACTGAGAAATAAAGACAAATTAGTCCTGGAACAACACTTCTCAAGATCTTGCTCTTAGCTTCATGACAAAACTTTTTTGTTTCTAAGTTTTGTAACAATTAAATTATTCCAAATTAAACTGATGTGCAAACAACCACTGTCCCCTAAACTCTCAAGAGTGCCCTCCTCATTGCCTGGTCCTCCCCTTGTTCTATTACCCTCATCTCCTATTAATTCTATTTTCTTATCAACAATCCTTTTTTCCATTGGTCCAATAGCAAACAGACATTTAGTTTTTTATCTTTGCTAACCACTGATGTCACCCTTGGGAAGTGCATTGTAAGAACCAATTCTTTCACAGTAAAAGAAACATCCTAATAAATTAAGGCAAAAAAAAAAGTCAGATGTATGCTCAACATCCAAAAGTTGATTATCATTTTTATGATTTGCAAGACATTTCACAGACATTTTTATTATAATATTAAAATAAATAAAACTTCCTAGTTTACAAACGTATTAAATTATTAACAGGTCCGTGGGATGTATTGTAGAAAATTAAATATCTACACAGAGGCTCGGCAATTGTTAGTAGACATGATATAAAAATGTCCACCTAGTACATTTCTGCTGAGCACTTTAATAATCCTGGGAGCAACATTCAACGCACTCCGTAACATTTCATTCCCTCTTTTATGTTTTTCCAGTTCATGATGTACAGTGACTCAAAAGAGCAACATGCAATAAATGAGCAAGACTTAAACTGTACTCAAAGCCCTGGCTTCTTTAGCAATCTGTTTATAGAGATCTCGTGGAATTCTCCATCTGAGGTACATTTTAAAGGTTATCTTGAAGGGATCAACGTCTGACTTTTACAATAATACCATGACCCACAGGGTTGTTTTCCCTCCTGTGAAGAACTGGACACCTGCAGTTTACATTTAGTTTAAGGTGATCTTACCTGAGAGAGTGGCACTGAGAACCAAGAACACCCATAGGAAGCCTGTCATGATGTCTGCTTCAGAGAGACGATTTCTTTTCAAGCCCAGACTGTTTCCACTGGAAAGAAGCAGGGCTTAAAAACAATACAAGTGGTTCAAAGTCTCGATGAAACCCAAGGGAATCGTGACCAGTTGCCTGATGAAAATAGTCACAAGTCACCTCCCGTCGGTGTAGGTTTCTTAAAGTGCTCTTCACTGATGCCCAGTGAGCTGTCAGGTCTTGTGAGGCTGAAAAACATCTCTCTGGGTCCTAACTCCTGACTTATCTTATTAATCCACTGTCTTATAGAGAGAGATGAGATGGGAGGGAAAGGTGAGGATATATGATTTTAAAACATCCCTGGGGTGTCTTCTTGTGTTTGCAGACCTATGTAATGAGAGAGCCTGCATCTCATAGTGTCTGTCGTGGAGGTAAGAGAAAGACTGCACACTAATAGTTTCTCCGTTTGGACCAAGAGTGCACAAGCAATGATGATGTCCAGCCACCTTCTGTGTCTGGTGGCACTCATGCATGCTGACATGAGACTATCTCTCTGTTCCTCTGAATCTGCTGGTCCCCCCTCGTCCTGGCTGCAGCAGACATGGTGGGAGTGACATCTCTCTGTATCCAGTCAGGAGGCTGAACCATTATTCTTCCTGTTTCACCTTCTTCATGGTGGATGGAACAGTTTCCTTCTGTATACACATGGGGCAGGGCAGGGGAGGGTGAAGAGGCTCTAGAAGGTACAGATCTAATCGATGAGCAAGTGTAAAGTTGGAGCCATGTAGATAAGGTAGCCAGAAACAGAAACAAGTTGCCTAAATGTGACAGATTATGGGGCAGCATCCAGGCAGCAGATGAATTTGACTTTACAGAGATGGGTTCTGTGCAGTTTTGGGATTCCTCAATGATATCTCATTAATCTTCCTCTAGCATGTGTCAGTCAGCTTCCTTTCACCAGGACAAAAACCTGAGGTCCATTGCTAATAACAAAAGATTGACTGAGGCTCACACAGATTTCAGTCCTATGATCAACGGGTCCTTTCCCTGGGCTTGTGTCTCAGCCGTGCACAGACTGGAATATACTGGCAAGGATGTCCTATTAGCAGCTTTCAGATGCCCAGATGGTGCTCTAGGGTGAAATGTCAAAAGATGAAAGGGTCTGTGCCCTAGGAGGCAGGAGACCCGAGCTCTGGCCTCCCGTTCATCCAGCTTAGACTCCCTTTGGTATTCTGGCCTACATCCCTCTGTTCCTCCTGCTTGTCTCTGATGGGCACCCCAAGCCCCTGTGGGAGGCCTTCTGGGTCTCCATGGCCTGTCACACACTAATATTTAAGATTAGTCCCCGAAGGAAGAAGCCACACTGTCTCAGGAATAAATCGGCCATCCCTCACCCTGATGTACTGCAAGAATCCCTTTTCTTCCTGGGAAGTCATATGTAAGAATGCTTGCCATCCCATCATGGGGCAGGAAATTCAATCTGAGCATTAAGAGATTCCCATCTTCTACTCCGAGACAGCAAAAGAATCTGGCAGGTTTCCAAGCCCCTGTAGCCTCCAGTCTGTCTTGGCCCCAGTGAATAGGTCAGAATTAGCAGCAGCAGCTCCTGGTGCCTGTCTGATGCCCAGGACTATATAAAAAGCAGAAAGCTCAGGAATAGGATCCTGCCTCGATGAGAGCTACACACACACACACACACACACACACACACACACAAGCATACACGCACACATGTATGCACACATGCATGCACGCACACACGTACACACCAGGGACTAGACCACACTAGAAGTGGTCCTGCTTGCTAGAAGGAACAGATGGCCTCTGCTCTTAAGTCTTAAGAAGCCCTCTTCTACCTTCTGTTTTAGAGAGACTCTCTTCCCTATTCTCTGTAACGCTTCAACAGTCTTTCCGGAGAGCATGGGCTTTAGAGAGAAGCAGGCATCAGGTGCGGTGCCGGAAGATACGTCATCTGCGTATAGCTTCTGCTTTGAGGTCTCAGCAGACACAAATGCCTACTTCCCTTCCTGAAGAATGGATGAGGATAAAGACCACACTGTGAACAAAGTACAGCTTATCTCTCAAAGTGCCCTTCTGAGCCACTCCTTGTGAGCTCTGCAGCAGTAAAGCACCTCAGCCAGGGGGAGTGCTGTGTGGCCACACAAGCCAAAGTAACCAGGCGTTCTCCATTGTCGGTGGAGAGCAAGGTGCAGTCTAGGGCAAAACTCTGTAGATCCATAACGACCGAAGGTTGTTTGCTGATGGAAGAAGCTCCTGTAGGGCTCCTGTCGGGCTCCTGGGGCTCTGAGGCTCTCCCGGACTGTCCCCATAAAAAGGTGCACTCCCAACAGGGATGAAAGGAAAGTGTGGTGTGATAAAGCAGACACAGTTCCCATTCAGAAAGTAGGTCATGCTGAGTAGGTTTTAAACTGTGAAGGAGAGTAGGTTGGTCCTGATGCTAATAAGAACTCTTATCAGGTCTGGAGAGATGGCTCAGTGGTTTAAGAGCACTGACTACTCTTCCAGAGGACGCCAGTTCAAATCCCAGCCCCCACGTGGCAGCTCGCAACCGCCTGTAACTCCAAAATCCAACACTGTCATACGGACATACGTGCACACAAAACACTAACACACATAAAATAAAACTATAAAAAAAATCACAAAGCACAAAAACAACAACAAAAAGAACTCTTATCAACTTTCCGCATCCGACCACCATAAGAGTCTGCTTCTTCTCATGCACGTGAACATGCATCTGTGCTTACACATGAGTCCACACGCAACTAAAGAATTAGCTAGCTTATATTCTTCAGCTGTTCTATTTATACTGTAAAATCTGGTGCTATGAAAAAGAACAAAACAGGAAGATGCAGGGGAGAGCCGTGGGTGGTTCCAAAGCACGAGTGGATCCAGAGCTAAATGGCTGGGTGTGACAAAGGCAATGATTGGCTAAAGCATCTCAACCTGGGGGAAGGCCTCTGCTGGTTGGACACATAGTTCTGTCACATCTGACACCTTAAAGCAGTGGTCCTCAGCTGGTGGATCATGACCACCAAAAGATCATCAGAAAACACGGGTGTTTACAATTCATAACAGTAGCAAAATGACAGTTATGAAGTGGCAGTGAAAATAATTTTATGGCTGGGGGAGGGGTCACTACAACATGAGGAACTGTGATCAAGGGATCACAGCATCAGGAAGGTTGAGAGCCTCTGCCTTAAAGGCATGGAAGGTGTGTCGTGGAAAACTACATAGGTGTAAGTACCAAGTGATAACTGAGCCGAATCCACTGCAGATGGCAGCCTCAAAGGGCTGGGATGCTTGGCCCATGCTAACTAGAGGTCAAATTTGTCCAAATTTGTGTGAATTGATACTAAATATGTTTTTCTGCTATACGATTTTCTTTAAACCACTCATTAAAATTGTTACATTCATTGTACTGAGAGCAGGGTCCCCAATGGAGGAGTTGGAGGGAGGACTGAAGAAGCTGAAGAGGTTTGCAGCCTCATGAGAAGAACAAAGACATTGGCCAACCAGAACCCCCCCCCAGGGCTCCCAGGGACTGAGCCAACAACCAAAGGGTACACATGGTTCCAGCCACAACTATGTCGGAGGAATGCCTTGTTGGGCATCAGTGGGAGGAGAGATCCTTGGTCCTATGAAGGCTCGATAGATGCCCCAGCGTGGGGAAATTGAGGGGGGTAGGTGGGAGTGGGTTGGGCAAAGGGGCATCTTCTTGGAGGCAGGGGGAGGGAGTATGGGTTGGGGGCTTTCTGGGGGGGGGGAAACCGGGAAAGGGTATAACATTTGAAATGTAAATGAAGAATATATTCAATAAAAATAAAATAAAATAAAATTGCTACATTGTATCTATTAGTGAATGTGTGTGTGCTCATGAGGACCTGTGAGATACAGCAGGTTAAGGACAACTTGTAGGAGTCAGTTCTCCCCAGCCACCACTTGAGTTCCAGGGTATTGAACTCAGGTCTCAGGTTTAGCAGCAAGTGCCTTACCCACTGACGCAGCTCACTGGCCCTCTTTCAACATCTGCAAAGCTCTGCAAACTAAACCTCCTTGAACACTGTGTTGAATGAATGTTTTGATTGCAGAGTAATTACACGATACTGAGAATTCCTAAGACTGGCCTTGGGCAGCTTGGCCTCAATAGAATTTTCTGGCACATGCACATTTTTTGTGTAATGAAATGTGGTATAAGAAAACATTTACCCGGGCTGGAAAGATGACTCAGCAGTTAAGAGCATTGACTACTCTTCCGAAGGTCCTGAGTTCAAATCCCAGCAACCACATGGTGGCTCACAACCATCCATAAAAGAGATCTGATGCCCTCTTCTGGTGCATCTGAAGACAGCTACAGTGTACTTAGATATAATAATAAACAAATCTTTGAAAAATAAGAAAACATTTACCCAGGGAGGTCATGAGACTGAGAGTCTAGAAAAGAAAGTATTAGAAACTATGAAGAGCCAGGAGCTAAAAGTAGGGAAAGGGAGTCTGAAGGAGCTATCTCTTTGCTACACATGACAACTAAGTCCCTTACCACCAACATTCTACAAGAAAAAACCAAAGTCCAGGATGGCAAGATGGTAGAGTCACCATAGAAAATCACAGGGCGAGCTGACTGCAAAGTCAGGGTCAAAAGTGATTCTCCTTATAGTGGTTTGTATATGCTTGGCCCAGGGAGCATCACTATTAGGTGTGGCCCTGTCGGAGTAGGTGTATCATTGTGGACATGGTTTAAGACCCTCATCCTAGCCTCCTGGAAGTCAATCTTCCACTAGCAGTCTTCAGATGAAGATGTAGAACTCTCAGCTTCTCCTGTGTCATGCCTGCCTAGATGCTGCCATGATCCCATCTTGATGATAATGGACTGAACATCTGAACCTGTAAGCCAACCCCAATTAAACATTGTTCTTTATAAGAGCTGCCTTGGTCATGGTGTCTGTTCACAGTAGTAAAACCCTAACTAAGACACTCCTATAGTCCAGCACTTCATATCTTTGTACTGTTTCCAGAGCCCTGAGCTATAAGGACCAGCTCTGGATCTAAGCACTCACCTAGCAATGAGGGACACAGAGCCTGAACTGGCCATCTCCTATAACCAGGCAAGACTTTCAGTGGAGGGATTGGGACACCAACCCGGCCACAAAACCATTGACCTACAAATTGTTCTGCACACAAGATGTGCTGGGGTAACAGTGGCTCAGAAACTGTGGGAGTGGCCAACCAGTGACTGGTTCAACTTAAGACCAATTTCATGAGAGGGAGTCCACCCCTGACACTGCCTCGAGGAACAGGAACCAGAGGCTGGATAGCCCGGAGACCTAGGACAGAACCAAACACAACTGGCAAAAGAAAAAGAAAAAACCAATCAATGAAATGATTTCTAATGATATTCTGTTATACTCATAGATTGATGCCTAACCCAGTTGATATCAGAGAGCCTTCGCCCAGCAGCTGATGAAAACAGATGCAGAGACCCACAGCCAGTCATTAGGTGGAACTTGGGGAGTCCTGTGAAAATGGTTTTGTAGGAGCCAGAGGGGACAATGACACCACAAGAAAACCCACAGAATCAACTCACCTGGACCCGTAGGGACTCTCGAAGACTGAACCATCAACCAAGGAGCCTGCAGGGTGTTGACCTAGGCCCTCTGCACATATGTTCCTGTGTGTAGCTTGCTCTGCTTGTGGGATTCCTAACAGCAGGAGCAGGGGCTGTCTCTGACTGTGTGGCCCGCCTTTGGGACCCTTTCCCCCTACTGGGCTGTCTGGTCTAGCTCAATAGGAGAGGATGTGCCTAGTCCTACTGTAACTTGATGGGCCAAGGCGGGTTGGTAGCCATGGGAGGTCTGCCATTTTCTGAAGAGAAATGGAGGAGGAGTGGATGAGGGGAGGCGAGTAAGTGGGGAGGGAAAACTGGGAGGGGAAACTGTGGTAGAGGTGTAATATGTGTATACAATAATGCATATACATTATACAATATAGATCAACAAAATATAGTTACAATTTTGGCCCAAAGTTGAGAGAGAGCCACTGGAGTTCTCAGTCTGCGTCTGCTTTCTGTACATCTGAGTTAAAGCTCAAAATAAGGATGGAGTAAGGGCTGAGAATATGACAGCTTTCTCCTGGATGGACCTGGGTTACTAAGGAGATGGAGAACAGATCACTCCCAACAGTTAACCATGCCCACGGAGTTAAGAACAATAAAGGTAGGGTGTGGGACTTGGGCGACCTCTAGTGGATAATAGATTACACTGCAGGTCCGCGCAGACATTCTTCTAAAGGGGCATGAACTTTAGATACTAATTTTCGACCAATACAGATGCAGATGTGTTGCAAGATATTTCCTATCCAATCACATTGAGGCAGTGAGAGGCCAGTGATTGGAGGGGAAAGAGGAGAAGGAACTAGGGGGAGAGGGAGAGGAACCGCACGAGTGGGGGGGGGAGGGGGGTTGAGCGCTTGGCAGGGGAGAAGAACCAAGGAACAATGGAGTCCGACTTTAATTTATCCTAAGGTTAGAAAATTGGGATAAGACTTTTATTATTGTAAATTGGAATCTTGTAATTTGGAGTTTCATATACATAAATATAATTGGTTAACTATTTAAGTTTAAGAGTCATGCTTTACCGGGTAATTGGAAGGAGTGGGTGCAGGGCAGGAGCGCAGGACTCCCGCAGGAGAGTTAACTGAGCTGCAGCCCTGCAGGAGAGTTAACGGAGTGAAATGACCCTTCGGAGGCTAAGTGGCCTCACAGGGCTGGAGAGTTGATGGCGCGGTCATTTTTTAATTAATTCCCGATACACAGATGTACACTGTCAAACACTGGACTGAGCGTGGGGACCCCAATGGGGAAGTTAGGGCAAGGACTGAAGGAGCTAAAGGGATTTGCAACCTCATAGGAAGAACAATATCAACCAACCAGACCCAACCCCCACTAAGTCATCCACCAAAGAGTACACAGGAGGTATCCATGGCTCCAGCTGGATATGTAGCAGAGGATTGCCTTATCTGGCATCACTGGGAGGGGAGCCCCTTGGTCTTGTGGAAGCTTGATGACCCAGGATCGGGGAACACTAGGCCACTGAGGCAAGAGTGGGTGGGTGGGTGGAGGAGCACCGTCATAGAGGCGGGGGAGAGGGAGGAGGGGATAGGGGGCTTGTGGAGGGGAAACTGGGAAGGAGGATAACATTTCAAATGTAAATAAATAAAATGATCAATAAAAAATTCCTTACATTTAAATTAAAATAGTAAATTCTACATATATTCCAAACTCTGCACCAGCTGGAGGTGGGTATAATTCAGCAGCTCCACCCTTCTACAGGCAGCTCCCAAAGAGGAGATCTAGAGCAGCTACAACCCACAGGCTGGAGACTCTCCAGGAGGATTTGTTGAAACTGGGTGCAGAGCTAGCATCCAGCCAGGCCCTAGTGACTATATTGAGCACAGAGCACCGCTGAAAGACTTACATAGATGCCATTCCCATTAAACACATATGGCAGTGTTTCTCGGACCTACCCCCAAGGCCCCAGTCAGCTCAAAGCTTGTGAGTGCAAATCCCTGGACCTTTCCTCTGGAGACTGAAGCAGTGGAACCAAACCTGGACTGTGAGCTCTGAAGAGAGGATGCGTCACAGCTCTGCTTCTGATTTAAGCCACCACAGGGGCCAGGTAGAAACAGCTAAGGACAGTGAAGCCAAACCACAGTAACCTCCTTCAAAGAGAGAGAGTCCAGGAGAGGCCTTGTGCTGTGTGGGCAGCAAAGGCCCTGAAGTGAAGGTCATTGGAAAAGAAACTGAGCGAGTAACCTTGCAAGAGGTCCAGGAGTGTGGCTGCCTGGACAAAGTGTCTCCTGCTCTCACCTTTCACCTGCACTCTCTGCCCCCCCCCCTTTTATTTGTCTCTCCTCCCTAAGGCATAGGTTCTCAACTTGTAGGTCAAGATGCCTTTAGGAGCCAAACATGAGGATCGATCGCACATCAGACAACCTGCTCATCCGATATTTACATTACAATTCATAGCAATGGCAAAATTAGTTATGAAATAGCACCCCAAACAATTTTATGGTCGGGGATCACCACAACATGAGGAATTGTATTAAGGGGTCCCAGCATTAAGAAACCCTGGGGTTTCGTTCCTCTTGTGTGAAGGCACGTATTCCTCAACTACTTGACCCTTCTGTCAGTCCTTACTAGTCAGCTTAGTAAGGTCTGAAGTTTGAGTTTTCAACAAAGTATGTTAAGGAAGCCTTGTCTGTGACCTACAGACTAGACTCCTTCTGCTAAGGCTCCTGGCAGGCAGAGGTGGTTACAGGCAACACTTTACATGGTGGGGTGGCCTGCAGTTATGACCGACAGAGGTAGTTACAAGTAATGACATTTGAAAGGGCACTGGAACAAGAGTCAGGAAACTCAGCTTTGGTCTCTTAATAATTGTGTGATTTTGTACAAATAACTGTTGTCGCTTCAGATTTCCTCCTCAGGAAGCTGGATTAGATGAACTATCAGTCCCAGCTGCTTGGGAGGGCTCTTGAAGAGCTTTGAACAATGCAACTCACAACCATCCATAACTACAGTTCCAGCAGACCCAATGTCCTCTCCAGACCTCTCCAAGCACTATGTGGGACACATACATACAGTTCAGTTCTCAGCAAGTACATGGAAGTTCATAACCATCTCCAACACCAGTTCCTGGGTATCTGGTACCCTCTTCTGGCCTCTACAGGCACTGCATGCACGTAGTACACACACACACACACATACATGGAGGGGGAGAGGGCAAATATTCATGCATAAAAAAAAATCCTCAGTAAAAGCCATAATGAATCATTTTCTTTTTAGCTTAAGAGGCATCATGAATAATACTTCTAGAAATATCAGAATAATGGAGCTTAAAAGTGTTTAATATTGCTCAATTAATTATCTTCATAATGAAACATTGGATAGGTGAATGAATTTCCTATAAATCATTTGTCATTAGTCAAAATGTTGTCCTGATTAATTATATTATGCAGTATCATCTCAGGTGTTAATTAGTGTGCTTTTCTTATCTAGGGATCATGAGAGCTAGTTATAAGTGGTCATTTGTAAATGGTTAATAAATTTTCATGACTTCCTATTTCATATACTTCTTGACTACAGTTAATGTCAGACTCTCTTACCATATATACACATATATATTAAAATCTAAAAAACTGTTATACTTACTGGAAGAACTGTGAAATTGTAAGAGTAGACTGATATTTTAATTTATTGGACAACTGCATTGTTTTCCTAAATATTTACTAACATCATTTATAGACACCTGGTTTGCATGTGACTTCATACGGATCAGTCAAATATCATTGCCTATTGTTGCTGGTCAGTGTTTCTAAATGCTTTGTAACCCTTGAAAATTAAGAAATTAGTATTTGTCTGATACATATGTTGAACTTCTTAGAAATGTACATTTGTGTCACTAAGGATCTTATAATGCACCAATATAAAAAAAATAAGTTATCGTTTTAAAATAAAGCAAACTGAGTGGAATATTGGCATTGTGCTCCGAGACATTTATTGACTTCGTTGGTTGAGAGTGAGACTGGGAGATTAGATGTTTAAAATGTTTGTGGTCCTGGTTAGGCTAATCTGCAGCCATAGCCACAATGAACAAACAGCTCAGTGGGCTCTAAGCTCCCTCTGGGGGTGTGAATTCACCACATCTGTTACAACTGGGTAATTCACTGCCCTGCTGTGCCCTGCTGTCTTCTGTCCAGGAATTCCTCATTCTTAGCTCTGCCTCCATTTCCAATCACAGGCCTCTTGCTGCCCTAATATTTTAGTGTGATCAGACAGGGAAAATCCTGTCACACTGTAGAGCTATCAAGATTGCCTTCTGGGTTGTACGTCAGTCAGCTTCCTGTCGTAGTGACAAAAGTCTAACATTTCTCAGGTGGTCAGTGGTAGATAGTCAGTGGGTCAGTGGTCAGTAAGTTGATTGGTTTTATAGTAGCAATATTAGTCTGTTTTTTCAGAGACATAGAAAAAGTAGATCATGGATTTGTTGAGTTTTTCCTTTGTTCTTGAGTTTGTTTGCTCCTAGCCGAGACACTCTGGTGTGCCTGTTATTGCTTTATCTAAACGAACAGAGACTATGAGAGCATCATAAACTAAGCTTTGCTGAGTGCAGAGCCCAGCCCACCCTTAGGATGGTCCTAAAAACAATATAACTTTAAAGTCTGCTTCTGTGAGAGTCTGCCCTCCAATTCACTCTGACTGAGGCCCTAGTCTGGGCCTAACATGTGGCAATGTTCTGGGTCTTTACTGTGATTTATCCTGTCCTCACCCACAGACTTCCAATGGACTTCATTTTCCCAGTACACAGTGAGGTCACTGAACACTGTTGGATTCCTCTTTGGGTATGTCCATCAAACACAAAGGAAGAGTTCACCATGCTTTCTGAATGAGATTGAAGGCATATTTTTGCTCAACATGTATCTACTTACCAGTCCATCCACCTTTGTAAGTGCCCAAGGATGTGTATATATTTTCTTTTTAATAGGTGTTCCCTGACACACCAAGCCCAGCCTATTCTCCACCTAAGGGTTACCAATAGGAACTAAGCTGAGATAGGCATGGTCACAGGTGTCACAATAATTGGACTGTTGAATCAATCCCAAGAATTGGAATGTTGAGGTAAGAGACTCACAGGCTCTTGGCCAGCTGAGAAATACAGAAAGAACCTGCCCTTAAAAAATAGGCAAAGAAAGAAGAGAGGATGGAAGGAAGATAGAGGGGAGAGAAAACAGTAGAAGAAAGGAAAAATAAATTAATCTCCAGTGGTTTCCTATTAGCTGGTGTTTCAACTTTGCATGATCTCAAGTCCATTCCAAGGCCAAAGCGCCTTATACCAAAATTCGTGGTCAAATAGTTAGAAACCAGCAATTGTGGGTTTTTACTGTCATTAAGCCTTCTAGTGGTAGTAAATTGTAGAGAGTCATATTGAAGTGCCTTATCGCCTGACAGCTATCATTCAACTGCCTGCATTTTTCCCCCACATGGCGGAGCTGGCAGAGCTCCAGGAGCAAGCTTTTTGTCACACCTCAGCCTCCCTCAGAGCAACAGACCCTGTGGGATCAACATCCTCCGAGGAACAGTGGAGTCAAAGACCCACTGAGAAGCGCTGAGAAGACTCACAACCCTGGGAAGGAGGGTCACACCCACAAAGCATATATTGCCACTTTTTATCCCCAAGTAAAGAGAGATTTTGTACAGTCATGCATTAATGTCTCTGTGTCTCGTTCTCTCATCCCCATCATTTCATTTTCCCAGCTCTCCGTTCACGTAAAACCCGCTCGTGTGCAACTCCCTGGAGGTTTCAGTAAACTTTCAAAGTTTTCCCAATGTAACTTTGCCATTCCTGCCCTGAGAAACACTAAAGCAGAAGAAAGTTGGAGCCAGGAGCTATTATTGCTGTACCTTCTCACTCACATTCTCAACACCCTTAGGTCGCTTTACATTGTATAACACAACGACTGGGGACTATCCTGTTACAGGTGATGTTGGATTTCACCAAGGAAACTGAGAGAAAGCCCTAGAGGATTGCTGAAGACTTGTCTCTAAAATGACCAGTAAGGATAAAAGTGGGAATAACCTTTCTGTCACTAAAGAAGAACCAGAGAACAGAATTGGCCTAGGGCTCTACTGAACAGGGTTTCCACTGATGGGGAAGCCAGGTTCAGAGACTCCTATCCCCAATGCACATCTTTCCATGCCTGTGGAGATACGGTGAGCTTCCAAATAACTGATATGTGATTAGTCTTAATTAGCATGTACTTTCTACTGAAGTCATGTGCATCTTAACACTTTGTTAAACACTAGTATAAAAGTTGAGTCTCACTATCCATCTGTAACTGGCTTGTTTTGTGTGTAAGCTTGACACGGGTTGGAGTTATCCCAGAGAAAGGAGCTTCAGTTGAGGAAATTCCTCCATGAGATCCAGCTATAAGGCATTTTCTCAATTAGTGATCAAGGGGGGAAAGGCGCCTTGTGGGTGGTGCCATCCCTGGGCTGGAAGTCCTGGGTTCTATAAGAAAGCAAGATGAGCAAGCCAGGGGAATCAAGCTAGTAAGTAACATCCCTCCATGGTCTCTGCATCAGCTCCTGCTTCCTGACCTGCTTGAGTTCCAGTCCTGACTTCCTTTCGCGATGTGAAAGTGTAAGTGAATAAATCCTTTCCTTCCCAACTTGCTTCTTGATCATGATGTTTATGCAGGAATAGAAAGCCTAAGACACCAGCTAATGCACTGCCTATCAAGTTACTCAGACAAAGGGAGAACAGAACAGAGCTTCCATTTTTCAAGGTCAACCCTGACCATAACCAACAGGATGGGAGGAAAACCACTGTGTCTCAAGGAAATCAGCCAAGATGCCATTGAGATGCACACATACAAATCGGTCACCTTCAGTGTGGTGCTTGTCTGTGTCAACAAAGATCCTTGTGGGCAAAATGGAGGCATGCAATTTGGAGGAATCATAAAGTAAAATTCTAGACTTTAACAATGTGGAAAAAGTCATTTAAGAATGGCTGATCTTTAGACTTCAGCACTAAGAATCACTTAACACGAATCCAAGAGTAGCTTTGAAATTACCTATGACAAAATAGAAGGATACACAATATCAAAGAGACAGGCGTGTAACCCTGATGACATTCGCAGGTCACCAAAGCCAGCACTTTCTTAGCTACAATTTATTTTTAAAATATTGCTGAGGATAAGAATCTGGGGGAAGCATTTAACTGGGGGGGAGATTCTTAAAGTCCAGTGAAGAGCTAAGTATTCAGGGAGGCTAGAAGGTCATCACTAAACACTCAAGCCAGTAGCTCTTCCTTTACCCAGATGTTGCTGTAGATTTCCCACAAACAACATGGCATCTTGTAGCCCAGCTTCACCCACAACTTCCAATCGATTCCTGGAAGAGAGACAAAAGAATATGTTTCTCGTGCCACTTGGAAAATGAGACAACGGAATCCTGGCTTCTTTTCACTGGAGGCTTGTTGGAGCTTTCTTGTTAAGATGGGCCCACCTAAGACTCCAGCCCATCTCTAAGTAACTAAGCAGGGTCTTTTTTTTTTGTTTTTTTTTTTTGTTTTGTTTTTTTTGTAATTACAACAAAATCTTGTTTGGTTTGAGATCTGAGATCAAGTGTTGGGCACACCATTCCTTAGAATATAACCCAGGCCAAATACAGTCTTCCAGAAGACACGTACATTATCAAAGACTCCACTTTGGTAAAGTCCTCTCAAATTAATAGTACTATAAATCTCCAGACTAGATTTAGTGATATCCAACGTCTTTACCGTTTAGGACCTCCTTATTCTAGGGAGGGTAATTGGTGGAAGTCCAGAGACAGCTGCTAATTTCGATCCTTTCCTCTATATAGTAGGTTGAAATAGTAGGACTCGAACTCTTACAAGGCCACCAACAGAAGCACGTGGAAGCCCGAGGATGGGGGGGGGGGGGCGGGGGAACTACGCCTCTTGCCTTCTCCGCCTAACTAGCCAGAAGTCAGAGGCACAGAGCAAATACATGGGTTGGGACAAGGCACGTGGTAGGGGGACATAGCGCAACGAAGGCTACAGTAGGCTCCGCCTGGCCAGGGCGCCCGGCGGAGCCAGGGGAGGGGCACATGCAGCTTGTCCAGCAGGCGCCAGCTCCTTTTGGACTGGCACCCACCACCCGCCCGCCCGCCCGCACACAAAGCCCGCTCGGCGCGCTCGGCATTCGGCTCTTCAGGCCTGTGCCCGTGAGCTCCGCCTGGCGGCTTCCTGGTTAGGTGTGAGGCCCGGGCAGGCTGTAGGCGTCGATTGGCTGCACGCATCGAACCGCCGCGGGCGGGAGCGCGAGGGGAGGAGTGGGCCGCGGGGGGAGGAGGAAGCGGCCTCGCGCTGAGGAGGGAGCGATTGAATTTCCAACGCAAACAACCGCACGAGCTCTCCCCTAGCCGAGCGTTGCCCACCGCGCCCGCCCCGTCCGAGCAGCGCGGGCGCAGACGCCTTGGCTGCTCCGGAGCTTGTGTCGGGACCAGCATAGAGGCGGGGGCCGCGCGAGGGCCGGAGCGCAGCGGCGCCGCAACCCGCCGCACGCGCAAACTTGGACTCGCGCTTCCCGGCTCAGCGCGGAGCCCGGGGCGCCCTCGGCCCCGCCATTCGCGATCCAACCGGCAGAAAGAGCACAAGTGCGGGGACCTGGTGTTTGCGAAGAGGAAGGGATCCCCACATTGGCCGGCCCGGGTGAGCGGTGCGGCCGGCGAGGGCCCTGGTGCGGTTGCATAACGCTCGGGAGGGCACGGTCGCCGTGCGCAGAGCGGGCGGAGGGGCAGGGGTGCCAGGCCTGCTCTCTCTGGCCGGGGGCCACCACCGCTTACATAAGGGAGGCGACGAGGCCAGGACCTGGCGGGCAGCACCGCGTGCTCCGTTCGCCCTCAACCCTCCCTCATAGCAGCCGAGGCTTCGGGCTTACGGTGGGGGAGCGGCCCGGGGGTGTGTCGCTTCTGTGACCGCGATTCCCAACCCCTTGGTGGAGCCCCGCTTGAGCCCCGGGTCTCCATTGAGAGTTGCCTCCAGTTCAGGTTTCTCTGGCTGGACAAACGGTTGCGAAGGGTCCCAGTCCACAGAGGGTTAGGTGGGTGTAGAGTTGGCGACTGACAAACTTTCTTTGAGCATTTTGTAGGAACTCGGAAGTTGGGAGGGTCGTGGAATGTTTGGGGATGACTTACTTAAAAATGGTCTGCCTGGCCGGGGAACTCTGCCATAACCGGTTCAGCCCTCAGCTCTACAAGAACATCCCTCCATATGTCTCCAGCTCAGACTTGGAACTGTAGGCAGCAGGACCCCGTGTGCTTGGGAAATCCAGTACCTAAGCAGGGTCTTTTATTAATTGGCAGGTTATTACATTTTCAGTCATTCAAAGAGACAGTGGCTGGCTTGGGTCTAAGATGTTCAATGTTCCTGGTTGCAATGAAGAAAAGCCTTCTAGAGACAGCTGTAGCCAGTGCACTTTCTCTGCCTGTCTACCCAGTCTGTGTTTGCCGTGACCTGTTAGGCTAACAGGTCATTTAGTTTGAGAGATATCTACTGTGTGGGCTATTTTAGTACTCATTTGAGACCCATATTTCTGTGTACTGAAAAGGCATTTCCATTAGCTTATGGGAATAGTGTTAAAACCCTGCAGGACATTAAAAGATAATCAAATGAGATTGGATATAGACTTAACACATGAGACATACAGGTTTGAGTACATTGATGAGAAATATAGTCACCAATAAAGTGTCAGTGTCACATAAGGAAAGAAATTAAATGTTCTACCCCTTGATGTATTCTAACCATGAGTGAGCCCAGACATAAATAATTCTCTCCCCCTGTGTCTCCTGTCACTTTCTGTCTGTTGGATGAGTTTGAATCTATGCCTTCCTGGTTTCTTATCAACCTGTGTGTTCCTGTTTCTTTCTGTCTCTCTCTATATTCCGTGTGTGTGTGTGTGTGTGTGTGTGTGTGTGTGTGTGCGCGCGCGCGCGCGCGCGCGCGCATGTCTGGACTGGACTGGATGAAGTCAAAGAGTCCTCTGAGCAGGGAGTAAGGTTGATTATTGGAAGGATAGAAAAGATGCAAGAGAGAGACAAAGGGAAGGCTGAGGGTCATTACCACATCAGCAGCGAGTGTTATATTTCATAGTCTTTTTATACTACAGTACCATGGGAAGCGAAGCCACAAGCTAACAGAAGCAATTTTGCTGAAATGTACACATAAGACATTTGTTCTCACCAGAAAACCTCCACATTCCTTCCACCAAGGTCAATAGAATCTTCAGCCTCTCACCTTGAGCCTCAAGTCCATCTCCTCTTATCGTTCCAGGCCTCAGCAGGCTGGGAAGTCTGCCAACAGACCCTGACCTGCCTTGACTCTGCCTGGCAGGCAGACTTTTTTCTCTTTTTTTTTCTCTGCTTCAGAGAAGCAGCAAACACTTCCAAACATTGTGTGTATGTGCGTGGGTGTGGGTGTCTATATGTGTGTCTGTGTCCCTAACTAAGGGCTTTGCTCTCTCTTTTATTGAACAGCACAGAAAGCATTATATGGGGGAAGGAATGAGAAATACTGTACTGAAATCAACAGTGTTACAAAAGATTAAGTCACTGACCCCCAAAAACCCAGACAACAGTACTACAAACATTATTTATCAAGCAATATCCATAAGTTGTCTTCAACACTTATGATGGGTATTCATTTTATAAGACTACATTCAGCCTATATTTGATAACACAGCATACATACATGCATGCATTACTCAAGATCAAGGGCATGGGTGAGTACATGACTTAAGATTACAGCTACACATTAGCTTGGGTTGTAAGAGTGATTACATGGGAAACCTGAGCCAAGTTGATTGTTACGTTGTTATTGTTTGTTTGTTTGGGGTGTGAGGTGTGTGTGTGTGTCTGTGTGTGTGTGTATTGAGAAAAGGTTTCTCTGTGTAGCTTTGGCTGTCCTGAAACTCACTCTGTAGACAAGGTTGGCCTCAAACTCACAGAGATTTGCCTGCCTCTGCCTCTAGAGTGCTGGGATCAAAGCCATGTACCACCACCACCCAAGTGTTACATTGTTCACTTAAAGGCAAATTAAACAAAGTCTGAGTACAGAGTAGGATAGAGATTTAAGGATAATGAGACCTCAAAGTATTATTAACTCTGTCTGTAAGGTCCAGCAGAGGTTCCAGTCTCTTAGGAGGTAAAAGATATTTTCATAATATTGAATCAGCAGAGGGATGTACTTAAAATGTGCACATTTGGGTGCATATTTTGAACAGTTTTATTTAAGACATTACATTTTTGGGACCTGATTAGAGAAGACAACATTATTTCTTTTCCCTGCACACGTGGTCAGTATTCAAGGATCAAGAGTTCCCAGAAGATTAGTGTAGAAGTTCAGCCGCCCTGAACTGGGTGGACTGAGGTCCACCGAAACCTTCCTCAGGAAGACTACCATATCTCTACTAGATTGACTTAAACACCCTGTTCCATAGTGGGCTCTAAAGCACCCCCATGGGGAGCTCCAAGAGGAAAGCCTAGGTCCCCAGGCATTCTGCCCGGTATGTCACCAACACTCGAGTATAGTCTGGTCACCCCCCTCAGGTGCTGCTGCTGCTAATCATGTTCCTCTACTGCAGTCAGATTCCCATCTAGTCAACTGATAATCTCATCACACTTGGCAAGAGTCTTTGCTTGTCCTCATCAGTGATGTTGCCCTGATCATCAATTCTTTTTTTTTTTATTTTTTTTTATTGAGAAAGGAAGTAAAAACATTTTATGATAAAATTAAATATTTACATGGAAAATATTTCTGATGAAATGGAAGAGATATAAAAAAACTCATTAAAATTGACAATTTTCATGGAAAATTAAAGAGTAAAGTGGTAGACATAAAAAACATTGCGTATGTATGACTCCAGTGAAGTCCTGGAACTTTGTCTGATTCTCATCTGGAGCACTGTATGCCTCAGGCACTTGACCATTTGAGCTCACTGTCATCCACACCCAAGAGGGCTCTGTCGTTGGGGAGAGTGATCTGGTCCTTGTTCCTCTATTGTGCTCTGCAACAGAAGCATCAGTGTCAAGAGGGACTTGGATTGAGACATGTCCCAGGGTGTAGGAGATACTCCTACCTGTGGGTTCGATCTTTCCCAACAGGTTACTACCCTCTTTCCCCTTCATATACCTGAATGTGCACATGCAGCTGGCTGTCAGAGACCGTGATGGAGGTCTGTGTCTGCTGGAAATGGCAGAGATGTGCTTCACGAAGACAGTTCTGACTCCACCAGAAAGTTCAATACCAAAGTAAAGAGCAATAGTTTCCAAGATCAAGAAATATTGAACATTATTTGGCTTCTCTGAAATTATACAACAAAAAAAAAATCAGTAAGCCTAGAGTACAAAGGAAGATAATACAACAGATGCCAGTGAAATCCAGATGATTGCAAGTACACACTTTTAAACCTCTATTCCACCAAATTGGAAAAACTAAAAGAATGCTGTAAATTTCTAAATACATATAACCTCCTAAGGTTAAATTAAGAAGAAATTTTAAATTTTTTAAAAAGATAAACAATGAGATAGAAGCAGCAAACTTAAAACTTCCTAACCAAAAGAGAAAAAAAAAGTCCCAGGTTCCAATCAACTCATACAATTTTATCAGACTTTAATAAAATACCTACAACCAATATTTCTCAAACTATTCTATAAAGCAGTTGCAAAATGAGCATTACGTGTGCTCATGCACGCACGCGCACACACACACACACAAAGAAAATTATAGATAAATCTCCCTGGTGAACACAGATACAAAAATTCAATAAATCACTTGTAAACTGAATGATATGCTATAGGACCTGATCAAGGCAGAGGTAGAGACGAAAGCGAACTCCGGACCTCGTGCATGGGTACAAGATGTGGTAATTAAACCATGTTAGTAGTACTTCCGGGTTACAGGTACATGAGAAAATGAAAGAAGGAAACATTCATCTACTTCAGTTTTCCCTCAGTCTCGGTAGGTGTGGTGTGACAGAACAAATGCTCACAGTGCAGAATGCAGAGAAAGTGACTGCTGTCTCTCGGTTCCTCCTCTGCCCACTTAGGCACATCGCCCGTCTCTGGAATGAAATATCGCAGTTCAGACTCTCAGCCCTATTGGTCCTAAGCCTGTAGAGAGAAAAGCAAAGCCTTTATAAACTGTTGGGCAGGGGACGGGAGGTGGGGTAGGGGTTGATCTCCACTCCTATCCAGAAGCTGGATGGTCTCTATGATGTCATAACATTGAGAAGAAATGGGTACCTTCAAGGCAAGGGTGCCTGCTCCTGCTTGTAGCAACGTGAAGCTTGCTGCCATGGGCAGAGGGTGGCGTTCTGGGATGCCTGGCGAGCAGCTGCTGGGCTCTGCTGGGCTCTGCTGGGCTCTGCTGTGCTGAAGCCCCAGCCTTTAGCCCTAACTTAGCAATCTATAAATATTCACACATATTACATTGGTGCTCATATATACAAACTTAACAATCTATAAATATTCACACATATTACATTGGTGCTCATATATGCAAACTTAACAATCTATAAATATTCACACATATTACATTGGTGCTCATATATGCAAACTTAACAATCTATAAATATTCACATATATTACATTGGTGCCCATATATGCAAACTTAACAGTCTATAAATATTCACACATATTACATTGGTGCCCATATATGCAAACTTAACAGTCTATAAATATTCACACATATTACATTGGTGCCCATATAAGCAAACTTAACAGTCTATAAATATTCACACATATTACATTGGTGCCCATACATGCATCATACTTTGCATGGCAATTATGAATAGAAAATATTTGATTGGCTAAGTAAGCTCAGCCTGAACATTGAAGCACTAAGATATTTTGATCCCTGTGGGAGAGAAGTATGGTCCCGAGGTGCAAGAACAACTGGGGTTCCCTGGACCATATGGTCCCAGTCTTCCACCCTTGGACAACCCTTAGGCCTCATGATGGTTCTTTCCGAAGATCCCTGTTTGATGTCCTGAGAAGTCAGTTGTACATCCTTTCTGCTGTTTTCTAGGGAGAGTCCTGGTCCTGGAGAAAGGCTTGTAGGCTCTCTGGCCTGGAAGACCTGGCATCCTGAAGTTGTGTGCTTCTAGCGGTTCTCTGAGACCCTGCCCTGAACCACTCAACCAGAAACCTCTGGGTGTTTATTCCATCAATGCATGTTAACAAGTTTTCCAACTCATCCTGATGCCACCACAGCTTACGTAAGAAGCGCTTACGCAGTAGGAAAGATGAGTGTAAAGTGAACAAGACAGAGGGTATGTCGGCGACACCTCGTGGTCCACAGTGAGTGCCAGTGGGGTGTGAAGAGCAAGAAGATGCGTCCTGTTCCCTATCCATTCTTTAAGATGCTAGAGAAGACTGGAGTGAACTGGTTAAGCTACATGAAGTACATTAGAGACACTGAAGAACATTAGACTCCCAGAAAGGGGTCAGAATGAGACTAACTCCCTTGGATCCCTGGTTTCTGACTGGATGTTGCAGGTGGTTCTGTGAAAAGTGCAGAGGACGAAGTAGAGGGAATGCCATTGTTTGGATCTGAAGCATCCTGTATCCTCCCAGGGCCCCTGTGCTATATAGACTTGGTCACCTGCACATGGTGGAAGCCGTAAGTGATGCTGCCTCGTAGGGCACATGTCCTTCCCCACCCCCTTCCTCTTCCTCTCTTGGTTCTCTATTCCTTTAATTGTGACAACATTCCTGACAAAGGAAACAATGGAAGGATTGATTGTCCTTTATAATCTGAAGACATACAGTCATCCCAGTTAGCATCAGCTGTCAGTTTGGAGTCTCAACTGGGGATTGCCTCAACCAGATTGGTCTATGGGCATGTCTATAATCATTTTTCTTCATTGTTAATTGATGCAAGAGAGCCAGGCCCATGTGGGCTATACCATCCCTACATTGGTGGGTCTGGGCTGTATAAGAAATCTAGCTGAGTAAGCCAGACAGCCCCTTTTCTCCATGGACCCTGCCTCTGTTCCGGATGGAGTCCTGGCCCTGACTTTTCCTCAACGCTGGACTCTGTCAGGAAGAATAATGCAAATAAGCCTGTTCTTCGCCAGTGTTTACTGCAGCAACAGAGAGTAAACTAGAACAGTCCATCATGATAGGGGAGGTATATGGGACCAGAAGTGTGCTGTGCTGGCCACACTGTGTGCACTCAGGAAACAAAGGTGAAAGGTGACACTCAACTGGCTTTCTTCTCCTTTTTCTATTCAGCCCAGGACCCACCCCAGGCCACTGGGGGGGCAGCATTGGTACTGCTGTGCCCTAGGGTGTTGCTGCCCACATCCAGGATGGGATATTTGCTCTTCAATGAAAATTCTCTACAAACTCCTCAAAGAAACACCAACAGAGGTGTCCCCTCTCAATCCAGTCAAGTTTTAATGAAAATTTACTATCCTAACTTCTTACACACAAAGTAAGAGA
The DNA here is from genome assembly GCA_036184795.1 of Tokudaia tokunoshimensis. Classification (NCBI taxonomy): domain Eukaryota; kingdom Metazoa; phylum Chordata; class Mammalia; order Rodentia; family Muridae; genus Tokudaia; species Tokudaia tokunoshimensis. The sequence continues at coordinate 43,762,357 of BTHU01000019.1, forward strand.
GTTTGCTTAGTCACGTGCTGCCAACACATCTCACCAGAGGATCAAGGCAGCATGGCTGTGCGAACTCTGAAACTGGAAGCAAGCTAAGTCTTTATTTGTAAGTCAACTAACTCAGGTATCTGCTCTAGTAACACCTTAGCAGCTATGTAACACAATAACGTGGCTTACAGTTAAATGAAGCCATGTAGTACTAGAGCAAATGGACAAAAATCCTGGAGCGAAACACACGAGTTTGCAGAAACCAGAAGTAAGGAAAAGTCCAATCACTTGCTTCGCTGAGGAGATAAGGGACTGTTGAGAAAAGACAGTATCACGATCTCTCCTTCAAAACAAAGGTTCCAGTTACAGCATAAACTGTAATAGTTACTAGCCACAACCAAAGAATTTGTGATTCAGATTCAGGACCAAAAACCCTCTCAGTCCTGCTCCACAGTGGACACAGAAATCTAGGTAGACTGTAGAGGTGACCAGTTACTTCATGCCAACCTGAGTTCAGCTGGTGGCCAGCAGACAAGCCAAGATCACCACTCCTCTGGCCGTGGATACTGTCTTGTTCAGGGTGGCTCGCCCTCAGCCCCAGAGAAACATGGAGGAAGCTGCCAAGAGACAGTCAGTGAAGGTTTTGGTTGCAAGTTGGCCCAGTTAGGTTGTTGGCTTTGTTTGGTTTGTTCTTAGGTTTTTGGTGGGTTTTGTTTTGTTTTGGTCAACTTGACCCAAGATAAAGTCATCTGAGAAGAGAGACTCTCAACCAAGAAAATGTCTTCATGAGATCGGCTTGTGGGCAAGTTCGTGGGTCACTCTCTTGAGTGATAATTGCTTTGCAAGGCCCAGCATTCTGTAGCCAGTGCCAGCCTGGACTGGTGGTCCTGAGCTGTATAAGAAAGCAGGCTGAGCAAGCCATGGGGGCAAGGAGGTAAGCTACATCTGTGGTTGTGATTTCAGTTCCTGCTTCCGAGTTCCTCCCTTGAGTTCCTGCTCTGACTTCCCTTCTTAAGGGACTGTGATCTGGACATGTAAACTGAAAAAAACCCTTTCACCCAAGTTTCCGTTGGTCACAGTGTTTTATCACAACCATGGAAACCTTAACTACGACATCAGTGATTACATGGGCCATTGTGTGAATAGATGGAATTTCTAAACATTTCCAATTTTCTTCTAGAGAAGAGAAAGGTTAAAACTCTCTTGTTCTTTCGACTTTAAAATCTTCCAAACCAAGGGCTGGAGAGGTGGAGAGATGAGAGACCAGATGATATGCCAGACACACTTAAGGATCCCACACTAAAGTCAGTCAAGAGACACTTGACAGCGGGATTGCAAAAACCAAATGTGATTTAGTTCTATCTATCATGTTACTATTACTCCAGTCACACTAGTCACACTCACACAATGTGTTAGTAAAGTAAGAATGAGACAGAGCTTGTCAAACTTAAAGAATATTTGATTCCCAGGGCTGGGCTTCAGTTCCGTGGCTAAGGAGTACCCTATAAACACAAGGTCCTGGATTCTCCAACACTAATAAACAAGGTATGTGCTGTGTATTTCACTGAGAGCTGAGAATAAACCTCATTGCATCCTGCCACGCCGATGTGGTGCCTGGAGCCCAGCCTACACATTGCTCAGGGGAAGCAGAATAAAGTCGGTAACGGTGGTCCAGTGTGAGTTTTCCTTCACCAGACTGGAACGAGAAACATCAGAATCTGGGACAAATGTTGTAGTTCCTGGTCTCCTCTGTAACCAAGGGCCAGCACCAGCATACAGCTGGGAGTCGGGAACCAAGGTCTCAGTCCACACTTAGCCTCAAGAAATCCACACACTCGGCAGGAAAGGGGAGAGCCCGGGAAAAGCAAGGGCTGAACCAGTCTGGTTCCAAGTACATTCCAAAAGCACAGAGGGGCTGATGGAGAAGGCCTTCCCTAGATGTGAGCAAGGTCTTCCCACTGGTGATCCTAGATTCCTTAATGAAGAGACAATCCTTGCTTGTTCATCCTGCTTTAATTGATGATGGATATAAATGCATATGTTTTATTCAGGGTGATCAAGGGATTAAAAACCTTTTGCAGGAAGGCATGCCCAGGAAGGAAAGCTCATTGGTTGAATGCCTGGGACCTATCTAGACACCTCATTAGCATGGAGAACTCCAGGTGTTTATGCTTTGTGACTGCTTGCCATGGTCCATTCAGTGGGGTGTCATGGTTATGTCTTCTGGAACAGGTAGTGGCTGGTAGTGAATGGCGTCACTCCTGCCATTCTCAATCCTGAGACTCCAGGGGTTTGAGCTCATTCAACCTTACCACTCTTATGCCTGTCTCCTAACAAGGTCCCACATGCCCTACACCTTATATGTTCTCATGACAAAAATAAAATGATCATTTTATGTGTTGCATATTGTATATACAACTCAGAACACCACATCACATTGTATCTGTGCTGGCTAGTTTTGATATCAACTTGACAAGCTAAAGTCCTTTTGGCAGAGGGAACCTCGAACTGTGAAAATGCTGCCATTAGATTGGACTGTGGGTCATGACTGTGATGTATTTTCTTAATTGATGATTGATGGGGGGGAGGGGGTGCTAGCTATTCCAATCCTGATCTGATGGTCCTGGATTCCATAAGAAAGCAGGCTGAGCAAGCTATGGGGACCAAGCCAGTAAGCAATGCAACACACACACACACACACACACACGGTCTCTGCTCTAGTTCCTGCCTCCAGGTTCCTGCCCTGATGATGGACTTAATAGCTGTAAAATGAAACAAACTCTTTCCTCCCCAAATTGCTTTTGGTCATGGTGTTTTCTCATAGCACTAGAAACCCTAAGACAGTACACCACAAATGCATACAATATGTTGGTTTAAATCATTTTTAAATGTTTGGGTATCAATGCTGGTAGGACACTTGAGCTTTCTAGTGTGCTGAAAATGTCATGGGGAATCAAGGGGTTCAACCACAAAGGCAAAAAACAGACCTGAGTAGGGAACTGGGTTTGTTCTTCAAAAGGCTCAAACAGCGAAACTGGGTTATACAATCCCAGCAACTGGGAAATAGAGGCAGCGAAATCAGGAGTGCAAGGATACCCTGAGCTATATGAGACCCTATTGAAAGGAGAGAGAGACAGACAGACAGACAGACAGAGACAAAGAGAGAGATTGATTGATTATATTCACAATTCCAGTGCTAAACTGAACCATCCATAAATTATAAAGCACAGTAGTTTTTTAACCATTGGAATCCTGATTCGCTCTAAAAGCAGTCTCTCTTCTCTGGTTTGAGCAAGAAATGTCTAGGAAAATGTTTAAATACTCAGGTTTGAAAGAGCCACACTGAAATACTGCTACTAATTGCCACGGAAGGAATCGATTGGCTACTGAAGGTCTGAGTATTTGACCAATCAGAAGGGAGTTTGATCACAGGCCAGTCCAGCTTGGACCAATGAGTAAATAAGATCTTAAAAAGCATGTCCTGAGTCAAGATGGGGGTTAGAGGGTAGCAAGGCCTGATTCTGAAGCCCCTCCCCTTCTTGCGGAAAGTGAGGGTCCAGTGGCATATTTACCAAGAGACTGCAGAATCCTTAGGTCTTTGATCCATACAGCACCTTCACATTTTCCTGAATGGACTCCAAATGAGATAGCCTTATCCAAGAGACCCTAGTACTCATTACTTTGATAACCTCCTCCAGCAGGTGGCAGCACTTACCCAAGTACGGAGATGACCTCAAAATCTGCTCTGAAGATTGAGGAACAGAAAATGTCCAGAACAGAAATCTCTGTTGCCTTCACAGAGGTGCTGGCTCTTCCTAGGTTTAACTGTCCTGCAACAAAAGGGTGGGTGTCCTGCGGGAGTGGGGGAAATTTGGCCTCCAGGAGGCCAGGTTTGACTTCCCAGTAAGAGTCCACAAAAGGAATCACACACAGCATAAAACCCTAGTGGTACTCTGAAACTACAAAGTACTTCCTACACGATAGGCACTCACGACTCAGCAACCTTCAGTCCCCAAAATCCCTGGTTCAAACCCAAACCCACGAGGCCACTAAACACCTGGATGGATCTAGGTCCCTCAACACCCGTCTCAACTTTGTTGTGAAAACACTAACCAACAGCTGTCTGCTAAGAGTTCAGAGCCTGAACTTCCTAGGCTTCATATCTGTTCATGTGGCACCTATGTGGTCCGGAGCTTTGAGGCTGAACCAACAGGAATTGGAATCCTAATTCTGATACTCATTACCCATTGCCATATATAAAACAAGAATAAAATTGCTACCTGCCAAGTGCTTGAACTTTCAGGTGTATACAAACCATTGTTATAGTTTTCCTGCTGTTCTGCAATTGATCTCCATTGCCATCTAAGTTTACACGATACCCAACACACCAGCTGCCACACGTGAAGTCCACAGACACACTAGCTTCCATCCAGACATACCTTTGCCGGTTGTGGTATGGATGTGAATGACCCCCATAGGCTCATGTATCTGACTGCTTAGTCACTGGGGAATGTTATTATTTGGAAAAGATTGGGAGGTGTGTCCTCATGGTGGGGGAGTGTCTCTGTGGGTGGGAGTATGTCACTGAGGGTTTCAAAAGCCCGTGAGGACCTAAGTGTGCAATCTCTCACCCTCCTCCCTCTCTTCTCCCTTCCCAACAGTCTCTTCCTGCAGATCAGGACCTAGCTCTTCATGACTCCTGAAGCACCCTGCCTCCCATGCTGGCTGCCACAACAGACCAAGCTTCTGAAAATGTAAGCGAGCTCCAACTAAACACTTCCCTTTATAGAGTTGTCGTGCTCATGGCGTCTCCTCCCTGCAACAGGACAGTGACTTAAGACACTAGCACACTCTTCTCCAGTCTCCACATCCATCTGTCCCTGCTCTGTTTACCTTGTCCCGTTTCTGTGTGTACACTTAGGTTTCCTTGGGTTAACGTTTTCTCCTGTGTTTGTTTAGGTTCTCAAGAATGAAGACATTGGATGTAGGGAAGACTAGGCACACATTTCTTAGAGGAGGCTGGAATCTTCTGCAGTCCACTTACTGAATCTCACCCTGCCTGAGACACTGAGAGTGGTAAAAACACACGTCTTTGTTGGTCTTGTCTCTGGCCTTTCCTCCAGTTGCCTAAATGTCACACTAAAAGGTACCAGGAGGGAGGAGGTACCACCTGGGATGTCTGGTAACCTGGGAGACAAAGGAGCCAATAGCTCCCTAGTACTTAGACAGTTACTTACACTGAACCCATGCTAACTAGGCACATTCCCCAGGATAATTTTTGCTGTCCTTGCTGTGCAATTTCTAACAGTGTGCCCTCTGTGCATTCACATGTGCACAACATGTGCATGTGCATGTGGTGTGTGGAAGTCAGAAATAGATGGCTAGCATCACTCACACACAACCACTCTCCACTTTAAAAAAAAAAAAGACAGGATCATTCACTGACCCTGGAGCTGCCAACTGAGGTAAGCTGGACAGGCAGCAAGCTCTTCTCTGCCACTCAGGTGCTGGATCGATACCTCACGCTAGCACTCTCACAGCTAGCACCCCAACCACCATCAAAACCTCCAAGACATTTCTCCTCTGGCATCTACATCAACACAACCCATTCTCTACTGACCACCAGGTTGGGTTGTCAGCCTCGTCCCTGAAGCTTGTGAAGGTTGTCCCCTCCATAATTTACCCCAGCAAACTTGTCCTTGGAGACCTTAAAGCATAGGCCACTTAGGGTCCAGGAAGGTCCAGCTACCAAGATTCTTAAACCTGTTTCCATCCATTAAGAGAACAGGTACAGCCTCCAGGCAGTGGAAAATCACAAATGGCTTGTTGACATTTCCTCTCCATTAGGCTTCATAAGTTGGGAACACACACTGTACCTTCAAACTTCTTTGGGTTTCTGGTTCTTGGCGCCTGTCTACAGTGGCCCAGTTAGCTCTTCAAATGCAAACAGTGGTTTTGGTCACAGCAGAGCAGGCGTGCCAAACAGATGGGTTTAATAGAGCATCTCTGCAAGCCATTAAGATCCCAGCACATAGGATTTCAAGACGAACACAACAGGTCATATCTCCCCGACCTCCCTTCCTGGAGAGCGGGTTGGGTTGAGCTGTAGAGACTGGGCCTTCCTCTGAAGGATACATTTTGTAGAAGAAAGCTGCTAACTTCTACACTGTTCTATGGATTCTGGTCTACCAGGGGAGTGCATGCTGACCTTAAGAAAATGGGAACTGCCCTGAGATTATACACACTAGTGACCAAGACCTCTAGGGAGATGCTGGGGTGATGAGACACTTTTTTTGAAAACCTGACAGATAAAAAAAAATGTTCACTTAATCTCTCAGTTAATCTAGATGAAATTTCCCTGAGGTGGTAGCCCCTCAACGGCCTCCAAATCCCACACTCAGGAGGAGGCTAAGCTGTATGTACACAGCCAACACAGAATAGCACTGTGTCATTTCATATTTTACCACATCGACTCCAGCTTCCTTTGGAAGTGACTGAAAATCGGCTATAGAGAAGGCAAGCCAAAGATCTGAACACTGGGGCCTGCCGTCCCCACAATGGCAAGCTAATGGAACCCTATGATCCTACACCTATAAAGGGCAGAGCCTCCTCATCAGCCACTGACTCTTGATCCCGGGTACCCACCCCTCAGCAGGTCCCGTAATGAGACACCTGCCACACCAGTCTCAGTCTAGCAGTCAAGACTCATAAAATGGCTCTTTTTAGCAATTGGTAAGTCACATCCATACACAAAAGTACCTGCTGTGTCCATAAAGGATCCGATCCTCGACACCCCACCCTCACTCATCGCAGCTCCCCAAGACCATCGGACTTTTGTAGCACTAGGTGTCTGACCCCTCTCATTCTCAGCTACACCATTTCCTCCAAGCTCCACTCCCCTGCCCCCCAACTCACCCCACTCAGACAACTGGGAACCAGTCCTATGCAGTCAGCTTCATGCTACTGTTTTTTAACGGATACATGGTACACCTCAGTAAAATCCTTACTGTCATCTCCTCCGCATCCCCCACGTCAGCACACACAAAGAGATGGCTGAAAAAGACTGTCTGCATGTGGACCAAAGGCTCTGCACTGGCCTAGGCTCAGGGGAAAGACGACCACCTCGCCGGACAGAAGTAACACTTGCTACTAAAGATACTAGCAGGGCAGCAGAGCTCTGGCCCAGGCGCATGAAGGACTAGCTTAACTTCAGCCAGACTTCTCTGTAATGACAGCAAGGCGTGCTCTGCCGACCCAGAGCGCTGGCACAACAGGCACCTACGATAATGTAAAGGAAATATACACCATAAACACTGAACAGAGAGTAACTGTGTCGCCATTTCAGGTGGACAACAGTTCAGGCAGGGCCCAGCTGTGGGCAAATGTGGCTTTTATTTCCTGTCAGGGGAAGGAGTAAAGGGCAGCTCTCCCAGGTACCCCAACCTAAGGAAAGGTGCTCCAGCGGCTGGGGCTAGAATTGCCAGATCACTCTGGCACTCCTCTGTGTCCACTCTGTTTCCACTCGCTGGCACTTGATGCAGGGACAGGGTGGGTGGGAGTCATTCCCCTGGAGTAGCAGCTCAGAACCAACAGAGGCACAAGGAGATAGGTGCTGGTGTTCACGAATTGGAAGGCAGAGCAGGAGCCCTGAGTGAGGAGCAGGACTGGGTGGCCAATCCACCCAGTGTCTGCCAGGTACAAGGCATGCCTGCGTGTAGCAGAGGCTCTCCTCCCAAGGGCCCCGGGGGGGGGGGAGGCAGAAGCATCACTGTGTCCGATGTCCGGGCCCCTTAAATATCCATCTCAAACTGTGGCTCTTCACCTGTGAAGAGAGGAGACAGACAGCCAATAAACAAGTGGCGAATGGAAGCACTCCAGAGAGAAGACATGGCCTTCCTCATGCTCATAGGTCAAGCGGAAGGGATCGGAGCCCACTGCCAAAGAGAAACAAGAGAAGTTGACTGGGTCAGGGAACAGCTTCCTCACAAGGGTGGTGACAGAGCTGAAAGTGGCCCGAGGGGTGGAGCTTTGTGTCCTGTGTTCAGTTACGGAAATTTAAAAGTACACCTACTCCGCCACCGCCATCACCAGCACCACCACCATCACCGCCACCGCCACCACCTGTCCATACTGGGCAAGCTAGTTCATGGCTGAGAGCTAGAGGACCATCAGAAACTAGGAGCAGGATAGGTGCAGAGTAAATGGCAGCCTTCAGGTAACCACGACAATTGGTGACAATTTCAGGTGTCGCCCAACTTCATCCTCTGCCATCTTTGGTTTGAGGTAAGAAGGTAAAGTTCCATGCAATAACTGGGGAATCCCTCCACCTGTGAACATGTGACAGGGACCCACGGGTATAGCTTGGTAACCGCTTGTCACATCACTGTCTGTAGGCGGTCAGACTTCTTATGGCTATTCCACCTCCCCCATGACTATCTCAGTGTAACAAGTTAAATGATGCTTGTCCCGGGCGGCTGGGCTCCTGGAGGAATTAGGAATCCCACAGGGACTGGAGAGGTGGCTCAGTGAGTAAGAGCACCGACTGCTCTTCTGAAGGTCTCGAGTTCAGATCCCAGCACCCACATGGTGGCTCACAGCTATCCATAAAGAGATCTGATGCCCTCTTCTGGTGTCTGAAGGCAGCTACAGAGTACTTACATATAATAATAAATCTTTTTTTTTTCTTTTAAAGAATTCCCATCCTACCAGGCCATGAGGTGTCAGCAGCTCTTTAGCTGAGACTGGAGCTCTGCCTTCAGGGTGGAGAGTCAGAGGAGGTCCCGTGACCAAGGGTACGCAGCTGTGCTGTGTAACACGGTCCCAGGACAGAGCTCAGGAGCACTGCCACAAGAACACGTTCACACTGGCTACCAGTGTGGCTGGCTGCTTTGATTTTTTTTCAGGTGGGGAGGGGGACCAGGAAGGACCTAGATATAAATGTCAAAGCTCCCATGACAATAGGAGGCATTGTCAGCCTTTCTTCATCAATAATCCATTTAATGACCTGCCAGGAGGTACCTGAGTTTTTTTCTTTTATCCTGCAGACATGTAATTTCCTAGAGGGGAAGTACATGTCTTTGATAAGTTGTCTCCAAGTTGCAGTGTTCCAAGAGTGGTACTTTGTGAGCATAGATACAAAGGCAGGCTGATGAAAGCCACTGTCATTTTAGAGCTGCTCCTAATTACCTGGTGCTTGAGGTCCTTGGAGCTTTGCAGGAGGCAAGCTGGCACCAATGAGAGCCCCGCTTCCCACCTGTCCCCCACCCTTTGGACTGTCCACAGCCATTCCTCAGAAGGCAGACGGTCACCATCACCCTCTCCCTGAAACGTGGAATTCCTGAGAATGGACAATCCTCCTCCCAGTTCAGGGCCCCGGACAGGACTCACCGCACGCTCGCTTGTCCTCCGGGCTGCTGCGCACGTGGCTCTGGCTGGCTTGCATGGGAGGCTCATCACTGGTAGGGCTAGTGACCCCAGGAATGGTTGGCAGGTCCTTTGGGGGTGTTTTGGCCACAGGTGAGTTCCGACATTCCATCAGGAACTTCCGGTCATAGATGATCCTGGTTCCTGGTGGGGAAGGTGTGATTAGGTAGTTGGTAAGGCCTCCTGGAACCCCTTATGTGTTGTGCCTCCCACTCCCTGTGAAAGAGTGGCCGCAGAGGGGGCAGCAGGTTCCTTGACCAAAGGGGAGTAAGGCTGACCGAGGGACCTGGCCAACCTGATCACATCCCTTCTCCCCTGCCTACCCCGCAACACCCCTTGGGGAGCCCCTCTCCCGCGGAGTGCTTGCTGCCCACCAACATGCACCTTTGTCTTCTCAGAGCTCTGAGCACCCTATACTATAGTCCCTCAGCCTCAAGCCCCTCAATTCTTCCTGTCAATTACCCACACACAGCACACAGAAAAGGTGGTCACCCTGTCACCGCACTATCCTATCCTGCAGAACTCCAGTAGGTCGATGGAGGACAGTGGGTTCCCTCTCTGCAGAGGAGACTTTTTCTTGCCAGTTCTTTGCAGAAACAGGAAATGCTCTCTCTGATCCAAAAAGGACTTAGGCTGAGCCCTTCTCCAAACCTCACTACACTGATGTGCCTGCAGCACCCTTTAAGTGCTAGCATGAACAACAGTCCCATTCCACCCAATCTCCTATGACAAGTTAGTCTTCTTCCCCAGAGTAAGGGTCAGTCTCACTGAACTCTTCTCTAGCAGTAATCCACATTCGGAACCCTCCACCCAGGCAGCCGCCTGAACACCACCATAGAAAGGGATGTTTCCCAAGGTAAGGGAGCAAGATCATTGTGGGAGACCTATGAGGTGGCAGTCAGCAGAAGAACTTATCCACGGCTTCCCCCCTGGCGCCTCTAACACAGCAGCATGGCACTGGTGATCTATTTTTAACCCCTCAACAGCACCTAGTGAACGATTTCTTCCCAACAAATCTCAAGCCTTAGGTTCCAAGCCTCCAGCAGACAATGGCATCCAGCTGGAATTTAAAAACTGCCTTTGCCTTTCTATTTATAGCTATCCTCAGCAGATGACAAATAAGTCCGGTTTCCTCAAACCCAATGGCAGTAGCCAGTTTCTTTTTTCTAGAGACTATACATCATTAATTACATATTATATAATGTTATACACCACGTGTAATGAATATTAATTAAGGGCTGGCTAGATGGCTCAGCTGGCAAAAAGGCACCTACCGGCCACCAAGCCTGGTGCCCTGAGTTCACAACTGGAAACCCGCATAGGAGGAGAGAATCAATTCTCAGAAAATGTCCCCGTAGGCGAGATGTGGTATGCATGCCCCCACACCTGTACCCATTCTTATTCTCTCTCTCCTTCCTCTCAATAAGTACATAAATAAATGATATTTAAAATAAATCAATGAGTCTCGGCTTGGGCTTAGCACAGAACTGCCGACAGCTTCTGAACTGTCCTTAAGCACACTGCTACTGTCTTCTCTATTTATTTAAATGAATGGCTTTTCTGGCATTGATGATGGTTTTGTACTGCCTGGAGAATGATCTACGAAAACTTTCCATTTTAAATGAATAAGTACACAGTAAGCCAAATTAAAAGATAGTTAACGAGATGGGTAAACAAGACAGGACAGACAAAACAGTATTAAACCAGCCAAACATTCAGCAGAAATCGACTCTAAGGCAGCCAGCTGGAGTCGCAGCCAAAGCAGATGGTCCCCTCGGGCCAGGCTTCCAACAGGTGAGCCTTACAAACAGGAGACAATAAACAGAGGAAACTGTACACACACACTGTATGTCCGCAACATCCGGCAGAATCTGAGTAAGGGAAGCCGAGGCAGGCAGCTGGAGTCCCCCATTGAGCCACCTTCTCTCCAAACCATGAGATGGTGCTGCCCACATGAGCGAGGGTCTATCCTCAGTTAAGCCACCCTGCAAATGACTTCAGGCACTCCCACAGCTGTGTGCGCCTCCCCAGGATCCTATGTATTTTTTGGAGACAGGATCTTTCTATACAGCCCTGGCTGTCCTGGAACTTGTCACATAGAACAAGCTCCCCAAGCTTCCACCCACAGGCACTGCAGGCACTTCTATAGCTTGGTGCAAACAATAGTGACCCTGGTTGGCAGTGGTTCCCCCTCTAGCGGTTCTCAAGAGCATTTTCACCCTCAGGCTGTTAACACCCTCTCTCTGGTCCCACAGGGGAGACATGAGATAAACACACTTGGGACTGAAGTAGGAGAAGGTAACCCTGCATGTACAGCCAGCTTATCAGGCATCCCAAACAGCACAGAAGAACAATTTACCAACATAATGCACATCACAGATTATTATAAAAACAAAACACCAACCAACTGAAAAACAAATATACCCTGTGTCCTACAGTGTGAAACGTGCAGCCAGGATATCTTTCCTAGTAAACAAGAAGGTCATCTCAATATGCAAGCTCGCTTTTGTCATTAATAGACAGTCAAACTATATATACATGCCCCCAAATTGTCTTTAAATAAATTTATGATTTTATCAGTCAAAGTTTGATATGCATACCTATTTCATATACCTAATAGATGCTATTTCTGAAAAAACATGTAGGACCCTGGGGAGGCTCAACTGTGACAGCCTGAAGTCATTTGCAGGGAGGATTAACTGAGGATAGACCCATGTTCAATGTAGGTAGCACCCACCATCTCTCGGTTTAGAAGCCAGTCAGGCGATGGCATTTCCCTCTCTGCTTCCTGCCCACCCTAAAGTCAAGACCAATCGGCCTCTTCCACAAGCTCCTGCTGCCATGATGTTCTGCCCAAGGACAATCAGTCAACTGACTGTGGAATGAACTGACAAGTCAGGAGCCCAAACAAATATTCTAGCTCTAAGTTTTCCTGTAAGTGATCTCGTCCCAGTGACTTGAAAAGTAAGAAGAGAAAAGAAAAGACTGTAAGTTCACAAGAGAGAAGGTAGCCATCTGCAAAGGCAGAGAGGCCTTAGAAGGAAGCAACCTCACTCTGGTCACTCCAGTTACCAATAGTAAGAAAATAAGTTTTGCAGCTTAAGCTAACTCAACAGCAGTATTTCATTATGGCAGCTGTAGCAAGCTCAGACAGACTGGCTGGGATTTCCCTTTTCTGGTGCCTGGGATTAAACCCGGGTTCCATACACACTTGTTCTTCCACTGAGCTACAAGTCAGTCCAAACACACATTCTATTCAAGTAAGACGACTGCTCTAATCATTTCTTTGTGAGTGTTTTGTGACAGGGTCTCACTTGGCCCGGTCCACCCTCGAACGCAGTATAAAGCTGAGACTGTCTCAGTTACTTCTCTATTGCTGGGATGATACAACCACTAAGACAACTTACAAAATAAAGCATTTACCGTGGGGTTTAGAGCCCATGACCATCATGGCGGGAAGCGTGGCAACAGCCAGGCATAGCTGGATGGAGATGTTCTGAGCGCTTTCATATTTATCTCCATGTATAAGACAGAGAGAGCTAATGGGGAGTGGCATGGACAGTTTGATTGTTTGGTTGGTTTTTGGTTTGTTTTTTTAAACTTCAAAGTCCACCCCCACCTCCAACAAGGTCACATCTCCTAATCCTTCCCACACAGTTCCACCAAATGGCAGTTCCACCCAGCATTCATATATATGCATCTCTGGGAGCCATTCTTGTTCAAAACACTCACATTGGCCTTGCACATTGGATCTTTCTGTTGATGAAGTCCTCTTCTCCAGAGCACTGGTGTCATAAACGTGTGCCAGTGCAGGCAACTGAGGAACCTGCTTTCAACCTTCACACTGGATGCTGCCAACCCAAGCTCTAAGTGGACTGTACCTCCTGTATTATCCTCATTTTGGACTGCCAGGCACAACTGACTCAAGCCAATCTCTAGCGCCCAGAAAACCCAGGCCTTCCAAGTTACAATGAGAGTGGTGAGTTGGACAGTAAACACAAGCCCTGCAAAGCAATGGCCCTAAAGCCTGCCGTTCAGAAGAAGCAGGAAAAGAAAACCAAACAAAACAAACAAACAAAAATACAACAAACAACAACAAAAATGAGTGACTCATAAACTTGAGAAGTATCTGTAGAATGATGAGCATTTTAAGGTCGTCCTCAAATGTGAGGCCATCCTGACCAGGGTTCAGGAGATCCTGTCTCAAAACACAGAAGGTCAGCCCATCTTCCTTCTGCCCCCACTTGAAACTGAACTGCCCCCAAGAACAAAAGAATACATTTAAAGTGATATGGCAAGGCTCCGATCCCTCTACCCTGGGTTATCATCTGCTGTGTTCAGAAGTTCAAGCTAGGGGGCTGGCGAGATTGCTCAGTGGTTAAGAGCACTGACTGCTCTTCTGAAGGTCCTGAGTTCAAATGTTCAAATCCCAGCAACCACATGGTGGCTCACAACCATCCGTAATGAGATCTGACGCCCTCTTCTGGTGTGTCCGAAGACAGCTACAGTGTTCTTACATATAATAATAAATAAATAAGTCTTTTTAAAAAAATAAAAAGGTCAACCTGGTCTACAGAGTGAGTTCCAGGACAGCTAGGGCTACACAGAGAAACCCTGTCTCGAAAAACCAAAAAAAAAGAAAAAAGAAAAAGAAGAAGAAGAAGACGTAGTAGTAGTACTAGCAGTAGTAGTTCAAACTAAACTAAATGATTTCAGCCCCAAGGGGGCGCTCCCAGCCTCCCACCAGGAACCAGCAAGTGGAGGACCCACACAGGGATAAGGTCACTTAGAACCTTGCAGTCCAGGGCAATCCAGCCGCAGCATGGGTCAACTCTGCCAAAATCAGCCAAGGACAAACATGAGCAGTAAACCATTGTTTATGTTACCGAGTTTGGGGGTGGCTTGTTCTATTTTGTTTTTAGATTTTAAGCAATCTTTATTGCCCCTAATATTTTCATTTAATAAAGTTGCTTTGTTCCTCAATGGAAAAACTATTCGCTAAGTTTAATTACTGTTCTTCTTCCACACTAGTACCTATATTTTATTATTTGAACTATCATGTTAAATATATGCTAATCTACCACTTATCAATGTTCCATTCTTCCTTTTATTTTTTATTAGATATTTTATTTACATTTCAAATGTTATCCCCTTTCCTCCTTTCCCCTCCAAAAACCCCTTATTTCATCCCCCACACTCCCCACCCCCGCTCCCTAACCCACCCACTCCCACTTCCCTGTCCTGGCATTCCCCTACACTGGGGCAACTGGCCTTCACAGGACCAAAGGCTTTTTTTCCTCTCATTGATGTCCAACAAGTCCATCCTCTGCTACATATGCAGCTGGAGACATGGGTTCCTCCATGTGTACTCTTTGGTTGGTGGTTTAGTCCCCGGGAGCTCTGGGGGTACTGGTTGGTAAATATTATTGTTCTTCCTGTGGGTCTGCAAACCCCTTCAGCTCCTTGGGACCTTTCTCTATCTCCTCCATTGTAAACCCTGTGCTCAGTCGGCGATGGCTTCTTAAAGGCTGGTGACAAACTGGTACAGCCATCTCCACCCTGGAGATCCCGGCACAGACCCAGGCCTCAGGAAGGAACCTAGCTATCCTAAGAGGATGCTTCTTCACCCTGGGCTCCTTTTGTTTTCAATATGGCTATTCCCTTCTAACTCATTTTTCTGAACATCAAAGAAAGGCTCATTTGGAAAAAAAATGTTTCATTAAGTGAAATGAAATCAGCACCATCTTATCAGACTCCCTACACCTAAGTCAGTAATAACTTTTGCTGTTATGATGTGGAAGAATCCAACTCACCTTGCAAATAATGAATACCTGCCACTTTGAGGGAGGGGGGATATTGGAAGAAAAAGGCAACCTCTGAAGGTAACTAAAATCTAGATAACTTCCGCAGAACATCATGTATCATGGAGACAAGTTCTGTTGGACACCAAACATGATCTGTGGCCCTGGGGTCCATGTACAAAACCACAAAGCAATATCACTATGCGTGGGGATGGAGAGATGGCTCAGTGGTTAAGAGCACTGGCTGCTCTTCTGGAGGTCCTGAGTTCAAATCCCAGCAACCACATGGTGGCTCACAACCATCCAATGAGATTTGGCACCCTCTTCTGGTGTGTGTGAAGACAGCTAGAGTGTACTTATATAAATAAAATAAATAAGTCTGTAACTACGGGTTACAGAGCTGACGGGCAGGGGGTGACCATGGAATCACTTCATTCTAAAGCTACGTCTTTAAGAAACCATGTCTCCCTTCAGCATCACCGAATTATTAAGTACAACTGGCAAATAAAAACTTCACACACTTAAGCTGGATGCCACATGCCTATGATCCCAGTCCTCAGGAGGCTGAGGCAGGAGGATCACCAGTGTTGAGGCTAGCCTGGGGTATACAGTAAGAACCTATCTTAAAGAAGAGGAGGAAGAAAGAAAAAGGAAAGAGAGGGAGAAATAGAGAGAGAAGAAAGGAAGCAGAAGCACCTAGTCACAGTACACAAAACGATCTGTTGTGACACTAGGAAACGTAAAATAAATCCCACAATTTGAAAGCAATCAGCATATGTCTCAGATGTCTGTGTAAGGAAGGCTACAGCTAAAGTTGCTCTAGGCTAATTTCTAGTAAACACTGCAGGGTTAATTATAGCCACCGATGAGTACACCCTGGAATTTATCCCTCTCATAACTGAAAGTCTGTGCCAAGCATCGAGTTCCCTAACTCCCAACATAGCCATTCTCTCTTACACTTGAAATTCATCCTCCAACCTTGGTCCCCCCTCCCCACTCCCTTCTTGGTGATGTTAGAGCCTCCTGCAGAGTTGGCCTTCACTGAGTTCCCCTCTCATCCTCCATGCCTTTATTTTAATTTGGGGAGAAGTGCCTGTGGAAGCCAGAAGAGACCACTCTGCAGCTAGAATCATGGCGGACAGAGGTCCAGGGGCATCCTGTAAGTGCTAAAGGACAGAACTTTCCAAGAGCAGCAAGCACATTTGAACCCCTGAGCCATCTATCTCTTCAGCCCCCAGTTTGAATCCCATTTCAGCTATATGTGAATCCCAACCCTCCAAGTCAGACTATCTTCCTAGATAGGATGCAGGGCACACCTTCATAACCAAGGGGCTTCAAAGGGAGTGTGAAGTGCTCTACCCGACCTCCTTCCAATTCAGTAGTATGTTCTGGAACCTAATGTATAATGTTTCGAACACTTTAAAAGGATGCTCAGGTGTGTGTGAGATGGGGACCGTTCTATCTCCTTGCCACCTTGCCACCTCAATACCCAAAGCTCTCTCACTTGGCCCTTAATAATTTCCTTTTCCCCTCTGTGTGACTAAGACCTCAGAACATCCAGTCACCAGCACCAGCGCCCAGCCCACCTCCCCTCTTCCAGCACTGCCAGAGCTAAACACTTGGCAGCCACCTCAAGGTCAGCTTCCGAGACAGAGACTTTTTTTTTCTCTGATAGGGTCTCGATGACCTGGAACTTACTGTGTAGACTGTTGACCAGGCTGGCTTCAAACCCACAGAGATCCTCCTGTCTGCATCACAACATTCAGCTTTACCACTTAACAAAACACCTGCCATACTACCTGCCTGCCTGGTTAACCTCACCCAGGTACTACGAGGTAGGAACACCCAAACAACTTCTGTAGGTTTAGAAGTCAATCATCCATCCTGGGCAGGTGTTCACTACAAGATCCTGTTTATGGCATTGCTGGCAATCTCAAAGACACCAAGGTTCAAATATTCTTGTAGGACACTCCCTTCAGACATGTCTTAGGTTACCAAAGGGTTAATAACCACCGATCAGAGCCCCAGGAATGGAGACCAGAGCCCCAGGAATGGAGATGGTTCAGGCCAGCTGTTGTGTCCTGGTCTCCAGAGGCAGCTGCTTCAAAGCCATCCTCCCCTAAAGTGACTTCCTGCAGTATTTCTTCCCGTAGCGCTTGTAGCCCCTACAGGTCAAGTCACATGCCAAGGTGTGTAGAAAGCCTAAGTTCAAGAAATGTCAGCCTGACTTTATGCCTGGATGGAATCTACTTTGCCAGACTCCTAAAGATCTGAAAGCACAAGGAAAGAAAAACTACACACACACACACACACACCCATATATATCCATATATGGATATATATGGATATATGTGGATATGTATGGATATATATGGGTGTGTGTGTACATATATATACATACATATACATATATATACATATGTATACACACACACACACACACACACACACACACACACACACGGGTTTTGTTTGTGTGTTGCTTGACCTTTCCCTGGAATTCCTGAGTACTCAAACTGGACTGGAATGTGGCCCAATTAAACGTACAATGGTCAAGCAAATGACTCTATCCAGCTTCGTGCTCACGGGCAGGATCCTATAGATCCTATAGATCCAGGGGACAGAGTGAATCTCATGGTGAGTCACTTGACCTTTTGTCCCCCAGTCGGCCCCTGATATATGCAAGAAAATTCAAAAGTTAGATGGACTTGCAAGGAAGAATAAGGGAGAGCACTAGAAATAGCCCAAAAGGTATTCAATGGCTGAGTCAATAAAGAAAACTGAATGGCCAGATGTGGTGGTGCACTCTGTTAACCCCAGCACTACCCGCTCAGGAAGCGGAGGCAGGTGGATCTCTGTACAGCCCTGGCTGTCCTATAACTCACTCTGTAGACCTCTGCACTCAGATTCCGGATTTAACTGGGGCTCTCAGGGATGAGAAACATTGTGGAGCAGATGGGTCAAGCTTCCGCACTTTAGCAGAGGCGACCTGGAATGATCCCACTCCTTAACTAAATAGGCTTGCTGGCTTTGGCGGAAACAAGCAAGACTTTCCTCAAGCTATGGACTGTGTAACACACACACACACTCACACCAACAACAACAATAATCTGACAAGAGCCAGCTGGCTTTGGGGACCTGGCACTACTTTCTTTCAGTTAAGAAGTAAATGCTACACTATAAGGAAGCCCCTTCCTCTTGAAAGACAAGAGGAACTGCCTGGTTTGCCAATGTTGTCGACACTTCCCAGACCCCAGTGAGAAGTGGATCAGAGGTCATTTAAAAACAGTACTGGCTATTGCTACCCAGCAGACCTGTCCATCCAGAAAGGGAAGGGCAAGAGAGAGAGAAAAAAAAACCAAGAACAAAAAAAACCAAACGTTTCCCAGAGCCTTTAGGTCAGTCTAGGAGCCTATAAAAAAAAAAAAAAACATCCAGATTCACACCTTGCCTAAAAGGATTCAACTCTCTGTGGAATTTTGTATTTAACACAAAGTTCTGCGAAAAGACAAGGCGTGGACTAAAATGAGGCTAGAAGGCATGAAGAACTTTTCCTTGGGCCATTTCTAATGAGTGGGTGACCACTTTTCTTCCCGCCACTACCTGCTGGATACTTCTTGCTGAGTCTAGGAACGCAGCATGACAATGCATAACAGGCACGCGCTCAAGGAGCAAGGCCTTGGTGCTGTATTTCTGAAGATCACAGAACTGATTGGACACTGACTGATCTCCAGGATCCCTTCATCGGTGCCTCGGTTCTGGGATCTGGCTGTGTTCCCTGGTGTAGGGACAGCTGCCCCGAGAAAATAGGCATGTGGCCCCTAGCAGCGCCAGCAGTAGCCCAAGGTTCAACACAATGCCGGGATTTCTCCTATTTTTGAGTTGTTAGAAGAGTCATTGGGGGAGGGGACGGGGAGGGGAGAAGCGCAAAAGTGGGTGGGAGCAGCGCGAGGATTGGGAGGGAAGTAAAGAGCCACTGAGGATTTCATCATGCAAACAGGTGGGTGGGTTTCATCAGCGTCTGTACTGGGGCTCCAGGGCAAGCTGGGAATGCCAGGTTCCCGGAGGCCGGCCCCCACCCGCGCCAACTCAGCTTCCTCTTCCTCATCATCCTCAACTTGGATGAAATCAGCACAGTGCCCTCCCCCCAGGCCCGAGGAACCTGTTGTTCTGCACTACACCAGACGCGGCCCCAGCAGGGACCGCTCTCTCTCTTAAGAGGCTTCATGCCACAGGTAGCAGAGATGAGCTTCTGGGGCAGAGAAGCACCCTCAGCGTCCAGCCTCCATTAATGAGCGAGTGTCCAACGCAAAAAGAGGGTTGCCTCCAGAGAGGTTAAAAAAGTGTGCAGGCTTCAGTTATTCCAAAGGAGATCGACTGAACTTAATCACCAGGCCAGCCTCTATCCCTGATCCTGTCCCACCCTAGAACTGCCCTGACACCCACTTCCTAACCAAAAGAGAAAAAAAGAGACCCAGGTCCAATAGACTTATAAACTTTTATCAGACTTTAATAAAAGGTCTACAACCAATATTTCTCAAACTATTCTATAAAGCAGTTGCAAAAACAGAATCACACACACAAACACACAGAAAGAAAATTAGAGATAAATCTCCCTGGTGAACACAGATACAAAAATTCAATAAAACACTTGTAAACTGAATTCAAGAACACACCAAAAAGACCATTTGACTATAGTCTAAAATCAAGTCAGTTTCATGACAGAGACGAAGAGGTTGTTTACCGTATACAAATCAGTAATTATAATTGTACATAAAGACAGAAGGCATATGATCTAAAAAGTCACAAGACCACCTTTTTCCAAACTCTACCTTCCCTCCTCATGATGAAATCCTTAGAAAGTCGAAGGATATAGTGAACATATATTAACATAATAAAGTGATGTACACCAAGCTTATAGCCAACATCATGACAAATTGGAGGGGGGGGGGACTATGAAGCAGTTCCATTACAGTTCCACAAAAATCAAGAAAAGATAAAAAATATCTAACTCTTTCCTTCTTTACATTGTTTTGCTTAGTCTTACCTAAATAATACAAAAGAAAAAATAAAAAGTCACACATAGAAAAATAAATTCAAGTATTCTTGTTTGCAAATGATAGGATTCTATACATTAAAGACCCTGACTCCACTAGAGAACTCATCCAGTTAAAAAGCATTGTCAACATAGCAACAAGACACATAATGAACAGATCAGGAGCCTTCCTACACACCAAGGGCAAGCACACTGAAAATGAAATGACAGAAACAATCCTATTTACAGTCAATTAAAAAAATATAACATGGAATAAACCCAACAAAGGTAATAAAAGATCTGTACAAGGAAAACTTTAAAACACCAAAGAAGGAAATAGAGAAAATAAAAGAACATAGAAAGATCTCCCATGTTCATGGATGGGCAAAATACTGTAAATAATGGCCAGCCTACCAAATAAAATACAAAGATTCCATGAAATCTGAGAACTGCAATGCTATTCTTCACAGAAGCAGAAAAATAAAATCTAAACATCATGTGTAGACACAAAATATCTCACACGCCAAATAAATCCTGGCCAAAAAGAATAAAAAATAGTGCCAGAGTCATTATCATACCTGTAGTATACTACAGAGCCATACTGATCAAAAAAGCCTAGTACTAGCAAAGAAACAGGCAGCGGCTCAAGAGAATAGAATAGAGGGTTCAGATATAAACCCGTGAAACTAAAGTCATATTAAACACGAAAAGAGGACCCGGACATAAGCTAACATTCCTCTAGCCACTGGATTTTTCACAATGATGCCAACAATGCATCCTGAAGAGACAGCGTCTCCGACACATGATGACTGAATTGGATAGCTACACACAGAAGGATGAGCCTTCATCTTTACCTGTAACCATACATCCTTGTGACGTGGATTGGGTCTCCTTCACTATTAACTGCAAGCCAACGTTACAATTAGAAATACAATAAGGGTCTCTCTCAGTATGCCTTTGACTCTCAGCTTGAACATTTTTGTGAAATAAATCCTTTTGCTTAAACATGCCTGTTGTTACTGAAAGATAGAGCTAAGAAAAGCGAGCTGGCCACGTGTTAGAAAACCGAAGGGGCTTGTGTGGGAGGATGTGAGGCAGACAAGGGATGCAAGGGCTGGGGGGAAGAAAATCACTAAGGGTGATGATAAACAAGATTCCTCAAGAAGCTGAAGCACTAATGTGTGTTTTGAAGAAATCCTGATAGTAAAGGAGATATGTTATAGGACCTGAGCAAGGCAGAGGTAGAGAAGAAAGCAAACTCCGGACCTCGTGCATGGGTACAAGATGTGGTAATTAAACCATGTTAGTAGTACTTCCAGGTTACAGGTACATGAGAAAATGAAAGAAGGAAACATTCATCTACTTCAGTTTTCCCTCAGTCTCGGTAGGTGTGGTGTGACAGAACGGAAATGCTCACAGTACAGGATGCAGAGACAGTGACTGCTGTCTCTCGGTTCCTCCTCTGCCCACTTAGGCACATTGCCCGTCTCTGGAATGAAATATCGCAGTTCAGACTCTCAGCCCTATAGGTCCTAAGCCTGTAGAGAGAAAAGCAAAGCCTTTATAAACTGATGGGCAGGGGACGGGAGGTGAGGTAGGGGTTGATCTCCACTCCTATCCAGAAGCTGGATGGTCTCTATGATGTCATAACATTGAGAAGAAATGGGTACCTTCAAGGCAAGGGTGCCTGCTCCTGCTTGTAGCATCGTGAAGCTTGCTGCCATGGGCAGAGGGTGGCGTTCTGGGATGCCTGGCGAGCAGCTGCTGGGCTCTGCTGTGCTGAAGCCCCAGCCTTTAGCCCTAACTTAATAATCTATAAATATTCACACATATTACATTGGTGCCCATATATGCAAACTTAACAATCTATAAATATTCACACATATTACATTGGTTAGGGTTAGGGTAGGGTTAGGGTTGCATGTCAATTAGGAATGGGTGATACTTGAGAGGCTAATCATGCTCAGCCTCGATTTTGAAGCACTCTGATCTTTTGATCCTCGTTTGAGAGAAGTATGGTCCCGAGCTGCAAGAACAACTGCGGTTCCCTGGACCACATGGTTCCAGCCTTCCACCTTAGGCCAACCCTTAGGCCTCCTGATGGTTCTTTCCGTAGCTCCCTGTGTGATGTCCTCAGATGTCACTTGTACTTCCTCTCTGCTGTTTTCGAGATAGAGACCTCCATCATGATGAGTTTTTGCCAACCCCTCCATGGCCTGCATCCTCTTCCTTTTTAGGAGCTGGGGCTTGGCTTCTCCCAGCACATTTTCGCCCAAAACCATTGCTTTCCCCTGCAGAAGAGCATTTTCCAATAATGGAGTCTGTGTTTTCCTGCCTTTGGAGGGTTTCATGGCTACCAACTCGACTCGGCCTGAAGGCACAGGCTTCGGCTCCTCTCTAGACCACTGCTCTCCAACTAATAGGGGGCACGCTCTCTGGACTGATTGTCTACAATATGGCTTGATCTTCTTGCCCTGCAAAAAGATGTTTTCTTCTACAGCAAGACGTCCGCAGTACCTAAAAGGTCCTTGGGACTGTATCAGTCCTGTGTTGTGTTCTCCTGCCAGACGGCCCCTCCTCTGTTCCTCCAGGCTCTTTTGTTGCTGTTGCTGACGGTTCTTGCTTTGGTGTTCAGTGTTCATGGCCACCTCTTGCTTCGGTAACTGTCTGATGTCTAGTAGGGTTGAGGCTCTTTCTATTTTCTTTCTAGCATTGCTGAGCAAATTCATCATTCTCCTTTTCCCCTGGGCCTCCCTTGCTGTTGCTTCATGGCTGCTCTTCGGCAAGTCAGTGTGTCCAACAAACGTCTGCCTGTGCTCAGGGCCTTTGACAGAATTGCCCTGAAAGACCATTTTGGAGACTATAGACAAACTTAATTTAGGTTCAGGGGCACAGTCGTGTCTAGCACAGCTTCTAAGGTGTGGAAGTTGATCTGGTTTCCTCTTGCCATGAGAACTGCTAAGCAGCTCTCTCAGGCTATGCTGCTGGCCACCCAGATCCTGTCTACTTCCTGGCATAGCCCTGAAGTCTTTAACCTCCTCCGTTACTGACTTGGATCTAATGGCCAGCCTAGAGGCTGGTTCTGGTGATCTTCCATTTTTCTCAATTAATTCCAGTCTCCTAATTTTCAAAAACAGGGAATCCTGTCTTTGTGAAGACATGTTCTCTTG
Organism: Tokudaia tokunoshimensis; assembly: GCA_036184795.1. Taxonomy (NCBI): domain Eukaryota; kingdom Metazoa; phylum Chordata; class Mammalia; order Rodentia; family Muridae; genus Tokudaia; species Tokudaia tokunoshimensis. The sequence continues at coordinate 43,785,765 of BTHU01000019.1, forward strand.
CAAAATGGTCTTACCCTACTAGGTTTTACCCTGAGGTCACAGACCTCTTCTAGCTACTATTTATCTATAAATCTATCTATCTTTCACACACACACACACACACACACACACAAAAACAACACACACTCACACACTCACACAAACACACACATGCACACTTTCACACACTATCTCTTTCTCTCACACTCCTCTCTCTCTCCCCCCTCTCTCTCCCTAATACAATTCTAATTCCAACTAAGCAGATTCTCTTTAAAGCTCCTCAACCCTCTCGTGCCCAGACTGTACTGTTTCCCTAGAGGTTTGAGGACTGAAAAGTGCCCTCTATACATCACAGTTAAGAATGGTGGGGTGGATCCCTCTAGCTACCTGTCTCTTTATGATGCATTGGGCATGGCTAGAGGGAAGATGGCTGTAATTCAGACTGAGTACTAAGTCTTCTTGTCTGTAGCTGCTGTCATTCCAGATGGTTAGAATGGCAGCATCTAGGGAAACCACAGGTAGTAGGACACAAGCATGCCAGGAGTGGGTGAGAGCCTGTAAAAGACAGACAGGGACTAGGAGGAGGTCTCTAGAGAGACAGAGGGTCCATGGGCTAACTTCATGAGGCTGCCATCAAGCGCTGCACAGTATCATCCATATCAAGAAATAAAACAATATTCACCTCAGAGAAACAGAAGGCCTGGCTTATTCTAGAAACAAATACAAAGGACCATGGTCCAGAAACATCAAATTTAGGTTCCCCAAATATCATATTCCAATGGAGTAGCCATTTCATGATGTTTTTATGCAAACAGAACAAAAATGATCAGAAGACAAGACACACTTCAAACACATTGATGGATAGAGCAGATTGGCAGAGTATAGCAAAGAAGAGGAATCTCTGCCCTAAGCCTCCAGATGCTGTATGATATTAGCTTCAGTGTTAGAGGAACCCAGTTACCTGCTAAGTTAATCACTAGGAAAATTCACTTGGTAGGCACAAGAATGTTTGTTGAGACACATAGCTGGGCAAGTAATGGTTCATGAGAGTTTAAAGATAACCCCAAAAATGATCTGTAATTAGGCTCTGGATCCGCTGTAGGGGTGGTTCTGATGCTAAGGTCCTGTTTGCAACTTGGTTCTTCACCTACCAGTAAAGATGCTATGGGTGAATTACTGGGCAGAAGGAAGAGACAGGACTTCCAGGGTCCCACAGGTGAGCTAGCAGACCCAGGGAGAGAGGAAAGGAGGGTTTCACCATGCTTCAGATGGAGAAAAGCCAACCAGCTGTGTGAGATCTCAGATGGAGTGGCCACAGGCCACTTCTCCTGGAGGGATGTTGGGACTTCAAGCTAGGACTAAAGGTAACTGAAGCTAGGGCAGATTGAGAGGTGAGGAGGTAAGAGTATTGGGAAGGGCACTCCAGCCACTGTAGACTGGAGGTGTCCAACAATTGAGCTGATAAGGCAGATTGAAACTGATCAACATGTGTGTGTCTGTGTTTTTCATCTTCGGATCCAATATTCTCTGGGCAGGGACTGGTAGTGTGGCTCTGTTCCCAAAGCATCAAAGCAGAGTAGCAAAAGCTACAGCCTACAAGCTGGAACACTCCAACCTCCCCACTGCTAAAGAGCCAATCAGCCTTGTGGGAGGTTCTGTGTAAGCTAGCTTGGTTCCTGAGCTTTCGATCACACCTCAGTCCCTACACTGTGTCAGTGAAAACTGTACTATGTGCATTGCCCAAGGACACATCCGGTACACGTGACCATACTCTGCTAAAACGGTCTTGCTGGTGAAATTCCCAGCTTCTTGAAGGATCCAATCGCTGTGGAGCTCGACACAGTGCAGAGACAGAAGCAAGTGACAAGTCACCCAGGCATTACCACCCTAAGTGCACTGATGCAGGAATGCATTCAGTCATGCCAACTTTCCTGGAGGTATTGTATTAGTGGAGGAGAGGGGAGAAAGACTCAGAAACATATATTTAAACTCAGTAAACAAGTCCTGGAGTAGAGGGTTTCTTCCACGGCCATCAAGTAAACTGGTGAGAAAGAACATGACATTGACAAAGGGCGGGTAATTCTTGGGGCTCAGTGTTTAAGAGCTGTCAGTTTATTGTAGGAGGCCTTGGTAATAGGGGAAGAAGCTCACACCTTGTGGCCAGTAAAAAGGAGGGTAATGCCTCTTCCCCAGGCAACACTTTCACATCTGTATTCACCAGGATTCTCCAGAGGAACAGAACTGATAGATATATGTTACAAAGGGTAAGCATTAGCTTGGCTTACAGTGGATAGTTCAACAATGGCTCTGTGAACACTGGAGAGGTTGAGAAACAAGTAGTCACTCAGTTCATGGAGTGGGGTTTCTTGAGGGCTTCAATCTGGTACTGTAGGTCTAGAGAACCCCTGGAAAGCCACTGGTCATCAGTCCAAATTGAAAGACCAGGAATCTGGAGCCCAATCTTCAGCAGAAAACAGTGGCAGGCTAATCATCAACAAAGTAGACTCACTCGCCAACAAGAGGTCGAGGCAGTCAGGAAAAGGCAAAGGTTTTTCCCTCCAACCTTCTTATAACCAGGTACCTCCCTACAGTGCCTCTGTGAGAGGAAATTCTTCCCTATTCAGTCAACTCCTCCAGAAACTACCTAAAGTATCTTTGCCCTACCAGCCTCTCTGTTGCTTGATTCCAGATCCAATCAACTTGACACCAAGACTATGCATCTCTTCATCCTTTAGACTGAAGTTTAAGTTGACTCAGGAAGCAAAGGCTGATTCCAGACCATGCAAGCTCATGACAGTTGGCACCCTCATGAACAATGCATCTCGGGATACAGCTTTGACCTTTTCCTTAGTTCGCTTCGTTCGAAACCAGCCATATGTTATGATGCTCAATAGGTTGACCCTTTCTTTTCAGTAAATGATCCTCAGACCAGATCAGGCAGGAGTTTATGACAAACACAGGAATGATGTGCTCACTACAACAGATTCAAGAAAACTTCTCAAGTAACTCATACACATTCAAACAGATGCTAACAAATGTGGGACTTTAATGTATGTGGTTATAAAGGCTACTTCATTTCCTTTTATTAGATATATTCTTTATTTACATTTCAAATGATTTCCCCTTTCCTGGATCCCCCATCCCCGAAAGTCCCAGAAGCCCTCCTCCCTCCCCCTATTCCCCAATCAACCCATTCCCATTTACCTGTCCTGGTATTCCCCCACTCTGATTCATTGAGTCTTTCCAGAACCAGGGGCCTCTCCTTCCTTCTTCTTGGGCATCATTTGATATGTGAATTGTTTCTTGGGTATTCCAAGCTTCTGGGCTAATATCCACTTATCAGTGAATGCATTCCATGTGTGTTCTTTTGTGAATGGGTCACTTCACTCAGGATGACATTCTTCAGTTCCACCCACTTGCCAAAGAATTTCATGAATTCATTGTTTTTAATAGCTGAGTAGTATTCCATAGTGTAAATATGTCACATTTTCTGTATCCACTCCTCCACTGAGAGACATCTGGGTTCTTTCCAGCTTCTGGCTACTATAAATAAGGCTGCTGTGAACATAGTGGAGCATGTGTCCTTATTGCATGCTAGAGAATCCTCTGAGTATATGCCCAGGAGGGGTATAGCTGGGTCCTCCACTAGTATTATGTCAAGTTTTCTGACAAACCGACAGACTGATTTCCAGAGTGGTTGTACCAATTTGCAATCCCACCAGCAGTGGAAGAGTGTTCCTCTTTCTCCACATCCTCACCAGCACCAGCTGTCTCCTGAGTTTTTGATCTTAATCGTTCTGACTGGTGTAAGGTGAAATCTCAGGGTTGTTTTGATTTGCATTTCCCTGATGACTATGGATGTTGAACATTTCTTTATGTGCTTCTCAACCTTTCCATATTCCTCAGGTGAAAATTCTTTGTTTAGCTCTGTACCCCAATTTTAATAGGGTTATTTGGCTCTCTGGAGTCTACCTTCTTGAGTTCTTTGTATATCTTGGATATTAGCCCTCTGTCGGATGTAGGGTTGGCAAAGATCTTTTCCCAATTTGTTGGTTGCGGTTTTGTCCTATTGACAGTGTCCTTTGCCTTACAGAAACTTTGTAATGTTATGAGGTCCCATTTGTCAATTATTGATCTTAGGGCATAAACTATTGGTGTTCTGTTCAGGAAATTTTCCCCTGTGCCCATGTGCTCAAGGCTCTTCCCCGGTTTCTTTTCTACTAGCTTCAGTATTTCTGGTTTTATGTTGAGGCCCTTGATCCACTTGGACTTGAGCTTTGTACAAGGAGATAAGAATGGGTCGATTTGCATTTTTCTGCATTCTGACCTCCAGTTGATCCAGCACCATTTGTTAAAAATGCTATCTTTTTTTCCCACTGGAAGTTTTTAGCTCCTTTGTCAAATATCAAGTGACCGACCATAGGTATGTGGGTTCTTTTCCTTGAATCAATTCTATTCCACTCATCATCCTGCCTGTCTCTGTAGCAATAGAAAACAGTTTTATCACTATTGCTCTGTAATAGAGCTTGAGGTCAGGGATGGTGTTTGCCCAAGAAGATTTTTTGCTGTGGAGAATAGTTTTTGCTATTCTGGGTTTTTTGTTATTCCAGATGAATTTGAGAATTGCTCTTTCTAGATCTAGGAAGAATTGATTTGAGATTTTGATGGGGATTGCATTGAATCTGTAGATTGCTTTGAGCAAGATGGCCATTTTTGCCCTATTAATCCTGCCAAAACATGAGCATGGGAGATCTTTCCATCTTCTGAGATATTCTATGATTTCTTTCTTCAGAGGCTTGAAGTTCTTATCATACAAATATTTCACTTGCTTAGTTAGAGTCACACCAAGGTATGTAATATTATTCGTGAAGGGTGTCATTTCCCTAATATCTTTCTCAGGTTGTTTCTCCTTTGAGTAGAGGAGGGCTACTGATTTGTTTGAGGTAATGTTATATCGAGCCACTTTGCTGAAGTTGTTCATCAGCTTTAGGAGTTCTCTGGTAGAAGTTTTGCGGTCGCTCTAGTATACGACCATATCGTCTGCAAATAGTGATATTTTGACTTCCTCATTCCCAATTTCAATACCTTTGACCTCCTATGGTTGTCTGATTGCACTGGCTAGGACTTCAACTACTATATTGAATAGATAGGGAGTGGGCAGCCTTGTCTGGTCCCCGATTTTAGTGGGAATGTTTCATGTTTCTCTCCATTTAATTTGATGTTGACTACCAGTTTGCAGTATATTGCTTTTACTATGTTTAGGTATGGGCCTTAGATTCCCGATCTCTCCAAGACTTTTATCATAAAGGGAGACTGGATTTTGTCCAAAGTCCTTTCAGCATCTAATAAAATGATCATGTGGTCTTTTTCCTTGAGTTTGTTTATGCAGTGGATTACATTGATGGATTTCCATATATTGAACCATCCTAGCTTCCCTGGGATGAAGCCTACATGATCATAGTGAATTATAGTTGTGATGCATTCTTGGATTCGGTTGGCCAGAATTTTGTTGAGTATTTTTGCATCGATGTTCATGAGGGAGATTGGTCTGAAGTTCTCCTTCCTTGTTTGGTCTTTGATTGGTTTAGGTATAAGCATTACCATGGCTTTGTAGAGTGAGTTGGGTAGCGTTGCTTGAGTTTCTATTTCGTGGAACAGTTTGAAGAGTATCGGTATTAGCTCTTCTTTGAAGATCTGATAGAATTCCCCACTAAACCCATCTGGTCCTGGGCGTTTTTTTGATGGGAGTCTATTAACAACTGCTTCTATTTCCTCAAGACTTATGCGACTATTTAGATGGTTTATCTGATCCTCTTTTAATGTTGGCACCTGGTATATATCTAGAAAGCTGTCCATTTCATCCAGATTTTCAAACTTTGTTGAGTATAAGCTCTTGTAGTAGGATATGATGATTTTTTTCAATTTCCTCAGTTTCTGCTGTTATGTCTCCCTTTTCATTTCTGATTTTATTAATTTGGGTAGTGCCTCTGTGCCCTCTGGTTCATCTGGCTAAGGGTTTATCTATCTTCTTGATTTTCTCAAAGAATCAGCTCCTGGTTTTGTTGATTCTTTGTATAGTTCTTTTTGTTTCAACTTGATTGATTTCAGCCCTGAGTTTGATTATTTCCTGCCATCTAACCCTCTTGAGGTATTTGCTTCTTTTTGTTCTAGAGCTTTCAGGTGCACTTTCAAGATGTTAATGTAAGCTCTCTCCATTTTCTTTTTGGAGGCACTCAGAGCTATGAGCTTTCCTCTTAGCACTGCTTTCATTGTGTCCCATAAGTTTTGGTATGATGAGTCTTCATTTTCATTAAATTCGAAAACGTCTTTAATTTCTTTCTTTACTTCTTCCTTGACCAAGCTATCATTATGAAGAACATTCTTCAAAGTTCACGTGCATGTGCGTTTTCCATTATTTTGGTCTGAACTTAAGACCAGCCTTAGGCTGTGGTGATCTGAAAAGGTGCTTGGAATAATTTCAATATTACTGTATCTGTTGAGGCCTGTTTTGTGACCAATTATATGGTCAGTTTTGGAGACGGTACCATGAGGTGCCAAGAAAAAGGTATATTCCTTTGCTTTAGGGTGGAATGTTCTATAAATATCTGTTAGATCCATTTGGTCCACAACAACACTTAGATTCACTGTGTCTCTGTTTAGTTTCTGTTTCCATGATTTGTCCATTGTTGAGAGTGGGGTGTTAAAGTCTCCCACTCTTCGTGTGTGTGGGGTGCAATGTGTACTTTGAGCTTTAGTAAAGTGTCTTTTATGAATGTGGGTGCCCTTGCGTTCAGAGCATATATGTTCAGAATTAAGAGTTCATCTTGGTAGACTTTTCCTTTGACCAATATGAAGTGTCCCTCCTTATCTTTTTTGACAACTTTTGGTTGAAAGCCAATTTTATACGATGGCCACTCCAGCTTGTTTCTTTGGACCATTTGCTTGGAAATTTGTTTTCCAACCTTTGACTCTGAAGTAGTGACTGCCTTGTCACTGAGGTGGGTTTCTTGTATGCACCAAAATGTTGGGTCCTGTTTACATATCCAGTCTGTTGGTCTATGTCTTTTTATTGGGGAATTGAGACCGCTAATGTTGAGAGATATTAAGGAGAAGTGTTTGTTGCCTACTGTTATCTTCTTTGTTAAAGGTAAACTTCGGTTTGTGTAGTTATCTTCTTTTGGGTTTGTGAAAAGAAGATGACTTTATTGCTTTTTCTAGGGTGTCGTTTCCTGCCTTGTGTTGGTATTTTCTGCCCATTATCCTTTGGAGAGATGAATTAGAGGAAAGATATTCTGTAAATTTGCTTTTGTCATGGAATGTCTTGATTTCTCTGTCTATGGTAATTGAGAGTTTTGCTGGGTATAATAGTCTGGGTTGACATTTATGTTCTCTTAGGGTCTGTCTGACATCTGCCCAGGATCTTCTAGCTTTCATAGTTTCTGGTGAGAAGTCTGGTGTATTTCTGATAGGTCTTCCGTTATATGTTACTTGTCCTTATCCCCTTACTGCTTTTAATAGTCTTTCTTTTTTTAGTGTATTTGGTGTCTTGATTATTATGTGCCTGGAGGACCTTTCTGCTCTGGTTCAGTCTATTTGGAGTTCTGTAGGCTTCTTGTATGTTCATGGGCATCTCTTTCTTTAGATTAGGGAAGTTTTCTTCTATTATTTTGTTGAAGTTATTTACTGGCCCTTTAAGATGTAAATCCTTGCTCTCTTCTATACCTATAATCCTTAGGTTTGGTCTTCTCCTTGTCTGCTGGAGTTCCTGGATGTTTTGGATTACAAGCTTTATGCATTTGGCATTTTCTTTGACTGTTGAGCCAATGTTGTCTATGGAATCTTCAGCATCTGAGATTCTTTCTTCTATCTCTTGTATTCGGTTGTTGATGCTTGCATCTATGACTCCTGAATTCTTTCCAAGGTTTTCTATCTCCAGAGATGTCTCACTTTGCAATTTCTTTATTGATTCTACTGCCATTTATAGATCCTGGGTAGTTTTGTTCAGTTCCTTCACTTGTTTTCTTGTGTTTTCCTGAAATTCTTTAAGAGATTTTGGTGTTTCCAATTTAAGGGCTTCTGCCTGTTGACCCATGATCTCCCATAGTTCCGTATGGGTTTTTGTGTTGCCTCTTTAAGGGCTTTTACCTATTGAACCATGTTCTCTTGTATTTCTTTAAAGGAGTTATGTCCTTCTTGAAGTCCTCTATCAGCATCATGAGATGCAATTGTAAATCCAGCTCTTGCTTTTCCGATGTGATAGAGAATCCAGGATTTGCTGATGTGGGAGAACTGGGTTCTGATGGTGCCATGTTGCCTTGGTTTCTGTTAGCAGTGATCTTGTGTTTGCCTTCGGCCATCTAGTTATCTCGGGTATTAGCTGGCCTTGCTGCCTCTGACTGTGCCCTCACTGTCCTTCAGGCCTGTATATCTGTACTCCTGGGATTCCTTTCCTCTCAAATGCCCTGTATACAGCTGGTTCTCCAGGAAGTGTCAGGATATGAGGTCTTCCCTGTGGCAGACCTGGCAAGGGTTGAATGCACTGTGTGCTGCTGGTTCTATCGAGAGTATCAGGAAATGGCATCTCCCCCACAACACAACTGGCAGGGGTCTACCACATGGGAGCAGAATGGGGCAGGTGGTTGCAGAGGAGGAAGGAGGGTTAGAAAGGACAGAAGGGGAGTGGTAATCTGGAGGGATGGTGGGGTTTGGTGTTTGCTGGGTAGTGAATCACAGCCAGAGGTTCTGGGCCTCCAGAGGTGGGGGATGGTTCTTACAGAATGCCCTGCATGCCATTGGTTCTCTAGAAAGTATCAGGAAATATGGTCTCCCTTGCAGCAGAACAGGCAGGGGTCTACCACATCGGAGCTGTACGGGGTAGGCAATGGCAAAGGAGGAGAGGTAGAAGGGACAGGAGGGGAGTGATGATATGGAGGGACAGCAGGTTTTGGGGGTTACTAGGTAGTGAGTCCCAACCAGGGGCTCTGGGCCTCCAGAGGTGGGGGGTTATACTTACCAAAACCCCTGCACACTGCAGGAAATGGGGTCTCCCCCACAGCAGAACTGGCAGGGGTCTATCGCATAGGAGCATAATGGGGCAGTTGGTAGTGAGAGGAGAAGGAGGGGTAGAAGGGATAGAAGAGGAGTGGTAATCTGGAGGGACTGTGGGTTTAGGTGTTTACAGATACCACTGAGTCATTTCACCAGGCCCCAGCCCCTTTCTATAATGTTTGTTTGAGCCTTGGATATAAGCGTGGTGTTGTAAATGCGAACTTTGGGGCTGGGCACCTCACAGCCCATTGCCCTCTTCATTTTGACCAGCTATGGTTTTCTGTAATGAACTCTGGTGCAAGAGAAGCTTCTTAGATGGTGGTGTGTTGCTGTTGTTGCTGCCTATTGTACATTCCTCTTGGGATTTATGGGGCACACCATGGCACATGTGTTTTCTAAGAAGAGCTTGTGCTTGTGCCATCAGTCCTGGCAGCAGATGCCTGTGTCAGCTGAAACCACTGTCCAACCATTCTCTGTCTTTGTGTATTCCTAAAACTAACTTTGTGTTAGAGGAACAGTTAGAAGCATTTATTCTCTCCTATTCTACTCATTGTCTTGTTTTCTGTGCAGAAGTTACTCAATTTGTTATGACCTAATTTGTTCCAACTCCCAGTGTTGTAAGAGATGTTACATCCTCCTCACATGTGCTCCTAGGATTTTGGGGTGTGTTAGAATCCCTGGAAACGGAGCTTCCTCTGGGTGTTTTGGGAATGCCAATTACTCTCTCTTATCCCCAACTTCTACTCATGATGTGTGTCTGTGTGTGTTTGTGAATATGTGTGTCTCTGTCTAAATGTCTGTTTGTGAGTATGTATATCTGTGAGTAAATGGCTGTGAGTGTGTATCTCTGTGTCTGTGTGTCTGCGAGTGTATATCTGTGTGTGTCTGTGAGTGTCTGTGAGTATGTGTGAGTATGTGTATCTGTATGTGTCGGTCTGTGAGTGTGTGTGTGTGAGTGTGTGAGTGTCTGTGAGTGTGTGTCTGTGTCTGTCTGTCAGTGTGTGTGTCTGTCTCCATATCTGTAAGTATGTATCTGTCAGTTTTTGAGTGTGTGTGTGTGTGTGTGTGTGTCTGTGTGTCTGAGAGTGTGTGTCTCTGTGTGTATGTGATGAGCACAATGTGGATAATCAAATGTATAGTAGGTTCATATGTTCTTGCAGGCTTCTAGAATAGTTCGTGGCTGTGTTTGCTGAGTACATGATATTACATTTCTCAAGTTGGAAACAATGGCATACTCAATCTCTGCTTTTAAGAGGGATGGAAGGGTAGAAAGTCTGCCACAAGTAGAACCCCAGCCTCATCTACATAGAGAGTTTCAGGCCAGCCTATAACTCACTATAGGGAGTTCCTATCTCAAACAGTTAAAACCAAACCGAAAGGCCAAGGATGGAATCTCCCCTGCTAAGGAAAGTAGTCCAGAAGGATACCTCTGCTGAGTCACAGGAAACAACTTACTTTTGTCTACCCAAACACACAAAGGCATTGGGTGGCTGGTCCTGGAGAAAGGCTTGTAGGCTCTCTGGCCTGGAAGACCTGGCATCCTGAAGTTGTGTGCTTTTAGCAGTTCTCTGAGACCCTACCCTGAACCACTCAACCAGAAAACTCTGGGTGTTTATTCCATCAATGCATGTTAACAAGTTTTCCAACTCATCCTGATGCCACCACAGCTTACGTAAGAAGCGCTTATGCACTAGGAAAGATGAGTGTAAAGTGAGCAAGACAGAGGGTATATAGGCGACACCTCGTGGTCCACAGTGAGTGCCGGTGGGGTGTGAGAGCAAGAAGATGCGTCCTGTTCCCTATCCATTCTTTCAGATGCTAGAGAAGACTGGAGTGAACTGGTTAAGCTACATGAAGTACATTAGAGACACTGAAGAACATTAGACTCCCAGAAAGGGGTCAGAATGAGACTAACTCCCTTGGATCCCTGGTTTCTGACTGGATGTTGCAGGTGGTTCTGTGAAAAGTGCAGAGGACGAGGTAGAGGGAATGCCATTGTTTGGATCTGAAGCATCCTGTATCCTCCCAGGGCCCCTGTGCTATAGACTTGGTCACCTGCACATGGTGGAAGCCGTAAGTGATGCTGCCTCGTAGGGCACATGTCCTTCCCCACCCTCTTCCTCTTCCTCTCTTGGTTCTCTATTCCTTTAATTGTGACAACATTCCTGACAAAGGAAACAATGGAAGGATTGATTGTCCTTTATAATCTGAAGACATACAGTCATCCCAGTTAGCATCAACTGTCAGTTTGGAGTCTCAACTGGGGATTGCCTCAAACAGATTGGTCTATGGGCATGTCTATAATCATTTTTTCTTCATTGTTAATTGATGCAGGAGAGCCCGGCCCATGTGGGCTATACCATCCCTACGTTGCTGGTCCTGGGCTGTATAAGAAACCTAGCTGAGTAAGCCAGACAGCCCCTTTTCTCCATGGGCCCTGCCTCTGTTCCTGATGGAGTTCCTGCCCTGACTTTTCCTCAATGATGAACTCTGTCAGGAAGAATAAGACAAATAAACCTGTTCCTCGCCAGTGTTTATTGCACCAACAGAGAGTAAACTAGAACAGTCCATAGTGATGGGGGGGTATATGGGACCAGAAGTGTGCTGTGCTGGCCACACTGCTTGCACTCAGGAAACAAAGGTGAAAGGTGACACTCAACTGGCTTTCTTCTCCTTTTTCTATTCAGCCCAGGACCCACCCCAGGCCACTGGGGGGCAGCATTGGTACTGCTGTGCCCTAGGGTGTTGCTGCCCACATCCAGGATGGGATCTTTCCTCTTCAATGAAAGTTCTCTACAAACTCCTCAAAGAAACACCCACAGATGTAAGGTTGGTAAAGATCATTTCCCAGTTAGTTGGTTGCCGCTTTGTCTTTTTGACGGTGTCTTTTGCCTTGCAAAAACTTTGTAATTTAATGAGGTCCCATTTGTCTATTCTTGATCTTAGAGTATAAGCTATTGGAGTTCTGTTCAGGAAATTCTCCCCTGTGCCCATATGTTCAAGGTTCTTCCCTAGTTTCCCTTCTATTAGTTTCAGTGTGACTGGTTTTATGTGGAGATCTTTGATCCACTTAGAATTGAGCTTAGTGCAAGGAGATAAGGATGGGTCAATTTGCATTCTTCTGCATGTTGACCTCCAGCTGAGCCAGCACCATTTGTTGAAAAGGCTATCTTTTTTCCACGGGCTAATATCCAAGATATACAAAGAACTCAAGAAGTTAAACTCCAGAGAGGCAAGTAACCCTATTAAAAAATGGGGTACAGAGCTACACAAAGAGTTCTCACCTGAAGAATATCTAATGGCTGAGAAGCACCTAAAGAGATGTTCATCATCCTTAGTCATTAGGGAAATGCAAATCAAAACAACCCTGAGATTCCATCTCACACCAGTCAGGATGGCTAAGATCAAAAACACAGGAGACAGCAGTTGTTGGCGAGGATGTGGAGAAAGAGGAACACTCCTCCACTGCTGGGGGAATTGCAGGCTGGTACAACCACTCTGGAAAGCAGTCTGGCGGCTCCTCAGAAAACTGGGCATGACACTTCCGGAGGATCCGGCTATACCACTCCTGGGCATATACCCAGAGACTTTACCTGCATGCAATAAGGACACATGCTCCACTATATTCATAGCAGCCTTATTTATAATAGCCAGAAGCTGGAAAGAACCCAGATGTCCCTCAACGGAGGAATGGATTCAGAAGATGTGGTATATTTACACAATGGAATACTACTCTGCAATTAAAAACAATGAATTCACGAAATTCCTAGGCAAATGGTCAGAACTTGAAAATATCATCCTTAGTGAGGTAACCCAATCACAAAAGATCACACATGGTATGCAGTCACTGATAAGGGGATATTGACCCAGAATCTCAGAATACCCTAGACACAATCAGCATATCAATAGATTTCTAAAAAGATGGAAGGAGAGACCCCTGGTCCTGGAAAGACTGGATGTAGGGGAACGCCAGGACAGAGTAATGAGAGGGGGTTGAACGGAGAAAAGAGGGAGGGAAGGGGGCTTATGGGATTTTCGGGGAGGGAGGAAACGGGAAAGGGGAAGTGATTTGGAATGTAAATTAAAAAAATAAAATAAAATAAAATAAAAAAAAGAAACACCCACAGAGGTGTCCCCTCTCAATCCAGTCAAGTTTTAATGAAAATGTACTATCCTAACTTCTCACACACAAAGTAAGAGAGTTTGCTTAGTCACGTGCTGCCACCACATCTCACCGGAGGACCTAGGCAGCAGGGCTGTGCGACCTCTGAAACTGCAAGCAAGCTAAGTCTTTATTCTGTGTAAGTCAACTAACTCGGGTATCTGCTCTAGTAACACCTTAGCAGCTATGTAACACAATAACGTAGCTTACAGTTAAATGAGGCCATGTAGTAGGAGAAGCAAATGGACAAAAATCCTGCAATGAACCACACGAGTTTTCAGAAACGAGAAGTAAGGAAAAGTCTAATCACTTGCTTCGCTGAGGGAATTTTGAGAAAAGACGGTATCACGATCTCTCCTTCAAAACAAAGGTTCCAGTTACAGCATAAACTGTAATAGTTACTAGCCACAACCAAAGAATTTATGATTCAGATTCAGGACCAAGAACCCTCTCAGTCCTGCTCCACAGTGGACACAGAAATCTAGATAGACTGTAGAGGTGACCAGTTACTTCATGCCAACCTGAGTTCAGCTGGTGGCCAGCAGACAAGCCAAGATCACCACTCCTCTGGCCGTGGATACTGTCTTGTTCAGGGTGGCTCGCCCTCAGCTCCAGAGAAACATGGAGGAAGCTGCCAAGAGACAGTCAGTGAAGGTTTTGGTTGCAAGTTGGCCCAGTTAGGTCACTGGCTTTGTTTGGTTTGTTCTTAGGTTTTTGGTGGGTTTTGTTTTGTTTTGGTCAACTTGACCCAAGATAAAGTCATCTGAGAAGAGAGACTCTCAACCAAGAAAATGTCTTCATGAGATCGGCTTGTGGGCAAGTTCGTGGGTCACTCTCTTGAGTGATAATTGCTTTGCAAGGCCCAGCATTCTGTACCCAGTGCCAGCCTGGACCGGTGGTCCTGAGCTGTATAAGAAAGCAGACTGAGCAAGCCATGGGGGCAAGGAGGTAAGCTACATCTGTGGTTGTGATTTCAGTTCCTGCTTCCGAGTTCCTCCCTTGAGTTCCTGCTCTGACTTCCCTTCTTAAGGGACTGTGATCTGGACATGTAAACTGAAATAAACCCTTTCACCCAAGTTTCCATTGGTCACAGTGTTTTATCAAAACCATGAAAACCTTAACTACGACATCAGTGGTAACAGGGGCCATTATGTGAATAGATGGAATTTCTAAACATTTCCAGTTCTCTTCTAGAGAAGAGAAAGGTTAAAACTCTCTTGTTCTTTCGACTTTAAAATCTTCCAAACCGAGGGCTGGAGAGGTGGAGAGATGAGAGACCAGATGATATGCCAGACACACTTAAGGATCCCACACTAAAGTCGGTCAAGAGACACTTGACAGCAGGATTGCAAAAACCAAATGTGAATTAGTTCTATCTATCATGTTACTATTACTCCAGTCACACTAGTCCCACTCACACAATGTGTTAGTAAAGTAAGAATGAGACAGAGCTTGTCAAACTTAGAGAATATTTGATTTCCGGGGCTGGGCTTGAGCTCCGTGGCTAAGGAGTACCCTATAAACACAATGTCCTGGATTCTCCAACATGAAAAACAAGGCATGTGCTGTATATTTCAGATGAGAATAAACCTCATTGCATTCTGCCACGCCGATGTGGTGCCTGGAGCCCAGCCTACACATTGCTCAGGGGAAGCAGAATAAAGTCGGTAATGGTGGTCCAGTGTGAGTTTTCCTTCTCCAGACTGGAACGAGAAACATCAGAATCTGGGACAAATGTTGTAGTTCCTGGTCTCCTCTGTAACCAGGGGCCAGCACCAGCATACAGCTGGGAGTCGGGAACCAAGGTCTCAGTCCACACTTCCCCTCAAGGAATCCACACACTCGACAGGAAAGGGGACAGCCCGGGAAAAGCAAGAGCTGAACCAGTCTGGTTCAATGTACATTCCAAAAGCACAGAGGGGCTGATGGAGAAGGCCTTCCCTAGATGTGAGCAAGGTCTTCCCACTGGTGATCCTAGATTCCTTAATGAAGAGACAATCCTTGCTTGTTCGTCCTGTTTTAATTGATGATGGATATAAATGCATATGCTTTATTCAGAGTGATCCAGGGATTAAAAACCTTTTGCAGGAAGGCATGCCCAGGAAGGGAAGCTTGTTGGTTGAATGCCTGGGACCTATCTAGAAACCTCATTAGCATGGAGAACTCCAGGTGTTTATGCTTTGTGACTGCTTGCCATGGTCCTCTCAGTGGGGTGTCATGGTTATGTCTTCTGGAACAGGTAGTGGCTGGTAGGGAATGGCTTCACTCCTACCATTCTCAATCCTGAGACTCCAGGGGTTTGAGCTCATTCAACCTTATCACTCTTATGCCTGTTTCCTAACAAGGTCCCACATGCCCTACACCTTATATGTTCTCATGACAAAAATAAAATGATCATTTTATTTGTTGCACATTGTATATACAACTCAGAACACCACATCACATTGTATCTGTGCTGGCTAGTTTTGGCATCAATTTGACAAGCTAAAGTCATTTTGGCAGAGGGAACCTCGAACTGTGAAAATGCTGCCATCAGATTGGACTGTGGGTCAA
This sequence comes from Tokudaia tokunoshimensis, assembly GCA_036184795.1. Lineage (NCBI taxonomy): Eukaryota > Metazoa > Chordata > Mammalia > Rodentia > Muridae > Tokudaia > Tokudaia tokunoshimensis. The sequence goes on from BTHU01000019.1 coordinate 43,801,507, forward strand.
GACTGTGATGTATTTTCTTAAATGATGATTAATTGGGGGGGGGGGTTGCTAGCTCACTGTGGCTATTCCAATCCTGATCTGATGGTCCTGGATTCCATAAGAAAGCAGGCTGAGCAAGCTATGGGGACCAAGCCAGTAAGCAATGCAACACACACACACACACACACACACACACACACACACACACGGTCTCTGTTCTAGTTCTGCCTCCAGGTTCCTGCCCTGATGATGAACTTAATAGCTGTAAAATGAAACAAACTCTTTCCTCCCCAAATTGCTTTTGGTCATGGTGTTTTATCACAGCACTAGAAACCCTAAGACAGTACCCCACAAATGCATACAATATGTTGGTTTAAATCATTTTTAACTGTTGGGGTATCAATGCTGGTAGGACACTTGACCTTTCTAGTATGCTGAAAATGTCATGGAGAATCAAGGGGTTCAACCACAAAAGCAAAAAACAGACCTGAGTAGGGTACTGGGTTTGTTCTTCAAAAGGCTCAAACAGCGAAACTGGGTGAGACAATCCCAGCAACTGGGAAATACAGGCAGTGAAATCAGGAGTGCAAGGATACCCTGAGCTATATGAGACCCTATTAATAGAAAGGAGAGAGACAGAGAGAGAGAGAGAGAGAGAGAGAGAGAGAGAGAGAGAGAGAGAGAGAGAGAGAGAGAGAGAGAGAGAGAGAGAGAGAGAGAGAGAGAGAGAATTATATTCATGATTCCAGTGCTAATCTGAACCACCCTATAAACTATAAAGCAAAGTAGTTTTTTACCATTGGAATCCTGATTCGCTCTAGAAGGCAGTCTCTCTTCTCTGGTTTGAGCAAGAAATGTTCAGGAAAATGTTTAAATACTCAGGTTGGAAAGAGCCAAACTGAAATGCTGCTCCTAGTTGCCACCGAAGGAATCGATTGGCTACTGAAGGCCTGAGCTGTGGGCCAATCAGAAGGGAGTTTGATCACAGGCCAGTCCAGCTTGGACCAATGAGTAAACAAAATCTTAAAAAGCATGTCCTGAGCCAAGATGGGGGTTAGAGGGTAGCAAGGCCTGATTCTGAAACCCCTCCCCTTCTTGCGGAAAGTGAGGGTCCAGTGGCATATTTACCGAGAGACTGCAGAATCCTTAGGTGTTCAATCCATACAGCACCTTCACATTTTCCTGAATGGACTCCCAATGAAATAGCTTTATCCAAGAGACCCGAGTACTCCTTACTTTGATAACCTCCTCCAGCAGATGGCAGCACTTACCCAAGTACCGAGATGACCTCAAAATCTGCTCTGGAGATTGAGGAACAGAAAATGTCCAGAACAGAGATCTCTGTTGCCTTCACAGAGGTGCTGGCTCTTCCTAGGTTTAACTGTCCTGCAACAAAGGGGTGTGCATCCTGAGGGAGTGGGGGAAATTTGGCCTCCAGGAGGCCAGGTTTGAATTCCCAGTGAGAGTCCACAAAAGGAATCACACACAGCATAAACCCCTAGTGGTACTCTGAACCTACAAAGTACTTCCTACACGATAGGCACTCACGACTCAGCAACCTTCAGTCTCCACTATTCCCGGTTCAAACCCAAACCCATGAGACCACTAAACACCTGGATGGATATAGGTCCCTCAACACCCGACTCAACTTTGTTGTGATAACACTAACCAACAGCTGTCTACTAGGAGTTCAGAGCCTGAACTTCCCAGGCTTCATATCTGTTCATGTGGCACCTATGTGGACCGGAGCTTTGAGGCTGAACCAACAGGAATTGGAATCCTAATTCTGATACTCATTACCCATTGCCATATATAAAACAAGAATAAAATTGCTACCTGCCAACTGCTTGAACTTCCAGGTGTATACAAACCATTGTTATAGTTTTCCTGTTGTTCTGAAATTGAACCCCATTGTCATCTAAGTTTACACGATACCCAACACACCAGCTGCCACACTTGAAGTCCACAGACACACTAGCTTCCATCCAGACATACTTTTGCCGGTTGTGGTATGGATGTGAATGACCCCCATAGGCTCGTGTATTTGACTCTTTAGTCATTGGGGAATGGTATTATTTGGAAAGGATTGGGAGGTGTGGCCTCATGGGGGTGGGAGTGTCACTGAGGGTGGACTCTGAGGTTTCAAAAGCCAGTGAGGGCCTAAGTGTGCAATCTCTCACCCTCCTCCCTCTCTTCTCCCCTCCCAACAGTCTCTTCCTGCAGATCAGGACCTAGCTCTTCACGACTCCTGAAGCACCCTGCCTCCCATGCTGGCTGCCACAACAGACCAAGCTTCTGAAAGTGTAAGCGAGCTCCAACTAAACACTTCCCTTTATAGAGTTGTCGTGCTCATGGCGTCTCCTCCCAGCAACAGGACAGTGACTTAAGACACTAGCACACTCTTCTCCAGTCTCCACATCCATCTGTCCCTGCTGTTTACCTTGTCCCGTTTCTGTGTGTACACTTAGGTTTCCTTGGGTTAACGTTTTCTCCTGTGTTTGTTTAGGTTCTCAAGAATGAAGACATTGGATGTAGGGAAGACTAGGCACACATTTCTTAGAGGAGGCTGGAATCTTCTGCAGTCCACTTACTGAATCTCACCCTGCCTGAGACACTGAGAGTGGTAAAAACACACGTCTTTGTTGGTCTTGTCTCTGGCCTTTCCTCCAGTTGCCTAAATGTCACACTAAAAGGTACCAGGAGGGAGGAGGTACCACCTGGGATGTCTGGTAACCTGGGAGACAAAGGAGCCAATAGCTCCCTAGTACTTAGACAGTTACTTACACTGAACCCATGCTAACTAGGCACATTACCCAGGATTATTTTTGCTGTCCTTGCTGTGCAATTTCTATCAGTGTGCCCTCTGTGCATTCACATGTGCACAACTTGTGCCTGTGCATGTGCTGTGTGGAAGTCAGAAATAGATGGATAGCATCACTCACACACAACCACTCTCCACTTTAAAAAAAAAAACGGAATCACTCACTGAACCTGGAGCTGCCAACTGAGGTAAGCTGGACAGGCAGCAAGCTCTTCTCTGCCACTCAGGTGCTGGATCGATACCTCACGCTAGCACTCTCAAAGCTAGCACCCCAACCACCATCAAAACCTCCAAGACATTTCTCCTCTGGCATCTACATCAACACAAACCATTCTCTACTGACCACTAGGTTGGGTGGTCAGCCTCATCCCTGAAGCTTGTGAAGGTTGTCCCCTCCATAATTTACCACAGCAAACTTGTCCTTGGGGACCTTAAAGCATAGGCCACTTAGGGTCCAGGAAGGGCCAGCTACCAAGATTCTTAAACCTGTTTCCATCCATTAAGAGAACAGGTACAACCTCCAGGCAGTGGATAATCACAAATGGCTTGTTGACATTTCCTCTCTATTAGGCTTCATAAGTTGGGAACACACACTGTACCTTCAAACTTCTTTGCGTTTCTGGTTCTTGGTGCCTCTCTACAGAGGCCCAGTTAGCTCTTCAAATGCAAACAGTGGTTTTGGTCACAGCAGTGCAGGCGTGCCAAACGGATGGGTTTACGAGAGCATCTTTGCAAACCATTAAGATCCCAGCACACAGGATGAGAAGACGAAGAAAAAAGTTCTTTTCTCCCTGACTCCCTCCCTGGAGAGCATGGGCTGGGTTGAGAGCTCTGCTGCCACCCAGCACCCAGCACCAATTACTGCTGTAGAGACTGGGCCTTCCTCTGAAGGACACATTTTGTAGAAGAAAGCTGCTAACTTCTACACTGTTCTATGGATTCTGGTCTACCAGGGGAGTACATGCTGACCTTAAGAAAATGGGAACTACCCTGAGATTATAAACACTAGTGACCAAGACCTCTAGGGACATGCCGGAGTAATGAGACACTTTTATTGAAAAGCTGACAGACAAAAAAAAATGTTGACTTAATCTCTCAGTTAACCTAGATGAAATTTCCCTGAGGTGGTAGCCCCTCAACGGCCTCCAAATCCCACACTCAGGAGGAGGCTAAGCTGTATGTACACAGCCAACACAGAATAGCACTGTGTCATTTCGTATTTTACCACATCGACACCAGGTTCCTTTGGAAGGGGCTGAAAATAAGCTATAGAGAAGGCAAGCCAAAGATCTGGACACTGGGGCCTGCCGTCCCCACAATGGCAAGCTAATGGAACCCTATGATCCTACACCTATAAAGGGCAGAGCCTCCTCATCAGCCACTGACTCTTGATCCCGGGTACCCACCCCTCAGCAGGTCCCATGGTGAGACACCTGCCACACCAGTCTCAGTCTAGCAGTCAAGACTCATAAAATGGCTCTTTTTAGCAATTGGTAAGTCACATCCACACACAAAAGTACCTGCTGTGTCCATAAAGGATCCGATCCTCGACACCCCACCCTCACTCATCGCAGCTCCCCAAGGCCATCGGACTTTTGTAGCACTAGGTGTCTGACCCCTCTCATTCTCAGCTACACCATTTCCTCCAAGCTCCACTCCCCTGCCCCCCAACTCACCCCACTCGGAAAACTGGGAACCAGTCCTATGCAATCGGCTTCATGCTACTGTTTTTTAACGGATACATGGTACACCTCAGTAAAATCCTTACTGTCATCTCCTCCGCATCCCCCACGTCAGCACACACCAAGAGATGGCTGACAAAGACTGTCTGCATGTGGACCAAAGGCTCTGCACTGGCCTAGGCTCAGGGGAAAGACGACCACCTCGCCGGACAGAGGTAACACTTGCTACTAAAGATACTAGCAGGGCAGCAGAGCTCTGGCCCAGGCGCATGAAGGACTAGCTTAACTTCAGCCAGACTTCTCTGTAATGACAGCAATGCGTGCTCTGCCGACCCAGAGCGCTGGCACAACAGGCACCTACGATAATGTAAAGGAAATATACACCATAAACACTGAACAGAGAGTAACTGTGTCGCCATTTCAGGTGGACAACAGTTCAGACAAGGCCCAGCTGTGGGCAAATGTGGCTTTTATTTCCTGTCAGGGGAAGGAGTAAAGGGCAGCTCTCCCAGGTACCCCAACCTAAGGAAAGGTGCTCCAGCGGCTGGGGCTAGAATTGCCGGATCATTCTGGCACTCCTCTGTGTCCACTCTGTGTCCCCTCGCTGGCACTTGATGCAGGGACAGGGTGGGTGGGAGTCATTCCCCTGGAGTAGCAGCTCAGTACCAACAGAGGCACAAGGAGGTATGTGCTGGTGTTCACGAATTGGAAGGCAGAGCAGGCGCCCTGAGTGAGGAGCAGGACTGGGTGGCCAATCCACCCAGTGTCTGCCGGGTACAAGGCCTGCCTGCTATGGCAGAGGCTCTCCTCCCAAGGGCCCCAGGAGGCCGGTCCCAGAAGCATCACTGTGTCCTATGGCCGGGCCCCTTAAATATCCATCTCAAACTGTGGCTCATCACCTGTGGAGAGAGGAGACAGACAGCCAATAAACAAGTGGCGAATGGAATCACTCCAGAGAGAAGACATGGCCTTCCTCATGCTCATAGGTCAAGCGGAAGGGATCGGAGCCCACTGCCAAAGAGAAACAAGAGAAGTTGACTGGGTCAGGGAGCGGCTTCCTCACAAGGGCGGTGACAGTGCTGAACGTGGCCCGAGGGGTGGAGCTTTGTGTCCTGTGTCCAGTTAAGGAAATTTAAAAGTACACCTACTCCGCCACCGCCATCACCAGCACCACCACCATCACTGCCACCACCACCACCGCCACCACCACCACCACCACCACCACCATCACCGCCACCACCACCACCTGTCCACACAGGGCAACCTAGTTCATGGCTGAGAGCTAGAGGACCATCAGAAACTAGGAGCAGGATAGGTGCAGAGTAAATGGCAGCCTTCATGTAACCACGACAATTGGTGACAATTTCAGGTGTCACCCAACTTCATCCTCTGCCATCTTTGGACTGAGGTAAGAAGGTAAAGTTCTGTGCAATGACTGGGGAAATCCCTCCACCCGTGAACATGTGGCAGGGACCCACGGGTATAGCTTGGTAACCGCTTGTCACATCACTGTCTGCAGGCGGTCAGACTTCTTATGGTTATTCCACCTCCCCCATGACTATCTCAGTGTAACAAGGTAAATGATGTCTGTCCCAGGAGGCTGGGCTCCTGGAGGAATTAGGAATCCCACAGGGGCTGGAGAGGTGGCTCAGTGGGTAAGAGCACCGACTGCTCTTCTGAAGGTCTCGAGTTCAGATCCCAGCACCCACATGGTGGCTCACAGCCATCCATAAAGAGATCTGATGCCCTCTTCTGGTGTCTGAAGGCAGCTACAGAGTACTTACATATAATAATTATAAATCTTTTTTTTTCTTTTAAAGAATTCCCATCCTACCGGGCCATGAGGTGTCAGCAGCTCTTTAGCTGAGACTGGAGCTCTGCCTTCAGGGTGGAGAGCCAGAGGAGGTCCCGTGACCAAGGGTACGCAGCTGTGTTGTGTAACACGGTCCCAGGACAGAGCTCAGGAGCACTGCCACAAGAACAGGTTCACACTGGCTACCAGTGTGGCTGGCTGCTTTGATTTTTTTTGGAGGGGGGAGGGGTGGACCAGGAAGGACCTAGATATAAATGTCAAAGCTCCCATGACAATAGGAGGCATTGTCGGCCTTTCTTCATCAATAATCCGTTTAATGACCTGCCACGAGGTACCTGAGTTTTTTTCTTTTATCCTGCAGACGTGTAATTTCCTAGAGGGGAAGTACATGTCTTTGATAAGTTGTCTCCAAGTTGCAGTGTTCCAAGAGTGGTACTTTGTGAGCATAGATACAAAGGCAGGCTGATGAAAGCCACTGTCATTTTAGAGCTGCTCCTAATTACCTGGTGCTTGAGGTCCTTGGAGCTTTGCAGGAGGCAAGCTGGCACCAATGAGAGCCCCGCTTCCCACCTGTCCCCCACCCTTTGGACTGTCCACAGCTATTCCTCAGAAGGCAGACGGTCACCATCACCCTCTCCCAGAAACTTGGAATTCCTGAGAACGGACAATCCTCCTCCCAGTTCAGGGCCCCAGACAGGACTCACCGCACGCCCGCTTGTCCTCCGGGCTGCTGCGCACGTGGCTCTGGCTGGTTTGCATGGGAGGCTCATCGCTGGTAGGGCTAGTGACCCCAGGAATGGTTGGCAGGTCCTTTGGGGGTGTTTTGGCCACAGGTGAGTTCCGGCATTCCATCAGGAACTTCCGGTCATAGATGATCCTGGTTCCTGGTGGGGAAGGTGTGATTAGGGAGTTGGCAAGGCCTCCTGGCTGACCGAGGGACCTGGCCAACCTGATCACATCCCTGCTCCCCTGCCTACCCCGCAACACCGCTTCGGGAGCCCCTCTCCCGCGGAGTGCTTGCTGCCCACCAACATGCACCTTTGTCTTCTCAGAGCTCTGAGCACCCTATGCTCTAGTCCCTCAGCCTCAAGCCCCTCAATTCTTCCTGTCAATTACCCACACACAGCACACAGAAAAGGTGGTCACCCTGTCACCGCACCATCCTATCCTGCAGAACTCCAGTAGGTCGATGGAGGACAGTGGGTTCCCTCTCTGCAGAGGAGACTTTTTCTTGCCAGTTCTTTGCAGAAACAGGAAATGCTCTCTCTGATCCAAAAAGGACTTAGGCTGAGCCCTTCTCACTGAGATAAACACACTTGGGTCTGAAGTAGGAGAAGGTAACCCTGCATGTACAGCCAGCTTATCAGTCATCCCAAACAGCACAGAAGAACAATTTACCAACATAATGCACATCACAGATTATTATAAAAACAAAACACCAACCAACTGAAAAACAAATATACCCTGTGTCCTACAGTGTGAAACGTGCAGCCAGGATATCTTTCCTCGTAAACACGAAGGTTATCTCAGTATGCAAACTCGCTTTTCTCATTAATAGACAGTCAAACTATATATACACGCCCCCCAAATTGTCTTTAAATAAATTTATGATTTTACCAGTCAAAGTTTAATATGCATACCTATTTCATATACCTAATAGAGAGATGCTATTTCCGAAAAAATATGTAGGACCCTGGGGAGGCTCAGCTGTGGCAGCCTGAAGTCATTTGCAGGGAGGATTAACTGAGGATAGACCCATGTTCAATGTAGGTAGCACCCACCATCTCACGGTTTAGAAGCCAGCCAGGCACTGGCATCTCCCTCTCTGCTTCCTGCCCACCCTAAAGTCAAGACCGTTCAGCCTCTACCACAAGCTCCTGCTGCCATGATGTTCTGCCCAAGGGCAATCAGTCAACTGACTGTGAACTGAACTGAGAAGTCAGGAGCCAAAACAAATATTCTGGCTCTAAGTTTTCCTGTCAGTGATCTGGTCGCAGTGTCGAGAAAAGTAAGAAGTTACAAAATAAATAAATATACAATGTTGAGGTAGGCAGAGCACACACACACAGTGAGTCACAGGTCGGTTGTGGAACTGGAACCCAGAGCCTACTGGGTGCCGGGGTGAAAGTTCAAAGTTCAGTTTTGAACTGCCTGTGGACTAACGTTCTTTCTTGCTGAGTCTCGATAGACAACTGTCACTTGCTAGCTCTACTCAGTGGACAAGGTATTACTTTCTCTACCTGTGCCTCAATGATCTCTCCATCCTGCTCCTTTATCATCATGGCAAATTCTTCAACTTCTGGTGTGCATTAGACCGGTGGCCCTCCCAAGGGACACCTGCACAAACCCTAACAATTATTCTGTCCAATAAAGGGTTATGTTGACAAGCTGCTACCAGTTGCTCAGTCCCACCCACAGCAGGACCCAATTCTGAGGCCAAAGTGGGGGCACTTCAAAAGGAAGGTAAGCAACCAAGAAAGAGACTTGGGGGTAGTCTGAGTCGGGAATGGTCATCCATCTCTCTCAGACACACAGAATATGGGAACCACCATGAACTTAAGTATGGCTGGTAGCCTTTGGGACTTTTAAATCCTGGAATGCACGAAGTATAGATAGGTGTTTACTCCCAAGGCATAGTTTAGCACTGATGCCAGTTTTCCTGGACACACAAGTGAGGACACATTCCCCAAGGATCTAGTTTTCTCACCTGTCAACCAGGGGTGCTACCCTGGGCTCACGGACACTATATTTAAAGCACTAGCTATCACCATCTATATTTAGGATCCCTTACTGTGCAAACCACATGGGACTTGAAGGCAGAAGTTCTGGGCTCAGACCAGGAATCACTTACCTAAAAACCTAAAATTTCTGGGCCCTAGTTCTTTCTGTGCCACACGAAGAAGAGAAGAAAAAACTCATACCCCACAGGAGTATCATGAAGGCTAAAATAACACACACCAATATTCCTGAGGGCTAGAGTTAGCACTCCATGAAAGAACATCTGCTTTACTTGCACAAGGCCTTGGGAGGATCAAAAAATAAATAAAACTAAACCAGTCAGGGTGGTGTGTGCCTCTCTAACACAAGCGCTCGGGAGACAGAGGCAATTGGATCTCTGTAAGTCAAGGCCAGTCTACAGGGTTCCAAGACAGCCAGGACAATGTAGAGACCCTGTTTAGTAAGTAGACATAAAGACATAGAGATAGATGATAGACGGATGGATGGACGGATGGATGGATGGCCAGTCTCAAGCAAGCCTTATCAGAAACAAGACTTTTATGAAGGAACTGTAAGTGAGGCACGGTGAAGCACACCTATACTACCAGCACTTTCTCGCAGTAGAGGCAGGAAGATCAACAATGCAATGTAGTTCTTCCCCGCATAGTGACTTTGCATGGTCAGCATGACACTCCCGGAGGATCTGGCTATACCACTCCTGGGCATATACCCAGAGGCTTTACCTGCATGCAATAAGGACACATGCTCCACTATGTTCATAGCAGCCTTATTTATAATAGCCAGAAGCTGGAAAGAACCCAGATGTCCCTCAACGGAGGAATGGATTCAGAAGATGTGGTATATTTACACAATGGAATACTACTCTGCAATTAAAAACAATGAATTCACGAAATTCCTAAGCAAATGGTCAGAACTTGAAAATATCATCCTTAGTGAGGTAACCCAATCACAAAAGAACACACATGGTATGCAGACACTGATAAGGGGATATTAACCCAGAATCTCGGAATACCCTAGACACAATTCGCATATCAATCGATTTCCAAGAAGATGGAAGGAGAGACCCCTGGTTCTGGAAAGACTGGATGTAGGGGAATGCCGAGACAGAGAAGCGAGAGGGGGTTGAATGGGGAAAAGAGGGAGGGAAGTAGGCTTATGGGACTTTCGGGGAGGGAGGAAAGGGGAAAGGGGAAATGATTTTGAATGTAAATAAAAAAAAAAAACTTAGAAAATAAAATTAAATTTAAAAAAAAGTAAAATAAAGCAAAACAAAATATAGCAAACCAAATAATGTTATCTCTCGGGGGTCTTATGAAACTACCGGATACCAACTGTGGGCAACCTGTCAGGGGCAACAAGCCACCTTTCTTCCTCAGAGGCTCTGTCAAGTGCAAGGCTTTTACAGAGACTTTTAGAACAAAATGGCTGAAATTAGTCTAAGGCTGGTTGAGCACCTCCCCGTTGGCTGGCCTCTTCTCCCCCAGTGCTTCCAGATGCACCAGTGCAGAGTGTGGGTGCCACAAGCCAGTACCAAGAAGGAGTGTCCTGCTCTCCAGGTGTCCCCCCAAACTCAGCAAGTGCTAGTCCAGTGGGAGAGGGTGGGAACAGTTATGGACTATACTGTGTTCCTCCAGGCTCACATGTTGAAGCCTAAACCCCAGCTATGGCATCTGGAGAGGTCTTTATAGGGAAGGTCGATATGAACCTTTTAGAGCTGATCCTTATCTGTTGTTGCCTGAGTTGCCTCAGAAGAGGAAATGTACGCCCAGAAACACAGATGAAAGACCATAAGCTGGCTCTCTTGCCTTCTTGCTCTCACTCTGTCTTCTTGCCCCACTCCCAATTTTCCTCCCCCCTCTCTCTAAGAGCTCATGGTTGGCCTCCTTTCCTCTCCCCTCCCCTCCCTCTCTCCCTCTCTTTCTACCTCCCTCCCTCTCTCTCTCTCTCTCTCTCTCTGCCTCCCTCCCTTTCTCTGTCTCTACTGCCCTCTCAACTACCCACCCAATATCCTGAATAAACTCTATTCTATACTATTTAAAAAAAAAAAAAGAAAAGATTATAAGTTGACAAGAGAGAAGGTAGCCATCTGCAAAGGCAGAGAGGCCTCAGAAGGAGGCAACCTCACTCTGGTCACTCCAGTTACCAATAGTAAGAAAATAAGTTTTGCAGCTTAAGCTAACTCAACAGCAGTATTTCATTATGGCAGCTGTAGCAAGCTCAGACAGACTGGCTGGGATTTCCCTTTTCTGGTGCTTGGGATTAAACCCGGGTTCCATACACACCTGTTCTTCCACTGAGCTACAAGTCAGTCCAAACCACATTCTATTCAAGTAAGACGACTGCTCTAATCATTTCTTTGTGAGTGTTTTGTGACAGGGTCTCACTTGGCCCGGTCCACCCTCGAACGCAGTATGTAGCTGAGACTGTCTCAGTTACTTCTCTATTGCTGGGATGATACAACCACTAAGACAACTTACAAAATAAAGCATTTACGTGGGGTTTAGAGCCCATGACCATCATGGCGGGAAGCGTGGCAACAGCCAGGCATAGCTGGATGGAGATGTTCTGAGCGCTTTCATATTTATCTCCATGTATAAGACAGAGAGAGCTAATGGGGAGTGGCATGGACAGTTTGATTGTTTGGTTGGTTTTTGGTTTGTTTTTTTAAACTTCAAAGTCCACCCCCACCTCCAACAAGGTCACATCTCCTAATCCTTCCCACACAGTTCCACCAAATGGCAGTTCCACCCAGCATTCATATATATGCATCTCTGGGAGCCATTCTCGTTCAAAACACTCACATTGGCCTTGCACATTGGATCTTTCTGTTGATGAAGTCCTCTTCTCCAGAGCACTGGTGTCATAAACGTGTGCCAGTGCAGGCAACTGAGGAACCTGCTTTCAACCTTCACACTGGATGCTGCCAACCCAAGCTCTAAGTGGACTGTACCTCCTGTATTATCCTCATTTTGGACTGCCAGGCACAACTGACTCAAGCCAATCTCTAGCGCCCAGAAAACCCAGGCCTTCCAAGTTACAATGAGAGTGGTGAGTTGGACAGTAAACACAAGCCCTGCAAAGCAATGGCCCTAAAGCCTGCCTTTCAGAAGAAGCAGGAAAAGAAAACCAAACCAAACAAACAAACAAAAATACAACAAACAACAACAAAAATGAGTGACTCATAAACTTGAGAAGTATCTGTAGAATGATGAGCATTTTAAGGTCGTCCTCAAATGTGAGGCCATCCTGACCAGGGTTCAGGAGATCCTGTCTCAAAACACAGAAGGTCAGCCCATCTTCCTCCTGCCCCCACTTGAAACTGAACTGCCCCCAAGAACAAAAGAATACATTTAAAGTGATATGGCAAGGCTCCGATCCCTCTACCCTGGGTTATCATCTGCTGTGTTCAGAAGTTCAAGCTAGGGGGCTGGCGAGATTGCTCAGTGGTTAAGAGCACTGACTGCTCTTCTGAAGGTCCTGAGTTCAAATGTTCAAATCCCAGCAACCACATGGTGGCTCACAACCATCCGTAATGAGATCTGACGCCCTCTTCTGGTGTGTCCAAAGACAGCTACAGTGTTCTTACATATAATAATAAATAAATAAGTCTTTTAAAAAAAATAAAAAGGTCAACCTGGTCTACAGAGTGAGTTCCAGGACAGCTAGGGCTACACAGAGAAACCCTGTCTCGAAAAACCAAAAAAAAAAAAAAAAGAAAAAGAAGAAGGTAGTAGTAGTAGTACTAGCAGTAGTAGTTCAAACTAAACTAAATGATTTCAGCCCCAAGGGGGCGCTCCCAGCCTCCCACCAGGAACCAGCAAGTGGAGGACCCACACAGGGATAAGGTCACTTAGGACCTTGCAGTCCAGGGCAATCCAGCCGCAGCATGGGTCAACTCTGCCAAAATCAGCCAAGGACAAACATGAGCAGTAAACCATTGTTTATGTTACCGAGTTTGGGGGTGGCTTGTTCTGTTTTGTTTTTAGATTTTAAGCAATCTTTATTGCCCCTAATATTTTCATTTAATAAAGTTGCTTTGTGCTTCAATGGAAAAACTATTCTTTAACTTTAATCAATGTTCTTCTTCCACACTAGTACCTATATTTTATTATTTGAACCATCATGTTAAATATATGCTAATCTACCGCTTATCAATGTTCCATTCTTCCTTTTATTTTTTATTAGATATTTTACTTACATTTCAAATGTTATCCCCTTTCCTCCTTTCCCCTCCAAAAACCCCTTATTTCATCCCCCACACTCCCCACCCCCGCTCACTAACCCACCCACTCCCACTTCCCTGTCCTGGCATTCCCCTACACTGGGGCAACTGGCCTTCACAGGACCAAAGGCTTTTTTTCCTCTCATTGATGTCAGACAAGGCCATCCTCTGCTACATATGCAGCTGGAGACATGGGTCCCTCCATGTGTACACTTTGGTTGGTGGTTTAGTCCCTGGGAGCTCTGGGGGTACTGGTTGGTACATATAATTGTTCCTCCTGTGGGTCTGCAAACCCCTTCAGCTCCTTGGGACCTTTCTCTAGCTCCCCCATTGGAGACAGTCGGCGATGGCTTGTTAAAGGCTAGTGACAACCTGGTACAGCCATTTCCACCGTGGAGATCCCGGCAGAGACCCAGGCCTCAGGAAGGAACCTAGCTATCCTAAGAGGATGCTTCTTCACCCTGGACTCCTTTTAGACCCCTTCATCTTCATCTTTTCCCTAGTGCTAAAGATAGCCCAGGGCATCACACACGCTAGGAGGGCACTGTGCCACTAAGCCACACCCAGCGCGGCTCTTCACCTCCTGAACATTGGACCCAGCATTAGGTCCTGGGTTCACAACGACTGCTCTGGAAGAACATCCTGTCTAACCTGAGAAACAAGCATGTCGACAGAAGCATGGCTCTGATTCATCGAAAGACAGCTGAGGTAAGAGTCAGACCGAAAGTAACGGATGTTTCTGTTTGTTTGCCTGAACATACGGGATCTATAGGCACGAATGAACGCTAAGGGGAAAAAAAGCCTGTCACCTTTAAGCAATCCTTGTTTTCAATAAGGCTAATCCCTTCTAACTCATTTTTCTGAACATCAAAGAAAGGCTCATTTGGAAAAAAATGTTTCATTAAGTGAAATGAAATCAGCACCATCCTATCAGCCTCCCTACACCTAAGTCAGTAATGACTTTTGCTGTTATGGTGAGGAAGAATCCAACTCACCTTGCAAATAATGAATAACTGCCACTTTGGGGGGGGTGGTGGATATTGGAAGAAAAAGGCAACCTCTGAAGGTCACTAAAATCTAGATAACCTCCGCAGAACATCATGTATCATGGAGACAAGGTCTGTTGGACATCAAACATGATCTGTGGCCCTGGGGTCCATGTACAAAACCACAAAGCAAAATCACTATGGGTGGGGATGGAGAGATGGCTCAGTGGTTAAGAGCACTGGCTGCTCTTCTGGAGGTCCTGAGTTCAAATCCCAGCAACCATATGGTGACTCATAACCATCTGTAACAAGATCTGACCCCCTCTTCTGGTGTGTGTGAAGATAGCTAGAGTGTACTTATACAAATAAAATAAATAAGTCTGTAACTACGGGTTACAGAGCTGACAGGCAGGGGGTGACTATGGAATCACTTCATTCTAAAACTATGCCTTTAAGAAACCATGTCTCCCTTCAGCATCACTGAACTATTAAGAACAACTGGCAAATAAAAATTTCACACACTTAAGCTGGATGCCACATGCCTATGATCCCAGTCCTCAGGAGGCTGAGGCAGGAGGATCACCAGTGTTGAGGCTAGCCTGGGGTATACAGTAAGAACCTATCTTAAAGAAGAGGAGGAAGAAAGAAAAAGGAAAGAGAGGGAGAAATAGAGAGAGAAGAAAGGAAGCAGAAGCACCTAGTCACAGTACACAAAACGATCTGTTGTGACACTAGGAAACGTAAAATAAATCCCACAATTTGAAAGCAATCAGCATATGTCTCAGATGTCTGTGTAAGGAAGGCTACAGCTAAAGTTGCTCTAGGCTAATTTCTAGTAAACACTGCAGGGTTAATTATAGCCACCGATGAGTACACCCCTGGAATTTAAACCTCTCATAACTGAAAGTCTGTGCCAAGCATCGAGTTCCCTAACTCCCAACATAGCCATTCTCTCTTACACTTGAAATTCATCCTCCAGCCTTGGTCCCCCCTCCCCACTCCCTTCTTGGTGATGTTAGAGCCTCCTGCAGAGTTGGCCTTCACTGAGTTCCCCTCTCATCCTCCATGCTTTTATTTTAATTTGGGGAGAGGTGCCTGTGGAGCCAGGAGAGGCCACCCTGCAGCTAGAATCATGGCGGACAGAGGTCCAGGAGCATCCTGTAAGTGCTAAAGGACAGACCTTTCCAAGAGCAGCAAGCACATTTGAACCCCTGAGTCATCTATCTCTTCAGCCCCCAGTTTGAATCCCATTTCAGCTATATGTGAATCCCAACCCTCCAAGTCTGACTATCTTCCTAGATAGGATGCAGGGCACACCTTCATAACCTAGGGGCTTCAAAAGGAGTGTGGAGTGTTCTACCGAACCTCCTCTACCGAACCTCCTTCCAATTCAGAAGTATGTTCTGGAACCTGATGCATAATGTTTCGAACACTTTAAAAGGATGCTCAGGTGCGTGTGAGATGGGGACCGTTCTATCTCCTTGCCACCTCAATACCCAAAGCTCTCTCACTTGGCCCTTAATAATTTCCTTTTCCCCTCTGTGTGACTAAGACCTCAGAACATCCAGTCATCAGCACCAGCGCCCAGCCCACCTCCCCTCTTCCAGCACTGCCTGAGCTAAACACTTGGCAGCCACCTCAAGGTCGGCTTCCGAGACAGAGACTTTTTTTTTCTCTGATAGGGTCTCGATGACCTGGAACTTACTGTGTAGACTGTTGACCAGGCTGGCTTCAAACCCACAGAGATCCTCCTGTCTGCATCACAACATTCAGCTTCACCACTTAACAAAACACCTGCCATACTACCTGCCTGCCTGGTTAACCTCACCCAGGTACTACGAGGTAGGAACACCCAAACAACTTCTGTAGGTTTAGAAGTCAATCATCCATCCTGGGCAGGTGTTCACTACAAGATCCTGTTTATGGCATTGCTGGCAATCTCAAAGACACCAAGGTTCAAATATTCTTGTAGGACACTCCCTTCAGACATGTCTTAGGTTACCAAAGGGTTAATAACCACCGACCAGAGCCCCAGGAATGGAGACCAGAGCCCCAGGAATGGAGATGGTTCAGGCCAGCTGTTGTGTCCTGGTCTCCAGAGGCAGCTGCTTCAAAGCCATCATCCCCTAAAGTGACTTCCTGCAGTATTTCTTCCCGTAGCGCTTGTAGCCCCTACAGGTCAAGCCACATGCCAAGGTGTGTAGAAAGCCTAAGTTCAAGAAATGTCAGCCTGACTTTATGCCTGGATGGAATCTACTTTGCCAGACTCCTAAAGATCTGAAAGCACAAGGATAGAAAAACTACACACACACACACACACACACACACCCATATATATCCATATATGGATATATATGGATATATGTGGATATGTATGGATATATATGGGTGGGTGTGTGTACATATATATACATACATATACATATATATACATATGTATACACACACACACACACACACACACACACACACACACACGGGTTTTGTTTGTGTGTTGCTTGACCTTTCCCTGGAATTCCTGAGTACTCAAACTGGAATGTGGCCCAATTAAACGTATAATGGGTAAGCAAATGACTCTATCCAGCTTTGTGCTCACAGGCAGGATCCTATAGATCCTATAGATCCAGGGGACAGAGTGAATCTCATGGTGAGTCACTTGACCTGTTGTCCCCCAGTCGGCCCCTGATATATGCAAGAAAATTCAAAAGTTAGATGGATTTGCAAGGAAGAATAAGGGAGAGCACTAGAAATAGCCCAAAAGGTATTCAATGGCTGAGTCAATAAAGAAAACTGAATGGCCAGATGTGGTGGTGCACTCTGTTAACCCCAGCACTACCTGCACTCAGGAAGCGGAGGCAGGTGGATCTCTGTACAGCCCTGGCTGTCCTATAACTCACTCTGTAGACCTCTGCACTCAGATTCCGGATTTAACTGGGGCTCCTAGGGATGAGAAACATTGTGGAGCAGATGGCTCATGCTTCCACACTTTAGCAGAGGCAGCCTGGAATGATCCCACTCCTTAACTAAATAAGCTTGCTGGCTTTGGCAGAAACAAGCAAGACTTTCCTCGAGCTATGGACTGTGTAACACACACACACACACACACACACACCAACAACAACAATAATCTGACAAGAGCCAGCTGGCTTTGGGGACCTGGCACTACTTTCTTTCAGTTAAGAAGTAAATGCTACACTATAAGGAAGCCCCTTCCTCTTGAAAGACAAGGGGAACTGCCTGGTTTGCCAAGTTGTCGACACTTCCCAGACCCCAGTAAGAAGTGGATCAGAGGTCATTTAAAAACAGTACTGGCTATTGCTACCCAGCTGACCTGTCCATCCAGAAAGGAAAGGGCAAGAGAGAAAAGCAAAAACAAAAAACCAAACGTTTCCCAGAGCCTTTAGGTCCGTCTAGGTGCCTATTAAAAAAAAAAAAAAAAAAAACCACCCAGATTCACACCTTGCCTAAAAGGATTCAACTCTATTTGGAACTTTGTATTTAACACAAAGTTCTGCGAAAACACAAAGCGTGGACTAAAATGAGGCTAGAAGGCATGAAGAACTTTTCCTTGGGCCATTTCTAATGAGTGGGTGACCACTTTTCTTCCCGCCACTACCTGCTGGATACTTCTTGCTGAGTCTAGGAATGCAGCATGACAATGCATAACAGGCACGCGCTCAAGGAGCAAGGCCTTGGTGCCGTATTTCTGAAGATCACAGAACTGATTGGACACTGACTGATCTCCAGGATCCCTTCATCGGTGCCTCGGTTCTGGGATCTGGCTGTGTTCCCTGGTGTAGGGACAGCTGCCCCGAGAAAATAGGCATGTGGCCCCTAGCAGCGCCAGCAGTAGCCCAAGGTTCATCACAGTGCCAGGATTTCTCTTGTTTTTGAGTTGTAAGAGGAGTTGCTGGGGGAGGAGACCGGGAGGGGAGAAGCGCAAAAGTGGGTGGGAGCAGGGAGAGGATTGGGAGAGAAGTAAAGAGCCACTGAGGATTTCATCATGCAAACGGGCGGGTAGGTTTCATCAGCGTCTGTACTGGGGCTCCAGGGCAAGCTGGGAATGCCAGGTTCCCGGAGGCCGGCCCCCACCCGCGCCAACTCAGCTTCCTCTTCCTCATAGTCTGCTACTTGGATGAAATCAGCACAGTGCCCTCCCCCCAGGCCCGAGGAACGTGTTGTTCTGCACTACACCAGACGCGGCCCCAGCAGGGACCGCTCTCTCTCTTAAGAGGCTTCATGCCACAGGTAGCAGAGACGAGCTTCTGGGGCAGGGAAGCACCCTCAGCGTCCAGCCTCCATTAATGAGCAAGTGTCCAACGCAAAAAGAGGGTTGCCTCCAGAGAGGTTAAAAAAGTGTGCGGGCCTCAGTTATTCCAAAGGAGATCGACCGAACTTAATCACCAGGCCAGCCTCTGTCCCTGATCCTGTCCCACCCCAGAACTGCCCTGACACCCACAGAGGCCGCCCGTAAGCACATGGTGTTCCTGGCAGAGTGCCTATCCGTATGCTTAGGGCTCTCTGCGGTGCCTCCCAGGAAAAGGCCAATAATGTAGGCAGTTTGCAGACCGGTTCCAGACCACGCTCCACCACACCCAGAAGGCGGGCAACCGAAACGGTGACCCTTCTGCTTTTCCAACGTCCCTTGTCCCTCTGGCCAGCTACCGAACCCCCGAACGCCGCCCTCCCGGTCGCACGTGAGACTCCGGATCCAGCGTATCCTCCAGCCCCCACGAGGTTGCCCGGGACCCCGGGCCAGCGCCTACCTCCTGGGGTGGTGCTGAAGAGTGTGCCGCCGGGGGTGGTGCTGTAGTCCCCGGGCGGGAGCTGCACGCCATCTCCGAGGGCCACGCGGCGAGTAGGGATGGCCCGGCTGGGAGTTTGGCTGCAGCTGCTGCCCGCCGACATGTCTCCTGCACGCCGCCCACGACCCTCCAGCAACCCCGCGGCACCTCCGCCCAGCCCTTCTCGTGCCCAGCCCGCCCCTTCCGCCTGGGCTCCACGCCCCCGAGACTTGCGGTCCGCCCGGCCCCACCCAGCTCCAGCCCGCTGCTTGCAAGTGGTTCCCAGCTGCTGACCTAGGCAGCCTCTGGCCTCTCCAGTGCAGAAACCCCAGTGCTGGCCCCTCGGGTTCGCGGGTTCCTCCCCGAGTCTCTGGGAAGAACTATGTAGAGGTGACGGTGTCAGCGTCTCAGCGCACCAGACCAGCTGCCTTCTATATTAGGATGTGACCCCATGATCCCTGATCCTTCGCCCTTCATAAAGTCTCTTCAGTTTTTACACTGCAGTAGGAGTCAGAGCAGTGACTGCACAACGCACATTCCTGGTCTTGAAAGGAGTAGTGGGAGAGTAAGAGGGAACGAGCCAGCCATCTGGGAACTGAATATAAATCTGATGAGAAATGGGCAGGATCGAACCTCTGCGGACTACCAGCTGGGAAGGATTAGAGTTGGTCAGGACCCCAATAGTACTTGGATTGGGGTCTATTCCAGCAGTTTGTCTGATAGTCATTAGGAAGGGAAGGGCAAATGCACGTACAATCATACAATCGGTTAGAGAGTCGGTGTCAGTCTCCGAGTGGTAGGAAATGCCTATAATCCCCGGCACTGGGGAAGTTGAAGCCCTAGGAGGATCCCGAGATGACAGCCAGACGACTTAGTGAGACTCCCGTCTCAACCAAACAAAACATGTAAACAAGAACAACTACAAATAACAGAAAAGCAAAGTTCAGTCAAGGACGGAGTTTTGTACAAGATCACACAGCTGTTGAATACATATCTGAGGCCAAGGTAGGGCCAGAGCCCTGTTTTCAATGCTGTCCAGGCTAGCCTGCGTGAACACCCTGGGCCACCTTCCTCCCTTTGGGAGAAGCATTTTGAAAGGAGTTTTGCTTTTTGCCTTGTTTGGTTGCTCTGGAGGCCCCACATTTCCTGGAACTAAGATTTCAGGGAAGGGCCTGCTTATAAAGTCCAACATTCAAGCTCAACCTTCAAGTGCTACACACTTGTCCAGCAATTAGGAGACTGAAGCAGGAGGATTCTAGCCTGTGCTACACAAAAGCCTGTGTCTCCTACAAAAAGAAAAAGAAAAAGAAAGCTTGAGCTTGGCACGCTAGCTCACATAGTCCTAACACTGGAGAAGCTGAGGCAGGAGGATTACCGAAAAGTTGAGGTCAGACATGGTTATGGGGAGTTTGAGGCTCAGTCTGGGCCAGACATGTAAAATCCTGTCTTAATCCGTGAAAGAGATAAAGAAAAAAAATGGGGAAAGAGAAACTGGGATACAACTCACTTGGTAGACAGTTTATCTAGTATACAACTAAGTTCATGGTTAAATCCCAAGTGCCACATAAAAACTGAATGGGTTGGCACTTTGTAAGCTTGTGGTCCCAGAACTCAGGGAGTGAAGGTTGGGGAATCAGAAGTTCAAGGCCATCCTCAGCTATATATCTATAGATAAGACCCTGTCTCAATTTTAAAAAGGTGGGGTGGAAGGGAGACTTAAGGGCTACAAGGGAACTAAAAGTCTGGAGATATCTAAGCTTGGGATCTCTTGACTCAGAAGCCCCACAGTTCCTTGTACAAAGATAGCTACTATGTTGGGCTGGAAGGATGGCTTAGCAGTTAAGAGCACTGACTGCCCTTCCAAAGGTTCTGAATTCAATTCTCAGCGACCACATGGTGGCTTACATCCATCTATAGTAGAATCTGATATCCTTTTCTGATGTGTCTGAAGACAGCTACAATGTACTCATATAAATAAAATAAACAAATCTTTAAAAAGAAAAAGATAGCTTCTGTGAAGGTTTGAATACAAATGGCCCCCATGAACAAAATACTCACAGGAAGAAATATGGAGACAAAGTGTGGAGCAGAGACTGAAGGAAAGGCCATCCAGAGTCTGCCCCACCTGGGGATCCATCCCATATACAGCCGAGAAACCCGGACACTATTGTGGATGCCAGGAAGTGCTTGCTGACAGGAGCCTGGTATAGCTGTCTCCTGAGAGGCTCTGCCAGAGCCTGACAAATACAGAGGAGGACGCTCGCAGTCAACCATTGGACTGAGCGCAGGGGTCCCTGATGGAGGAGTTGGAGAAGGGACTGAAGGAGCTGAGGGGGTTTGCAGCCCCATGAGGGGAGCAACAGTGTCAACCAGCCAGACCCCCTGGAGCTCCCAAGGACTGGACCACCAACCAAAGAGTACACATGGAGGGACCCATGGCTCCGGCCGCATATGTGGCAGAGGACGGCCTTGTTGAACATCAGTGGGAGGAGCAGCCCTTGGGCCTGAGGGTGTTTGATGCCCCAGTGTAGGGGAATGCCAGGACCAGAAGGCAGGAGTGGGTGTGTGGGTAGGGGAGCACCCTCATAGAGGCAGGGGAAGGGGGGATGGGATAGGGTGTTTCTGAAGGGGAGACCTGGAAAGGAGAAAACAATTTAAATGTAAATAAAAAAAATATCCAATAAAAAAAAGTTAAAGTAAAAAAAATGGCCCCCATACACTTGAATTTTTGGTCATCAGAAAGTGTTACTACTTGACAAAGATTAAGAGGTGTGGCCTTGTTAAAGGAAATGTATCAGTGGGGACAGGCTTTGAGGTTTTAAAGGTCCAATCCAGGCCTAGTGGCTCTCTCTTACAGCTGCCTAAAGATCCAAATAAGAAACTCTCATCTATGTCTCCAGTACCATGTCTGCCTGTGTGCCACCATGCTCCTGCCACAATGATCATGGACTAAGCCTCTGAAACAGTAAGAAGCGTCGATGTTGAATGTGTTCTTTTATAAGAGTTGAAGTGGTCATGGTGGCTCTTCAAAGCAATAGAACACTGACTAAGACAGCTACCCCTAAGGCACTTGGGTAAGTTAGGAGTTACAGATTACCAGCAAGCCTACAACCACAGCTAGGAGGGACCTGAGCCTGAGAGTAAGCACCATTT
Organism: Tokudaia tokunoshimensis; assembly: GCA_036184795.1. Classification (NCBI taxonomy): domain Eukaryota; kingdom Metazoa; phylum Chordata; class Mammalia; order Rodentia; family Muridae; genus Tokudaia; species Tokudaia tokunoshimensis. The sequence goes on from BTHU01000019.1 coordinate 43,823,686, forward strand.
CCCTGCCTTGGTAGTTCCATAAGTGGCTGTCCAGCCTGAAGTAAGCTTCCCTCCAGGGTCTTGTGAACCGCATGACCCTGAGCATGACCGTTTTAGAGTTTTCTTACAAATTCCCTGCTCAGTTCTATCTCTTTCAGACCCAGTTTGCCTATGGTGATGTCTGCCTCTTTCAAGCAGGAATTCATTCATATCAAGTCTTATAATTGAATATGAAAGGATATGGGGGGTTGAGATGGGCCAAGCAGATAAAGGTACTTATTGCCAAATCTAACCTGAGTTTCATCCCTATGAGAGAGCGGGAACGGAGTCCCACAAAATGACCTCTTCCCTCTACATGAGTGCCATAACAGGTTTTCACACGCACTGTGAAATACACAAAATTAGTAAGTGTTAAAATTTTAATGAACATAAGAAGTTAGTTCTGGTGGCCAACATTGGTTCTCCTGGTACTCGGAAGGTGTAAGCAGGAAGATCAGGAGTTTAAGGTCATTCTGTGCTATAGAGCACAATTCAAAGGAAGCCCACAACATATGACCCTGTCTGAAAGGGGAATGGGGGGTAGGGGAAAGGCCCCCTCACAGACAAGGTCACACGTACTTCTCACATCCGATGTGGAAGTGGAGATTTCTCACAAGAGCTAAGTAATCCTACTGCAAGGGCTCTACAGGTCCAGTTCTGACGGTGGCTGCCTGGGGATAGTATCAGACCCACCAAATTGGTAGAAGAAGATGTCAGATCCCAGTTACAAGCGGAGACTGTGCCCTTGTGCTTTGAAACGCCGGTTGTCCGCTGACTTCCCACAACACTGCTTCTCTGGCTTGGATAATCTGCCATAGCAGTTCCTCGACCGACCTCAGGGAAGATACGTTACAATGTCTGCCGTGATCAACGTGAGACTCACAGGCCAAGTGTGAGAGAAATCTTCCTGCCTTTCTGGTGTTGTGTAACACTCTGCCCCAGTTAAAACATTCCCTGCTGGAAAGAGAAGTGAGGCAGAAAAAACTCAGAAAATAAACTTACCTGACTCCGGAAGTTCAGGGAAGTCTCCTTTCTTCCTTTCTTCCTTTCTTTTTTCTTTTTTTCTTTTTTAAGATATTTTACTTGTTTTATGTACTTAAGTACACTGTCACTCTCTTCAGACACACACCAGAAGAGAACATTGGATCCCATTACAGATGGTTGTGAGGCCACGATGTGGTTGCTGGGAATTGAACTCAGGACCTCTGGAAGGGCAGTCAGTTCTCTTAACTGCTGAACCAGCCTTCTGGGACGTTTCAAGACACTAAGAAGTTAAGAAAGATACAAGATAAAGGTGGCCCCTCCCCTCCAAGTCCTCCCAGGTTCCCACTACTATCTTCCCTCCCAAGTTTCTGTATTTTGTTTTAAAACGACAGAATACTGTCTACTGTCGGTGTGTGCGTAGGGATAGGCTACCCACTGGATGATGTGTACCCATCATCGGTCGGTCGCATCGCTGAAGAAAACTGGCACACACCCTCCCCCGAATCCAGCAATTGCTGATAGCTCCTCAACTAAGCCTTTTGTCTATGCTGGGACTTTGGCTGTCTTGATCTTGTGCACGTGGTGTGATTGCGGACAGAGGTGTTGTGTGTGTGCTCCTGTGAGCTGGGATCCTGCTGTGCCCAGAAAATGTGGTTTCACAGTAGTTGCCCCCCTACCTCTGACTCTTTCAGTCTTTCCACTCTCTCTCCAAGATGATCCTGAGCCTGGGGGAAGCAGATGTAATACCAATCCCTATTTAGGGCTGAGCACTCTATAATCTCTAGGAGCTGTCTATCTAATCTTTTGTGGTTGTGGTTATTGTTGTAATTCTCCCCATGAAGCCTTGGCCAGCTTGGAACTCAGTATGTAGACCAGGTTGGCCTTGAACTCATGGAGATCTGCTTGCCTCTGCCCCCAGAGTGCAGAGATTAAAAGCATGTGCCACCACACCTGGACCACAATCTGTTAATCTTACTGACCAGTTGTATATCTCTGCATCAATCACCATCTAGTGTGAAAAAGAAACTTCTCTGATAAAGGTTTAGGAATGCCCTAATCTGGGCTGGAGAGGCGGCTCAGCAGTTAAGAGCACTGACTGCTCTTCTGAAGGTCCTGAGTTCAAATCCCAGTAACCACATGGTAGCTCAAAACCATCTGTACCAGGATCTGACTCCCTCTTCTGGAGTGTCTGAAGATAGCTACTGTGTACTTACATATAATAAATAAATAAAACTCTAAGAAAAATTAATGTCCTAACCTGTGGAATTAAGGTATGTATTTAGGGGCAGTTTGATATTATGTATGTTTAACAGAATAATAATAATAGGTTTTCCCCTAGGGCCCATGACCTACCCAGCCAGAGTTAAAGTACCAGGCAGAAGTTTCTTGGGCCTCAATCAAGTCAACAGTAAGAGAAAAGGGGAGGGGGACCTCCTACCCAGCACCCACCCTAATGGAGTCTTAGGAGCAACTTCGCAACCGTTTAACAGTACGTCATCACTCCACACGTAAGGAAAATAAGATATAAGTTTGGGATGTGGTGTAGTCTGCCTATGCCCAAAACTCAAGTTCAAATATCTATATTCCCTACCTAATATGAAGACATAGACTTAACGACCACTCCAGTGAGCTCTAAATTATGGAATGCTGAGTAATAGCTACCACACCCGGGAAATGGATGGCATCTGTACCTGGGAACAGGTTTTTTTGGTCTGGTTTTTTTTTTTCTTTTAATATTTATTTATTTAATGAATGTGAGTACACCGTTGCTGTCTTCAGACACACCAGAAGAGGACATCAGATCCCATTACAGATGGTTGTGAGGCACGACGTGGTTGTGGGAATTGAACTCAGGACCTCTGGAAGAGCAGTCAGTGCTCTTAACCACTGAGCCATCTCTCCAGCCCTGGTCTGGTTTCTTGAGACAGGATCTCATGGAGCCTAGACTGGCCTTGTACAAGCCGGTATCAATTGCGTTGACCTTGAACTCCTGATCTTCCGCCTGAGCTCTGGGGTTACAGGCGTGAAACAGCACAACAGGCAACATTGTTGGTTTTAATGTGGGGCTAAAGCCACCTCAGAGAAAAGCAAAGACAGAAATGGAGGAGAGAACAGAGTTAGAGAACTGCTGTCACTAGGTTGGACTACCTCACTGGAGCCTGGGCAACACACATTGGTGGAAGATTGGAGACTAGAAGCTCACAGAAGGCACTAGCCGATTCGGTTCCCACCGAAGACTCTCCTCCTAACTACTCCTGCCTCCCTGCTCTATCCTTCCTCAGCACAGAGGGGATGCGTGGTCTGGTGTCTCTTCATTATCTTATAAAGACACCAACCCCACTGCAGGGCAACCTGATGACCTTCTAACTCTAATTACTCTCCAAAGGACATATCTCTCAACATCACTCGGGTTGAAGACTTGAACATGCAACTCTACCCAGGAGCCTGGAATGGGTTCCTTCTCTGGGTGATGACATTGGTCCTCTTTGCAGGACCCTGGTAAGGTTCTAGTGTGACTGCCTTTGTCTTCCTTTCTACTGACCCATCATTCATCCTCTGGCTTCACATCATCTAACAGGACTAACACCGTTAATAATGACATAGGTTTTCAAGCTAATGGTAAAGTGTTAAGCCCAGAAGTTTACAGAGAGAAAGGTCCTGGGTTCAAATCCACTTTCTATTTCTGTGGACTTCACAAATCACTTTGAAAAAGAGGTGACTTGAATTGCTTCTATAAAACAGTAGCCTGCCTGGGACTGTGGTGGACTTAGAGGGACTCTAAAATGCTGTGCAGAAAAGCCTGCCTTCCGGTTCTCAGCCACAGCCATACATATCCATTATCCAAAGCATAAAATAAGGCAAAAGGAGACATGTATTATGTGTATTAGTGTGCTGGTGCCCTTGTACTTCGAGAAGATAACCTGATCCCTAACTCCTGGGTCAGAGGTTAGCACATACACACGAGAAAGCTTGTGAATTAAAAAAAGAAAGACTCGGGGGTGTGGTAGGAAGGGGCTTGACTGGAAATTGTTTTTGTTGCTTGTTTTGTTTTTTAAAAGCCACGGTGGAGCGTGGGAAGTACAAGAGGAACCAGAGAGGCCATCATCAAAAGAGGGATGCCCCAGAGTTGCTTTGCAGCCCTGCAGTTACCGGGCCAAGGCGCCCCCTAGCGCCTTCCTGCTTCTCCTACATTTTGCTTTTGTTTAACATTTGCTTGGTTACATTTGCTTTATTTAACTCCTGCCTTGGCTGGCCTTAAACTTAAATGAAGCAGAGAGGACCTGGGACTCCTGATCTTCCCTTAAGCGTTGCGATTACAGTCATGCACCACCACTCCAAACCAAAAGAAATTTCTTTTTTAATAAAGTCAACTCAGGGGCTCGAACTGATGACTCAGCCAGCAATTAAGAGCATTTGATATTCTCAATAGAGGATCTGGGTTTAGTTCTCAGGACCCACGTGTTGGCTCACAACCATCTTCAACTTTAGTTCCAGGGAATCCAACACTTTTCTGGCTTCTAAGGGCTTCAGGCACACATTTGCTTGCACAAGCATATATGCAGGCAAAACACACAAACACATAAAAATAGATAACAGTGAAATAATAAAATAAAATCATTTCATAAATGGATCATTAGGAGAGGCACCTAATTTCTCTGTTTTCCTTTGGCCCAGTTTCTCATCCCAGCTCCCCACTCCCCACCCCACCCCCCCTGGTAGCCCAACAGAGGGGGGTGGTCCAACCAATCAGCTTCACGGTGGCCCTTTCCTTGGCAGATCTGGTTGCCAAAACTGTGCCCTCCTGCCTCATGGTTCTGAGTTAGCAGAAGCTGCCTTTGCCCTCTGCCCTTTCTGGTTCTCACGTTGGGTTAGAAAGGACTTCCGGAACTCTTCCTAGGTGCAAGGACAAGCATCGTGTTTCTGAGTGAGTGGGAAAGGAAGATGAATGTATGAAGAACTGAGCATCGCTTCTTCTAAAGCCACTACCGAGCACATTGGCCCACATTGAAAGCTGGACTAGCATCCCAGTCCAGCTCCTCCCATCTCTGCAGCTAAAGAACCTGTGACCTCAGACCCCAACCACAGGCCTCAAGATTGCACCTAAGGAGGGGGATCTGATAACTTCCCAGGTCTATTGCAGTGCGAAGCCTGTGGCTCAGTCACTGCCCTTTGAGAGATTTGGTGGAAAAGACAGTAGTGATTAAAATAAAATAGATATTCTCCTCCCAAATGAAAACATGCATCCCTGATGATTCCACTGGAAAATTCTGTTTGTTCTGTTGAAACAGGACAAGGTCTCACTCTGTATGCCTGGCTGGCCTGAAACCCACTATGTGAACCAAGCTGAACTCAGACTTGCAGTAAAACTCCTTCCTCCTCCTCCTCCTCCACTACCACCCCCACCACCACCTTCTGTTCCCAAGTCCTGAGATTACAGGTGTGAGCTTCCACACCTAGCTTTGCACTGGAGAATGCTATCGAAAGCGCAAAGAAAATATAGACACCAACGTTATACAACTACTCCAGAGCACAGGAATATGTTCCAGCTCGTTCTACAAAGCTAGCATTATCATACCCAACAAGACGGAGAGGGCACTAGAAGGAAAACTATCAGCAAATATCTCTCTGGAACTCAAATGCAAAATACCCAATTAAATATCCACTAATTGGAAGTCCCCCTTGAGCAGAAGCCTGGTGCCAGCTTAGAGACAAGCTTCCTATTCCTGGTTCGTGGTGGCTAGGAATCAAAGCAACTAGAAAACTGTTCCTCAGCAAGCAGGGCAACTGAGGCGTGGTCCTGAGAGCTGGAGAAACCCAGCCCTGAGTCCCTGTGGCAGGGCAGAGGGGAGGAGCTGCAGAACACAAAAACAGAAACATAGCAGAGAAAAAAGGCAGTCAGAGCCTAGCTGATGTGAGGGTGCTCTGGGTAAATGCCTGGCTCAGAGACAAAAGCCATCTTGACAAGGTTGCTCCCTCCCTTCCTCCCAAGCTTGCTGTTTTGGAAACAAGTTCCTATTGCAGGATATTTGATCACAGTGACCCCCTGAGATTGTATTGTTTACTGGGAAAATAAATTATTTCTAGTTGTGGTGTAGTTCAGCCCTTAGCACTCACCTTTATCCATTGTGGCTTGAATACAGACATGCCCTTAACACATACCTTTAATCCCAAACAATGAAGGTAAAGTTAATTTGTAGAAGGAAGCACCGGTGTTTAAAAGTGACATCTAACCGAGTGGCAGACAAAGTGACAAATCAGAGGAAGATTTGACAGAATAGGATGTAGCATGTAGTTTCTACTATCTCGCTTTAAGCTCTGGGCAGACCGAAGTAGCAGCCCCTGCCCTGGTTCCCTTGAATCCATGGATGAAAGACACACACACACACACACACACACACACACACACACACACACACACACACGTTAGCTTATTTTTTTAAGATTTATTTATTATTATATATAAATACACTGTGGTTGTCTTTAGACACACCAGAAGAGGGCATCAGATCTCATTATGGATGGTTGTGAGCCACCATATGGTTGCTGGGATTTGAACTCAGGACCTTCAGAAGACCAGTGGGAAGAGAGATGAGCTATCTCCCCAGCCCCAGCTACTTTTCAGTATGTGTTTTAGCTCAATGATCACGCACTTCTAAGCCTCCTGCAGCTAACCTTCTCATGGCCCTTACCTTTACTCCCAGTTCAACACCTCTTAATCTGCCTTTAGCTTGGTTGCATTTCTAATCTTCCTCCTGTTACCCGAGGCCCAGTCAGGGAAGCAGCCAATAGCCACTCCACCCAAGATCTCACATGGCTAGGCTCTCTCTCCTCGGAAGCATGGTGAATTTTCTTTCCCCTTCCTGCATCTACCAGCCTGCCTATGGGAACCTGGAAGTCCTGCCTCTTCTGCACAGCCATTGGCCACTAACATCTTTATTGATCGATCAAGAACCAATTGGACAACAGGACGTTCAGCATTCACACTCGGATTCCCAATCAAAGAATCAGAACCACTCCCTACAATAGGATCTGCCCAACTCTCCCAAGAAGAGAGGAAAGGGAAGCAACTTGAGGGGCAGTACAGAAAGGAAGGAAGCAGTTTACAGAGATTGTTGTACAGAGACAGGTTGTAGAAGGAGAGAGAGAGAACAAGCTAGACACAGGTGAGGACAGAATGCCAGAGAATGAGAAGAAGCAGAAGATTAGAGCAGAGTTCCAGAGTTAGTATGCGACTGAACTGAACAATTCAGTAAGAAACTGAGAAACGGAGTTGGAGAGGTGGCTCAGTGATTAGGAGCGCTGACTGTTCTTCTGAAGGTCCTGAGTTCAAATCCCAGCAACCACATGGTGGCTCACAACCATCTGTAATGAGATCTGATGCCCTCTTTTGGTGTGTCTGAAGACAGCTACAGTGTACTTACATATAATAATATTTTTTAAAAAAAGTAAGGTTGGATTTAAGAAAGAAGGAAAGAAAGAAACTGAGAGGTCAGATTGAATCAGACAGCTTGGAGAGGAGTTTGAGCCAGAACAGCTGAGTTAAATCAGCCATCCAGAGCTCTATAAGAACTAGGAAGGGGTGAGTTTATCTATCAGTAAGTCTCAAAGGCTGAAAATATTCTAGGCCTAGATAAGATTGTATGGAGTCTAGAAGCTTCTAAGACTAGGCAAGAAGAAGATGTGATCTGTCTTTTGATTTTGATTTTCCAGGAGGTTATAGTTTATAGCAGAAGGCAATCATCTTCCAGATGATAGGTGAATAAAAGATACTTCAACACGTTCCTATAGTTTTCTCACAGTAGGCATTGCCACAGTGTTGTAGTCTGCTTGTGTCTATGGTCCAGGGGTTTGGGGAAGGGGTGTGTGGCAGAACATCACTGAAGTTCCCTAAACACAACAGGATTCAGTGAGAGAAACCGGAAGCAGAGGAGGGAACTCACCTTGCTTTTCAGGCTAGAAGCTCAGCTTTGCTGAGAAAGGGGGGTAAGGGCTAGGATTCTGATGACAGCTCAGCTCGAGGCCATGCACATTCGTGCTGGGGTTATATCAGGCTAATCTGTCCTGTTCTAGGTAAACTCCAGGCTAGCAAGCTTGGGCTTGTGCTGCCTTCTTCTAGTCAGGAAGGAATGAAACAAAGTTGTTGCAAACCACTCCCCTGCAGCAAGTGATGCACGAAAAGAAAGTGGTGACAGTGCCTGGGCTGTTGGCCTCATCGCAGGGTAAATAGTCCAGTCAAACATGGAAAGAGGCAAAGATTGGCAGAGGTACGGACAGAGGCCAGGTATGTGTCAGGGGTGCCCCTGCATAGAGGCCAGGTGTGTGTCAGGGGTATGTGTCAGGGGTGCCCCTGCATAGAGGCCAGGTGTGTGTCAGGGATATGTGTCAGGGGTGCCCCTGAACAGAGGCCAGGTGTGTGTCAGGGGTGCCCCTGCATAGAGGCCTGGAAAGGCCAACACATGAAGCTGTGAGTATGAAGCCCGGTTTCACTGGAGACCCCAAGGTGTTGCGGATGCCAGAGTAATGGGATACCTGCCAAGAGAGCTGCTAATGGAGTAGGACCAGCCAAAGAGACAGATGTGTGCAGCTGTCAACAAAGCTGAAAGGAATTGGGAATCTAAAGAGCACTTTGACATCAGACATGGAGATGCAAAGTTCTGAGTTTACTCAACTGATTTTTGGTCTTGCTTTGGTCCAGTATTTCCTCACTAGGCTCCCTTTCCTCTCTTTTGGAATGGCAATGTATATTCTGTGCCATTGTGTGTTGGAAGCATGTGATCTGTCTTTTGATTTTGATTTTCCAGGAGGTTATAGTTTAAGAGATTGCCAAGAGTCTCCAAAGAGACTTTAAACTTTGGACTTTTAAACAGTGCTAGGACTGTGATAGACTACAGATAGGGATTTTTGAAGTTGGACTGCCATTTTTGCATTATGGTATGGCTACTCCATGGGGACCCAGGGAGTGGAATGTGCTTGTTTGGATAATATATTTGACTGCTTAGTCACCAGGGAGTGGAACTCTTTAAAAGAATTAAAATTTGGGAGTATGACCTTGTTGGAGAAAATGTGTCACTGGAAGTAGGCTTTGAGATGCCAAAGCCCGTGCTAGTTCCAGTGTCTCCCTGACCCTATAGATCAGGATGTAACTCTTATCTAACTCTCCAGCACCATACTTGCCTGCTACCATGTTCCATACCATGATGATAATGGACTAAACCTCTGAAACATTAAGCAAGCCCCCAACCAAATGCTTTCTCTTATAAGACTTGCCACAGTCATGGCCTCTCTTGAGTACAATGGAACACTGACTAAGTCTCAGAGAGAGAGAGAGACAGAGAGAGAGAGAGAGAGAGAGAGAGAGAGAGAGAGAGAGAGAGATCAAAACCAAGAAACAGAGAATAAGGGTCAGATTATGTTGGGAATTAGCCTGCATTTTCATGTATTCATAGACTAAGGAAACCTGTTTCCAATAACCAATACCACATGGACAGGAACTTCCTCTAGTCAAGGGAATTTATCTCATATAATTTTAAAGATATTTATAGTATGACTTAGTGTAAACATCCCAGAATTCATTTATTGGGATGAGAATTTTCAAACATTCATTGCAGCAGAAGTGGGTTTTTAAAGTGGGGTTTAAAGAAGTGACTAAAACATTCTGTTGCAATGACATGCTGATGTGACTAGTCTCCATTGCTTCAAGCTTGTGAGGGTAGGGGGAATGCTACAAATGGTAGAAACGTTTGTACTTTTCAGATTTTCACTTACAGTTTTTTCTTCTTCAGATCTCATCTGGCTGTAGTCTGGATCTTAACTAGTCCCCAAAAGCCTACATGTTAAAGACTTGGTGCCCAGTCTATGGCATTATTGGGAAGTTGTGAAACCATAAAGAGGTGAGGTCTAATGGTAGGACATATGGCACAGGCACATGCCCTTGAAAGGGAAACTAAGGTCTAGCCTTTTCCTCCTTCCCTTCCTTCCTCCCTATCTCAGGCTCTGTTGCTGTGACTAAACACCCTGACCAAAAACAACTTGGGGAAGAAAGGTTCTTCATCTCTTACAAGTTCATCATAAAGGAAGACAGGGCAGGAGCTCAACTTGGAACCCTAGCAGCAGGGACTGAAGCAGAGGCTATAGAATGCTTTCTGGCTTTCTCTCCAGATCACAGTCAGCTACCTTGCTTATACGTCCTAGGACCATTTGTCCAGAGGTGGCACCACCCACAATTCCCTGAAATTTCCCATATTAATCACCAACCAAGAAAATCCCCCTCACAGATATGCCCACAGGCCAGTCCGATGGAGGCAATGCTTCAGCCAAAGTTCCTCCTCCCGGATAGCCTAGATCAGTAGGTCCCAACCTGTAGGCAGAGAGCATTGGAAAACACATATTTCTGATGGTCTTAGAAACCTCCAACCATAAATTTATTTTCATTGCTAATTCATAACAGTTATCCTGCTATTAAACAGTGCCTTATTTCCTAGGACTATAGGAGATATGTGTTTTCCAATGGTTGCAACCTATGAGTTGAGAACCACTGGTCTAGATTGTATCAAGTTGACAATAAATAAATAAATAAATAACCAGCACTCCTCTGCACCGGTCTGTCTCCGCCATTATCATCAGACTGCCTTGACCCACCACCTCCCAGTAAATGCACAGAGACCTTTTATTATTTACAATAGCTTAGGCCTTATAGCTTAGGCTTGTTCCAAACTAGCTCATATAACTTAATAACCCATGTATACTAGTCCACATTTGCCACATGTCTCCATCCTTTATGTCTGGCTGGCAAATCTCCACCTCTCATTTCTTCCCACAATTCCTATCTCTGCCAAGATGTCCCGCCTTTCCCTTCCTGTCCTGCAATAGGTCATCTTCTCTTTATTTAACCAATCAGAAGGTAATGGACCGAGAAGATGTTTATGAAATACTTGGCCAAAAATAGATAATAATACCAAAATCCAGCTTGTACTCAACTCTGAGCCAATACAGAAATCAACATTTAAATAATACAAAAACAACCTTTACACAGTACACAAAAAGATAATAACAACATCCACTGCAACAACCCCTGCCATAATTGATCATGGCCTAACGCTCCCCAAATTGTACACCAAAACAAGCCTTCCCTCTTTGTAAGTAGGTTATCACAGGCATTTTTTTTTCTCTCAGTGATAGAAGCTGCTAATGTGCTTTCTGCCTTCAAGGATGTGACCTACTCTGGGCATAAGCTTCATCTATGCATCTCCCCTCCTCCACGTATCCATCAAGAAACCATTCAAATTTCAAAGCAACCACCCCAAAGCTTTCCGGGATTAGTGTTTATCTTTTCCCCACTCCTACATGTCCACTTGAATTGCAGCACACACTTCCATGAGTTGGTGAGTATTCCTGGTTTGCAGACAAGAATTTCATTGTCAATGGAAGGTAACAAATTAATGGAAAATTACCCTGCCCCTGGCCTGTCCCAAAACCCAAGACATGGAAATCCCCACCCCCATAATTCAGTGTTAACCAACGTGCTGTATTCTTTCACTGACTCACTGCACATGTTCCGAAGATACTATAAAAGCCTGTCCTGCTACCCAGTCCACAGAATCTTTAATCATTTCATTTAGAATTTTTGACTAGAGACATGTCTGCTCCTAACAGTACCCCTCCATTGTTCAAAGAAGATACTGAGCATCTTCACCTCCAGGCAAGGTTGCCAATCATGGCAGATAAAATACTGTCCAAAAAGAACAAACAGATGTGGGATAGTTGACTGCTAAGCTCTGCCAATACAGGGTAAGCTAGTCCTTCATATTCCTACTTCATTTCATGGTCTCCCAGATAGCTCTGGACCAAAAGCCTGAAGACAGATGCTTATAACATTATAAGAAATTAGGAGACTGTTTAGGTAGTCAGCTGTCTCTACAATTTGTTTAAATTTTGAAAGCTATGTTTTTATGCTTTCTACATATTCGGGTAATATTTAACTCAGTATTGGATTTCTGATGGGGTTGAAGACTAGTTATAGTCTCATAAGCAAACTTTAGTTGTTTAGCATTGAGAGATATGATAAAGAGTTGATTGTTTTTGTTTTTGTTTGTTTGTTTGCTTGCTTTTGAGACAGGGTTTCTCTGTGTAGCCCTGGCTGTCCTTGAACTCACTCTGTAGACCAGGCTGGCCTCGAACTCAGAAATCCACCTGCCTCTAATTCCAAGGGCTGGAATGAAAGGCATGTGCCACCACTGTCCGGCTACAATAAAGAGTTGAAAGCATGGTTTTCAGATGGTGATACAGGCTAAAATCAAAACATAACTCGAGGTATAAAATTTTTAGCTCTTTAGTTAGAATATGATGGTAGAGCAATTTATTTTATTGACAAATGTGAAGGACTGGTTGTTAATTGAATATCATACTCTGCAGTTTACATAATTGTTATGGTTGTGCTGAATTTATGCCTGAGAGAAGAGCTTGTTTTAAGTTTGGACAGAGAAGGTGAAGTGTTGGGGATTGGTTCTAATGCTTTGATTAAAAGAGACCCCTGGTCCTGGAAAGACTGGATGTAGGGGAATATGGGGACAGAGAAGCAAGAGGGGGTTGAATGGGGAACAGGGGGAGGGAAGGGGGCTTATGGGACTTTCGGGGAGGGAGGAAACGGGAAAGGGGAAATCATTTGGAATGTAAATAAAAAAACTTAGAAAATAATGAAAAAAAATTGGGAGTCTGCATGTCCAAATGCTGAAGGTCCTTGCCCCCATTTGGTTTTTTGTAGAGAGTCATTATAATGCCATATAACCTGATAGTCAAATTCAGCTGCCTGCATTTCATCTACACTGAGCTAAGGAATTCCAGCCACACCTCCCCCCACCTGGCGGAACTGGCAGAGCTCCGGAAACAAGCCTTTTGTCACATCTCAGCCTCCAGCAAAGCAACAGACCCTATGGGGTCAGTTTCCTTGAGGAACCTTGGCACCAAGGGCCTGCTGAGAAGCACTGAAAGACTCTTCGACCCTGGGAGGGAGGGTCACACTCACAGCACATATATTGTTGCTCTTATCCCCAAAGTAAAAAGAAAGATTTTGTACAGCCATGCACTAATGTCTCTGTGTGTTCTTTTCTCTCGAGCCCCGTTGTTTCATTCTTCAGCTCCTCCTCCACATAGAACCCGCTCATGAGCAATTCCAGGGAAGCTTCAGTTTTTGATCCATCAGTATAGATGCCAGCGGCCAATGGCTGGGCAAAGGGAGATAGGACGGGACTTTTAGATTTGCAATGGCTAGGAACTGGGAAAAGGGAGACAGAGGATCACCATGATGCAGTGGGAGATGGATCAGATTTAGAGCTGCAAGAGAAAGAGCCAACGAGCCAGAATTCGGGTAAGTGGCCACCGGCCACCTCCCCAATTAGGCTGAGGATAAGAACTGCTCAGCCTCTGATCTATGCGACATATTAAAAATAAACTAATGTGTGTGTTTTTCATTCACGGATCCAGGGAGCTGCTGGGTAGGTAGCTGGAGGAGCGTGTCCTGCCCTGGGGCAGAGTAGCCAGACTTCTCGCCACAAGACACTGGCACTGGTCTCCAGTGGCATCACTGTGATGGCACTGATTTCTAACCTGGAGGTTGATGTATGCTAGCAGAAAATGAAGCAAACCAAACCAAACCAAAGCCCCAAATGATCAGTGATTGATCATGAAAACCCCCACAGAAATAGTGCCTGCCTTGACTCCACACTGCCTGGCAGCTCAGGGGGCCATTTCATCACGGGTTTTCCCTTTGTGTTTTTTGTGAATAATCCCCATTGCTCTGTGTGGTGATTTGAATATGCTTGGCCCAGGGAGTGGCACTATTTGGAGGTGTGGCCTTGTAGCAGTAGGAGTGTCATGGTGGGCATGGGCTTTAAGACCCTGTCTTAGTTAGGGTTTCTATTCCTGCACAAACATCATGACCAAGAAGCAAGTTGAGGAGGAAAGGGTTTATTCAGCTTACACTTCCACACTGCTGTTCATCACCAAAGGAGGTCAGGACTGGAACTCAAGCAGATCAGGAAGCAGGAGCTGATGCAGAGGCCATGGAGGGATGTTACTGACTTGCTTCCCTGTCTTGCTCAGCCTGCTTTCTTATAGAACCCAAGACCACCAGCCCAGGGATGGCACCACCCACATGGGCTGGGCCCTCCCTCCTTGATCACTAATTGAGAAAATGCCTTACATCTGGATCTCATAGAGGCATTTTCTCAACTGAAGCGCCTTTCTCTCTGGTAACTTTAGCTTGTATCAAGTTGACACACAAAACCAGCCAGTACAGACCCTCCTCCTAGCTGCCTGGAAGTCAGTATTCTGCTAGCAGCCTTCAGATGAAGATGTAGAACTCTCAGATCCTCCTGTACCATGCCTGCCTGGATGCTGCCATGCTCCCACCTTGAGAATATTGGACTGAACCTCTGAACCTGTAAGTCAGCCCCAATTAAATGTCCTTTATAAGAGTTGCCTTGGTCATGGTATCTGTTCACAGCAGTAAAACCCTAACTAAGATACTCTGCAAGATCTACAAGCTATCCCTCCACAGCATCTACACTCACGCCCCCTCCTTGGACAGACTAGGAAAAGCTCCTGACAAACATTTAAGCAGTTGCCAACATTTAGGCAGCTGAAGTTTGCATCCCCAGCTGACCTCTCCGAGATGCCAGGCTCTGGTTTACCACAGCCTTGCCACGCCCAGGTCTGAGAGCAAAAAAGACAGTGGTCCCTGGGGAAGATCTCTTCCAGTAGAGGAATGATTGGACACAGTGGTCTGCTAGCGTGAAATATGGGGAAAAGTTAAGACAGGCAGTAAGGGAAGACTCTGTCTGTCTGTCTGTCTGTCTGTGAGTCTCTCTTTGTCTCTGTCCCTTTCTGTGTGTGTCTCTCTCACTCTTTCTCTCTCCCTCCCTCCCTCTCTCATTCCCCACTGAGGAGTGGAAGATGGGAAAGATGTAGATGTGAGGGATTCTTGGAAGCAAGCCAAGAGACTTCAATTGCCCACTTAAGTTGCTGCATTCCTCAGGTTAGACTCATTCTTGTCTGCACCCAGGGACAGAAGGTAGATGTCTGACAGAGCCACATGGAGTGCTCAGCACTGTGGAGCTCTTGGTAAGTGGAGCACATCTGATTCACTACATGAGAAACCCAGGACTCCCCAAGAAACCCCCAGCATCAGCCAGAGTTTTCCTGACAGGACAGATTAGCCCCTATGCTAGCTTTTAGTGGTTATGACAAAGTAAGAGAAGCAGACTCATGAGGATGGGAAGTTTAATTTCTCTTAGTGTTTCGGAGGATTCAGTCATGGTCATGGGGCCATATTGCTTTAGCCCTGAAGTGAGGCAGTATATCCTTGTAGAAGTATGTGGTAGGGGACACCTATTTACCTCATGTTATCCATGAAGCTAAAAGAAACATGAAGGAGCCAGGGTCCAAATACCCCCATCAAGGGTTTATCCCCAGTGTCCTAGCTGCTTCCAACTAGTTCCCACTTCTTCAAAGTTCAAGAACATCCTGGTAACACCACAGGCTGAGGACCAAGTTCTTAACACACTGGCCTAGTTGAAACATTTCACTTCCAAATCACAGCAGTTCCAGACAGGCTACCCACTGGTCTACACAAAGTCAAGCTATCAACAAACATCAAAATGAACTTAAAAGGGTTAACCCATGGGCTGCCTGATGGGCTCAGATCTGTCTTAGGAGCAGTCAAGCCTTGCAGTAACTGTGACAACAAGCTGCACTCACCTCTACTTTTGCACCATTAAGATCGCCTTCACCCATCTTTTTACCCAGCACCTGCTTGTTTTCCCGTCTCCCAGGAATCCTATGCTCTACCCATCCAGGCTGGGGTGGGATGGGGGTGGGGTGGGGGGAGCTGGTGGCTCTTCTGGACCACCCACATCGTGCTATTCTTACAGAAAGCTGTGGGGCTCTCTCACTTAGTTGCAACAAGGTAACACAGGAAATCTCACTCTCACTTTTTATTATGAACTATCTCTGACACAAACAAAGCAGAGAGGATAGTATTTCTCCTCCCATAGCCACTACCCAGTTCCCATAATGACCAATATGTGGACAACCTCATTCTTCCATTGTATTGTTTTAAATGGGATCCCAGTGATCTTACTATTCAATACATACACAGACTCTATCACTAAAACATTAAGGTTGATCATTAAATATATAAACTCAATAACACCACCCCTGATACATCAGTCCAGGGCAGAGATCTATCTCAGTGGTACTGCATGCTTAGTGTATGAAGAAGCTTGGGTTTAGTGTCTAATACCACCAAAAACAATGGTATTTTATTTTATTTTTGTTTGGGTATTGTACTTTTGTCTACTTCTGTGCATCATAAGTATCCCTAGTACAGATACAGCTCAGAGGAGGACATTAACTACCCTGTGAGCTACCATATGGATGCTGGGTATTGAACCAGAATTCTCTGAAAGAGCACTAGTGTTCCTAACCATTGAGACAACTCTCTAGCTCAGTGCTAACTCTTTGAACAACCTTAATATAAACCAGTATTTCTGACTTGCCTTGTAATAATTTTGCAGGGTGTTTCTCTAGTTTATTGAGAACTTCACACATGCATATATGTTTTGATTAAATCCACCCCTAATATCCCTCCAAAAGTTCCTCCCTTGTCCCACAACCACTTTTCCCTCCCACATTTAGGTGCTCTGTTTATATTTTTTAAGATTTTATGTGTGTGAATACATTGTAGTTGTCTTCAGACACACCAGAAAAGGGCATCAGACCCCTTTATAGATGGTTGTGAGCCACCATGTGGTTGCTAGGATTGAACTCAGGACTTCTGGTAAAGAAGTTGGAGCTTTTTACCTTTGAGTCATCTCTCCAGCCCAAGAAGACACCAGATTCCTAGGAACTAGAGATATAGATGGCTTTAAGCTGCCATGTGGGTGCTTGAACTCAGGTCCTCTGCAAGACCAGCAGGTGCTCGTAACCACTGACCCATCTCTTCAGCCTGTTTCTATTTGTTTGCTTTTGTTTTTAACCCTGCTTTGTTTTGAGACAGGGTCTCAAACCTTGTAGCCTGGGCTTGCCTGGAACTCACTATGTAGATGAGGTTAGTGTTGAACTCACAGAGATCTGCCTGTCTCTGACTCTTGAGTTCTGGGATCAAAGGTGTGTACCACCATGGGTGTCTTGCTGATTTTTTTCAAGTCCATTGAGTCCACTTTATGCTGCCTGTGTGTGCATGGGTTTAGATCCATCTACCAGAGCATGGATAGCTTTTTATGTGCCACATCCTGAAAGAAAATTGATATTCTCATTCTCTCTCTCTCTCTCTCTCTCTCTCTCTCTCTCTCTCTCTCTCTCTCTCTCTCTCTCTCTCTCTCGCTCTCTCTCTGGAGTCATCCACTGCTAGTTATTTTCCTTGACTAGGGGTAGGGCCTCATGACCCCTTCCCTATCCCATGCTAGGATTTTATCTGGCTTGGTGTTGCGTGGATCTTGTGCATACTGTCACCACCACTGGGAGTTCATATAAGGGACTGTCCAGGAAACACTGTCTCCTAGGAGTCACCCACCAGCTCTGTTTCTTATACTATCGTCCCTTCCGTAGTGACTCTGGGTAGAAGGCCGTATGATGCTGATGTACCATTTAGAGCTGCACGTTCTATAGTCTCGAATTCTCTGCACCTAGGCTAGTTGTGGGTCTGTGGTAATCACCATCTATGGCAAAAGAAACTTCTCTGATGAGGGCTAAGAGCTGTACTAATCTGTGAGTATAAATCATTAGAAGTTGGTTTAATACCATGACCATCAACTAAAATTATAGCAGTCAGTTCTTTCCAAGGGCCCATGACCCTATGATCCACAGGGGTTTGGTCCTGGTCAGTAGAGCCAGACTTGAGTTCCATCTTGCAGAGCAAGCCTTAAATCCAACCAGAAAGTGTTTGGGATTTGTGGTAGTTAATCCTGGCTGTCAGTTTGACCATCTGGAATCTACTAAAACATCAGCCTCTGGGCAGGAATTTTCTCAAATAGATTGTTCTAATGAATGTCTTAGCCTGATAGTGGTGATGCACAACTTTAATCTCAACCCTTGGGAGGCAGGGGCAGGTGGATCTCTGTGAGTTCAAGGTCAGCCTAGTCTACAGAATGAGTTAGTTCCAGGATAGCCGAGGCTACACACAAAACAAAATGAAACAAACAAGCAAACAACAAAATCAAAGCAGTGTCTTAGTCACTGTTACATTGCTAAGTAGACACCATGTCCAAGGCAACTTGCAAAAAAGGAAGCACTAAATTGAGGGCTTGCTTACCATTTTAGAAGGCTAGCCCATGATTGTCTTGGTAGAAAATAGACAGGCATGATGCTGGAGCAGTAGCTAAAAGCTTTATATCCTGATGCCCAGGAAGCAGGCAGAGAAGGAGACACCAGGCTTTTGAACCCTCAGAGCCCACCCCAGGGACCCACTTTCTCCAACAAGGCCATTCCTCCCAATTCTTCTAATTCTTCTCAAACAATTCTCCCTGGTGACTAAGCATTCAAATACACGAGCCTATGGGGGCCATTCCCATTCATCCACCACTAACAAGAAGGCCCACATAAAAAGCCCACATGAAAAGGAATTGAGAAAGAAAACTGGTTTTGGCCTGCTTAAGGTCAATGTCACTAGTGTGTTAATCCATTCTGTTCCTGAAGGTTCCGGTAGTGGCTTGAATGAAAATAACTCCCATAGGCTCACAGAGAATGGCACTATTAGGAAGCTGGCCTGGTTGGAGTAGGTGTGGCTGGGTTGGAGGAAGTGAGTCACTGGGGGTGGCTCTAAGGTTTCAAATGCTCAAGCCAGCCCCAGAGTCACTCTCTCTTCCTGCTGCCTGCCATTCCAGATGTAGAGCTCTCAGCTGTCCCCCCAGCAGCACCTCGGCCTATATGCCATCATGTTTCCTACTGTGATGACAATGGACTAAACCTCTGAATTGTAAGTCAGTCCCAATTAAATGTTTTCCTTTATAATAACTGCTGTGGTCACAATGTTTGTTAGCTATTCCTCCCCCACGCTTTCCCCCCCACACCCCTCCCCACGCTCCTCCTCCATGCTCCTCCCCCACACTCCTCCCTCACACTCCTCCCCACACTCCTCCCCATACTCCTCCCTCATACCCCCTCACATTCCTCCCCCACACTCCTCCTTCACATTCCTCCCCCACACTCCTCCCCACGCTCCTCCCCCACACTCACTCCTCTACTCTGCTCTTCCATTTCTCTCCACACTTAACCCTTCTTGTCTCATTGTTTCTCCTTCCCCTTTTATCCCACTTGCATTAAAGATTCTTTAATTGTGACAAACGTAATTTCATCTTAGCCAGTTTATTCTATTTATTTCTTAAGCATTTACATTTTTATTTTAAATAATTTCTGGGACAGAGCCTCACTATGTATCCCAGGCTAATTGGAAACCCGTGGCCCTTCCACCTCGACCTCCCAAGACAGGATTGCAGGCCTCGGCTGCCACAGTGACTGTTTCAACAATTTTTAAACGTACAACTCAGGGGCATTAATTACAAACACAATATTGTGTAATCATTGTTACTATTTATTTTTAAATGTTTTTCATGACCCCAAATAGAAATTCTGCTCCCATTAGGGTTAGGCAATACTTCCCTCGCTCCCTCCCTTCAGCCCCTGGTTAACTCTCACCTACTTTCTATCTGTGAGTTTGCCTATTCTCAATACTTCATGTAAGTGTACTGGCGCAGTATTTGTCTGTCCATGTCTGACTTATTTTGCCTAGTTTAATGTTTTCAGGATACACTCATGTGGTAGGAATGTGTCAGAGACCCATTCATCTTGGAGCTGAAAACCCCTTCGTACACATCCCCCAAGCTTTGTGCTACTTTGACTGCAATCAACATGGTGTATGGGTTTCTATTGGGTCCGTCTTTCCAATTCTCGTGGTTGATGGCTTGAAGTGGTATTGGGAGGTCAGTCTTTAACTTCTTGTGAAACAAAGTGGTTTTCACAATTACAGCCCTGCCAGCGATTGCAGGAGGGTCCTCTTCCCTCGATGGCCTTTTCCAGTACTTGTTCTCTTCACTTTTAATTTTAGCCATCCTAGTAAGGACAAAGTCATGCCTCAGTCTGGTGCCTGACAACCCATAATACTGAGCATGTCTTCACATGGGTGTTGGCCATTTAGACATCTTTGGATAGGTGCCTATTCAAGTCCTTGTCCCCTTGATGATCATTCCCTATGTTCATTCTTTCAAGGAAGGATACTAGTGATTTTAAAAACATTCCAGTGAATATAAATGTTCCAAGATGCAATTTTAAAGTCTACTTTTCTGGTTCTAAGGCTCAGTGTAGTCAGAAGGAACCCAGCCGAAAGTCAAGACTGGGAGGTCAGAATAAGGTTTATGACTGGTCAGTAGCCCCTCTAAGCTTCAACACACAAAAGCTATAAAAGGCTAACTATATGTGTCACTATTATGTAACATGGCTAAGTACCCCGTGGGTACTTTGGATGAGAATGGCTCCCATAGGCTCATATATTTAAATACTTGGTTCCTACTTCGTGGGACTGTTTAGGAAGGATTAGGAGGCGTGGCCTTGTTGAAAGAGGTGTGTCGCTTTGGACTGGACTTTGAGGTTTCACAACCCTATACCATTCCCAGATACTGTTTTCTCTCTCTCTCTCCTCTCCCTCCCTCTCTCTCTCTCTCTCTCTCTTTCTGTCTCCCTCCCTCCCTCCCTCCCTCCACCTCTTCTCCACCTCCTGCTTGTAGATCAGATGTAAGCTCTCAGCCACTGTTCCAGTACCACGTCTGCCAGGCCTGCCAGGCCCACCTTCCAGACACCATGCTCCCCGCCATGATGGTCATGCACTGGAACCATGAGCCCCACATTAAATATTCTCTTTGGTCAGTTGTCCTGGTCACGTTTTGTCACAGAAATAGAAAAGTAATTAGGATCCCAGATCTGGTAAAACATTATATCTGAATAGGAGGCAGTTTCTGATAGATATTAGCATTTGATAAATAGATTAAGTGAAGAAAATCTGCCCTCAGCAGTGTAGAAGCAGGGGCATCATCCAATTTATTGAGATCTACAATAAATCAAAAAGACACCAAATAATCAAATTTTATCTCTTGAGCAGGGACATCACTTTCTTCTGACCTCAAATATTGGAACTCCTGGTTCTGGGGTTCTTCAGAATCAGCCTAAACTATATCACACAAGCTTTAAGATAGGAGGCGATGAGACTTCTTGGCCTCCATAGTTATATCAGCTAATTCTTATTATAAATATGTATTTGTCTTTATCCCTTCCTTCATATGTAGTATCCAGCATACAATGAACACTATATATATATATATATGCACATATGTGTGTATATACATATATATGTATATACCATAGTTTATACAATCTTTTTGTTACTATATTATCAATATATTATTATGAGTTCTACTGTTTCCATTTTTCCGAAGAACCCTTACTAATATGCCTATTATAGTCAGATGTGGTGGCGTATGCCTTTAATCCCAGCACCTGGAAGACAGAGGCTGGTGGATCTCTGAGTTCAAAACCAGCCTTGTCTAGAAAGAAAGTTCCAGGACATCTAGGGCTACACACAGAGAACCCCCCCTACATACATACATACACACACACACCCCTACTAGAGCTCCACACCACTCTGCAGAGGTCTATCATTTCAACCTAAACTGAAATCACAGCTGTAACTGATCAGCTAGTTTTCAGGACTCTCAGCACTAAGTGTATTCCCTTCATTTACCAAAAATAGTCCTTGTTTCAAAGTTTCATGCAGGGCCCTGGGCAAATTAATTGTACCTCAGTGTATGCTTACCACACAGGACATCAACTCAAACAGGCTTCCTTTATCAAGGGGCCTATTGCTCCAAACATATCACATACTTGGCTATACAAAAACTTTCCCCATTGTCCTTTCAAATATCTAAGATCTCCCCTAGGAAAACACTTCTCAGGAAGGGTTTTTGTAAAAATCCTTTTTCTAGCTTGGCAATGGTGGCACACACCTTTAATCCTAGCACTAGGCAGAAGCAGGCAGATCTCTGAGTGCAAAGTCACCTGATCTACAGAGTGAGTTTAAAACAGCCAGGGCTGCACAGAGGAATACCATCTAGGAAAAAAATGTCTTTTATCCAAAAATGTAACCTACTGTGGTGATTTAAATGTTTGGCCCATGGGAAGCAGCACTATTAGAAGATGTGGCCTTATTGGAGGAACCCTAACCATATATATACATATATGTGTGTGTATAGCTATATACATATACATATATACATACACATACCTACATATACATACATATATATATACATACACATATATACATATATACATACACATACATACACATGCATACATACACATACATACATATATACATACACAGGCATACATACACATACATACATATATACATACACATGCATACATACACATACATACATATATACATATATATACATACATATATATACATATATACATGCATATATACGTATATATATATATATATACACACACACACACATACATGTATGTCAAGGCAGCATCTCTCATTTGAATTCAGAGCTCAACAATTTAATCTAGTTAGCCATCTTGCTCTTCAGATCCCCTGTCTCCACCTCCTTAGCACTGAGATGACAGGAGAGTGGCCACACCCTTGTGTTTGCATGGGTGCTATGGATTTGAATTCTGATCCTCATTCTTTCACAAGCACCTCATCCATCTGGGCCATCCCCAGTACCCAAGCCATTACTTTTGTTAGACTCAACAGAAGTGAGTGCCAAAGCATGATCCTTACATCTGCATTTGAGCTTGAAGAAGACTGAATGGATGGAGGTAAGGCTTGCATCACTGAGAGTACTCACTGTCTGTGGGTGTCCTTCCTGGGGTGCTGGCATTACATACAGCAGCTTACAGAATCTTGAGCAACTGACAGTGCCCGTGCCACCACAGTACCAAGTATGGGGCGTAGGCCTGGGGGATTAACAGAAAACAGACTTGGGTCATTCAGTAAGGAGAATGCCAAAGCTTTACTGAGGGATCAGCAATATATACTAGAGGCCGGGTGAAAAGCAACAGGAAAAAACAATCATAGCCATGGGTCAGGCACCTGGGAAGTCCCTACCACACAGGGCGGGAAGACAGAAATCAAGCTAAACCGCAGGATGCTCCGCTCTCAGGAAACCTTTGCAAACAGCTCAGCTGGGGGCGCTGAGCTAAGCTCACGATGCCCAACGAGCAACCTGTAACCTTACATACTCTTGTTTGCGCCACTCCCACTATCTAGAATGCCATTTCTCCTTCCTATGCCCTTTCACCTCTAATCACTTATCAACCTTCATCCGCAGGTCTCGACTTTGTGACATTTATTGAATCAGTGATTTCTCCTTCACTAGAATTCGGCCCCTGTGGATACTCACTCTCTTCTCTGCCCTTGTACTGTAGGAACTAGACATCTTCCTTCATCTTCTACAGTCTGGTACTTCTCAGCATCTCAAGCATCCCCTGATGCCCAGCCCATGGTTGCTTTCTATCTGTGGGGCAGGGGTTCAAGACAGGATTTTGCTATAGCCCTGGCTGTCCTGGAACTTGCTCTCCAGACCAGACTGGCCTCGAACTCAGAGATCTGCCTGCCTCTGTCTCTGTCTCCTGAGGGCTGAGATTAAAGGCATGGACCCACTGTCCAGTTCTAGGCCATACTGAGAGAGAAAGAGAGAGAGAGAGAGAGAGAGAGAGAGAGAGAGAGAGAGAGAGAGAAAGAGAGAGAGAGAGAGAGAGAGAAGGAGGAGGAGGAGGAACAAGAAGAAGAAGAAAAAGAAGAAGAAGAAAGGAAAGGAAGAAGAGAAGAGAAAACAAAAGAGAAGGAAAGGGAAGGGAAGAGAAGAGAAGAGAAGAAAAGAAATGAAAAGAAAAGAAAAACAAAGAACTTTGCTTGCAGAGTTTCCTTGGGATGAGTAGAGCCAGGCGGTGACTTGCTCCCTCTGGGCAAACAGTGCCTGTGCTGGGTTTAATTTAGGCTCCTCTTTTTATGCTTTAAAAGGACTTTCCCATGACAGACTCAAGACCTGAAGTCCTGTATAGTCAGCACAGCTACGGAGAGATAAGTGGTGAGAGACGCAGCCAAGTGTGCCGGCCCCTGACCTCCTCCTGCTTCTACACGGGGTTGGAAGAGTTTTGCAGCCCCGAGCTTTGGCATTTCGTTCCTAGCTCAGTGGATAAGGCATGCCCATGTAGGGTACAGTCTCTGGCCTTTTGCAATGGCGTGTGGGCTTACACCTGTGATTGTGTGTGCTTAGTTTGAATGTACATGACTGTGATTGTGAGTAAGGTAACAGTGAGTCTGTAAGAACACACATCTAGCCAGGCGGTGGTGGCGCACGCCTTTGATCCCAGCACTTGGGAGGCAGAGGCAGGAGGATTTCTGGTCTACAGAGTGAGTTCCAGGCCAGCCAGGGCTACACAGAGAAACCCTGTCTCGAAGAAAAAAAAAACACACATCTAAGTTTTCAAGAGTGTGCACATGTGTCCTTGAGTGTGTGTACCTCTGGTAGAATATTTATATGGACAGTGATTGTGCTCTGGGCACATGAGATGTGCTCATCAGTGTGTGTGTGTGAATGGGGAGCATTCCCGTGGATGCTTCTGCCTCACTGGGTACCTACCTCTGCTAAATGTATGGCCATCCAAAGAATGTCATCAGCCCTCTTTGGGTTCCTTAGAACAAAGGCTTCATCTTGTCCCCAAACCCTAACTTTGCCACCACATGTAACAGATTCCAATAGCTTGTTATCTCCTCCTTCCTGTGAGAGGGTGAGGGAAGTAGAGGAAGGCCACAGAGCCCTAGCTAGGACCTTTTTCCCTCTTGATACCATTTCATCTTGATACTCTGTTATATCAGTCGGGCTCCTGGGAGCCACCGGGAGCCCTTGGCCTTCCGTGTCAATGACATCATTTGGAAACTATTATAAGATCTAGCTAGCAAAATGTGAAGCTCACTTGAGAAAGCCGGAGTTGCCTCCCACTGTCCCATGTCTCAGGACAGAATTGACATTCCTGGCATGGTTTACATTCTCTTCCTCTTTCTCCCCGCTCCCTACCCCTTCCAGGACCACCCATTTGGTCTCGCAGACAGACTGCTGCTATAAGCAAGGCCACCCTTCATGCTCTGAGGAAGCCTAATCCTCTCTGATTTTGCCACAACTCAGAACTTTACTTTTTCCTTCTCCCAGTCTTTGTGTTTGGCTTGGTTCTATTGCTTTGTTTTGTCTTGGGGTGCTGGAGGCCTGATGCCGGACTTTGTGAACCCTAGGCTAAAGCTCTACCCCTGTGCAGCAACCCTGTTTCACTCCCTTTTGTCTCCTTCAGGTGACCTGAGTACAACCAAACCCCAGGAATCCCAGGCTAAGGTTGGTGACTTCTTTGTATCCTGCCTTCTGCCTCTATCTCCCTAATTCTCTACACATTCCCAAGCCCCTGTCCATAGAGTAAGAAGAGAGAGCCTCTTGGCTCAGACATGGGAGAACTGACTTCTTTTTCAGAGAGATGGTGGGGAAAGGCTTGGTGGAAGAGAGGCAGGATATGTGACCCTTGTTAGTGCCATCTCTTTTTTTGCTTGATGCCCACAGCTGGGAAGTCAGAGGTTAAATGGACCATCATTCTAGAAGGTGAAACACCTATTTGCTCATGGAAAGCTGTGTCATGGTAGAGCAGATCTCTTCAAACGTGTCTGCTTGATGACTCCTATACATATTTTCTTTTCCTTCTCCATCACAGGACAAAGCCTCCCTTCCCAAAGATGCCTGCCAAGACTAGTGGGACTCCTTTGGCAAAACAAAGTAAAGCCCCAACTCCCTCTGTGTGGCTGTGGAGTCTCCTACCCAGGGGACCAGGACTAGGTCCAGGTTACTTCTTTATCAGAATGCATAAGACCTTGATAGACAGGTGTGTGCCGGAGAACGGTGTGTGAATGGTTACAGGGAGCTGGGAATCCAGGTGGATGCACCCCCACCAGAAAGGTCTTCTTATAATGATTCGGGCTAGATGACCCAAAGGAAATCCCTCTTCCTGCCATTCTCAACTCGAAAACAGGTTGCCTTGTCTCCTCTTGAGGGGTAAAAAGATGTCTTTTTCTCTCTATCCATGGCTTCTTTGAAAACAGGAAATCAATCAATCTCTCTCTCTCTCTCTCTCTCTCTCTCTCTCTCTCCCTCCCTCCCCCCCTCTCTCTCCTCTCTCTCCCTCCCTCCTTCCCCCCCTCTCCTTCTCTCTCTCCCTCCCTCCTCCCTCTGTCTTTCTCTCCCTCTCCCTCCCTCCCTCCCCCCCTCTCTCTCCCTCCCTCCCTCCCTCCCCCTCTTTGTCTCTGTCTCTGTCTCTCTCTCCCTCTCCCTCCCTCCCTCCTCCCTCTCTGTCTCTCTCTCTCCCTCTCCCTCCCTCCCTCCTCTCTCTCCCTCCTTCTCTCCCTCCCTCCCCCCTCCCTCCCCCCTCCCTTCCCCCTCCCTCCCCCCCTCCCCCCTCCCTCCCCCTCTCTCTGATCCGGCATCTTCTGCTGGCACTCTGGATGTTGCATCTTTTCTGATGGGCTTTTGTTACCTGGGAAGGGTGGAGAGACCTTCCTCATTCTTTTGCCCTTTGCCCTTTGCCCCTCTGACCTCAGCTCATCACCTTTCCCTAACACAGGCTCCATGGGGAAGGAGGGAGACGCAGTCTGATCGGAGCAGTATAACCAAGCTGCTTCCTTCTGTGACTCCAGCCTCTTTGTCACCAGAGAGGTTCTGGCCTTGTTTGAGTCTCCCCTCCTAAGGAGGAGGGAGAGGCTGGACAAGAGACCCAAGCAGCATGGCTGATCTGCCCTATCCTTCCCACAAGCCAAGCCACAGCTAGAAGGATGACCAAACATCTCTCTGCCGAGACAGGAACCCGTCTGTGCACTCTTTTCTACCCTGGCTTGCTTCCCTCTTGCCTTTGAGGAGAGGTTGCTTATTGGACAGAGATCTAAAGATTCCTGTATGGGCTTTAGCTATGGTTGTGACATTCTCCCAACCTTAGGAGGAACTTCTCTGACAGTCATTTGGGTTTAGTGATTCTTCAGAGACAAAAGTGAGGATTTTTCTCCCCACTTAGGAATTGAAGGACCAGCTCATTTTTATTTTATTATTTGTATGTATATTATATCTACATATGTATGTATATGTGTGTCTATGCATAGAGGCCAGATGAGGGTGATAGGTCCCCTGGCAATGAAATTACTTGTAGCTGTGAGATAACTGGTGTGAGTGCTAGGAACTAAACTCATGTCCCTTGGAAGAGGAGCAAATGCCTTTAGCCTCTGAGCTCTCTCTCCAGGCATAGAAGACCAATTCTTGGTTCCTTCTTCCACTAATGAACAAGAACTGAAAAGGAAGAACCAGGGCTGGCTGAGATGTAGCTGGGCAGTAGGCTTCCTACTTTAGCATGCTCACAAGTCCCTGGGTTCCACCTCAACATGCAAAATTAAGTCAAATTAGAAATAAAACATAAGGAATGGTAGAATACTCTGTCAGCCCGTTTCTCGTAGAAAGCCCTTGTTCCAACCCATCCCTTAGACACGAATCTTATGTTTCTTGAGATTGGAACCCTTGTCTCCGCCTCTCCTTTGTGCAGATGTGTGTAGAGTCAGCTTTGCCATCTGTTAAAGGAAACAAAATGTCTTCCATTAGGGATTCTTTGAAGCTTTGGTTGACCTCCCCAGTTCCAGGGAGATGGTGACCCATTGTTGTCCCATACAGAGAGAACAGAGGTGTTGCTAGCACAGTCTGGCTGGGAATGAGGACAAGTTATGCTGACAAAAGATCCCATGCCTCCTCTGTCCGTGTACCTGTTAGGAATTAGCTTTTGCTATTTGTGAATGTGCCTGGCTTTCTTTCCTGGGCCTCAGTATATAACTCTATAAGGTGTTGATATTGGATTTGATCTGGAATGCCTGTTTCAGAGGCGAACCTGTAATCTCAGCTACTGATGAGATCTCATCAGGAACATTATAAACTCAGGCCCTTCCTAGGGTATAAAGTGATTTCAAGACCAAACCTTGGTTACTTAGTGAGACCTGTGTAAAACAAAAGAGAAAAGCAAGAGCTGGGGATAACCTAGAGGTAGAAAGCTTGCCTAGCATGTATAAATCCCCGACACGGTTAGAAAGAAGGTGAAGGGAGACCCATTTAGAGATCCCTGCCCCCTACAATTTTAAAACCTGAGCGTCAAATATCCCAACATCAAACGTGGCGTCTTGTTAAGAATATTCTAAGCTTCCAAGACACTCCTTCTAGCTCTTGGCTACTGGGACCACAGGTGTGTACTGCCGTGTCCAGTTTATGATACTCTTTGAAACCCAGAGCCTTGTGACTAGCGTCCTCACTGTTATTCATCAGCCACTTCAGTCCTAAGCCCTTGGATCACCTGGGACAGAAGGACAAACCTTAAACACAAAACCCACTGCTCAGAAGCCACATAGACATTCATCAAAACACTGCAAGTGAGTAGTCCCTGCAGGGTGGAGACGACAGAGGCATCTAAAAAGGAGGAGGAAGTGTCCTCTCTGTCTCGCTCCATTCCAGGAACTTTATTTACTTTTGTTTTTGAGACAGAGTATCACCATGTGGCTGAGGCTAGCCTATAACTTAGGCTTTTCTTGATTTTGCCTCCCAAGTACAAGAATGACAAACCACCACACCCATCTACTTTCCAAGAACCTTAAAGTCAGACGGTGGATTATGACTGGTAGGACGTAGCCACTTCTGTGTGGCTGGAAACATATCTTGGAGTTAAAGGATATGCTTAGTGGAGTGAGGCCTTGGGTTCAAGCCCAGGCACCAAAAAATAGAAAACACATACATATGCACTATATACACGCACCTCTAACATACAAGGTCTTAGACAAGGTACCAGGCCACAATCACATAAGCCCTCCTGGTTTCTTACTGCCATGTCATATAAACACATGTACAAGCACCCAATGTCAATGTCCATGCAATCATAGCTTCTGTCACTCTCAGGGACAAAACTTCCTGCTATTAGAACTTCTGTCCATCAAATGGCTGCTACCTCTGCCAGCTCTACTCACCACAGATTGCTATTCTTCCAGACACATCCTTGGAGCTTCTAACACATAGCCTGGGGGTCTCCTGTCAGCAACTGAGGGGCCCACACTCAGCGATCGTCTCCAAGGGCATAAAACAAAGGTCATGGGGGATTGGGCCTGAGCAATGCTCTCTCTGGGCAATGTATGTGTCTATCCAGAGTTGGACGACCTCTACAAAACAGGCAATGCTAATTCCCGGAGGCCCAGCCATTAGGATGGCTTCCCAGAGCATCAGGCCACTGGCTTGCAACCCCCAGCTGACCACCAAAAGTGACAGTGAGGTTGGAAACAGACATATTGTCTGGGGAGAAAAATGTGGCAATGACTTCTAAACTTACAACTCTATGCCTTATTTATAACAATTCTGTTCATAGAAACAAATGCGTTTTCACAGGTACAAAAGGACTAGGGTATTAAGTATACACTGCAACGTCATCTATTGATAAAGACGGGAAGCAAGTCAGGTATCCACTAGGAGATAACTAGTTTTATGTCCCTTCATACTAAAAATGGGTATCTTTTGTATGCTCATCTAGAAGGGTCATAAGTTAGTTCCATATAGTTACATTAAGACTTAAAAGTACAGGCTGAGATATATTTGTGTGGAAAACAATGGAAAATAAAAGTATGTTTTTATATCCTGAGTTATCTCTACATAAAATGTTATTGGAAAGATTGATAAGATCCGATAGTAGTTACTTGTTGAGGAGTTGAACGGTGGGATGGAAGCCACTTTCTGTAATTTACATTTTCTATATTGTGATGGTTGAACAATGTGAATCATTGTCTGTTAAAAACTTACAATAAAATTACAAAAGAGGAGAATAATCTCAAAGACCAAAACAGCGAAATAACGGGAGCAGCGTGGGGCACAAGAGGGGAAGAAAAGTGTTGATGAGGAAGGAGGTGCGTACCTAGGCATGGCTCTGCTGCCTCCCAGGCCTTTGGGAACAGGGCTCTGGTACGTTTATTCTCACAATACTTGGTTACAGGACTAATCATTTGCCACACATGGGTATGTTCTCACAACTGGGGACTCTTGGTCTTTTCCAAAACTATAAACATTTGTGCACATTCTCTTCAAATAACGAGGTCGGTTATTGACTGAGCAGTGGCGGCCCTTGAGTATGTCTTGGGGGAGATATCTTTCCCCAACCTACTCTGATGTCCTGAGGGAGGGAAAGTGCCAAATGGCATGTATTTGTTTTAGAGATTGCTTGCTGAGAATCTTATGACATCCCTTTGCGATAACTGGCAGAGCTCTGGGGTGTTGCAAAACTCAACTTGGGTGCAATCACCCTGATGATCAGCAAAAAGCCACAGTCAAAGGCAGCCTGCACCACCCTGGCATGCCTGGGACAGGGGCAGGGGCAGCAGAGGAACTCTGAAGGCTGCATGGGGGACAGGGAAAGCATTTGCTTGAGAGCTCCTGACAGTCCTGCTCATGGGTGAATGAGCCGCCGGGTCCCTGGGAGCCCAGCTGGCCCTTTGTCCTCAGGGATAATTTTAGGTTCTCTCTCCCCTTTCTGACCTTCCTGACTCCCAACCCCTGCTTCAGTCTCCCACAGGGAATGCCTAGACCAGTGGCTGTATAGTACACTTTTGAAATATAGAGCTGTTCAAAAGAGCATGCCAGGGGATGCCCTGGAGGCAATTTCCACTATGCTTTTTTTTCTTCTTTGCCCCATTGTTTCAGGAGAGGAAATTAGACAGCTCACGGGTCAGTCTTGACAGGCATCCCAAACCCGGGGATTACACATGCAGGCCATCGCTCCAAGCTTCTTAATTCACATCCCAGGAATCATCACTTCACTGATTTAGACATCTCCCCAACCCCCTGAGGCTTATTTCTAAGCCTTTCATCCCCATGCCCAATTTGGAAAAATTGTTTACTGGGAGACTGGACGGTAGAGTTAGGCCCTATAAGTCTGAATGAGGGGAAGGAGCTCAGAGGCGCTGATCTTACTGTGTAAGAAACTTCAGAGGCATTAAAACACCCTGCTTGCCCTTCTACACACCCCAGATACGCAATATGAGGGCCCCGGGAGGTTCTCAGTAGGTAAGAGTCTTTGTTCTGCAAGCATGAGGAACTGAGTTCAAATCCCTAGCACCCAAGTGAAGAATCGGGTGTGGCCACACATGCCCATGATGCCAGCCTTGGGAAGCAGAGGCAGGTGAATCTCAAAAGCCCAGGGTCCGCCATCCTAGCCAAAGCAAAAGCTCTCTGGCCGTGTGGGAGACCATGCCTCAAGGTAATAAACTGGAAAATAATCGAGGGAGGCACCTGATGCATCCACACATTCACACGCACACACATGAATCCCTCGGCTCTAGTTTCTTATGAATAAATCTCCAAGAAGTTGATGAGAACTCTTTACCATGGGGAAGGTGACAAACTTTATCTCTGGAGGACTGAGGGTGGTGATAGACCTGTGGTCCTCAATCTTCCTAATGCTTCTTTAACACAGCTCTTCATGTTGTGGTGACCCCAATCATAGCTTTACTTTAGTTGCTCCTCCATAATTGTAATCTTGCTATTATTTGGAATCATGATGTAAATATCTAATATGCAGGATATCTGATGTGACCACGGTGGAGATTGCAAGCCACAGGTTGAGAACCACTGTGCTAGACAGCCTCAAATCCATCCTTTCTCTTTCCTTCTTTTCTTTCTTTCTTTCTTCCTTTCTTTCTTTCTTTTCTCTCTTTCTTTCTTTCTTTTCTTTCTTTCTTTCTTTCTTTCTTTCTTTCCTTCTTTCTTTCTTTCTCTCTCTCAGTGCTAGACCTCAGGCATACTAAGTATGCACTCTACCACTTAGATATACCCCATCCCCAGACTCCATTCTTCCATTTTAACGTGTCTCTATGACTTCAGAATTTGAAGGGACTTCTCTAGAAATTTTCTAGGAGAAATGTGTGTGGATGGGGCAGTGCAGGAGGAAGATGGAAATCAGAAGCCCTTATTATCCCAAGCTATGCAACACCATGTCAAACTACAGTGACTCCTGAAACAAGCGGGTATCTCCAGTAACTAGAAAAAAGAGCTAAAGCAGACAAGAACTGGAGAGATGGCTCAGCGGTTAAGAACACTGACTGCTCTTCCGAAGGTCCTGAGTTCAAATCCCAGCAACCACATGGTGGCTCACAACCATCAGTAACAAAATTTGAGGCCCTCTTCTGGAGTGTCTGAAGACAGCTACAGTGTACTTACATATAATAAATAAATAAACAAATCTTTAAAAAAAAAAAAGACCAGAACAGAGGGTGAGTGAAACTAAGGGAAGAGAAGGGAGGGAAGGGAAGGGGGGTAAGGGAAGGGAGGGAAGGGAAGGGAAGGGAGGGAAGGGAAGGGAGGGAAGGAAAGGGGGGGAAGGGAAGGGGGAAGGGAAGGGGGCGGATCTCATTGACTAGGAGAGAAAAGGACACCAGCCACCTGTGATGGCTTCACATAAAGGGCTTTAGAATTGGGAGAGGAGTCACACAGACCTGTAATCCCAGCACTGGGGAGGTTAAAGCAGAAGGATTTGGAGGTCCAGACCATTCTGGGTGTCATATAGAAAGACTATCTCAAACAATAAGATACCTTAGAGAGAGCATCCTGGCAGAAGAGGGGCTATCTTGGATGGTTTGGGTGGCTTGTTTTTGTTTTTGTTTGTTTCAGGAAGGTCACCTGCGCTGGGTAAAGGGTAGGGTGGGAGGTTTTCCCTTCCTTTGCGGGGTTACCTCAGGTTCTGCCAGGAAGGAGCTGCTGAGCTCCAGGAAACCGGTGTTAAGGGAGTGTCAAGGCAGGCCGTCCCTCTCCACCCTCCAATTCCCACCAGAGGCCTCTCTTGTGACTATTGGATGCTGCTCCTTTAAAAGCAGCCACTCCTCCTGGCATCTAGGGTGTGGGGGGGTTGAGATGGAGGGAAGCTGACAGACTTACCCCAGGCAATCAGGGAAGATGACCCAGGCTGGAAGAGTCACTCCCAAGCCCTACTGTACCCTTCCCTAAGCCAGCGGATCTGAGGGGAAACCTTCCAACCCCAGGCGGGACGCGAGATGGCTCCGTGGCCTCACAAAAACGGTTCTTTGGCTTTGTGGTCGGACGCCCCCACCTTGGACCCCAGTGCAGCCAACACCAGTGGGTTGCCAGGGGTACCATGGGCAGCCGCATTGGCTGGGGCATTGCTGGCGCTGGCCACTGTGGGAGGCAACCTGCTGGTAATCATAGCCATCGCCCGCACGCCGAGACTACAGACCATAACCAACGTGTTCGTGACTTCGCTGGCCACAGCTGACTTGGTAGTGGGACTCCTCGTAATGCCACCAGGGGCCACATTGGCGCTGACTGGCCACTGGCCCTTGGGTGCAACAGGCTGCGAGCTGTGGACATCAGTGGACGTGCTCTGTGTAACTGCCAGCATCGAGACCCTGTGCGCCCTGGCTGTGGACCGCTACCTAGCTGTCACCAACCCTCTGCGTTACGGCACGCTGGTTACCAAGCGCCGCGCCCGGGCGGCAGTAGTCCTGGTGTGGATCGTGTCCGCCGCCGTGTCCTTTGCGCCCATCATGAGCCAGTGGTGGCGAGTAGGGGCAGACGCCGAGGCGCAGGAGTGCCACTCCAATCCGCGCTGCTGTTCCTTTGCTACCAATATGCCCTACGCGCTGCTCTCCTCCTCCGTCTCCTTCTACCTTCCCCTCCTTGTGATGCTCTTCGTCTACGCTCGAGTCTTCGTCGTGGCTAAGCGCCAACGGCGTTTGCTTCGCCGGGAGCTGGGCCGCTTCCCGCCCGAGGAGTCTCCGCCGTCTCCGTCGCGCTCTCCGTCCCCTGCCACAGACGGGACACCCGCGGCATCCGATGGAGTGCCCTCCTGCGGCCGGCGGCCTGCGCGCCTCCTACCGCTGCGGGAACACCGCGCTCTGCGCACCGTGGGTCTCATTATGGGCATCTTCTCTCTGTGCTGGCTGCCCTTCTTTCTGGCCAACGTGCTGCGCGCACTCGCGGGCCCCTCTCTCGTTCCCAGCGGAGTTTTCATCGCCCTGAACTGGCTGGGCTATGCCAACTCCGCCTTCAACCCGCTCATCTACTGCCGCAGCCCGGACTTTCGCGACGCCTTCCGTCGTCTTCTGTGCAGCTACGGTGGCCATGGACCAGAGGAGCCACGCGCAGTCACCTTCCCAGCCAGCCCTGTTGAATCCCGGCAGAGCCCACCTCTCAACAGGTAGGGGACACAGGCATGGGATCGGAGTCTCTGGGTGGGGACTCTTCTGATTCTATTTATGAGTTTGGAGGTTGGGGAAGGGGAAGGTGTAGATGGGGCCTTTGTCTTGAGAGGACAGAAAAGGAGTAGGAACTAAAATGGAATCTAGGGCCCTTCCTTTTCTTGGATCCAATCCCTGGGTCTGAGGCAAAAGGGAGGAAGGGGATAATTGTTCATCTTAGGACCAGTTGAGCCCTACAGGTAATTGCTGCTCTCCCAGCAGGTTTCTGACCTCTCTGGTAGCCTCTAGTTTGGGTTGTTGTTGTTGTTGTTGTTGTTGTTGCGTTCTTCAGGCACCCCGGCATCTCTACACCTGTCTGGGATATCCATAGACAGCCATAGACTTCCCAAGTCCCCTGCGTCAGTTCCGCTTTCTCTTAAAGGTTTGATGGCTATGAAGGTGAGCAACCGTTTCCCACATGAAAGCCCTTGGAGATCCAACAAGGAACCTGTGAGTTGACTTGGAGCTGCTTTCCTCCCTCGGGTACTGGATTAGAGCTGTAGTGTGGGATTTGGGGTGGGGGTGGGGGATGCGGGATGGCCCCTATATCTTTGCAAAGTAAATATGCTTTTCAGGGTTCCTGAGTTACTTCCAGTGCTGGATCCCCATCCTTGACTGGTTACGCCAAGAAATATTGTTTCCGTTTTGCAGGACTTCTGGAGAATTTTTTTTTTTTAGGCCAGAAAGACAAGCATCGTCCACGGATGCAACATTTTTATAAAGCCCTTGATTTCTGCTCAGAGTGAGTCCTCCGGAACCTTAACTCTCCAGAGCCCGATGACTAGACCACAAGACGTAAAGGGGGAAATCTTACCAAATGGGTTTCCCCATCCTCTCTCTCTCTTTGAGAGAAGTTGTCTAAGACCCACCGTGAACTTCACTACTACCTCAGCAGCTGAGATGTCGGGCCACCTGTGCTTGACCACCCTGGGAGGGGCCCTATGGCCTTGGAGGCCTGCCCATCGCCCTGCCTATGTCTGTGCTGGATTCTTAGGGCACAGAGAACCTACCTCCCTTCCTACTGCTTTCCTAACCCTGATGAACGACATGTTCCTCCACAAAGCGCTTTGTCTCCAGGCTCTGGGTCTCCAGCTTCTGTAGCTCTGATTAGTTTGAGAGCAGAAAGCCAGGAAGAAAAACAAACAAACAAACAAACAAGTTTGAGGTTTTCTCCCTGGCTCCTCACTAAGGTTCTCTAAGCGCCATCTTGGACCATCTCTCACAATAGGCACAAAACAGCTCTAATCTACCTCAAAGTTAGGACTTCAAGGTTTGGGAGGAAATTCCAGGGTTCATAGGAAGAGGTCAAACCATTGGAACGGGTCCCTTTTCCATTTAAAATCAAATTAATAAATATAATTGAATGTGGTTTGTCCCCTGCTCTCTTTTCTCTGGGTTTGTTTTCTTTTCATGATCCGTTTGCTGGCTTCCTTGCTCGGAGCTGCGTTTTGACAGGGACAGTAAATTAGGAGTAATCCTTGACTCTTTCTTCCTAATCCTCATCAGACAAAACCAAAAAGTCTGCCTGTATAAATGAGACAGTCAAGTCTTTGCTTCTCTCCTCCCTACCCTTTCTGAAATTTCTGGGATCTAGTTGTGAGAAGGAGCATAGCCCTGCATTACTTATCTGTCTTACTGGAGGACGGGGCTTGCTGTGTCCAGGATCAGGAATCTCTCATACCACAAATTAGAGTGGCTTAACAAGGTCTCACTGACACCAGCAAACACTTCGTTTCTCTGCTTTGTATGCCTGGGTATCTAAAGGTTCAGGGCACTGGTTTGGGAAGGGGCAATATGTCTTGTGTTATATTAATAGATATGCGTATACTACATGTACACACACACACACACATTTCTGTACCCTCTATCTTCCCATTTCCTTCCTGGGTTGCAGAAATCTCCATTTTCCTATAGAAGCAAAGCTGAAATCACAACTGTCTCTTGATACTATAATTCTCCTCACTTCAGTGTTTACAATTCTTATCTGACAAGTTTCTCATGGCCAGGGGGCGGGGGGGCGGGGGGCGGGGGCGAGGTTCTATGGAAGTGACTCGAGTATTACGCTGCCTTTTTTTAAACTCCAAGAGCAAAGACCATGATCAGGCTGATTCCAGCACAGCCAGTCAATCACCAAAGGTTTAGCCTGCCTGAGGCATAGCATGCCATGCCCTGGCTGGGTCTGGGGGTCCTAGAGATACAGAACCTCACATTATTGCCCGCAGGATAAGCTACACGAATTTCCACATATGGGTGTTCGCTGTGAACTGTGCAGCTCCCTTTGCTCCTGGAGCTCAGGTTTTATGTCTCAGGATGTTTGCATACCAAAGATGACTCTCTCCTTTCCAACCCCCAATGCAGGGTGTGATCTCTGGTGTCCAAATGGAGATGGTTTCTTGGCGGAGATTCTGCTCTCAAACTACGGGCCTTAGTACAGAAGGAAGTTCTGGTTGAGCCTGGGGATAAGAGGACATCCTCTCCCCATCTCTGGATATTTTCCTAACATCTCTGAGGGAAGTTGCCCAGAGAGAGGAGAGGATGATTTTGGAGGAGGGGCTTTTAGTTTATAGAAGAATGTCCAGGTTCACACTGCTTGGGCCTTGCTGTCCACATCACCCATGTGCCGACTGTCAGCCTCCTTTGAAGTGTTTAGACTTGAACGGGGCTGTGGATTCCACCTGCAGATTGTCACCAGTGAATCTGACAGCTGAAAAGACAGCCGTTCTAGTCCTTTCTCCAGCCAGGTGTCAAACTGAAGGAGATTTACAATCTTGAATGCAGGACAAACTGCTTTTGCCAGCATGAAGCCTGAGCCCTGGAATCGTTGAGGACAAACAGCCATGCTATGAAGCTAAAGATGTGAAGACTCACAGACCAGGGAGAACTGGGGAGTTCTAGAAGCCCTGTCTTTCAAGAGTCTGGGAGTAAGAGAGAATGTGAGGCAGAAATGACAAAGAAGAGGGGGTTGAGGTGGACAGGTGACCTCGTGGGTGACACTACAAAAGAACAAGCTGAATTGGAGAAAGGAGGATGCTGGGAACAAGCTTTTCTCGAACTCGACCCATGGTTGACTCTTCAAGCTGCTGAGGGGTAAGTGTAGGCTACGGTCCTCACAGGCACTTACTAGACTAATTCTATACTGCATTCCTCAAACCTGTTAAAGAGAGACAGCTCCCCTGCGGTGGTTTGAATATGCTTGGGGGGGGGGAGTAGCACTGTTAGGAGGTGTGGCCTTGTTACAGTAGGTGTGGCCTTGTTGGAAGAAGTGTGTCACTTTGGGGGTAGGCTTTGAGACCTTCCACCTAGCTGCCTAAGGGCGCCAGTCTTTTGGTTCCCTTCGAAACAAGATGTAGAACCCTCAGCTCCTTTTCCTGCGCCAGGCCTGCCTGGATGCTGCCGTTCTTCTCCCGATGATAATGGACTGAACCCCTGAACCTGAAAGCCAGCCCCATTGAATGTTGTCCTTTATACTGTAATGATTTACCAAAGAATGATAGTCCAGACTCAAATAGTATGTAAACACAAACAGTGTTTTATTCTGCAGAAGTCCAGCATGCTGTGGTCTCCCCATTACCAAGATAGAGAGACAACCAAGTGAGCTTGCACTGATTTAAAGCACATTAAGGAATTCCGGGGTAGGTGACCTCTATGTTAATTTATTGGGTCCACCTCTGTGGACATTGCATTTCCAGGGTGTGGGGGCTGGAAACTTCCTGGGGGAAGGGGGTCTGGAAACTGTTACTGAGGAAGTAGCTGAGGAAGTCTGGAAACTGCAGCTGACCCATTGTCCTTGCCTCAGGCCAGGTGGTGGGGCAGCTTCTGAGGCCAGGACTTGCCTGGACTTGCCCAGTTCTTGGAAACAGAGATTTAGGACTAGTCTCCTAATTGAAAATGTGAAGCCTATCGTGGAATCAGCCTAACCTTTTCAATAAGAGTTGTCTTGGTCATGGTGTCTCTTCACAGCAATGGAAACTCTAAGACATCCTCCAGCCACCAACCATCCACCCCTGCCTAAGAAAGTAAACGCATTTGAGGGGAAGTGGGGCTGTATAGAATCCCCATGGTTTTGTTTGTTTGTTTGCTTGCTTGCTTGCTTGTTTGTTTTTTGAGGGCCTAGCTCTGTAGCCCACCAGGCTGTTCTGGAACTCAACGTCTTCCAGTCCTAGCCACCTTAGCCCAGGACCTACAGGTGTGTACCACCATGCCCTGTGTTAGGATGACATTCCAAGCCTGTTATTAAACCTTAGTCTTGTTGCAAGGACATTAGAAGTGTTAGGCGCCTCCTGGTGGCGATATGAGATACAACAGGAGTATGTTGGGCCGTCTGTCTAGTTAATGACTTTGGCAGCTGAAAGACTCCGTATAAATAGCAATCCAACTAGATGTAGTGGCCTGTAATCTCAGCACCACAAAGGCTTCAAGTTCCAGCCCAGCGTGAATTCCTGTCATCATTCCTCACTGAGGGTTTAACACTGGGGATGTAGCTCTGTTGCTAGACGCTTTCCTAGCTTGCATGAAACCCCAGGTTCGATTCCTTGCACCACAAAAACTGTAAATGGTGATGCATATCTGTAACCCCAGCACTGAGGAGGTGGAGGCAGGAAGATCAGGAGTTCAAAGTCATTTAATACATAATGAGTTGGAGACCAGCCTAGGATACATAAAGCCGTGCCTCAAAACTAATTTACATTTATATGTGTGTATATATGTATATGTTATATATGCATATACATATTATATTATAATTTATTATATATTAAATAGTTTATAGTGCATGTATATCATATATACTATATACTATTATATAATAAATATATACATATAGCGGGGTATAGTATATAGTATACTATTATACAATATATAATGTATATATACTATTATATAATCTGATCTATTTAATTATATATTATATAGTATACAGTATGCATTATATGTTACATATTATATATATATATATATATATACATATACATATATTCTAGAGGAATGAGTTGGGCAGCCAATTTTCTTCAGTCAAACAAAAGTTTCAGAGCCAGGAAAAAAGTAGTAAAAATACACTTCACATGCTATGCTCCCAAATAACAGAAAATTAAAAGCAAAAATACAGCCCCATGGGAGTCAAATAGTTGCTGGAACTGATCCTACATAAAGTTTGTTCCCCCTCTCCCATTAAATCAGCCATTTTTCCTGTTATGTGTTTGGAGGCTAGAACGCTTTCACTCTTTGAAAATGATGTCCATGTATAAGATGTACTTTGTTGTTTCTAACCTTTAGTGCCCTCTCTCACCCACCAATTCTCCCTTTTACTTTAAGTTCTTTTGTTGTTTGTTTCTTTGTTGGATGTGTTGGGGTGGGGGGCGAGGATTTGCAACTCACTGAATTTAAATGAGTTCCTTGATTGAGCATGGGCGGGAAGTTATTTACATGAGCAGGTCAGCAGCAGCTATATCACCAAATGAAGAAAACCGTCGTGCCTCCCCCAGAAACATTAACTGCCAATCATTCTTCAGAGAGGGTGGGACCTCGTGAGCCCCTCCTCCCGCCATGATGGGATCCTTTTCATTTTTGGTCAATTTTGATATTATAATTTAATTACAACATTTTCCCTCCCCTTTCCTCCCTCCAAATCTGTTCGGTCTGTATAATGTTTCTTGTACAGATGCCTCCAGGGTCAACCATTTGGCACTGGAGAAGCAATCAGTGAGCTCTTCCCTGGAGAAGGCCGCCTCTCCTATTCCTAGCTTTCCTCGGTTGCTTATAGTTCTTTGTGTAGGGTTGAGACCTCATATGCTTCTCCCTATCTGGTCTTACATGGTGTTGGTGTCATCCTTGTTCAGCTCAGGTTTGGGCAGTCACATTACTGAGACTTAACAGATGTTAAGTCTCCTGCTGTTGCAAAAAGAAATTTCCTTGATGAGAAGTGAAGACTACACTTATCTCTGGGTATAAGAATGTTTGGGTATAACAAAATGTTAACAGATCATTATTAGGGATTATCCAGGTTTAGTAAATTAGTGGTTGTAGATTCTTCTCCAATAACCAAGGCTTCACCAGAACTGAGTAGTAGAACTGAATCACTAGGTTTCCAGTACCAGATATGGTATCCCTCTTGTTTAGTGGGTCTTCAGTCCAATTAAAGAACTGTTGGTTCTTGTACTGGTTTAAATATGCTTGGATCAAGGAGTGGCACTATTAGGAGATGTGGCCTTGTTGGAGGAAGTGTGTCACTGTGAGCATGGGTGTTAAGACCCTAGTCCTAGCTGCCTGGAAGCCAGTCTTCTAGAAGCCTTCAGATGAAGATGTAGAACTCTCAGCTCCGCCTGCACCATGTCTGCCTAGATGCTGCTGTGATCCTGCCTTGATGATAATGGACTGAACCTCTGCACCTGTAAGCCAACCCCAATTAAATGCTGTCCTTATAAGAGCTGCTTTGGTCATCGTGTCTGTTCACAGCAGTAAAACCCTAACTAAGACAGTTATCACCAAGGTGTGTGTGCCACTACTACACCTGTAGTGTTATCATGCCATGCTGCTCATTGATAGGTGCAATAGCTGGGTAAGACTGTTGGGTACATCTTTCCTTTGGAAGTTTGCATAGCACCATCTGATACCATGAAAGCTAGTTTTCAGGGAAGGGGCATTCAGGTGAGTTCCAGCTCAGATATCTCTCAGCCCTGTTTCTGAAGTGTCTTCATCAATAGGGACTTACCTGCCACCTCTGGGGTTATGGAAGTTTGAATGAGAATGGTCCCCATAGGCTCATAGGTTTGAATGTTTGTTTCCCAGTTGATGGAGTGTTCAGGGAGAATTCGTAGGTGTGGTCTAGATAGAGAAGATGTGTTACTGGGGGTGGGCTTTGAGGTTTCAAAAGCACTAGGCACAGCCTTACTCTCTTTCTGCCTCTTGCCTGGTGATCAGGATATAAGCTCTCAGCTATTACTCCAGTGCCACGTCCGCCTGCCTGTTGCCATACTCCTATGTGACAAACATACATGCCTACTCAGATAAAGAAACCTATGACAGACCAAAGTACAGACACCACCAGAGTCCAACTTGGTAAACCATGAGTTTTATTGGGGTTACTTACAGGAATATAGGTGAGGACATTACTCACAGGAACAGAAATGACTCAAAGACCATTACATCATCAAGGTCCATGCCAGTGTGGATGACAGCTCACAAAACCTGAAAACCCAGAGTATGCTCCACATCCTGCAGGCAGCTCAATGGGTTGGAGAGTGTCCTTTCCAAGTAACAGAGTTGGTCTATATCTCTTACACTAGGTTCTGTTTCTTCCAGACAGCAGCTCTGGTCTCCTGATCTTTGCAGGTTGACTTGTCTGAGAATGACTCTCAGCATCTTGGCTTGTCTAAGTAAATAGTTAATAGTATGATTCTTTGTGGCCTTTTCAGATATCCATATTGTTATTTACCAACCTCCCTTCTTCTTCTTTATTTCATAATGGACTCTTTATTTTTTCAATGTGCATTGGTGTTTTGCCTGCATACATGTCTGTGTAAGGGTGTCAGATCTTGGAGCTATAGATTGTTGTGAAACGCCATGTGGGTGCTGGGAATTGAGCATAGGTTCTATGGGAAAACAGTTAGTGCTCCCAAATGCTGAGCCATCTCTCCAGCCCCTAATGATAGACTCTTCTTTGTTTTAAAAAATATTTATTTATTGTATGTATATGAGTACACTGTAGCTGTCTTCAGACACACCAGGAAAAGGCATCAGATCCCATTAGAGGTGGTTGTGACCCACCATGTAAGTGCTGGGAATTGAACTCACAAACTCTGGAAAAGCAGTCAGTGCTCTTAACCACTGAGCCATCTCTCCAGCCCCATGATGGACTCTTAATAGACTTCATCTTGCGCAGGTCACAAGGGCCTTTGTAAGTTCATGAGTGCAATGGCTTTGTCATATTTAGAAGAGAGTGTTTCACAGAACTCCTCATCTTCTGCCTCTTACAGGATATCACAGTCTTTCTGTTCCTTCTTCTGCAATATTCCAGAAACTTGGAAGGGGCTACTTAGCTGTCCTGCTTGGGGCTAAGTACTCAGCAAGCACTATAACCAGTTATGTGTATCTGCCTTAACTGTTGCCTGCCTATTGTAAAAAGAAGTTTCTCTAGCCAACCGTGAGAATAGCACTAATCTATGGGTATAAACATAAATAGCTAGAAGTCAGTTTGGTGTCCTATTCATTTAGTAAAATAATAATAGTAGGTTCTTCCCCAAGTCATGGGCTTTTGAACAGGTTTACAGCATCAGACTTAGATTGCACCCGATGAATCGAGCCTCAAATCCAACTCTAAAGTGGCTGATTACTTCCATAATAGACATGCCACTATCGCATCAGTGGGAACATCTTACCTGAAAGATTGGTATTGTAGCTCAGAAGGTTTTCAGGTAGGTAAGACTGTTAATGGCTTCTCTCCCCCATCAGCCTGCATAGCACCTTCTGGTACTAGGAAAGGTAGACAGCAGAAAGGAAACTTTCAGCTCTGTCCCAGATCAACTTTTCTACATCCTGCAATAAAGGTATCTAGTGTCTGCTGCAGTAGGATGTATCTAGATCTGGTGAGCAAGCAGAGGAATGAGACTGGATCTTGGTCAAGTTCCTGGCCTACTGGTTTAGAGTCCTAGAACCCTGCTTACATTGTGGGACTTGTCCTTGGTCATTACTAGACGCCATGCCTGCTCTTTTTTCTGAGAAATGGACCCATCTCAGACTAATTCCCTTGACTTTATAGATCTGCTGCTAGCTGTCCCCCTTTGCCTCTTTTCACTGTCTGGTCTGGCCTTGGCCAGGCATTTGGTCTTGGTTGGTTTGCCTGTTGGTGCATGCAGCTTTGTCAATAAGATAAATGATAGGGATAAGGAGAACATAAAGAGCAAAAAAGCACTTCTGAATAGCAATACCTGATGGTCAATTACAGTGTATGTTAATGAGATTGCACACAAGGGGATCAGAAAGAGAAAAAGAGAGAATAAATTTGTTAGGATGGCTGCAGCAAAGTGTTAAAAACTAAGTATCATGACACAATAAAAAATGTGTTTTACCACAATTCTGGAAACTTGGGAGTCTAAAATCAAGGTGCTGGCAAGGTCATGAGTTCTCTGGAGGCTCCGGGAAGGGTCCTTCCTTGTCTCTCCAGCTTTTGGTGGTTGACAGCAGTCATTGGTATTGTTGGACTTGTAAATGGGTCTTTCTAACTTTAACTTCTGTCTTTACCCAGCCGTCTCCCTTTGTCTGTCTCTAACCAAATATCTCTTATAAGGACATCAGTCATTGGGTTGGGACTTCTTGTATGATCTCATTTTAACTTGAGTACATCTACAAAGGCCTCATTTCCAAATTAGGGCAGCTTCACACATTCCAAGATTAAGTCTTCAATACATCTTTCAGGAGGGCACAATTCAACCTGTAACAGAAGGAGGGAGGGAGGGAGGGAGGGAGGGAGGGAGAGAGAGAGAGAGAGAGAGAGAGAGAGAGAGAGAGAGAGAGAGAGAGAGAGAGAGAGAGAGTTACTGTTGGCCTTCCAACAGTTCCTCACCTGCCGTAAGTGTTTCTGCTGTTTCAAACCCTAAGAATGCAGGTTCCATTTTATCTTATCACTAGCCAAAGGAGTGGATCTGTTATATGATTCCTAGATTTCCACTTCTGGGCTTTTTCTATCCGTCTCATGGGCTCTGATCTAAGAAGCCACTGAAGCAGTCAGGGCTTATATTTGTTGTTCACCTGTGTACAGAACTTGTTATCTACTCTCCATACTTCCTTTATCGGCAGAAACAGCAGGCTTTGCCAAGAACAGCCTGACAAAGAGCATTTTACAGCCTCAGGCAGACAGGCATCGCTAAGCGACAGTGTTCTAACCAATGGAAGCACAGCACTACTAGGTCAGCTGTGACTTCCAACTGGCTGGGGTTCGAGTGTGACAATGCTGAAGTAGCCATCTAGAGTCATAGAAGAGTTGCCAGTCATAATAGATGGCAGAACCAGACAGACAAAACCAGGGCACCCAGTACTAAGAGCCCCCCAGAGAGGAGAGCCACATTTCATCCCCAGACCACTTGCATTTAAGGCTTTTAAGTGACAGGAACATGTTTATACTGTTTAAGTCACAGTTCACTTAACCTAATTTATTTGACCCAAACAAAAATATGGTACAGGGAGGGTAAAGAAGCCTACAGGATGTATAGTTTAGACCTTCTTTAGAGAGGTCCACAGACATCCCTCTGAGTTCTATGATGATACAGCTTGCGTTACTCTAGCCATAAACAGCTTTGCTTTAACAAAGAGTGGTTCTCAACCTGTGGGGTACGACCCCTTTGGAGTCCCATATCAGATATCACGCATAACAGCTATTTACATTATGATTCATAAAAGTAGCAAAATTATAGTTATGAAGAAGAGACAGCATCATTTTATGGTGGTGGTGGTGGTGGTGGGGTAACCAGAACATGAAGTCACAGCACTAGGCCGCACCAGAGTCGCAGCACTAGGAAGGGTGAGAGCCAGGGCTTTAGATCCTTTTGGAACACTTCTGCTACTCAGGAACTGACGTCTGAGTTCTTGTTGACTTAGCGACAACAA
The DNA here is from genome assembly GCA_036184795.1 of Tokudaia tokunoshimensis. Taxonomy (NCBI): domain Eukaryota; kingdom Metazoa; phylum Chordata; class Mammalia; order Rodentia; family Muridae; genus Tokudaia; species Tokudaia tokunoshimensis. The sequence continues at coordinate 43,868,684 of BTHU01000019.1, forward strand.
ACTCCTGTTCCTTCACAAAGATTCTTACGGAAAAATTATGACTGTATTAGTTTCCTGAGGCTGCAAAACAAATTCCCATGACCTTCCCAGAATTTGAGAGGCTAACCCAGGACTGCTAAATTTGAAGCCAACCCAGGCTACACAGTACACTCCAGAGCACCATGACCACCACAGAAAGACCCTGTTTAAAAAGTAATAATAAAAATTGCCTTTAATCCCAGCACTTGGGAGGCAGAGGCAAGTGGATTTCTGGAAATTAGAGGCCAGCCTGGTCTACAAAGTGAGTTCCAGAAAAATTGGGGCTGTTGCACAGAGAAACTTTGTCTCAAAAAACAAACAAACAAAACAAAACAGATTATCATTACTTTAGGGGACTGAAAGGGCAGTAACACTGCCCACCATCCTGGACATCAGAACGCTGGAGCAGAGATTTACAGAGCTAACTCCTACTGGAGACCTTTAGGGAGAGCCTTGGCATGCCTCCCTCCGGTCTGAGGACCTGGACAATGCTGGGCCTCCCTGCCATTGTTTTGTGCTGAGTCACACGAATGTCTACTCCTGTCTTTCCATGGCTCCCCCTATGTCTCCGTGAGTCTTCTCCTTTGATTTTTATAAAGACACCTCTCATTGCATTTGGGACAAACCCTAATACAGGATAATCTCGAGATCTCTAACTGTACCTATGTGCTGACTAATTAAATGTCAATTTGGCCAGGCAGTGGTGGCTCACACCTTCAATCCCAGCACTTGGGAGGCAGAAGCAGGTGGATTTTTGAGTTCCAGGACAGCCTGATCTACAGAGTGAGTTCCAGGACAGCCAGGGCTACACAGAGAAACCCTGTCTCAAAAAACCAAAAAAAAAAAAGTCAATTTGACACAGGCTAGAGTCATCTGAGAGGAGGGTACCCCAATTGGGAAAATGTCTACATAAGATCAGGCTGTAGGCAAACCTGTGGGGCATTTTCCCAAATAGTGATTGATGGAGGAGGGCCTGGTCCTTTGTACCATCCCCGGGCTGATGGTCCTGGATCCTATTATAACGCATGCTGAGCAAGCCATGGGAGCAAGCAGTGCTCCTCCATGGTCTCTGCGTCACCTCCTGCCTCCAATTACCCACAACAAAAATTAAGCACAGGGTCCCTGTGACCCTTAAAAGTGAACCTTCTCTTGCAGCATTTTTAAGCATGGTTTAATGAGAACTGAATACTTTACCACTCCAGACTCAAAGTGGCTTATTTTTGTCAAAATTTGGTTTTAGTCTCATTTATGTGCATGTATGTGTGTCTGGATGAATGTATGACATATCTATGAGGGTGCTGGAGGAAGCCAGAGAGGACACTACATTCCCCCTCACTGGAGCTGGAGTTAAAAGTGGTCTTGAGCCACCTGACCTCTGTGTCCTGGCACCCAAACTCAGATCTTATGAAAAAACAGCAAGTTCTCTTAGCCCCTGGACCATCTGTCTAACTCCAGGCAGTGCTTGGTGACCCATCAGAACCAAAACAATGGACCAATGGGCTTGGAAAGTCATCCCATGATGAGGTTCCTTGACCCTCATATGCTGTATCTATTTCAGGAACTAGGGGTCCACATACACGTTTTTCATTTCTTTTTAAAAATAACGTATTGTGACTTGAGGTACAACTCACAGTAGGGCCTTGCCTGGTGTGTGTGAGCTACATTTCATAACACAAAACACGGCAGACATAGTACACCACGATTCCTTAGCAAAAACAAGGTGAAATGTTGCTTAGTGTTCTCAGAAAGGAGCGGGGATGGGCTGCTTCTTCCTAGAGACAGAGAGAAAACTGGGAATGGGTAGCTTTCACCTCCTCACTGCCTGCCATCATCACCTCTCTGGTTGCTCTTCCGGTAGTGGGCTAGAGTGTGGAGATCTTCCTCTCAGAGCCCAAGTCTGACTCTCATGCTGGAGTGCTCTCTCAGAGGAGAGTAAGGAAAGCCTAGGGAGCCGCTCTCCCCCGTGGGGACATCCCTGCTACCGTTCTGATGTGGATGGCGCGTACACAGCAGACAACCATCACTGTTCCAGCTTCCTCAGGACTCCAGCTCAAGGCTGAGGCGGGGCTTTTTGAAGTATGGTGGAGCTTGTGCAGCATTTGTGAGGCCTGGGTGCCATCCCCAGAAACACACAACAAACACCTTAAAAACTTCAGTACACTGGCTGGAGAGATGCCTCAGTTGCTGCCCTCGTAGAAGACCCAGCCAGGTTCAATCCCCAGTATCTATGTGGTAGTAGTGGTTCACAATTGCCCATAATTCCAGTTCCATGACATCTGATGCTTTCTTCTGGTCTCTGCTGGCACCAGGCTCACATGTGCTACACATATATACATGAAGGCAAAACGTTCACACATGAAATAAAAAGAATAAGTCTAATATAAAAAAAATTTAAAAAACATTCAGCATTCAGCATCCCCCCTTAAGATGCGCTCATGCCCATGTTCTGGAAAAACTCCTGAGTATTTAGTGTTGACCTTGGGTATCTGCTTTTGGAGTGTCTGACCTTACACAAAGAAGCTTTGTACACCGGTCTGAACCAGATCTTCTGCATATACATTGTAGCTCTCAGCTTAGTATTTTTATGGGACTCTTGAGTGTGTGAATAAGTGGGTCTTTGATTCTTGTATCTGCTCTTGGGGTTCTTCTCCTTCTGTTAGGTTGCCTTGTCCAGCCTCAATGGGACGGGTTTTGCTTTATCTTATTATATTTTATTTTGTCATGTTTGGTTGTTTTCTCTTAGAAGCCTTTTCTAGTGAGAGACAGAAAAGGATTGGATTCAGAGGGGAGGGGAGGTTGGGAGGAGTCAGGGGAGGAGAAACTATAATCAGGATATATTGTATGAGAAAATAATCTATTTTCAGTAAAAGGAAACAATGTAAAAAAGAGGTATAGATGTTGAACCAAATTAGTGGGTTACATCGGCATATAAGATATTGCTTGAGTTAAGGAAATATTTTCAATACCACCGCTGTCTACCAACACCCTTCCCCCAAGTTTGGCCTGGTGCCTGGTATTTTTATGGAGGACATCTGGCAATTTTATCCATCAGCCACTGCCTTAGCTCAGGCTTTCCTCACTTCCTGACTGAATTAACCCAGTCTCCACTCGCCCTTCTTGCTGAACTCTGGTTCCCCTCCAGTCCTTCTACCACAAGTCGCAGAAGAAGCAGAGGACCATCAGCATCAGTTGGCTGCTCATAGGCAAAGAGTGATGCTTCTAAGGGCTTCGGGAAGATGGGCTCCTGTCAGCCTTGCGAATCACACGGTTGACAACCTAACTGGGCAGTGCCTGCAGCAGTGAGAGAATACCGAACTCAGATGGCATTCTGAAAAACAAATCAATGTTTTTCATCGAACAGAAGTGAAGGACTGTGACACTATCATTCCCAAGGTCATGCAAGAACAATGCATAGATGTTCTTGATTGTCAATTAGACTATATCTGGAGTGCACTACAATTCACATATGGATGGCATACCTCTGGAAGATTTTCTGCTTGGTTTGAAAGTAGATAAATCCACATCTAGTCTAGATCTTTTGAGGTAGGAAGACTCGTACCTCTGGATCTTAAAGCAGGAAGACACAGGCTTCTGATCTTGATTTTAAGGCAGGGAAGGCACACTCCTTTAATGCAAATATTGAGGCAGGAAGACACACCTTTAATCTGGACCACACCCTGTGCTTGGTATACACACACACACACACATATACATATATATGTATATGTATATATATATATATATATATATATATATATATATATATATATACATACAGAGAGAGAGAGAAAGAGAGAGAGAGAGAGAGAGAGAGAGATTCATTCTATAAGTTCTGTTACTCTAGAGAACCATGACCAATATACAACTATAGAAAACTAACAGGAACTAACAGCTCTAAACTATTAAGAACAGATTATTCTCCATAATATAACCACATTTGTGTTCTGTTCGCCAGAGATGGAACTTAGGACTCTGTCATAGTTTAAACGAGAATGGTCCTCCATAGGCTCATAAGTTTGAATGCCATTTCTAATTGGTAGAATGGTTTGGGAAGGATTAAGAGGTGTGGCATTGTTGGAGGAAGTGTGTCATGGGAAGTGGGCTCTGAGGTTTAAACGCCCCTGCCATTCTCAATTAGTTCTCTCCATCTGTCCTGGGCTTGTGGATCAAGATGTGAGCTCTCAGCTGTTCCTGCCAACATGCCTCTGCTCTGCCATCATGGACTCTCACCCCCTGAAGCCATGAACCCTATTAAATGCTTTTATTTATGAGTTGTCAGAAGCCATCTAGGAAAGACTAAGGTCTATAACTGAGTTTCCTAGAGATGGCCCATCGTTTTACATAACTTTGATGGGTGAGCTCTAAGAGGCAAGGTCCCAAAAGACTTCATTCCAGGATTACTTCTTGCTACTGATATGCCTTTCCTGTCACTATTGCATAGCCTAAGGATTCCTGGGCATCAGCCCACACTATTGGGCAGACTTTTTGCAGATCAACATGAAGATGTACTCTTATATAGTAAAGACATATAGACAAATTGATTATTTCATAATTCCTGATGTTTATAGAATTCTTAAATGTATACAAATAATTTCAAGCCTTTTATAGAATAATAGCTACAACAGAGCTCTACAAACTTTCATGTGTCACAGGCTAACTAAACTAGAAAAAGAAAGCAGACTTGCAACAAATTTACCATCAAGGAAAACATCCCTGGGTTGGGGAGATGGCTTAGTGGTTAAAAGCACTGACTGCTCTTCCAGAGGTCATGAGTTCAATACCCAGCAACCACATGGTGGATCACAACCATCTGTAATGGGATATGATGCACTCTTCTGGTGTGTGTCTGAAGACAGCTACAGTGTACTCATATAAATAAAATAAATAAATCTTAAAAATAGAATGAAAGAAAACATTCCTTTTACATTAGCTATGAAACCATTATCTGGTAACTAAAGGTCATAAACTGGGAATGTACAGTTTATTGTAGGCACAATGACAGAAAATAAAATATTGACTAGCTTATCTATACAAAACTTCAAAATAATAAAACACAAGGCAAATGATTATCTCTTGACAAAACCATGCTAACCTGTGACATAAAAAATATTGCTTTAGCTGGGCAGTGGTGGTGCACGCCTTTAATCCCAGCACTTGGGAGGCAGAGGCAGGTGGATGTCTGACTTCGAGGCCAGCCTGGTCTACAGAGTAAGTTCCAGGACAGTCAGAGCTACACAGAGAAACCCTGTCTCGAAAAAACAAGCAAACAAACAACAACAACTATATATATATATATATATATATATATATATATATATATATATATACACACACACACACATATATATATATATATATATATTTTTAAGAAGCTGAGGAGAAGGGCAACCCTGTAGATAGATTAGCAGTCTCAATTAATCTGGACCCCCAAGATCTCTCAAACACTGGACCACCAAACTGTAGCATACACCAGCTGATATGAGCCCCCTAACACACATACAGTAAAGGACTGCTGGGACTATGTTCATTCAGAGATGATGCACCTAACCCTCAAGAGACTGGAGGCCCCAGGGAGTTTAGAGGTCAGGTGGGGGTGGGGTGGGGAAATCTACATGGGACATGGGGTGGGGAGGAGGTATGTGATGTGGAACAGTCGGAGGGTGGACTGGGGTAGGGGGGAATAAAATATGGAGTGTAAAAAATTAATTAATTAATTAAATATATTGCTTTAAACTTATAATGGGGTCTGGTGCCCTCTTCTGATGTGTTTGAAGAGAGCAATGGTGGTGTACTTATATATATAAAATAAATAAATAAATCTTTAAAAAAACTTATAATGAACTTATGAGGGCTAGCAACAGATAATGAATGTTTAGTGAGATACTAGTCTTTTTTTTTTAAGTTTTGTTTATTGTTATGTGTAAGTATACAGTAGCTGTCTTCAGACGCACCAGAAGAGGGTTTCAGATCCTTTACTGAAGGTTGTAAGCTACCGTGTGGTTTGCTGGGATTTGAACTCAGGACCTTCAGAAGAGCAGTCAGTGCTCTTAACCACTGAGCCATCTCTCCAGCCTAAGATACTAGTCTTAAGGGAAAGACATATAAACAACTCTGTTGCAACTCTTTAAATCTTATCGATCTATGACATGAATTATTGCTTTAAACTTACTATAAACTTAATGAAATGCAAAAGTGTTCAGAAAATCATGTAACCAATTATCCTGCTGTAACGGTTCTACCTGATAGTTGTATGAGATAATTTTTAAGAGAAAGTATAAACACTGAGAACAAAAATTAAGGTGGAGTTGAGGCTTGTTTTCTACTTCATCCAGAGTGAGTGAGGCTTTTTCTCCATGCATGACTTTCTTTTCCTTTTTCTCTGGCTCACAAAGAGTTAACAAACTCAGAGCCTTTTAATGGATCAGCTCAGTAAGAAGCTTTTCTTAATCCCCTGCTCCTAACAGCAGGTGTTAACCACCAGAAGTCAGTGACTTTTGGCCACAAAATAGTCAAGAGTTAAGAAAGGTAAATATTGGGTCTGGAGAGATGGCTCAGCAGTTAAGAGCACCATTGTTCTTCCAAAGGTCCTGAGTTCAATTCCCAGCAACCACATGGTGGTTCACAACCATCTGTAATGGGATCTGACGCCCTCCTCTGGTGTGTCTGAAGGAAACAACAGTGTACTCATATACATAAAATAAATAAATAAATCTTTTTAAAAAAAAAGAAAGAAAGGTAAATATTACCAAAAGTAAACAAGCGCTCATTCCTCAGTACCTGGTATTGAGGCTGACTCACAGCAGTAAGTTGCCTTGGTCATGATGTTTTGTCACAGAAACAGAAAAAAAAAAAAAAAAAAAAAAGACAGTTCTAAGGACACCAGCCATGATTACTGGCCAACCAAGTACAACTGAAGTCTCTGACACGAGCCAGCTTCCCCTCTGTGGATGAGAACTCCTGGAAGCATCTTTGTCTGCAAAGGCTGAAGACTGGCCTCCTGATTAACACTGCAGTGAGGTGGACAGGTTGGAATGTTGCCAGTCCAGAGCTTAATTACCTTATCTTGGACTAGTTTTAGCCCCTAAATAGTCACTCTTTGCCAACCTCTGTGTTGGAACCAACATTTGGTGACTAATAGATAAAGACTGTTTAGAATAGATAAACTCAGTATGCCGTTAGCTTCTACCAACCCAAAAGCTAAAAATATCAGATAGCCTCCGGCCCACAGGAGAACGTCCCCCATCCAGCAATAACAGTGTCTCTGGTGTACCAAGAAGCTATGTCTAAGTTACTTGGAAGATGACATCCTGCATTCTGTTATGATAAAACTTTATGAACTATTTCCACGTGGGATCATGGAAACTGGGCTAATGTAGTCTCGTGTTTCCCAAGCATTGCTCACTCAAACTAGAAAACTAGGTTCTAGGTTAAAATTTTCAATGGAGATAACTCGATGGTTAGGAGCCCTGGCTGCTCTTCCAGGGGACCCTGGTTTGATTTCCAGCACCCACATTGCAGCTCACAGCTATCTTTAACTCCAGTTTGGGGGACCCAAGTCCCTCTTCTAGCCTTCTCTAGCACCAAGCATGCATGTGGTGCACAGGGGTGCATGCAGGCAAAAACCCACACCCATAAATAAGTAAAATTTAATTCAGACATTAAAAGAGAAGGGGACAGTGGGAAAAAGGAGGGAGTCAGTGGGAGGAAGGCCATGAAACTAACAGAGTAGACATGACCCATGTACACGTATGAAAAGTCATATGTAACCCACTACTTTGTACAATTACATGCTAACAAAATGTTACGGTAGTAAAGTTTGTTGTGTGTATTCTACTATTTGGGGGCCTTTCAAGGCAAGGTCCGCGGCGGCATCTCTGCTGGGATCACTGTCACCCTGCCCGTTCCTACTGTAAAAGCAAATTTCCTCATTCTTTAATTTTGAAATTTGGGGCACAGAGAGAAGCAAGGTGCTAGTAGCTGCCTGGTAAGATAAGAGATCTCGGTGCAGCCCTTGTCTCCCCCTCTCCCCAACCCACCTACCTCACCCCCACCCTATCCCCGCTCCTCGGGGGTTCTGATTCTTCCCCCAGAATCACCTCCCCCAGAGTTCTGATGTCCACTCCTCCCAGGCACTGGAGCCAAACTCTGAAGCTTTTCTCCATCTATGCTCCTAGCCATTTCCAAGGGTCACATGGTCTTGAGGGGGACTCGGGGAGGAGAGTATTGGAGAAATGTGCAAAGTCCTTGGAGTGACTGCTGGAGACGTGGGGATGAATTAAAAGGAACTGCTAACTGCAACCACTGGGCAGCTCTGGCTCGAAAACCCCCTATTAGAAACTATCTGCACATGCCTACACCCTCCCTAGAGCTGAGGCATCTTCTTGTAGGCTCTCTGGCGCTCTCTTGTGTCTTATTTCTAAATTGTAAGATACAGTAGAATCTTTTGAATGTGGGTTTTTAAAAGTTCAAAACAGATTTTGCAGATGCTATGCGCGGCCACTCCAAGCCTGGTATCGGTCCCCCACCTACGACATGGTACTGTTTGAGAGATGCTGCCAGCCACAAATTTCCCTTTCTCCCACCTCTTTCCCTCCTAGGACTTTCCCCTAAATTCAAGCCTCAGGAGGACGGAAGGGGCGGTGCAGAAAGGGCGGTGTGGTGTATTGAGGAAAGTGGGCTTTCCATAGCATCCCTACGACCTTCCCGCGAGCTGCTTCCAAGAGTGGCAGCCTGGCCCTGCCTCTGCCCGGGTCCCCCCACGTCTCCTGTGTCACCAGTTGCCTCAAGCGTGTCTAGACCGCTAGGGCTCCTAAGCTCACAGCCGCCCCAGCCTACGAGCCCAGCAAATGCCTGTGGCTCCGCAGCGGAGCTTTGGGGAACCTCAGGTTCCCCTCTTCACCAACAAAGGGCACCCTCAGCCGGAGCCGGCCATGGCTCAGCTGAGGTTTGTGGAGGGAGTGAACGGCCTTAGCAACTCTCAATTATCCGCCTCCTCTTCTGGCTGCCCCAGGCACCAGGCACGAGGTATATACACAAATGGATACAGGTAAAAACATCCAAATACAGCAAGGGAGGGAGGGAGGGAAGGAAAGGAAAAGAAAGAACAGAAAAAACCCACAAAGCACTGGGGAGGCAGAGGCAACAGTTCTGTGAGTTTGAGACCAGCCTGCTTTGCGTAGCAAGTTCCAACCCAGCCCAGCAACGTACTGAGACCCTGGGGAAGGAAGGAAGGAAGGAAGGAAGGAAGGAAGGAAGGAAGGAAGGACGGACGGAAGGAAGGACGGAAGGAAGGAAAGACGGAAGGAAGGACGGAAGAAAGGAAGGAAGGATAGAAGGAAGGAAGGAAGGAGGGAAGGAAGGAAGGAAGGACGGAAGAAAAGAAGGAAGGAAGGAAGGAAGGACGGAAGGAAGGACAGAAGAAAGGCAGGAAGGAAGGACGGAAAAAGGAAGGACGGAAGGAAGGAAGGAAGGAAGGAGTAGAAAAAGAAAAAAGTTTCGGAGCACGAAGCACTTTCTGTGTGTGCAGCCTCTTGCATCTCACTGAATGGGTCTCCATGTCTTTTCTTCCTTCACGTTGTAATACAGGAAATTCTCGTTTGTTTGTTTATTTATTTATTTATTTCATGTCAAGGGACAAGAGCTGTTGTTTTGTATTATTAAAACAGGATCTAAGTCTATGTAGCAGAGACCGACCAGAATCATTTATAATTCTTCTGCCTCTCCCTCCAGAGAGCTAGAATAACAGGCATTTGCCATCATGCCTGGTTCAGGCAGTACTCAGAATCTGAGCGTCAGTGTGCCGGGTAAGCACTCCATCACTAAGCTACATACTCAGGCCTATACTTCTAATTTATTTCTTTTGAGACAAATTCTCTTCTAACCCAATCACAGGCTTATGCCACCACATCCAGCCCAACCCACATTTTTAATATATTGGTATTAGTATGCTCAGACTTCTGATATGAAATGACACAGGTTTTTTTGTTCTGTTCTGCTGTACCACAGTTATGACACCAGAATTGTCTGATTCTGTTTATCCTTTAATATTCACACAGGTCCCAAATACACAGTGTGGTAAATAAGAGGCCATTTGAGCATTAATAAAAAAAATTTTTTTTAAAAAGCTCAGTTTTAGACAGAAACTTCCCTCCAGAGCAGGCATGTAGATGTATACCAGCACTGGTGAGGTGGAGGCAGGAGAATTGACAGTTACAGCATGAAACACATAGCAATATCTAGTCTTAAAATGCAAAAAGAATGGGAGAATGGGAAAGAATTTTTTTTTGATGCTTACCATCTGTCCTAACCACTGAGAAAGAAAGGCTTTGTTTCCTGAATTCTTATAAATATTTCAAAGGTTAAGATAACCAATTAAGATTATTGTGGCAGTGGTGTTCCTGTATTGGTATTTACTGTGCCAGGTAGCCCTGCCAAGGCCATAGGAAGAAAGCCTCCCTCTAGCATTTATTCCATAAACTAGGATGCTCCCATGTCCTCTCATGCCTGCACCTGCACCTGCGCCTGAGCCTGCACCTGCGCCTGCACCTGCATCTGTGCCTTCACCTCCACCTGCACCTGTGCCTGCACCTGCGCCTGCGCCTGCGCCTGCACTTGCAGCTACATCTGTGCCTGCACCTGTGCCTGCCACTGGAGATTCAGCTTCCAAAGAAATACTAGAGACCAGGCTTCCAGATGGTTTGAGAACCCAGCCATTGGTGTTAGATGTCTAAGGCACAGTAGAAAGAAAGAAGGCAGAAAGATACCAGTCTGACCTGAGCAGGTAGGACTGTTTATTTCAAAATAGCAAGGGACGGACACTCTTCTGCAGGAACAGGATGCCTGCAGGAGGGGGATACTTAGAACTTATATGGGAATAGGGAATGGAAAGTAACTGCAAATTGCTGGGGCTGTGTGCCCGCCTGCAGTTTCTCCCTCTGCAGTTATTCGTCCAGACAAGGCTGTTTTATCTTTAGAAACTGTCTTGCCCAATATCGGGATGCGGTGATGGAGGGTACCTACATTTGGCAATGGCAATGAGGGATAGGGGCTGGAGTTTCATCATAGAGACAAGGGATTTCAGCAAACCTTCGGAGGTTGGAAAATTCACTGGTCAGGGTCTGGAAGAGTTTGTTCACAGTTTATTCCAACAGTCAGGCCACACTACTCCACTGTGTGTCTTCCCAGATGAAGCCCAAATCTAATCGAAAAGAATTCCTCACATGACTTTGGAGAATGCTAGATCCTGTGCGGTACCTTCATATATCCTGAGCCCTCTGACAGGTAAGTCAGCTCTTCATGGTCAGTGGTGCTTCTTACCAAACGTGTGAGCTCCTCTGCCAGGAATTCACTTGTTTTTCTTTACAACTCTCATGACTTAACATTCTTCAACATTTAGATAAGATCTTTAAATGGGGAATCTATATGCATACCTTAACATTTAAAAGGTGGAGCTGGGGATCTAGAGAAATGTCTCCATGGTTAAAAACACTGGCTGTTCCTCTAGGGGACCCTGGTTTGAATCCCAACACTCACATGGCAGCCTTACAACCTTCTGTAACTTCCAGGAGATACAATGCTCTCTTCTGGTCTCCATGAGCACTACACACATGTAGACTACAGACATACATACAAGTAAAACACCAATATACATACAATTCTTTAAAAAAAAAATTTAAGATGAAGGTGGAACTGGCCATGGTGGAAAACATCTGTAATCCCACCTATCCAAAAACTGAGGCAGGAGGATGAAAGTTTGAGGACAGCTTGGGTAACTTAGCAAGACCTCTATCTCAAAATAGAATTGTAAGGATCCATGATTCGCCAAAGAATGACACCCAGACTCAAATAGTTTGCAAATGCAAAGAGTTTTTTATTCTGCAGAAGTCCAGCATGCTGGGGTCTCCTAGTACCAAGATAGAGAGACAACCAAGTGAGCTTGCAGACCTGATTTAAAACACATTAGGGAATTCTGGGGGAGGTGACCTTTATCTTGCTCCATCTCAAGGGACATTCCATTAGTAATGGGGTGTGGGGGCTGAAAACTGCTGCAGACCAATTGTCCTTGCCCCAGACCAGGTGTTGGGGCTGTTTCTGATGGCAGGGTAATTTCTGACTAGCTGCCTGGAGACTGGGGTTTGTTGTTGTCGTTGTTGTTGCTATTGATTTTCCTAGTAACTGACTTGTCTGGGCTTGCCTCAACTTGCCCAGTTCTTAGGCCTAGTCTTCTAAACTGCCAGTTTGCAGCCTGCATTGGAGTCAGCCTAGGCTTCTCAGAATAAAAAGTGCTGGAGATGTAGCTCAGTAATAAAGGGCTGTGACCCAGTACTGTGAGGAGAAAAGCAAATACCAACTGATGCACAGTAAAAGGAAGTCTTGCTCTTCCACCAAACATTCATTTCTACTTCCTCTGCAGAGGCTTCTTGTGTATCCTTCAAACAAATCCACATGTATGCAAATATATCTTTTCTCTCCCATCCCAAAATCCCCTTACTTTTCTCTGCATTCAGTAAAGTTAGCATTCTGTCTAAACTCCACCCCACAGTTACCTGGCAACAGCCAGGTTTGCCTGACCCACTATAAAAGGTGATGCTTGCCCCCTCCTCTCTCTTGCTCTCTTGTTTCTCTCTTGCCCTCTTGGGCTCTTCCCTTCCCCCCCTCCCATCCCCCCCCTAATTCTCTACTCTCTCCCTCTCTCTGCCTCTACTACCCTCTGAACTCCCCTCCCCATACCCTGAATAAACTCTATTCTATACTCTACTGTCATATGGCTGGTCCCTCAGGGGGAAGGGATGCCTTGGCATGGGCCTGCTGAGACATCCCTTCCCCATACTTCACCACATCCTCATAGAACTTATTCCCTTCTCTCTTTATCTTTTTATAAACACATCAAGTATTTCCCTGGTTTTTACTGAATGTGTCTTGGGGTTTTCCCACCTTGGTACATTTAGGTCTACCCATAACAGCTGGCATAGAATTCCATTGTATAGCTATTTGCTATTCATATCAACATGTCACTACCGTTGGCACTCAGTTTTCTGTTGGTGTTGCAAATAAAGCTGCAGAGTAGATCCCAAAAATATGTATCATTATACACACACGTTCTGTGTTTGCTTCTGCTCTCATTCCCAGCACTAGCTGGGGTGCAAAGCCGATTCACCCAGGATTGCACACCCAAGAGAACCACAAAAAATAAAGCAGGGACCTAGTAAAACCTGCAGCTAGAGTCAGACACACCCAGGACCTACTGTTGTGGAATGGTTTTCTTTCCCTCTCAGTTACCCCCTCAAGCTCATTTGAGATTTTTTTAAAATATCTAGTTTTATGTATATCAGTGTTTTTCCAGCTCTTAATATCGGGGCTTACATGCATGCATAGTGCCCACGGATGTCAGAATAAGGTGTCAAGCCACCTGGAACTGGAGTTATGGATGATTGTAGACCACGGCATATGAATACTGGGAATCAAACCTGGGTCCTCTGTAAGAGCAACAAGTGCTCTTAACCGCTGAGCCATCTCTCCAGTCCCCACTGCTTGCACATTTTATCGGTGAACCTTTTAAGGGTCTCACAGCTAAAATGTTAAGTGAAGAAAACATTACGTGACTTACCTGTGTGCTGGGATAAAGGCATATACTGCCACCATATGGCTGGTAGTTTGGTTCCTATTGCTGTGATAAAGACCATGAGCAAAAGCAACTTGGGGAGGAAAAGGGTTTTCCTAGGCTCACATATCCAGATTACAGTCCATCACTGAAGCTCAAGCAAGGCAGGAACTGAAACAAACAAAAAAAAAGCCACGGAGAAATTCTTGTACAATCCAGGACCACTTGCCCAGAAATGGCACCTCCAAAAGTGGGCTGGACCCTCCCACATCAATCATTATCAAGAAAATGCCACACAGACCTGTTTACAACCCTAATTACTGGCCAACCTCATGAAGGCATTTTCTCAAGCATTTCCCTCTTCCTGGAGGATGGTATCAACTTGACAAAAATCAAACCAGCATGAAGTCCTATCTTGTGCAGGTAACTATGGTTATTGGAAGTTTGAGAGTGCAATGGCCACATCACGCCTGGGAGTCGGTCATCTCAACCATCCCTGTCCCTTCCTCTAGCTCTTATATTCTTTCCCTAATTTCTATGATGTTCCCCGCTGAGCTTTGGAGTGGATGATACAAACGGTCCATTTATAGCTGAATATTCAACGGTCACCTAGTCCTGATACATTGACCAATCACATCTCAGCAGTTCCTGCTGGCTGCCCTCCCTTAATGCCCACCTTAAATGCATATAAAAATTGTTTCTTGATAAACTCGAAGTTTGCTTCCTAAAAAATGAAATTGCATGGAAGAGAAGAGACCCACTTGCATCAAAGTATGACTTGAGCTCAACCCCTTTGCAAAATGGAAGTCGAAAATCATCATCCTTGATTGACACTGCTGTGTACCGTGGGGTGTTCACTTCCACTGGGGGAGCCCTACATAGCTCACTGGCTGACAGCTTTGTCCTGCTTTCTAGAGACCGACTTGTAATTTCAGTTGGATGGCTCAGGGCTATCAACAGAAATGAGTTGGATGGAAGTGCCTGAGAGTCCCATGTCCTTTTTTATTTCCCTGCTGACTACTCCCCGGGAGGACTCTCCTCCAGTGCCATGGAATGTTCCTGTGCCCCCTAAACATTGCTACCCTGGAGACTGGGAGTCCTGAGGTTCTGTTGCTCTGACAACCCACTGCCCATAGCCTCTTGCATCAGAGCTACCGAGGCTCTGGAAGAAAGAGGCCTGAAGTTATTGGCGCCGGATGTGCTTAACTATGACCAGTCTTTCTGTGTTCAAGGATGTACCCACAGCCCAGAAACTAGAAGGCAGCTTACTAAAGATCTACAGGCAAGATGACTATCCTAGCAAGATGTTCCTGGCCTACAAAGGTAGGAGCCAGTCATTTTAGGGTTTAAGATTTTCTACATGTTTCAACTGGCTGTATGTGGGCAGAATCCCCAATGGAGGACTGAAGAATAGCCAGTGCCTCTACTGTTGGAAAGGCTTTATATTAACAACGAAACTGCCCAAGTCACCCCATACTCTATCTGGGAACTTCTGGGAGTTTGGGAGGAGCCAAGTTTTCCTTCTCCTCTCACTTCCTCCTTATTTATTTATTTATTTATTTATTTAATCTACTACTGCATCCTCTCTTGCTCCTCCCAGTTCTCTGTGGTGTTTCGTTTTGTTTTGTTTTGTTCACAGTCCCATATAAATCAGACTGGCCTTGAACTCACAATCTAGCTGGAAATTATCTTGGGCAGATTCTGGTCCTGCCTCCACCTCCCAAGGACTGGAGGCACCTCTGCATCTTTCTTCTCTCTTGTTGTTTCATGTTTTTCTGCTTGTGTGTTTGTTTTGTTGAGATTTTTTTTTAAAATGTATGTGTTTGTATGAGAGAGAGAGAGAGAGAGAATGAGAGAGAGAGAATGAGAGAGAGAAAGAGAGAGAGAGAGAGAGAGAATGTGTTATAAGCTGCCTGACGAAAGTGCTGAGAACTGAACGTGTTCTCTCCAAGAGCAATGTGTGATCTTAACCACTGGACCATCTCCCCTGCAGCTGCCCTCATTCTTGAGTCGAGATTAAACTTTCTGAGGGGGTGTGGCTCACTTGGTAGAGGGCTTGCATAGCCCCTGAAGCTTCCTGAAGCCCCTGCATTGAGAGACAGAGAGACCTTCCTATATGGAATCAGACCTTGCCATCATGAAATGCCTAATTCACTTTGTATGTAAATGTTAACCTTTAAAACACAAACAAAACAGTTTCAGCTGGCTTTGTTGTTATTTTGTTTGTCTCAGGCTAGCCTGAAACTCATTATGTACCAGGTTGACCTAAAAATGATCCTCCTGCCTCCCCCTCCTCAGTGCTGGGGTGACAAGCACTGGCCTGACTTAGCTGTGGTTTTGTTGGTGGTTGTGTTGTTTTGTTTTTAAAACACAGTCACTAACAGGCACTGTTTTCTGAAAAGGATGAATCAAGAAAGAGGGAAGGGAGATAAACAAAGTAAACGTTTATGGGCTACTTTAGAAAAGCACCAAGAAACAGTCCAGACTTGTGGGTTGTGGGTTGCCCCAGGCCGGGTATCCAGAGCTCCCTTTGAAGTTTCTCCACAGTCTGCATGACCGAAGAAGGCCATCCCTGGGTTTCTCTTGTGGTGCGAAAGACCCGCCTGCAGATCGCAGAGGACCCCTCTCTGAACTATGAGTACTTGCCCTTGGTGGGCCTGAAATCATTCATCCAGGCCTCTCTGGAACTCCTGTTTGGAAAACACAGTCAACCCATCGCAGAGAAAAGGGTGAGTCACAGAGATACAGGGTTTCACAACCTTAAAGCCCACAAGGGACCACGAAAGGGCCTCCACCTTGACAGAGGCTGTGCCCGAGACTCCGAAAGTCCACAGCCTTTTGTACTGAGGAGCAAAGCTGGGATCCATGCCCAAGTCCTCATTCTGTCACTAAGTTGCACCCACTCACGCTGCTGATTTGGAAATTATAAATAAATCATTTCAATATAAAAGGGAAAAAAAAGGAAGAGGGCTGGCTGGAAGGCTCCAAAAGTATAAGGCCCTCAGTTCAACCCCAGCACCAAAAAATAAGACAAAAAGTCTGGGGTGTGCGGCCTAACCGCTGCTTCTTTCAAACATTCTCTCAACGTACTGCTTGCTGACAGGTCGGGGGTGTGCACATTGTTGGTGAGAGTGGGGCCTTCCAGCTTGGGGCTCAGTTCCTCAAGACGTGGCGTAAGAATTTGAAAATTGTTTGTATCGTCTCATGTCAAAAAGGTAAGTGTTACCCAGGTCAAGAACAGCAGAAGTCCCCACACCCCGTTCCCGTTCCCTGTTCCTGTCCTACATGTAATCTCTACTCTTACCCTCATTTTCTATCGAGAGAAAAATGGTGGCTATGCCAGGCTATGTCCAACCCTTTCCTGTTATTGTCCTACTGTCTGTCAATAATCCTCACCCCACTCTCTGGTATCCCTGCCTCCGTTTCTCCATTTCCACGGACCCCAGCTGGTGGGGGCCTGTGTTCCCACAGAACAGTGTGGACTCATCTTCCAGGACATGGGCTTTACAGTTTATGAGTACTCCATCTGGAACTCCAGTGATCTGTGCTCAGACCCCAGCATGTTCGTAGAAATTCTACAGGTACAGCCTCCACCCCACCCCCCAGAATCTCCTCCCAGACACGGTTT
This sequence comes from Tokudaia tokunoshimensis, assembly GCA_036184795.1. Classification (NCBI taxonomy): domain Eukaryota; kingdom Metazoa; phylum Chordata; class Mammalia; order Rodentia; family Muridae; genus Tokudaia; species Tokudaia tokunoshimensis. Next base: position 43,885,930 of record BTHU01000019.1, read on the forward strand.
ATAGCCTCATCTATCTCTCCCTCCACTCGGGACCCTGCTGGGTTTGGATTTGCCAGGCTTGTTAGTGAGAACAAACCCAAGAGATTGTTTCTACTCTAAATGCCTGGTGTCTCCTCCGCATGGTAGAGGTGGTACCTTGCTAAGACAACAACTGTCTCCCTGCAGCATATCCCAGCGGGCAGCATCCTTGTGATTGGGAACATCATTGACTGCAGGTTCACACAGACTCAGTGGACAAAACTGATGTCCATCATTAAGGTGATGAACAGGGCTTCCTGCCGCAGGTTCCTTCTTTCCCCGTCGCCCCATGGGCCTCATGCTTTTTAATCTCGTCTTCTCTTTCAGAGCAAGCAGATATTCCCGTTCTTTGACATTCCCAGTCAAGGTTTATCCACTGGTGACCTTGAGGAAGATTCCAAACTCTTACAGTACTTTGTGTCTCTAGGCTTTGAGTTCTTCTGCAGCCAATCTCTGTCCAAGAATTTTGGCATTTATGGTACGCCATGGGCAGAAGGATAAGAGAAATGGGGAACTCCTTACACACCCTTGTGAGAACAAGTTCGAATAACTTTGAGGGCCAAGTACCACCTTGTGTGGGCTGAGCTGATGGCTCCATAGTTTAACCATTTCTCCTCGAGGTTGGAGGGAAGGGTGTAGGTGAGATTCCGCACAGAAGGAGACTGAGGGTGAGGCTGTCTTCTCCATGCTGCAGATGAAGGAGTGGGGATCCTAGCCGTGGCAGCCCTCAGCAACCAGCACCTGCTGTGTGTCCTCTCCCAGCTGATAGATTATGTCCAGGCTCTGTGGGGAAACCCCCCTGCCACGGGTGCTCGAATAATCACCTCCATCCTCTGCAACCCTGCTCTGTTTGGAGAATGGTAAATGGTGGGAGGGTCTGGGAAGGTCTGGGTGGGAGTGGGTGACTAGGGTGTAATTATTCGGAACAGGACTCCTAATAGTCCCCAATGACCTAACTCTCTCAGACAATCAATAGTGATGCAGTCTTTAACACACAGGTCTTTCAGAGATGTTTAAGACCCAAAGGTCGGCAGAATCAAACCTCCTTCCCATCACAGGCACCACAGAAACCAGGTTCCACCCATGTGCCTTCCCATCACAGGCACCTCAGAAACCAGGTTCCACCCATGTGCTTCCGGACACGTGTCCTGCTGTGGAACGGTGGGAAGGGCGAAGACGAGCCGGAAGGCGAGCAGGCCTTTGCAGTCGCGTTTCTTGCTCGTTCCTTGGCAGGAAGCAGAGTCTAAAAGGTGTTGTGGAGAACATCATGCTGATCAAGGAGAAAGTGAAGGAGAAGCTCCGGCTTCTGGGGACCCCTGGGTCGTGGGATCACATCACCCGGCAGAGCGGGACCCATGGTTATCTGGGACTCAACTGTAAGTTCCAGAACGAACGGAGAGACCCTCCCCTTCCTGACCTCAGATCTGTGTCTTAACACCGAGCTGCATGGACTGGTTGAGCAGTCCCCAGCTTTGCTTTGTTCGGGTTTTCCTCACGTCCTTGGAGAAGTGGGACTGCTTTAGAGACCTTTAGAGGACCCCACAGATGCTGACACTGCTTTTTGTTGTTGTTGTTTTTGTTTTGTTTTGGGGTTTTTTTTTGTTTTGTTTTTTGTTTTTCGAGACAGGGTTTCTCTGTGTAGCCCTGGTTGTCCTGAAACTCACTCTGTAGATCAGACTGGCCCCAAACTCAGAAATCTGCCTGCTGCTGCCTCCCAAATGTTGGGATTGAAGGCGTGTGCCACCACTGCCCGGCTTTTATTTTATTATTATTACTATTATTATTACTACTACTACTACTATTACTACTACTATTAGTATTATTATATAAGTTCCCCCTGGGCTTGAGAGGAATTCTGAGTTCTGTGTCTGTTGCAGATCAACAGGTGGAGTTTCTGGTCAAGAAGAAACACATCTACTTGCCCAAGACCAGCCGGATCAACTTCACCTGCATCAATGCCAGGAATATAGACTACATCACTCAGAGTATCCACGAGGCGGTGATGCTAGCAGAGGCCTGAGAGGCCGTCCTCTCAAAACTGACCCTGCTGGGCTGAGAGGGCATCCTCTCAAAACTGACCCTGCTGGAATATAAGCTTGACGTAGTCTTTGAAAATAAAAATCCTGAAGGAACTAGTCCTTGCTATGCTCTCCCTTCCTGTGCAGTGCGCTGGCCTCTGTAGGGGGGGAACAGGGGGGCAGGGGGACTTCAGTGCAGGCGTGCTGAGCAGACATGGAACCCTAGATTCCAACCCCAGGAGACTGGGGTAGGGTGGGAGGGTGTTAGAACGATTACCCTCGTAGGACATGGTTTAGTTCTTAGCCATGTGGCTAGTAACTATGCAAACAGAAGTCAGTAGATCTTTACTGGTGTGTGTGTGTGTGTGTGTGTGTGTGTGTGTGTGTGTGTGTGTGTGTGTGTGTGTGTGTGTACAGTTGAAACATTCATCTGCTGTTTCTTCCAGAAACGCGAGCTAAGTTGTGCTCAGGTAGTTCCCCAATATGTCAACCATGCTTGAGAAATCAAAAAGCTGGCCTAAAATTCATGTATAAACACCTAAAATTACTTTGCCAGAATACATTCGAAAGAGATCAAAGTTAAATGGTTGTCTTGGTTACTGCTCCATCGCTGGGAAGAGACACCAGGACTGTGGCAACTTATAAAAGAAGGCATTTAATTGAGGGCTTGCTTGCGGTTTTAGAGGGTGATTCATGATAATTAATCACGGCAGGGAGCATGGCAGTAGGCAGGCGTGTGGCTGGAGCAGTAGCTGAGAGCTTACATCCTGATCCTCAGACAGGAGGAAAAGACAGACAAAGAGGGGCTGGCATGAACTTTTGACATCTCCCAGTGACACTCCTCCAACAAGACCATACATCCTGATCCTTCCTAAATAGTCCACCAACCCAAGAACCAAACATTCAAATAATTAATTTATGGGGGCCATTCTCATTCAGACCCCGATTCAAATCACAATGGCCATTGCTAACCTAATAAGTGCTGTAAATTACAACAATCAAGGTCTTGTGACCTAAAAAAAAACCAACCCAAGATCAATGAAACAGAACAGTGTCCAAAAATATTCATTTCAATTTATGAATAACTGACTCTTCTTATAAAGATACAGGAGCAACACAGTGAATTATGCTGCAAAAATCGAATTTGAAGGGATAGAAGGAGGAAAAGAGCTAAGGGGACTCTTGCAAATGAGTGTGGGTGTAGCAGAGACACACATCTCCCTGGAGCTACAGTTACATGTGTTCCTAAGCCACCCAAAGTGGGTGCTGAGAACCCATGGGGCCTCTGCAGGAGAGCACCGTGTGTGTGTGTGTGTGTGTGTGTGTGCACGCTCTGGACCCCAGAGGGTGGTTTTTTGAAGTCATTATTAAAAGAAAGAAAGGAAAAGCCAAAGAATACAAGGAATATTTGCAAATTATATACTTAATAAAGGCCTTGTATTCAGAATATGTGAATAACTATGAACTCAGCAATAACAAAATGAACACAACTTTTTTTTTTCAAAACTGCATTTTTGTTTGCTTTGTTTGTTTTGTAGCATTATCTGGCATGGAACTGCTATGTAGACCAGGCTGGCTTCAAACTCTCAGAGATTTTCCCTTTTTTTTCTTTTTTTTTTTTAAAGATTTATTTACTTCTTATATGTAAGTACACTGTAGTTGTCTTCAGACACCCCAGAAGAGGGGCTCAGATCTCATTATGGATGGTTGTGAGCCACCATGTGGTTGCTGGGATTTGAACTCAGTACCTTTGGAAGAGCAGTCAGTACTCTTAACCGCTGAGCCATCTCTCCAGCCCCTCCTCAGAGATCTTCCTGTCTTTGTCTCCCAAGTACTAGGATTAAAAGCATGCAACACCACACCCAGTATAATATTGCATATTTATTTATTTATTTTCTTGGTGATTTTTCAAGACAGGGTTTCTCTGTGTAGCCCTGGTTATCCTGGAACTCACTCTGTAGACCAGGCTGGCCTCGAACTCAGAAATCCGCCTGCCTCTGCCTCCCAAGTGCTGGGATTAAAGACGTGCGCCACCACTGCCCGGCAATATCGAACGTTTTGTTTTGTTTTGTTTTTAATTACTTTATTTTAGAAAAAACAAAGGTTTCCAATTGGTGTCATAAGGCAGAGTATCACAATTAAACAAGTTAGTAGTAATAAAGACTTTCAAAAACCTTTATAGCTTAGCCCAAACTAGAACATTAGTTAATTAATTAATTATTCTCATTCTTGGGACTTAGACTTATTCAGAAAAAAATTATATATTTGTAAAAATAAAATTGCAAACTCAGTCCTGTTATTTAAGTATCTCACACTTGTTTAGCAATTTCTACATAAGAATAGCTGAGTGATTTTTTTCCCCCCCGGTTATTTCATCATGAAACATTGATGAAAAAAAATGTATATATTTTTTCCCCAAGAAAGGGTTTGTCTGTATCCCTGGCTGACCTCAAACTCACAGAGATCTGCCTGTCTTTGTGTCCCCAATGCTGGAAATTATTCTTTTCTTAAAATTTAGAGCTACCCACCAAGTCAAAACATTAGAATCATCATGGGCAATAAAACTGAGTAAACAGAAACAACGTACATGATTGCTTCAACTCTTTAAAAGACCTTTTTATCACCTTTACTCATTTGGCATCTTTTACATTATTTCTAAACCAGGTTTCAGAAGTCCTTTGAGTAAAAACCTCTAGATCTAATAAATGGCAAACAAGTTTCTAACAAAAGAAACTACAAAAATATTGATAAAACAACAAAGAGATTTCAGGACCGAGGTGCTGAGGATGTTGCGCTAAGCATGCACATTCTTTGAAATACTCTTAAATGTTGTTTGAGCACCAATGAGCTATGGTTTTGAATTTCAGAAATCAGAACTTGACACATGAAAGAAACGTAGAATCCTAATTTCCTGAAAGGATTCTATTGTTGGTATCTAACCAAGGGAATTAGAGGATCAATCTTTTCCTAGATTATGAATAGACCGCCTTGATTCTAAAGTATGTTCTCCTGATAAGCAAACAATACTCTGATAACACATTGAAAAGAAAAGCACACGAGTGAACAAATTTTTTTATGTGAGCAATCTGACAATGCAAATAAAGATATCCTCAAGAAGGAACATGTAAAAATTAAGTGTTTAATACAAAAAGAAATAAAACTTTTAAATGAGCAAAAGATTGGTTGTCTTAGATGGTGAGAGGAGTTTGGGAGCAGGGAACAGGGAGAGATGACCAATGGACACCAAGAAGCTTTGGAGAGAAGTGACAGATAAGGTCCCTAACTGGATGGTGGTAAATGATTCACAGATGCACACATACATCACAACTCGTCCGATCACAGGCTTTAAGCATGGGCAGTTATTGCATGTCAAACTATACCTCAGTTTTTGCCAAGTATGATGGTGTGCGTCTATAATCCTAGCACCTGGGAGGCTGAGGCAGGAGGATTGCAAGTTCAAAGCCAGCCAAAGCTAGTGGGCATAATGGTTTTTTGTTTTGTTTTGTTTTGTTTTTGTTTTGTGCACTGTGTAAAGATTATCCTTGTATTATTCAAATGCTGATTTCTCTGTTCCAATATCTAGCTGCAATCCAGACGTGGTATCTCCAGGTTCAAGTTTGTATAAACATCGCTCCCCATTTGTTCTCTGACTTGTCAATTAAAGCTGATCAGCCAATGGCTAGGCAGAGGAGAGACTAGGACTGGACTTCCACTAGTCAAGGGAGGTAGAGAAAGAGGAGAAAGTAGGGATGTGCCGCAAGGAAGAGGTCCCGGAGATATCATGAGAAAACATACCTGAAGCCCAGAGAGCCAGACCAGTACTAAAATGTAAATATGTCAGGGATTTGGCTTGAGGGAGCCAAATTAGCTTAGAGGATTAGACTACATCAATAACTATGCAGGTATTGTGCTTGTAAAGCTTGATAAAATATAGTACTCTTTGGCTGGAGAGATGGCTCAGTGATTAAGAGCACTGGATGCTTTTTCAGAGGTCCGGAGTTTGAATTCAATTCCCAGCAACCACAAGGCTCACAATCATCTGTAATGGGATCTGATGCCCTCTTCTGACGTGTCTGAAGACAGCCTCAGTGTACTCATATAAATAAAATAAATAAATTTAGCCCAGCAGTGGTGGCGCACACCTTTAATCCCAGCACTTGGGAGGCAGAGGCAGGTGGATTTCTGAGTTCGAGGCCAGCCTAGTCTACAGAGTGAGTTCCAGGACAGCCAGGGCTACACAGAGAAACACTGTCTTGAAAAGCCATAAATAAATAAATAAATAAATAAATAAATAAATAAATTATATATATACACATACACACATTCTCTGTTTCATTTATTTGAGAGCTAGCCAGGGATTGGGAAATACTGCTACTTTTACTTTTTTTAATTTAAAGATTTGTTTGTTTATTTATTTATTTCATGTATATGAGTACACTGTAGCTGTCTTCAGACAGCTACGGATGGTTGTGAGCTACCATGTGGTTGTTGGGATTTGAACTCAGGACCTCTGGAAGGGCAGTCAGTAATCTTAATCTCTGAGCCATCTCCTCCAGCCCATACTGCTACTTTAAAAAATTCGTTTACCAAAGCTATATGTACACATGACCCTTCCTCAAGAGAATATACATATATACACGTAAAGATGTCCATATATACATAATAATATCTCAATTTATAAGAACTTACATAAAAGAATTATAGAGTAGACAATTGAGTGGCCAGTGATACAGATCCTAATAAAGTCACAGGAGGTGAAGACATGCTGTGAGATGAACACTTTGGTGGAACATTACTCCATAAGCTAATCAGTAGGCTATAGGTGTGTGGGTTGATGACTAGGTGGAGGGGAGGGAGAAATAAGTTAAGGTGGGGCTACTGGTTCACTCCTTAAACACAGGTCCTACTGTAGCTGCGTGTTTCAAAAGAAGGTGATTTTCCTGCTGGACACACTGTTTCCCCAGCCAAGGAACAGACGGTAGTAACAATTCTTATTCTTAGATCATTTTCTCCTTTTTATACAGAACCCCAGCCCACGGAATTGGAACCACCTATAGTCAGTGAATCTTCCTAATTCAGCTAACCTAGTCGAGATAATCCCTCGCCACATGCTCAGAGGCCCATTTCCCAAGCAATTCTAGATCTCACCAAGTTGACGTTTGAGATTAACCACCACACCTTGTCTCAGAAATAGTAAAACAATAACGACAATATTAAAGCGCCTGCATGTAAGCCCCAGATAACATGAAAGGACTAAAACTAAGGGACTCATTAGAAATGAGCAATGCTACTTTTTCCGTTGCTGCATTATGGGATGGAGCTAAAATGGGAAAGGAAACATTTTTACATTTTTCACTTTGGAGGATAATTGTCAGTCTACAGGAGTATCCCAGCACAAGACACTAGAGACAGACAGGCTTAGTTTCAGTAGATTGTCAATAAATCCCAGAAGGAAATAGCAGTCACTAGCAGTTACTGTGCCATAGAGCTGTACTGTTCTAAGAGGTTTGAGTCCATTTCATTTAAAGCTCCAATAACTCATTGAGATGAGTTCTTACTGTTAGTATTGTCATCTTAACATACTGCTCGATCAGGGTCCTGCACTTTACATTCATACAACAGAAGGTGCGGGACTCTAATGCTAAAGGAACAGAAACTATATATGTATACGTATACATATATAATTTTGTTTATATATATTTTATTTATATATTTTATTTTTTAAAATTGATTTATTTATTATAATGTATTATATGTAAGTACATTGTAGCTGTCTTCAGACACCCCAGAAAAGGGCATCAGATCTCATTACAGATGGTTGTGAGCCACCATGTGGTTGCTGGGATTTGAACTCAGGGCCTCTAGAAGAGCAGTCAGTGGTCTTAACCACCAAGCCATCTCTCCAGCCATTTTATTTTTATATTATATATTCATATATTATAAATTACATATAATTTATATTTAATATATTATATATTATCTTATATAGTCAGTATATCATATGTATCATTTCTGAGAACCCTAACTAATTCGCCAACCCAGTTACTTTCCACATCATTGCCCTCTTATATTCAACCTCTGGGTTCTTGCAGGGTTCAAGCAGGCACTCCACGGCTCTCAGGGGCTCCATGCGCTGAGCCAGCTATCCCTACTGTCTTGGGGACACCTGATTGGCCATGAGCTGCATCCTACCTATCAGGCATGACAGAATCTAGACATAGCAGAATGGGAATGGATGCTGCCACATTCCACAGTACTAAGAAACCTGAGTAAAATGACTTGTCTGCCACCTGAACTTAAGGGACAGTCATACCTAGAGGTTACAGAAATGTCAAATTTGATGGCCTGAGCTGGAGGTGGTTTCAATTTGGCTCTTTTTTTACTGGTGACAACCATATTTCCAAGAGGCACCTGAGGATGCCTGTGTTCTCCAGGATGGCCTTAGGGTGAGGGTAAGTGGGCCACTGAGAAAGACGTAGTCAAAGATGAAGCAATGCCTGGATGCCAGCCACCGCCCTCCCTCCTCCTCCTCATTCCACTGGTCTTGTCATGTAACCCAGGCTGGCATTCTGATCACGTCACCTCAGCCTCCAAAGTCCTCGGATTGCAGGTGTGTGTTGCCACCATGGCCAGCTAGATGATGGTCTTCAGATGAGTATGATCTGAAAGGACCTATCTGTCCTAAGGCTGTCACCCTAGGGTGGAGCTGGACTGTAGGTGTCCTGCAAAGCCTGTCATCTTGCAGTTCTCCTAGACTGCCTTTGTCCAGTCTACACCCTCACCAGTCCCTTCGAATCCTAAGTGAGCTACTGTTCATCCCACTGGGTGGCAATAAGGTCACTACCACAGTTTTTGAGCCATGTTTGAGGCAGCTTTTTAAAATATTGGCCAGAACGATGGGCACCGACCTGGTTCACACCCAGGATTCCCAGAAAATGGCATCAAACTACATTAGGCAGAAGCTTATAAAGGTCAAACCCATAAGGCTATGTACTTCCCGCCTTTGTCCAATGGGGCAGCATAGATGTACTTCCTGCTTACATACCTCCCGCCAACGTGTAATAAAGCACATCCTGTTGTGCAGTTGGGGCAACCAAACTTGTTTACAGAAGTGAATGCATGGAGCTTGTTTTCTTACATGAACAACAGCATTTTAGAACGTTATCAGTCCTTGGGCAAGTAGGGTTTACAGGTTAGAGGCACAGCTATTTAAATTTAACTTTAACCATCATAATCCCCATAAACTTATAATATGACTTTAGCCCTCACATTGCCTCTGCCCAGCAGAACCTGTTTACTCCCACTCCCAGGTTTCTGGCCCTCAGGAGACAAGTAGATACCAAACACTGAGGGGTGGTGGGCCTTCTCCCAGGATAGCTAAGAATACAAATTAATTTCCTCACCTTCTAGATTATTTATAAGTTCTCAATCCTCCTGAAGGCCTCTGCGGTCCTATAATCGACTGGATTTGATCTATAAAGATATTTTCCACAAGTATTAGCTGAGCAGCACTGTGAAAGTTGGAATAAGCTTGGCCCAGGGAGGGACACTATTAGGAGGTGTAACCTTGGAGGAGGTGTGTCATTGTGGGCATGAACTTTAATACCCTCATCCTAGCTGCCTGGAATCTAGTATTCTGCTAGCAGCCTTTAGGTGAAGGCTCAGCTCCTCCTACACCATGCCTGCCATGTTCCCCCTTGATAATGAACTGAACCTCTGAACCTGCAAGCCAGCCCCAATTAAATGTTATCCTTATAAGAGTTACCTTGGTCACGGTATCTGTTCACAGCAGTAAAACCCTAAGACAGAAATTGGTACCAGGGACTGGGGGATTGCTGAGATAGGTCTGACCATGCTTTTGTTTGGAAGAATGTGGATTTGGGAACGTTGGATTTAGAAAGCAGTGGAATGCTTTAAGTGGGGCTTAATGGGCTATCCTAGTAAGAATATAAAAGACTTTGTTGCTGTGAGTGATTTGAACTGTACAGACCTGGCCCAAGAGGTCTCGATGGAGAACTTCAGTATGTGGCCTAGAGACTGTTTCATAATACTTTGGTGAAGAGTGTAGCTGCTTTTTGCTCTTGTCTGAAGAGTCTGCCTGAGGCTAAGGTGAAGAGACTCAGATTAATTCCACTGACAAAGAAAGTCTCAGAAACAACCAGAGAACAAAGTCTATGATGGGCAAGTCTCATGAAGAGCATTTTGAACATGCATTGCAAGCTGAGAAAGGGAAAATATAAAATACATGGTTCAAGTATTAAAGGGGTTCCAGGAAGTGAAATGGAACTGAATCCTGTGTTCAAAGATATTAAATTGAATTAAGGGAGTAATGACCTTGGGGCAAGATCCCACCCAGCAAAGTTTAGTCCAGGTATCATAGCGCAAGCCTTTAATCTCAGGAGGCAAAGACAAGCAGATCTCTGAGTTCAAGGCCAGCCTAGAACAGAGCAAATTCTAGGTGAAGAAAAACTTAAATCCAGGTTTGGTGGATCACACCTTTAATCCCAGTGCTTAGGAGACAGGCATGCAGATCTCTGAGTTCAAAGTCAGTCTACAGAGCAAGTTCCAGGACAGCCAAGCTTAGGCAGTGAAGGAGCTGGAAAACAGAAAGCTGGTGATAATGTAATAGAACAAGGGGGTCATGTTCCAGCTCCTGCAAGCAGCAGAACTCAGCAGCTTCAGCCATGTGGCTCTGACTGTAGAGTGAAAAATAGAAGGGACTACTGAGGCAATGGATGCTAGTTATAGAGCTAAGAAGTTAGCAGTGATTAAGAAGAGACCCGCATCACTTAGGTGAAATCTGGGAAGTATTTTCTAAGAGCACACAGAGGCTGTGTTCCAGAGATAGCCAAGGTTGTACCTTGTGCTGCAGCTGGACTTGGTACTGTGTAAGAGTCACCCAGGTGGTACTGGTTTTGAAGGCATGAAGGGGTCATGAAGAACAGCTGAGGCTCGGCACTGTGAGAGGTCATGGGAGGCCATTGGTAAAGGTGCAGCCTCAGTTGCAGTTGGTAGCCCAGGACTGAAGGAATCATGCAAAGGATTTGAGGCTTGGCACCACAAAGAGAGCCTATGAGAGGTGAAGCCGAGTGGTAGCAGAAGACCCTAGCATATTGGAGATGCCAGTACCATGGATGATCACCAAGAACAGCAGTAGCAGTGGAGTGGGTCAACCTGAGCTTAGAGTACTAGAGGGCAGAGCTGGAGAAGTGATGCCAACCCTTTGGAGGAGCGCAGAAGATTGTGTATGGATCCAGACACTGAAACAAGAAGCTGTAACATTGAAGTTCGAGATGCCAAGGCCATAGAATATCTGCTGAGGAATCCTGCTAACAGGGAATGGAAACAGCCCAGGAAAAAGAAGTTTGTGGCAGTCAACAAAGATGAAAAAGGAATGGAGATCTGAAAACTGCTTTGATATCAGTCATAGCGATGCAGACTTTGGAGTTTGCCCAGACGGTTTTCTGTTTTGCATTGGGGATTACAGTTAAGTGATTGGATGACTCTCAAAAGAGACTTTGAACTTTTAACATTGTTGAAACTGTTATACACTATGTAGGCTTTGGAAGTTGGACTAAATGTACTTTTTTATTATGCTATGTTTAGGTATGGCCCCCATAGACTCATGTGTTTGAACAAGCCTGTGGGGGCCAGGGAGTGGAATGTGATGGTTTGTATATGCTCGGCCTAGGGAGTCGCACTATTAGGAGGTGTGGCCTTGTTGGATTAGGTGTGTCACTGTGGGTGTGGGCTTTAAGACCCTCATCCTAGCTGCCTGTACTCGGCTAGCAGCCTTCAGATGAAGATGTAGAACTCTCTGCTCCTCCTGTACTATGCCTGCCTGGATGTTGCCATGGTCTCCCCTTGATGATAATGGACTGAACCTCTGAACCTGCAAGCCAGCCCCAATTAAATGTTGTCCTAATAAGAATTGCCTTGGTCAAGGTTGTCTGTTCACAGCAGTAAAACCCTAACTAGGACAAGCACTTTCTGGTGGCTGCCCAGATATAATGATGTTTGAGAGGGGAAGGCAGTGTTATTTTGCCTGATGGCTATTCTCCTTACTAGCAACTACATCTACTCTGCTGCTGCTACTGCGGCCACAACCCTTCACAATGAAATCCAGCTTCTTTGGCCTTCCAAAGTGAACTGAAGATCAGCGGCTCTCCAGGAATTCTCCAGGCCTTGAGCACCAGATTAGAATGGCTGAGGCACTGTTACACTTGAGATGCCCAAGAGAAAGACCAGTTCCACAAGTTTTGAGCCCAATTTAAGCAAGCTTTAATTAAATACTGATCAGGATGATAAACTCTGGCCAGGAAAATTCCAAGGAATATCCCAAAGAAATGAAGATAAGTGACATTTTTCAGAGTCTTAAAAGGGCAAAACCCTAAGGCCACCATATTTCCCATCAGGTCCAAACAGGGCAAAGCAAATACCCTGATGTACTTCCTATCTGTGTACCTCCTGCCTGCATCCAATCAGGCACCACGTGGTACAGCCTGATGTATTTTCTACCTACATACCTCCTGCCTATACCTGATCAGGCATAGCACAGTCGAGTCAAGCAAACTTATTTAGGGGAGTAAAAACTTGTAGCTTCTTATCTCCCATAAATGATAGCCTCTAGCATCTCAGGGAGTCCTTGGCCAAGGAGCTTAGGCACAGTAGGCACAGCAATTAAAACTTAAAACATAACTTTGGTTCTCACAGTATCCAGCCTGTAGCCGTCCGAGCTCTTGGCTTCTCCAGTGTGCAGACGTCTATTGTTAGAGTCCCTAGCCCATATCATGTTAACCATTCTAATAAATCCCTTTTGTAATATATGTTCATTCTATTAGTTTTTTTCCTCCAGAGAACCTTGACTAATACAGGCAGTGTGGTCGGACTCTAAGTTCCTGCTCTTCACTCAGTACAATTCTGCTTCTAGGAGGCAGTTTGAAAAGGTGGAAGATGTAGTTCAGCCGATAGAGCTGAACTTATGTTCCAGCACAGCATAGAGTAAGGATGCAGTAGCTGCAGGCTGGAAAGGTTGGAGGCTAGTCGGAGATAAGACAGCTTGTCCAAGCGTGCTTGTGTGTGTGTGTGTGTGTGTGTGTGTGTGCGCGCACACTACAACAACGGCTGTAAGGCATCACGACCCAGTAGCTTGTGTTCCTCCGATGAAAATGAGTGTCCTAGGTAGAGGATTCTATAATTAAATTAGCTTTACTATATTTTCCTACAAATTTTTTTAAAGGAAAGTGAAGTGATTTGGAAAGTGTGCTTAGGGATGCCTGGATTCAAATCTATGTTCTGGCTTGATCTGTGGAACACTAGAGAAGTTACCTACACAAAGTGTTTAATTTTCCTTTGTAAAATTAGGACGAAATACTCTTTTATATGTTTGGGTGGGGTGGGTAAGCGCATTTAGATCCACTGACATAGAGAGTCTGATTCACAGTAAGTTCTTGATGAGGTAGCAGGAGTCTTCTAGAACATTCCAGCATCCCTAGTCTCTAGGAAGGAATATTAAGAAGTCACCGGGACCAGGATGAATATGAAGACATCGGAGTAGTCTCATTTCTCCAACTTACAACGAATGTCTGTTTTTGTGAAACAGGGTCTTACTACATAGTCAGGCTAGCCTTGAACTCATAATCTTCCTCCCTCAGTCTGCCAGATGCTAAGACTCTTGGTGTGGGCCACTGCTCTTCCTGGGATGTTTGCAGTTAGACCATTTCCTTCTTCCTAGCTTGCTTTTATTTAGTATATGTAAGTACACTGCAGCTATCTTCAGACACACCAGTATAGGGCATTGGGTCTCATTACAGATGGTTGTGAGCCACCATGTGGTTGTTGAGATTTGAACTCAGGACCTTCGGAAGAACAGTCAGTGCTCTTATCCACTAAGCCATCTCTCCAGCCCCCTCAAGTTTCATCTTTGTGATGTCCTTCATATTCTTGGATTTCTTCAGTCAGTTCACAATCATGACACACATAAAGCAAGCGGTTTTGTAGGATACCATGTCACTCATAGCCCTGGATTCTTCCAGAATGAAGCGTGAGGCAAAGAAAAACCCCAGATATGTATCTCCAAGGAGAGCTGGTGGCTCTTAGCCTCTCTGGCCTGTCTTAGCTAGGGTTTCTGTTGCTGAGACAAAATGCCATGACCCTGTCCTCCCCACACCAAAAAAAAAAAAAAAAAAAAGCAAATTGGAGAAGAAAAGGTTTATTCAGCTTACACTTCCGCCGCATTGTTCATCATAGAAGGAAGTCAGGACAGGAACTCAAGCAGGGCAGAAAGCCTGATGCAGAGGCCATGGAGGAGTGCTGCTTACTGACTTGCTTTCCCTGGCTTGCTCAGCCTGCTTTCTTTATAGAACCCAGGACATCCAGCCCAGGAATGGCACTGCCCACAATAGGCTGTGCCCTCCCCACACTGATCACTAATTGAGAAAATGCCTTACAGCTGACTCTCATGGAGGCATTTTCTCAACTAAGGCTCCTTTCTCTCTGATGACTCCAGTTTGTGTCAAGCTGACACAAAACCAGCCAGGACCTAAGGTAAGAGCGTATGACCCTAGAAAAACACATTTTTTGACATAAGCATAAGTCTATGTGATGTCAGAAGCTCTCAGACCCTATGAGCTCCATCTGGTATTTCCTCGGAGTCTGAGGGACCCTGTCAGGACAGATACCATCTTCAGTACCCTCCCAAACAGTCACCCCAGAGTCAGGCAGCAGGGAGACAACCCTCTACTCCCCTCCCCTCTGCCTTCACTAGAGCAGGAGGTACCAATACCAGGAAATAACCACTGCTAGAAAGGCTAGAACACAGCAGGCAATCAACTACAACTTAAACCCAGCCCTGAGGCAGTGGAGAAGCTGGGAAGCCGGAGGCTCTGAGCTTCGAGAAGCTTCACAAATCCCCATTAGGAAGCACTGGCTGCAATGTGGGCCTGGCTGGGGAATCTGACAGTGAGAAGGTAGCCCTGAAGTGTTTCTAGGACTATCATGAAAACTGCTCTGAAGACTGACTGCTCAATTTTATGTGTGTCTCGCCAAGATGAGGGAACAAAAGAAAGAAAAAAGGAAAAGGGTCTGGCTGCTCCTATGTATGGTGGAGGACACTGTTTATTGTAGATAAACAGGGGAGCATAGCCAGAGGCAGAGACATCTGGGATCCTCCGGAATGGACCTGCCCCTGAGCAATGAGGGGACCAGAGAGGACGGAGTGGGAACCAGGTGCAAAAAAAAAAAAAAAAAAAAGAAAGAAAAAAAAATGGAGGGGCAGGTAACCAAAAATGGCTGCCTTGTATAGGGAAGAGCATGGCGGGGAAGGAGAGCCCAGTTCCTGGGCTGCAGAGTTCAGGGTTAAAGGGCAGGGTATGGAAGGCCGTGTCTCAATGAGAAAGTGGGGGAATAAGGGGAGTTTCTAGGCAATAACTCCTCCAGATCTTTTAGGGTCCATCGCTACGGGAGTCAGTGACAGCATTTTGGTCTGTGAGCTGTTTGATCAGCAGGAAGCTGATGATGGAAGGTCCACTGTAGTCCAGCTGGTGGAAGGAACATAGAACTATGGGAAATCAGTGGGCTTTGTTGGAGGGATTACAATGGCCCACAGGTTTGTCCTGTCATCCTTCCCTCTGCCTTTTTTTATTTTATTTTATTTTATTTTAATTTTATTATTATTATTATTATTTTTCTTGATGCTCAAACTTAGTGTAAGAGACGTTTCCTTGTCATTAAGTTTTGAGACAGCAGGTGGTGATGTTCAGCAAACTTGGGCACTAGCAAGAAACCTGAACTTTGAACTTGAGAATTGGTCACCTATAGCCTGCTAACCACTTCCTTTTATGACTACAGCCAAATATGATGCTGGACGTAGAACTTTTCTTCCTCTTTAAGCCTTGCATAGATCCTCAGTGGGTCACAGGACACAATGCAGCTGGGATCTGAGATCTTGAGAATAAGTGTGTGTGTGTGTGTGTGTGTGTGTGTGTGTGTGTTCCGATTTCAAATGCCTTTGGAATGCAGTTCTGCTAACGTCCTGGGTGGAGGCCACCTGAATTCTTTCTGGAGAGGTGAAGAAATCCAGAGGCTTCTTCTACCCAGCACACAGCACCTAGGGTGGCTCTGCCAGCTCCTCGTGGTTTTAAGTTTTCTACCTTCCCTCAGAAAGCTGAGTTTGGGATGGGTGGTGATGGCATCCATCTTCATTCCAGCTCTCAGAAGGCAGAGGCAGGTGGATCTCTGAGGTAGAGGCCAGCCTGGTCTACAGAGAGAGAGTTCTGGGACAACCGAGGCTACACAGAGTAAGTCCTAGTTTTGATCCTCGAATGAGCCAAAAAAAAAACAAAAAACAAAACAAAATTAAAAAAAAAACACCCCAAAACCAAAACAGAAAGAGCTGGAACTCTGCAGTAAAACATATCTTGGTTTTATATTTGTTAAAAGTATTTATTTTTAAAACACTTTTATTTCGTGGGGTTGTGGTTCCCATGTGCTGGGAAGTATGGAAGCATGAGAACAACTTGTAAAAGCCAGTTCCATGCTCCCACCATAAATCACTCTTTCAGGGCTGGAGAGATTGCTCAGTGGTTTAGAGCACTGACTGCTCTTCCAAAGGTCCTGAGTTCAAATCCCAGCAACCACAAGGTGCCTCACAACCACCCGTAATGAGATCTAACGCCCTCTTCTGGAGTGTCCGAAGACAACTACAGTGTACTTACATATAATAAATAAGTCTTTGGGCCAGAGCAAGCAGGGACTGATCAAGCAAGGTTATCTGGAGTGAGCAGGGTTAACCAGAGTGAGCAGGGCCAACCTAAATTCAATTCCCAGCAATCACGTGAAGGCTCACAACCATCTGTACAGCTACAGTGTACTTATATTCATAAAATAAATAAATCTTTAAATAAATAAATAAATCACTCTTTCAATCTTGTGGGTCCTGGGGATTGAACTCAGGTCATCAGACTTGGCAGTAAACATGTTTACCTGCTGAACTATCTCACCAGCCCTTGATTTATTTTTTATATGTGTGTGTGTGTGTGTGTGTGTGTGTGTGTGTGTGTGTGTGTGTGTGCCATATGTGTCTGCTGCCTTTAGAGGCACCAGATCTCTTGGATGTGGAGTTACAGAGGACATGAGGTGCCAGTGTGTCCTGAACCCTCTATAAAAGTCCTCTTAACCACCACTGAGATGTGTCCCCAGCCCCACCTTTGACATATTTTAAAATTAAATTATACTCATTTTTAAAGGGTTGTTATTTGTTTTTGAGTATGTGTGTAGGTTTGTGCATCTGGGTACAGGTGCACTGGATTCCCTAGAGTTGAAGTTACAGGTAGTAACTTCAAACTTGAGAACTGGTCATGCATACAGCCTGGTAATCAGGATATAATATTGCATTCACCAGACTTGAAGTTATAGGTGGTTGTGAACTGTACCATGTCAGTGCTGGACATGAAACAGGTTCTCTGGAAGAGCAGCAAGGGCTCTTAACTGATGATCCACATCTCCAGCCTGTTTGTTTATTTATTGTGTGGGAGTGGGGCATGTGTGTACCAGAGCAGAGCGTGCACTGGAAGTTAGGAGACAACTTCTGAAAGCTGGATCTCTCCTTCCATCATGTGAGTCCCAGAGGTTGAACCCTGGCTATCAGATATGGCAGCAAGTGCCTCTACCCATTGAGCTCTCTGGCTGGCTCCTTAGATGTAACTTTTAGCTTCCAGGCTGTTGTTGTTGTTGTTGTTGTTTTGTAGTTGTTGTTGTTATTCATCAAAGAAAAGAAAGGTTCAGAAGGCATAAGCAAGTAGTAGGTGGACTCATGGTACCTTCATGAGGGTCAAAGCCTTGAAATGAGAGGAATGTTAAGCCCCAGGAGTCAGTTCTCAGTGTATCTCCCTGGGCCTTGCTTCCATTGGAGACAGGGCTCTGGGAAGTGAAAATCCTGCACTGGCCCCACAGCTCCAGCAAGTTATAAAGCATCAAGGACGCTGAAGCCCTCAGAGGTCACGGTGCACTAGTCTCTCTTCCTCCTCCTCTGCTTCCACGTTGCCTTTCTCACGGTGCCTCTGGTTTATACAGCTTAATTTTATGTACGTGGGTCGGAGACAACCCTAAGTCCTTTTGTGGCACAGGGCAGGGAACAAACAAACAGAAAGAAAACTCTAAAGGACTAGATGCTTGATCCTGGCTGAACCACATGTTACTGTAAGAAACTGTCATCCTTGTGTGGGCAGGACATGGGAGCACTGGTGGGGAAAGGAGAAAGGACCTCCTCCCAGAGCAAGATGGCAGAGCCTCCCTGGTCTGAACCTTAGGCTACTGAGATTCCTGATGGGGACCCCCTGGATGGGTGTGCCATTATTGACTTTTGATCCTTCCCCAAGTCCCAACTAGAGAGCCTATAAATTCACAAAGCCAGAACACTGTAAGTGATTTTTCTAAAAGAATTCTATGAGGATTAGGAAGTGGCTCAGGGGTAGAGTGCTTGCCTAGCAGGGGAAAGGCCCTGGGTTTGATTCCGCAACAAAATGGTTACATGTGTACACTTGTACACACACACACACACACACACACACACACACACACACACACACATGCTGAGATAACAAGCAAAATGTAAACATAAAATAGCACAGAACCACTGGTCCGAGTCTGGCTTGCTTGTTTCTTTCGTTTTATTTTCGATTGCAGGTGTCCCTCTCCTTCCTTAGTCATCTTCCTCAAGTCAGTGAGACTGTCTTAGGATTCTCACACGTACCTCTTCCAAGGTTAGACTGAAAACAACTCGGTGCTTGTTTGCCAAGATTCCCAAGCCCCTTGGTTCTATTGTCTCTGTGAAAATCTGCTTCTCTTCCAGATGATTGTCAGAGAACAGCTCTTGTCCATATCAGCCCAATACTTTGAGGGTTGACCTTGACAAAAGCTCTTGGGTGTGTGGGGTGTGACAGGGCACTCCTTCTGTTCTACTTTCCCAAACCTGAGCAGTTCTCACCTGCAGGCCCTCGTGTCCCCACTTCCTTGACAGTTATTCTTTCTAATTCTTCATTTTCAAACAAGATGTTTCCTAACTTCTAGCACCCACTTTAATTTTTATACCCTATCCAACATTTGGAAGTACTTCCCCGGTTTCTCTGAAATATTGTAACCATTTAAAGGTTATCCTTAGCCAGGCGGTGGTGGCTCACACCTTTAATCCCAGCACTTGGGAGGCTGAGGCAGGTAGATTTCTGAGTCCAGGGCTACACAGAGAAACCCTGTCACAGAAAACCAAAAAAAAAGGTCATCCTTACCAACAAATTAGGTTCCAAAAGGAGACAGTGCCATGGAATTCTCCAGTGCCATGGAAGTCATCTTACTGATGACTGGACAATCTTATGGCAGCATTTTCTCCTCAGTTGAGGCTCCCTCCTCCCAAATGACCCTACCTTGTATCAAGTTGACAAAAAAAAAAAAACAAACCCTCATCAGCACAGTGGGTAAAGATACTTGCCATGTAAGCCTGACAATTAGAGTTTGATCCCTGATATCCATGCTATGGAGAAAAAAAGAGAGCAGACACCATAATGTTGCCATATGACCTCTATACACTAGCTGTGGCACACATATGTGCATATATAATACATACAGCATATGTACACACATATGCATCATACACACATATATACATGTCACACACACACACACACACACACACACACACAAAACACACGTACTGGACAGAAGAGTGTTCTGAAACACGGTGTTGGCTGAAAAGCTCATGGACAAAGACTGAGACTGAAATCCACAGCACCAGCTGTCCTGCATATTCATGCATTACAAAGTGGTTCTTGGCAGGGCAATGGAAGCACATACCTTTAATCCCAGACTCTAGAGGCAGAGGCAGGTGGATCTCTGAGTTTGAGGTTAGCCTGGTCTACAGAAGGAATTCTGGAATAGCTAGGGCTACACAGAGAAACCGTCCTAAAACTAAACGACAAAAAGCAATTTCTGACTCTGTAACATTATAGGGCAGGGAACTGTGTGTTTCCACAGAAACTTCATCACCTGCAGCACACTCTAGGGTATCCAGTTTGGAATCAATAGCAGCTATTTTGTAGAGCTGGAAGCTATAGACAACCACTAACAACGCAACATTCATGCAAACCGATTGTCTAGCTGAGACACTGTTCCTGCTCCACCGCGGAAAAACCAGTTCTGCTTCCGTCTGCCATTCCTTAAAATATCTCTGACCTATAAGCGTGTCTGTTTTTGAGGGCTCACCTTTGAACAGGTCATAGCATCTTACCAGTTTCTCTTATTAACAACTTAAATAAAATTTTAATGACCACTTTCTATCTGTTTGAGAGTCATGATTTCATCTTTATCTTTCTTTTAATTTAATTTTTTTAATTAGCTCAGAGAGTTGCAGGCTTCCTGGCAGCATTAAACTCTGCCTCCTGAGCATGTTTCTCCCTCATCCACATGTGTTCTATTACCCTCTTTACCCACGTCCCTTAGAGCCCCTCCCCCACCTCTCATGAGCTACACACACACTCACCCCATATAAATATACATATATTAAAATTTGGAGCTAGAGTCTGCTTTCTTTTTTTTTCTTTTAAATACTCTTAAATTTATTTATTATCTGTGTGTACCTGTGTAAGAGTCAGCTCCCTCCTTCCATCATTTGGGTCTTGGGAATTGAACTCAGATCCTCAGGCTTGGAGGCAAGTGCCTTTATCGTGGAGCCATTTGACAACTCCTAGGGTCTGCTTTCTTACAGTGCTTGGACATCCTGCCCAAGGCCTTGACCGTGCTGATCATGCGCTCTGCTACTGATCACACTCCCAGCCTCAAGACTTCCTTTCTAAGAATTAACTATTAGCAATACACAAAAAAATAATTTCAGGGCTAGACTGAAGCTTGGGTGGGAGAGTGTTTGCTTCGCGTGCAGAAAGCTCTAGATTCAATCCCCAGTATCATAAATCAGATTTGGTGGCACAAGCCTGTGACGTCAGCACTTCAGAGGTAGAGGCAGGAGCTCTGAAAATCAGGTCATCTTCAGCTGCATAGAGATTTTACAGCCGAGGGCCAGCGAGAAGGCTGAGCGGGCAGAGATGCTTGCTGCCAAGCCTGACAACCTGAGTTTGATATCTAGGAGAGAACTGACTCCTGCATTTTGTCCCCGACCTCTGTGTGGATGCCTCCGCATGCACATGTTCACCCACATGTGCATATACATTAATTTTGAGTGTAAAGGGGACAGGTCAAAGGTCAGAGAAGATGTGTGTGCTATTGTGTGCACTGCCTCGATTTTATTTAAACAGGACCTCCTTCCATTGTTGAGGTTGGCCTTGAATTTACTATGTAGTACAGGTTGTCTCAAACACACACACACAGTCTCTCTCTCTCTCTCTCTCTCTCTCTCTCTCTCTCTCTCTCTCGATTTATTTATTATGTAGCATGTATCCTACAGGCCAGAAGAGGGCACCAGATCTCATTACAGAGGGTTGTGAGCGACCATGTGGTTGCTGGGAATTGAACTCAGGACCTCCTGAAGAGCAGACAGTGCTCTTAACCTCTGAGCACTCTCTCCAGCCCCTGTCTCACACTCTTAATCCTCCTGCCTCAGCCTCCTGTCAGCTAAGATAGAAAAATATTACTACAAAGACAGAAGTGGGGAAAGTATACCAGAGACATGGCCAAGTGCATCACAAAGACCTTGCCCATGTGGCAGAAAGGGAAAGAAAGATCATTAGATGTTGGGAAATTTCAAATTTAAACTACTGCTCAGCCCCAAGAAGGGAAATGCTTCTTTAAGAATACAGCAATAGTAAAGGTGAACACGACTGTGGAAAACTGGGTCTTTCAAACATCAGGAGGAGTATGAATGGGTGTAGGCTCCTTGGGAAACTGTTTGGTAATAGCGTTTAGTGACAAACATATACTTATCCCCTGCCCTAGCAGTTCCATTCCTGGGTGTGAGTATTCATCTGTGTGTGCCCCAAAAGAGCCACAGGAGGTGCAGCAATTGTATTCCCAAAATCCTTTGCTATAAAAATATACTAAGCTTGATAACTTACAGACATAGAACTTTATTCCTTCTCCGGTGTTCTAGAGGTTGAAAGTCGGGGTATCACTAATGCTGAGAACACTCCAGGGACTCTGGGCAAGATTTTATTCCTTGTCTCTTTCAGCTTCCAGTTTCTCAGTACGAATGTCAGAGGTTGTGTTACAGGGGAGCCATGTCTAAGCCCCCGAGTACCAAAGAAAGGACTCTGCCCAACCCAGTTTTGTTAACCAATGAGTTGATTGCTGTCGCGGGAGCATGGCCAGGAGTCACCTAGTGGAGTATGGAGTGATTCAAAAGCAAATAGATCACAAAAAACCCACTCTTCTCAGGGCAGCTGCATCCCAGGAACTCCACAAGGGACTCTCCTCTCCTCAGCAACTAGTTACTGCTTGAATAACCTTGGCAACAGGCCTTGTGGATCTTGCAGCTCTCTGAGCTTCTTGAGTAAAATTCCCGCCTTCCCTATATGCCACAAATGGCTCTAGAAAAATCAAGTGAGGCTTGCGGCTAGAAGTACAGAATACTTTCTCATCTTTAGTCCAATGTTCTACTCCTGATATATAACCCCCCCTTTACTTTTGTAATAAGAACAAATAAACAAGCCTTGAATTTTAAAAGTGTTTGTTCAGGGCAGTGCTGTAGCAGTTGCAGAGATTTAATGGCTAGATGCTGAGGGTTTGAGTCTTTTTTTTTTTTTTCAAGAGACAGGGTTTCTCTGTGTAGCCCTGGCTGTCCTGGAACTCACTCTGTTGACCAGGCTGGCCTCGAACCCAGAAATCCACCTGCCTCTGCCTCCCAAGTGCTGAGATTAAAGGCATGCACCACCACTGCCCGGCCATTTTATTTTTAAGATTTACATCAGACGAAAAGTGATTCCATTACAGATGGTTGTGAGCCACCATGTGGTTGCTGGGAATTGGACTCAGGACCTCTGGAAGAGCAGTCAGTGCTCTTAACTGCTGAGCCATCTCTCCAGCCCCTGGTTTGAGTCATTTATATCTCTTCTACTTAGCTGTCTTCTACTCACAAGAAGTGGGAAGACCTGGATAGCTGGCGATGACAATTCAGAGGTGAGGTGCTCATTTCCTGTGTACAAGAGAAGATAACAGTGTTCAATCAAAGTGACAAGGAACAAACTAGAAAATAGGAGACACCGGATGTCTTTCTACAGAAAGAGCAGAAGTGGGGGTACCTCTGTTCTATGGGCACCGAGTTATCGAGGAACCTAGAGCTTTCTCTGAGAGGTCTTGACGACACCTCCATGCTCTCAGTGACACAGGCTTATTCAGCAGAGGCATCAAGGATGCAGAAAAGGTTGACGGACGTCATCCTCATCCATTTCTGCCAGTTTTCTATTTCAAAACTTTTGGGGGACGGTCGTGTATTTCTTCTTCTTGGCAATACTGTGCATTGAATCCAGGGCTTCCTGAGTACCAGACAAGGGCTCTACCTCTAAGACACACAGGGCAATGATGGTGGAGACCGGCACTTCCTCCATGAGTCAGCCAAGAAACTTTTTCATTCCTTGTCATAGTTTGCTTTCAGTTCAGTTGCTGTGATGAACACTGGGCTTAAAAGCAGCTGGGTCTGTGTATCCCTGGTCAGCTCATAATCAGTAGCCAAGGGAAGTCAGGCCAGGAACTCAAGGCAGGATCTCAGAGGCAGGAACTGAAGCTTAGGCCATAGAGGGATGCTGCTTACTGTCTTGCTCTCTGCTTTTTAATACAATCCAGGACCACCAGCCCAGGGATGACTCCACCCACAGTGGGCTGGGTCTTCTCACATCAGTCATTAACAGAGAAGATGCTCCACAGACAAGCCTATAGGCCAATCTGACGGAGGCGGTTTTTCTCAGTTGAGTGTCTGTCTTCCCAAATATATCTAGTTTTTTCATCAGGTTGACAGAAACCAACCTGCATGCTCCTCAAATCTTCACACAGAAGGGAATCACAGCCCATCCAGTGGGCAGGTGCCAAGGCAGCTGGACACAAGAGGCTAGACAGCTATTTACCAAGAGCTGGGCGAATGACTCACTGTAGGAGGACATTTGTCACCACCACACCCTGGAATCTGCGGTAAAGGATGAAAACAGGCGGCCATCATTGCCAGACCATCCCAGCCCCTCCTCTGGACTGCCTGTCACACCAGCCACCTAAAATTCCCAGTGATCATTGTGGATTTAACCCTTCCTGGGGCAGTGGTTGGCAATTAGGACGGCAGTGACAAGGGACCGTTTGCTTGACTGGCTCTTCTCCCCTCCCCCAGCACGGATGAGGAAGCTGCTGGTTGGCCACTACAGATCTGCATTCCTGAGGCACAGGAGCTGCCTGTCCAGCCTTGGCCGCTGCCTGGAGAGGCTTCCTGCTCCCAGCTGCTCTTTGCAGGAGGACGGCTGCCCTGCCTGTCCAGTCAAACCTGCCCGGCACCTTGTCTGTGTGCTCAGGGTTGACTGAAACTCTCTTCCTCTTTCAGTTGGACCGGAGTGGGCGGGGCAGGTGGACCCAGGAGTGGGCGGGGCGGGTGGGAGGAAGAGCAGTTCTCACTCCGCCCTGACCACGGGAGGTATTTACAAACACTCCCAATGACCCTTTATGGTTGCGGACCTGGACCTGCCTCTGGGATAGCCAGCTGCCTGGGAGTGGTGGTGCAGTTAGATGGTGGGCGGCCAGAGCCTTCCCAGCTGTCAGCCTTGTAGCCCTTGTCACTACGCCCGCCCGCGTATCCCTAGTCAGGTTACAGTGTTGTCAAAAGGGGAGCAGACAGATTCTCACTCAGTCACTGAGTCTTGAAGACAGTGTGCTGAGGCCCCAAGAAAGAGGAAACAGTCCACACCTGGCTGGAAAACACCTTGCCTCCTCTTTATTGACATGTCTGATTCCCCGCTCACCACCACCATCACTACTAAGCCCAGCCCCAGGCATCTCGGCTGACCCCAGCTGGGAGTCAAAAAAAAAAAAGGTCCTGGTGTGTGCTGTGCTGTTGACGAGGTGGCACTGCCCTCCTCCATCGTGACATCTCTCTTAGCCAGAGTCTGTGTCTGACAGAAACCCAAACACATGAGGTCACAAATGCTCATGAGTTCTCCTTTCTCGCTCCACCTCCCTCTATCCCTTCCACCGGTGTCCTGCTCATCCCCGGAGACTGTCCAGCTAGGGTTCAATCCTTGCTTGCTTCTTGTGGAAGCAGCACAGAAAATGAGAGTCTGGGAGCTGGGCAACATAACCCAGGTCTGTAATCTCAGCCCTCAGAGGACAGAGACAGGACAAAGAGAAGTTTGAGGTCAACTCGGTCTGTGTGTGTGTGTGTGTGTGTGTGTGTGCATATAAGTAAAAAATATTTTTAAAATTTCAAATTTTATGTGAATGGGTGTTTCGCTTGTATGTATGTCTGGTGGTATACATGTCTGGTGCCTGAAGAGGCTAGAAGAGGCTATCAGATCCTCTGGAATTATAGATAGTTATGAGCTACCATGTGTATGCTGGGAATAGAACCTGGGTCATCTGGAAGAGCAACACATGCTCTTAACTGCTAAGCTATCCCTCCAAGCTCCAATAGATTTTTTTTTTTAAAGTAAGTGTGGAGGGAATCAGAGCTGTAAACTGCCAGACCCAATTTGGACCCCAGATGTAGATTTTTCATCTTGCTGGGGGCCACTGGACAAGCAGGAGAGCCACTGAGTATAGACCGCAAGGATGGGTAAAAGTGCAGGCAGATGGGACAGAGGGCAGACAGTCCCCGGGGAAACCCGGCCATCACCAGCACGCTTCTCACAGCTGTCCGGCAACTAGACTCAGTTTAAGGACGCCACTGCCCGCAGCCTTCCAGTGGCGAGCTCGCCAGGTCTAACACTGAGGTATAAACTCCAAATCCGGGTGTTGATAATCTGCATGACCCAGGCCCTTGGCAGTCCTAGTTCCTCCACCCCACCGCCAAGACTGAGGAAGTTAAACAAGTCACCTGTCTTTCAGGCAGCAATATCAAGTCGAACTTTCGGGAAATCTGTGAGAAGCAGTGAGGAGTACTTGGGTAGATAAGGGGCAGCTGGGGCCCCGAGGGAGAGAAACTCTCTAGGCTGCAGTCTTGTTTACACAGAAGTCAAGGAAAACAAAGGGGTGGGACCCAAAAAAGGAATGCCTTCAAGTCTCTTAAGTGAGAAGTTAAGGCAGCTGGCGGTAACTCAACACTGCAGGGGCTCCAGAAGTCAGGAAAGCAGTTAATAGGTCGATGGGAGGGATGTGGAGCGAAGGGATGCCTTTGGAATCCTTGGCCGACCTAGACAGGTAGCCACCCAGGCCTGGGATCTTAAGAATGTTGTAGTGCAGGAGGTGTAGTCAGTTCTAGCATGGGAGCCAGGGCACCAGGGTTCTGTTCCCAGCTTTAATGTAGTAAGTCGGATGTGTCACATCTTTCCGGAACCCAAAACCTTTCAAAGTTACATTTCCACTCTGAATACTGAATACTCGCCACAGGACATTTCAGTCTTTGAAGGATGACCCGAAACACACAGGGAAGTCACCAATCTACTAGACACTGACTGGGAATAAGAAAGCCGAGTGGGAGGCCAGAGATAGAGCCCAGGGCAGACGAAAGAGGCTTACGTAGGAAGAAATGGGGAACCAAGGGGTTTGGTTTGGCAACCCCGTTTCCAGTTCCCCTTCTTGGTCTTCCAATCTACCCTTATGTGGTAAGGGCAGGGCAGCACAGGATGGTCCCTCACCTACCCTCGTTCCCCATCGCAGTCTCTCACAACATCCCTGGCGCCCCGCCTTCCTCCAGAGCAGTACCCAGGGGACGAGAGCAGAAGCATCCTTGGAGTCGGGTGGCTTAACCCGAGCCTAGCTACCACTTTCGGAGCCCTCCCCATGTGCATGCAACTGTGCTGAAAACGTAAATGTATTACTTTCTTTACAGCAATCCAATGAGTCACTGTTGCCTTGTTTCACACATGAAGAAACTGAGGCAAAGTCTTAAGTAATCTACACAAGGTCACCCATCAGCTGCTTGGCGGGGCAGACTTGCTCCTGGTCCCGCGTACAGACTCGGGCAGCTGAGGACCACTTATGGCATCCTCACCTCGCCGATCCAAAAATCTTCAGGCAGCGCCAGCCCACGTGACCTCTAGGTCCCCTCCTTCTCAGAGAGGCCCGCCCCATGGGCAGGTGGCGCGCGGGCGCGGGGGCGTGGCCGGAAGCCTTAAAGCGGCCCGGGAGCCGGGTGGGCGGTCCAGACCGAGGACAGCGGCTACCTACTGGCCTCTCAGCCTGGTGCCGCGTCCGCCACCATGTCCCTGGCGGCCTCAGCGGGCCGGGGCCCGGGGACCATGTGGTCCCCTACACACGTGCAGGTGACGGTGCTACAGGCGCGGGGCTTGCGGGCCAAGGGTCCCGGGGGCACGAGCGACGCGTACGCGGTGATCCAGGTGGGCAAGGAGAAGTACGCCACGTCGGTGTCGGAGCGCAGCCTGGGCGCACCCGTGTGGCGCGAGGAAGCCACCTTCGAGCTACCCCCGCTGCTGTCCTCCGGGGCCGCGCCCGCCTCTGCCGCCACCCTGCAGCTCACCGTCCTGCACCGCGCGCTGCTCGGTCTCGATAAGTTCCTGGGCCGCGCCGAGGTGGACCTGCCGGAGCTGCACCGGGACCAGGGCCGCAGGAAGAAGCAGTGAGTGGCCGCGGGGAGGGGAGGGGAGCAAGGAGGCTCGGGCAGCGCACCTTGGGGGCGAGCGTGGCGGCCGCCGCGCGATGGGAGGGAGGCCTTTGGCTCCCCCTCGCCTGCAGTCTCACCTAACCCAGCTTCTCTTGGGGCTGTCAAGTTCCTGCTCTCCCAGTTATGGGGGCTTTTGGAAGAGAGGAGAACTTTTGAATCCTCAGGGCGCCCTTAGACCGCACAGCACACTAAGCACTAGATGGAAGTTTTTTGGGTTTTTTTCTTGTTTGTTTGTTTTTTTTTTTTTTTTTTTTTTTTTGACTTTTCGAGACAGGGTTTCTCTGTGTAGCTCTGGCTGTCCTGGAACTCACTTTGTAGACCAGGCTGGCCTCGAACTCAGAAATCCTCCTGCCTCTGCCTCCCAAGTGCTGGGATTAAAGGCGTGCGCCACCACCGCCCGGCTAGATGGAAGTTTTGATGAATTGAAACAATATGCAGGTAGGAGAATTCGTATTAGGTGGGGTATCCGCTTTATCTTATGTGGACGCTCCCCTAGGTGTTTGAGCTTGACGATTTGAGCTGAGAACCCCTGGGCGGGGGTGGGGGTGGGGTGGGGGGCAACTGATTGGAGTAAAAACCCAATACCCCAGAGCTGGACGATCTCTGGGAGGGTGGCTAGAAAAGAGGTGAGAACAAGAATGGGGAATACCCACCTGCCCGGTGATTGCTGGTTCTCATGCCCACCTGATTCTACCCCTCGGAACGAACTCTAAAAACAGTTCGTTGTTTATCTGGGGTCCGAATTAGTGGTAGATGATTGTTCCAAGATCTGACACTGGCTCAGTAGAAGTGAGCATTGTTGCTCTTTGGAGTTTAGTAAATTCTGCCTGGTTCTAATTCCTGGTACCGTGGCTACTCACTAGCCTACCTGTGGCTCCTCAATTGAAAGGTCTGACAGGACATCCTAATTCTGCAGGAACATTTGGGACACCCCAGTCTTACAGATTTATTTGACTTTTCATTCACTGGTGTTTGCTAAGGGTGCCTTAACCAATGGAACGAGATTATGTTTATCTCGTGTACCAAAGAGCATGGATTAGTCTAGCTGGTTACTTTGCTTGACCTTATAGATGCCAGCTCTGTTACCACCAAAACCCTACTGGTCGAGAAACATACCCATGTGTTCCTTCCTCGTACTTCAGATATACTGAGTGCTTTAATTTTTTTCTTGGGTTGGGGCAGGAGTCAGAGGAGCTGAATTTTCCAGGCTAGGGTGGGATCTGTTTTTGTGGCCACAGGTGAACAGGCATTTCTGAACACAGATTTTGAAAGGAAGGCCTTGAAGCTAACTGGGGTAGTTTGAAACATCCACTTACAAGCCATACTGTATCTGCAGAAGGGAAGCCAAAGTTACCCTTATTTCCTACCTTGATTAAATGCCATTCGAGGGCCTTGGGTTGTTGACTATTGGCTCTTCATCTTGCTCCCTTCCAAGGTGGGTGTTCATGTCTCTAACTGTTTCTTATATGACGATCTCATCCCCCTTTCCAGGCAGATTGCATCTCCATGCTGGAGATGGGGGTTCCCCAGTCCTAGGTCTGATGTCCACTTGCTCCTGACTCATAGCTGGGTTGCTCTGGCTCCAAACACCCCAGTTTCCCTATTTATAAATGGAGCATGCTGCTGCCCTTAATTGGTGTTTATAAAGAGTTGCTGCTTCCTGGATTAATGAAGCCAGTGTAAAGGTTCAAAAGGTCCTGCGCTGCTGTGTGAGGGATGAAAACCTCCCTAAGCCCTCTTTCTTCTCTGTATCCCTTTCCCTCATTTTCTCTAAGGAAACCCTAAACCTTCACGATCACTCCTGTTTCTGTCACATGAGCTGGTTACCACTTAGTCACAATATTGACTGCCAGGGAGATTGTGCTTACTTAGTGGGTTTTTATAACTGACATAGGATGTCTTTACTTTTCAAAAAGTAGGTGAAATCACAAAGTTTCCATCTACTGGGAAGCTAGGGGCTTTCCCAGCAGCTGGGGGAACCTATTTAAACTGAGCCTGTTGGATGCTCTTGTATAACTCCAAGGTGCCCCAGGTAGCCGAGCGGTGAAGAACACAATGTAGCCCAAGAGCTGGATGTTTTAACAGAAAGAAACAGGTTTGGCTAGAAAATCGATTTGAACTAGTTATTAATGGTTTGATCCCACCTTATGTGTTAAAAATCAGAAACAAAAGCTAAAATCTTGGTCTGCTCTGTGTGTGTTTGTGTTTGCGTGCGCACGTGCTGTGTCTAACAGAACAATTACTGAACAGAGGGTGATTTTTCTTATAGTTTCAGACACTTAAATTTGAAGTCCATTATCACATTAAGAGCCAAATTCTTTTTTCTTTTTTCTTTTTTTTTTTTTGTAGGTTTTTTTTTCGAGACAGGGTTTCTCTGTATAGCCCTGGCTGTCCTGGAACTCACTCTGTAGACCAGGCTGGCCTCGAACTCAGAAATCCGCCTGCCTCTGCCTCCCAAGTGCTGGGATTAAAGGCGTGTGCCACCACTGCCCGGCAAGAGCCAAATTCTTAATTGTTCTCTTGATAAGCTCTCTATATAGCAGATTTATTGGCAGACAAGGAAACATACTTTTTATCATGATTCTGAAGTTGCTGACCTCAAATTTAGTGTAATGACACACTTTAAAAGTACCAAGCAGCCTAATATATAGGACAGCCTACTCTATGGGCAGGATCTATTTAATAGCATGGAATAAATATGTGGTCTTCAGTTAGAAAAAATAGACAGGAATTAATAATGCTCTCTTGTATCTGTTAAAGACCTGAGGTTTCAGTGGGTGTTGGTTAAGTAGTAGCCAGTTAAGTACCGAGGCAGGCAGACATGAATCAGAAGTATTTCAGGTAAGCAGCATGCAGGACCCTCAGCCTAGCTTTCTAGTCTCCTGTAGTAGATTGGTTTAAATCAAAACCAGACAAACCTTCTTAAGATGCTAAGAGCAACAAAACTTGGGAAATGATCTCTTAGAGGTAGTTTAAAATATTTATTCAGCCTGGGAGCTGGGGGGGTGTCATTATTGCAAGTAAACACCCTAAAACATACTACTGCACTAATCTTCAGCATTTTAAGACGGAGGCAATGGTGGAGGGTCCATTTCTTCTATCTGCGGAGACTCAGATACGCTGCCTCTGCAAGCGTCGGGATATTGCAGAGGTTAGATATTTTGAAAATCCTTAAAAAAATAGTAAGATGCTGAAATAAGTTACTAGTGGAAAAAATTGGGTTATTAAAAATAAGCATTGAGTACTTGTTTTCCTGTGAGACGGAGCATAGAAAACTGGCTTACCTGACCATAGAGGCCATTAAGTCACAAGCAGCTGGAGGTGCCTTCAGGTTTCTTACTTGCATTTAAATTGCTTTATAG
Source organism: Tokudaia tokunoshimensis (assembly GCA_036184795.1). Classification (NCBI taxonomy): domain Eukaryota; kingdom Metazoa; phylum Chordata; class Mammalia; order Rodentia; family Muridae; genus Tokudaia; species Tokudaia tokunoshimensis. Next base: position 43,917,075 of record BTHU01000019.1, read on the forward strand.
CAGGGTGGAAATTCAAGTGATACTGTTATTAGTTTCCTTTCTCTCTGTCTCTCTCTCTCTCTCTTCTTTCTTTCTTTCTTGTAATTTCCCTTAAAGATAATTTTGGGCCTTCCTGGAAATGTTCATCTCAGCAACCGGCTCCTCCTACCCCCAGGGTAGAAAACTGAGCTCCTGGCTCTTGTAGATCTTGTGATAAACAACCTTCCCCCCCCCCCCCCGCCAAGTTGGCTGTGGAACGAAATGAACACAGACAAGAGCGCATCAAAGTTGTCCCCAGGTGATAGAATTACTAATAATTTCACTTGTTAGACATTCAGTTAGTGTACAGGAAGTTCCGGCTCCTCCCCCTTCTCATCTCTAAAGTATTTCCATTCTTTTAATACATACTTTCCCCCCCTGGTACTAGGAATTGAACTTGGGGCCTGATGTATGCCAGCTGAGCTCTCTGAACCCCGTGTATTGGTGTCTTTCACTTGAGCCGAGAGTGTCTAGCCAGCTCGCCTGGGGATCCCCTGTACCTGTGGCAGATTGCTGCCGGGCCTCCACACCTGCCTTACATGGATGCTGGGGATTAGAACTTTGATCCTCAGGGTTGTGTGGCAAGCGCTTTGCCCATGAAGCCGTCTCTCCATCCTCCTCCACCTTATTACTTGAGACAGGGTTTCTGGATGAGCCTGGATCTCACCAATGTGCCTAAGCTGGCTACCCAATCAGCTGCAAGGTCCTACCTCTCTTTAGTTGCCCCAGTGCTGAGGTTACAGACACTGCCTTCTGTGCCTGGCTTTTGCATTGTGCTAGGATCCAAATTTGGACCCTTATGCTTCCATGACAGGCACTTTACCAGCTAGGTCAAAAGTAGTCTTTAGGACTGCTGTGTGCCAGATGCCTGAGAGGCAATATCATTGCTTCAGGAAGTTCAGAGCCTTGTTGGGAAGTAGATCTTAAGCACAAGAACACAAGAAAAAAAATGTACTGTGCTAAGTTGTGGAGAGGGAAAGAACAAACTATCGAAATCAAAAGATTGGCACTGGAGAGATGCCTGGCAGTTAAGAGCGTTGACTGCTCTTTCAGAGGACCAGGGTTGGATTTCCTGCGCTCCCCTGACTCCCCTGATGGCTAACAACTGTCAGTAACTGTTATTCCAAGGTTTCTAGCGCCCTCTTCTGGCCCCTAAGGACACTGTGTGCACATGGTGAGCAGGCATATGTGCCACGGAAAAAAACACACACACAGAAAGACAAAATAAAAAATATATCTGAGAATTATAAAATAAAAATGACCAGGGGCTGGAGAGATGGTTTAGCAGTTAAGAGCGTTGTATGCATGTGAATCCCAGGTTCGAGTCCCAGCAGGCATGTGGCGGCTCACAGCGCCTGTAATTCTAGTCCTCCAAGGCTACTGGGTAGACATAGTGCTCTTACATCTGTGCAGACTAAACACCCCTATGCATAAAATAAATACATCTAAAAGGAAATTATTTTTTAAAAATGATAAGAACGTGAAGAAGGCGATTGGAAAGGAGGGCATGATGGGAAAGTGGTCCCAGCTACTTAGGAGTTTGAGGCATGAAGATCACTTGAGCCTGAGAATTCAAGGCTAGCTGAGGCTGTACAGCAAGAGCCTAATTCATAAAGTAGTAATAGGTAAGCTTTTGTTGTATGTTTATGGTGTTGGGGATTAAACCCAGGGTTGTATGCATGTTGTGAATGTGCTGAACTCCTGAGCTGATGCCCCAGCTATGAATATTAATGGTCTCTGAGACATTTCTAAAGAATAAAGAGGAATCCAGGGCAGCTGTGCAAAGGCCCTGAGGTAGAAGTAGGGTAAGGCTAAATGGAAGGGAATGGCTTAACTTGAAAGGAATTGAAGGCCACCAAGTATTAAAAGGATGTGTGTTCCAAGTTGTCCAAGCTCTTGAGTGAAAAGGGATTTGAACTTGGCCTAGTCTGGAACCAGATGGGAAGCTGTTGCAATAATTGAGGTGGTGTGGTGGTACCATCAAATACGGTGATGGTTATGGAGGTAGCAAGTAGTGCGTCTTTTCAGAAATATGTTATAGATTGAATTGCTCTGCCTTGGGACAGATTGGCTCTGATGGGGGTGGGGGGAAGGAAGCAATAAGATCAAACAGGTAAACTCTGGTAGCTGTGTGTTGAAAGTGAACCAGGAAACAGTTCTGTTTTCTCAGTCCAGCAGTCACCCCGATACCAGGGTGAGGTCACCATGACAGAGACAACTCTGGGCAGTGCCACTTGTGAGTTGAGTCTTGTGTTGAAACCAGTGACTCCATTGAAAGTGCCATTGAAAGCAGGGCGTGGATGCCTGTGTCTACAAATGCCTGACTGTTTTAGTGCCGGCCAAGTACTTGCTTGGTAATTGTGTGGCTGGTGTGTGACCTCGTTGGAGTGTTCTGGCAAAGTTGATGATGTCACAGTTTCAAGGAATACAGGACCCAGGAAAGGAAAACTTGGTATAACACAATGGGGGGGGGGGGAGAAGATCCCTGTGCAAAAAAAATAACACTTAAGTATGTGAACCGTCTATTTCACATCCGAGACAGCAAGCGGTGGAAAGCCTTGGGCCTCTTCCATCTCCCTAAAGTCCCTCCCTTCTATCCAAAGGCCTTTACAGTGTTTCTGTAGCTACCATCTGATGAAGAATTTTATAAGCAGTATCTGATAGGCCATTTGAATTGTAGCTATTAACTCTGAAATGCAATAATTATATTATAAGCCGTACATGTACTTGTTAAAATACCATCAACTCCCAACATGTAGCCGCTTAGCTATGCATTAAAACATTTTGTCATGGGAAACGTCACTTCACCTTCCCTCCTTGGAGGACAGCTAGCGCTAGCTTAAGCTCCAGTGGTGAGAGGGAACTCGAGACTGAGGTAGAAGAGAGAGTGGGTGATAAGAGGCCATTTGATCTTCACATCCTACAGCAATTCCCAGCATGGCCATTGGCGCTGGATCTAGGACAGGTCTCTAAACCTCTAGGGCCTTTGAACAACACCCAAGCCATGTATTGATTGGCAAGTGGGTCTTCCTCCCCACAAGGTGCCCCAAGTCAGACAGAGTTCATGCCCTCGGGAGACCATGCCTGAGATGCCTGCTTTCACCTGACCACTTCTGTCTCGTTTATTGTGCAATCAGGGACTCGCTCATTGTTGAGAGTCAGTGAGTGGCTTACTGAGTGAATAGCCGAGATTCCTGCATGGTAATGGTAGTATGCATTCAAGGATTTTATTTGTTTGGCTAGTTCGTTTGAAACGCGCAGTCCAGTCTGGCTTCCAAGTTCTTCATCCTGCAGCTTCTGCCTCCTGAGGTCTAGAATTTCCGGAGTGCACCTCCACACCTGGTCAGGCGAGCCTCTTTTCCCAAAAAGGGAAGTGTGTTGATAGCCTGGTAGAGAAAAACCAAGGGTCTGAGTGTCCAGGCTGTCCCCGGGGGAAATGAGGAATGTGCTGCAGAAAGAAGAAAGGCAGCTGTAATTATCTTTCCTGAATGCAGGCCTTTGAGCTACCCAAAGGGAAGGCATTTACAAGCAACACCAGAGCCATCCTGGAGACGCGGCTGCCACACACTTCATTTTTCTATGCCCTTCTGCGATCAAGGGCACAGCTAAGCCCCAGAAGAAATAGATAGATCCTCGAGAAATCCCAACCTAAAAAGGCCTCTTGTTATCACCGAGAATGGTGTCCGATCAGCGGCGGTGGCAGCCGGCTGAGTCCTGGGGTATTCCAGGCCGTGATCTCTTAGAGCACACATGGTTGTCTCACAGAGAGTGAGTGTGACCTGCAGGTCACCAAAATGGAACCTTTTATTTTTACTAACCATTTGTTATTAAGGTGTGATTTAACATAAAATTCTTTGGACGTGTTTTCTTCCTGCCTTGAACTTACGGTGATTATAAGATAAACCATGTATTCTCTGCTCCCTTGCCAGGAGCTCATAGAGGGAGTGCATCCATCTGTCTGCAGGGTAAGGAGCCGCCGAACGCTCTTTGATGTTGGTCACCGAAGTTTGTTTTCTCTTGGCCACAGCATGGAGCGCCAGACTGTGCGCTTTCTTTCCCCACCCTTGAATGCTGTTTTCATGAGGGATCTGTCACTGTTGTGATAAATTCCTTTGGCAGGCCAGGCACGATACATTGGTGGCCGTTATACCTGATCACAGGTCTCATTATAGAAGAGGACCATTTCTGGCTTTCTGAAAGACGATCAACTTTATAAGTAGACAGATGTAGGAATGGTAGGCTTGCATGAGTTAAGTTTTCTAATTTGTAGAAAGTCTTTCTGTATGGATGCTTAAATTCTTGTTGTCTGCGTAGAAGTCCCGTGATCATACACTGCCACCAACTGCACTGTTCCGCTGTACTGCTGATCGCAGGAGCTGCCGGGTTCCCCCCTCACCCACCGGTGTGAAAGCCATAAAGGCCTTGGTGATAGTCTTTACATCCCTAACAGGTGCCAGAGCATAGACTTTGATCATGGGGATCATGGGGTTTTTAAGTTCTTCCAGAGAGAGAGAGAAGAAAAGACCTTCTGGAAATGATATAAAACAACTAAACTGAAATTGTATACTACTAATTGTGTAGGTGAAGGTGAATGTCTTCTTATACCTTCAAATGCAAGTCCCTTGGTACTTACTGTAGATGGGCATGTCTGAGTATTTGTAACTAACATAGGACTATTTATCTTCATGTCGGGAACCTTCTAACTTTGGTCAGCTGTAGCATTCTCAGGTGTCATGTAGCCATCAGACTAGGTGTGTGAAGATTATGAGTGTTAGCTTACAGGCCATTCCACTAGGTTCTCTCGGGACCTAGCAACAGCTTACATCATCACCTGCTGCCTGGCAGGGGCTTCAGGTGTGCACAGCCGGATAAAAGAACCCCGCCCCAGTTCTCTCCCTCCCCCATGTGTTCCTTTCTGTCCTTCTCTATGCCCTATCCTCTTCTCTGGTCTCTTAGCTCTTGTCCTGTCTGTCTGTCTACATGTCTACTTGTCTGTCTCTACCCCTTCTCCGGGTGCTCACCTCCCCAAATAAACCCCTTTATAACAGATCTGTTGCATGGTGTAATTTCTGAGAGGAACACCTTGGCATGGGCCCACCAGGTACCCTCTTGCCGTGTTACAGTTCATAACTATAAGGCATGTGCCCTATGCCACATATAAAATTGCCTGTGCGTTCAGATTCCAGGTAAGTAATAATTATAGCCGCAATTCACAGCAGGCCGTGTTCTAGGCACTTAGATCATCTAAACTTTGTGAAATCCTTCTGAAGCAGGTTCCCTCAGCCTTGTTTCAAAAGGGGGAGCTCGAACCAGAGAAGAGTTAGACAAAGTTGCACAAGGTCTCTCAGCTCAAAACTGCTAACTGCACAGGGGGAAAAATAACCCTAGAGGAAATGTATGAAACCGTAGTCATTGGACTAGCATGGTTTGAGTTCACTTTCTTTTAAAGCATACTTGATTTTTCTTTCTCTTATAACACGTCTTACTTTTGTATGTGTGTAAGGGGTTGGTTTTGTTTTTGCTTTTGTTTATTTCTGAAACAGGATATTACCGTGTAGTTTAGTCTGGCCTAAAACTCTCAAATCCTCCTGCCTCAAGTCTAAGTGGGATTCCAAGTGAGTTCCACCATGTCCTGGTGTCTTGATTACTAAAGACTAGACAATATAAGACAGTACCAGGAACATTTCTCTCTCTCTCTCTCTCTCTCTCTCTGTGTGTGTGTGTGTGTGTGTGTATTTCACTACAAATGTAAAGTTCAGAGGACAACTATAGTCAGTTTGGTTCTCCCACCACATGAGTCCCAGGCACCTAACTGGTCATCAGGGTTGGCCACAGTGACCTTATCTGCTAACCACCTCGGCGGCCTCCAAATCGTTCTTCACTTGCCTTTCCTGTGGTTTTTTTTTTCTTCGTTTTCATGTCACTTACTAGCTCTTAGGATCAAGTTTGGTGTCTCCTGATAAATAGCCTTTTCGGTGCTACTAACATGTTTTAGAGACGAGATTTAACACAGCAGCAGGTGCGGTCTGTCCACTGCTCTCCGGATGGACTAGTTCCGCCAGCAGCTGAGGGAGGCAGAAGGAAGGACTCGGGTGGAAGGTTAGCCAATGGGTAATTCTACAATCAAAGTTCGGCCCTGGTTGCCACCTACCCACCTCATTCCACAGCAAAACTCGCTAAACTGCATAGCTGCTGTAGAGGACACGCTGCCAACGTGTTAGAGGCCGTAAACATCCCTGTCCCTGCTGCTCCACACTGCTGCCATGCTACCCAGGGCAGAATTTTTTTTTTTTTTTTGAACCTCAGTGGTCCACAGTATGGCATTCTGTCCTATTTATAAGGAAGACAGCTCCTGAGCCACTCCAGGAAATGTCCCTATCTAGGAAAAGACTGACTGCGCTCTGCTTTCACCCTGTCGGGTGCGGGTGCTGTTCTGTTCCTGCGCCTTCCTCCCAGGGGAGCCATAGTCGGCTACCTTCTGATGCTGGGTTGCTATGGGGATGGCGCTGACGTGTACCGCAGCCTGTAACTGAGATTTGGCCCTAAGAGAGTGGGTAGCGGTGCTGACCTGAAGTCTAAGCGAGACCCTGAGACCCTGGAATGAACACCAGCACATCTCCAGAGTGGTGAAGCTCTGGTTTTCTTCCTTCCCATGTCTGGTGTTCAAAGTAGATGCTGTATTTATTAGCTTTCCTGAGAGAGGTGGCTTTGTGTTCCGTAGGGTCTTAAGTTAGTAAACTCTTGGTGATGAAATTTGTACTTTAGTGGGAGTGTCCTTTTATGTGGAATATTTTTACGTTCTTCACAGTGAGGAAGTTTCCAGCAGTTGTCTCAATGTTTGAAGTTAGACGTTAGGGGCAGGACTAGCCTTGAGGCTCGGTGAGTAAAGGCACTTACTGCCGCGCCCTTTAGTACCCAGGAGCTACTCCCAAGGAAGCCCCACAAGGGGTGCTCACTGTGGCCCCACAAGGGGCGCTCACCGTGGCCTGATTGCTCACACATATACATGTGTACTCAGGCGCGCACATACAAATAAATACGTAAATAAATAAATGTGATTTTCAGATTTACTTATTTTTGAAAAAGAAAGCAGGCAGCTGCTGTCCCGGTGTAACTAATGCTCTGCGCCTCCGCCCTGACAAGAGGCAAGCCACGCCCCCTTCCCCCACTCTTAACTACAGTGCAAAGAATATAAATATGTTTGCATGGGCTCTTGAAGACTATGATTTCTCTCCATGTGTCTGCCTTGTGGAATGTGGAATGTCTGTTTGCTCCAGCCACAGAATGATGGTTTCTGAGGCCTTCCTCGTGGCCCTCTACACAGCCGCGCGAGCTTTACATCTGTAAGGATGACGGAGGGATCTGTTTCTCCTCATCTGTGGAGAGAGATCCTCCCCTCCTCCACATTCCCTAATTCATCCTCCCTTCTTCCTTCTCCCCCGTCCCCAAACAAGGAGAGGGTCCGTCTCACTGTGTGCCTGTGCCCAAGGCCAGTCTCCACGCTCCTCCTCTTTCCGTCTCCCAAGTGCTGGGATTATAAAAGTGATTATTGATCTCCTTAAGGCACCGTCGAAAATATGTAGGAGACATAAACAGTGTATTTTTACATGTTAACATTGTCTTGGAATCCTCATCCCCACCCCGCCCTGTCCCAAAGAACCCCTGTGTAAATGCCACAAGGTAGGTAGGTGATTTGGAAAATGGGTACTTTTTTTACTTATAGGAACACAGACTGTCACTTGGGCGAATACAAAAGTGGTCGTTGCTTCTAGAAGAATATGGAAAAGGGAGGACAAAAGTAAAGGGACCAAGTTCCTTGTTCTCTGCCGTACTGTGTGCTTGGGATTTTATCCTATTTAAAAATAGTATGTATTAACTTTTATTAATTATTAATATATTAACACATACTAAATTATAAATTAATATATAGTATATATTGAAGTATCCTATTGTCTTATAATATTCTGGAAGGGCTAGACATATAGCCCAGGGGTGGAGCTTTTGCCTCACACATAGACCTTAGGTCTGATTCGTACACCATACACCCACACAGGTTTACACACCAGCCCCCAAAATGTTTCTGTGAATCCCCCATCACTTCCTACAGGTTCAGAGGGTCTTTTAATTTCAAAGGACTAGATTTTAATTATAACAGCAAAATATAAACTTTAACTTTCTAAATATAATTACAAATTATAAAACATATAATAAATGATCTACTTTTAGGAGAGATCATTTGACTTTTTATTTTTTTGATAGGTAGAGGACTTTTTTTCATATCAAAAGCTTAAAAATAAACTTGCTGCATGAGATTATGGCTGTTTTACTGTATGTTCTCTGCCCTTTGGACAGAAAAATGAGCCCAACCCTGATCCCAAGATAACGACTGTTCTGGGCCTATGACAGGTAATGCCGGAACACATACATTGCTACTTTATGCTGTGTGGCCATGCCGGGCCAGATTATTTATTAACTTCTTCTCTGGGGGACAGGAATTAAGTGAATTAAAAAACAGATTTTAAAAAACCCCACTGAAAAATGGAGTCGATTGTAGTGTTGAAGCCCACAACCACAATCCGATTTGGGACTCCAGAGGGCGAATCACTGGAGTTTTCAGGCTCAGAGCCTGGGTCCCGGGCAGATCAAAGGCTTGCCCACCAACCCCAGTGTGCCACTAAAGAGACAAGTCATACTGAAAAACAGGAAAGGGGGTGTGTTCAACACGGCCACAGTGGGAAGAGGTCCAGCTGCCCCCACGTCTGATCGGAGGTGGGTTTAAATACAGGGCAAATGGCACGCATCACTAAGCAATCCTGTCATAGTGTGGCCCCCTGCCCCCACCGACAGCATTGCCTAGCTCCAGTGTACCTTGGAAGATAGGCATATGGTAAGTTGCCAGAACTGTGTGAGATCTCTTCCTTGGAGGCAGTTTCCTCTTCTAGTTGGCACCGGGCTTCACCCTATCTCTTTTTTCAGTGTGAGACAGCCTGAGGAAATTTTAATATTTGGGACGCAGGTGTCTCTTTAGACTATCTCGTCTGACTTCAAGAACACAGCCCCACAAGATCACTAAGCAGGAGTCACAGGGACTCACGGAGACTGGAAGGATCACAGAGTCCGTACGGGTCTGAGCTAAGCACTCTGCATATGGTGTGACTGCGAGAGTGGGGCTGCCTCTGTCTCTTGCCTGCCCTTGAGATCTTGTTGCTCCCACTGGGTTGCCTCGTCCAGCCTTGATAGGAGGGCATGCCCCTAGTCTTATTGCAACTCGATATGCCCTGTTCAATTGATATCCCTGGGAGGCCTGCTCTTTTTTTTTAAGGGAAACAGAAGGAGTAGGTCTAGGGGAGTGGGGGAGGACCAGGAGGAGCAAAGGTAGGGAAACTGCAGTCAGAACACTCTAGGTGGCTTTGGCCTGGGAGCTTGCGACCTCTGACTGCAGGTCCCCTATTCACAGCCCAGAGGAGCGCTGCTGGCAGAATTCAGGTCTGCTTCGGAAACCGGCTCACATGTGCGCTGCAGGTTTCCAAGGCCAGCCCACTCTGTGAGTGAGCAGTGGGCAGTCGGTGGTGGGAAGCATTCCGGAGCCTAAATTTGAGCTTAGAGCTCAAAGCCGGCTCTAAGTTTGCCTGAAATAAGCGCCTTGGCCCAGGAAACCTCTAGAAAGGCAAGCCTGGTCCCAGGAATGGTCGGGCGGCATTCTCTGAAGGTCTTAAATGTGTTTGCATGCCTGACTGACAGAAAGCCTGGTGGAGAAGCACTCGCCCCAGCCCCTTCTTCCTGACTGGCCCTGATGCCTGCAGCTCCCACTGTGGTCCTCTGAGCTTCTCCTTTTCAGGTTTCTACAAGTGATATTACAAAAGCGCAAACACCTTTCATCACCAAGGCAACTGTGACTATCAGGGAAGAAAAACACAAATAATCCTCTCAACCTCTTGACAAATATGCAAAGCATTCCAGGCCCGGCCAGGCCCTGGAAAGATAGAGGCTTGAGGGGAAGAATTGTTAAAAAGACCTGCGTCTTCCAGCAGGGGCTGTTCCTCCCCCACCACTCCTTCACATCTGTGTCTCAAAAAGCCCTCTCTTTGCCAGCCGGGGTCGGCATCTCACATCTCTTTCTGGTCCTGGCTGCATCTCTTGACGCAGTTTCTTCCTGGCAGTTCTCTGTGCTGGATCTTAGGTGGTCATCTTACAGGTTATGGCTGGTGGCGAGGTGTGCTGGGGTTTGCCTCTCCCCTTTTATCTTGAGGTATTTAAATTGAGAGTGTATGGGCTGAGCTTTCGCTCTGCGTTAGAGAACTTGCCTACCACCCATGAGGCCTTGCAGTTCAACCCCAGCATCCCACCACCACGCACACATGTACGCGCCCTCACTCCTGTGCATCCCACCACCACGCGCACACGTACGCGCCCTCACTCCTGTGCACATGTGCACACAAGGTGGAGTGGAAAGCGTCTCAAGCTCTGCTCAGAAAGAATTTGACAGTGAAGCAGGAGAATGAGCTTAAAGCAAGCCTCTCTCTCTCTCTCTCTCTCTCTCTCTCTCTCTCTCTCTCTCTCTCTCTCTCTCTCTCTCTCTCTCTCTGTCAAGGAGAATGGAGAGGGACTCAGAGTGCAGTCCTTGCCGCGGTCTGCAGCGGTGCTGGAATCTCAGCAGTTTCTGAGCTTCCTTTCCCCTGTAAAGTGAATGCTGTTCATTCTGTAAGGCTCAGGCGAGCCAGATGCAGGGCATGCTGGGAGTGCCACTTGGGGGTTAGGGTTCTACTTTCCTTTGTGCAGAATGAGTCAAATAGCTGGGGGTTGGGGGGAGGGGCAGGGGAGGGATTGGGCCTTTGCTAAGCTACAGGTCGAAGACGAGAGAGGAAGTTGTGCTCATTTGGACAAAACCATCATTTCCTTAAAGTCCAGGCCCTAAGCTTTTAAGTAGGTCACTGAAGAAGAAGAAAAAAAAATGTAAGTTCTCCATTTGTGAGGTGGCCTGTGGGTGGCTCTCTGGAGGCCAGGTATTGGGAGTTGTTGTGCCTTAATGGCTTGCAGTGAATTGGGCTCCCAGTCCACTAGAGATCAAGTTTCCAGAAGGAAAATGAATGCCAGGGAGAATCCTCTCTCTGAAGTTTGCACTCAGGGTATGTCTGGTACCCTGTCTATCCTGTTGTTGGCCATATCTTGAAGTAGCTTGCAAAGGACCATGTAAGATGTTTGAACAATGTTCTTTTTTGATAGCTAAGTCAGACATGAATGCTTTCTGGTCAGGCTTTCATTACTTCAAATTGCAATAAAATACAATTATATAATTACATAATGAAAAATTACATAATAGAAAATGCAATAAAAATTATATAATAACGGCCCTTATTGAAAGAAAATATGACATTGGAACTTTTTCTCCCCCAAGACAGGGTTTCTCTGTGTAGCCCTGGTTGTCCTGGATCTCACTCTGTAGAACCAGGTTGGTTCTTAATCCCAAGTTCTGACTACCTGGCTAAACATACCAGAATTTTTAACAAAGAAAAGAAAACACACACACAAAGCAAAACCTATAAAAAAACAAAATCAGAAACCATAATGTACAAGCAAAAGATCAGTAAGGTAAAAAATCCCCAGACAAAGCAACATGAGACAAAAGGTCTACAGAAATACTACTGAGATAACTTTTGTTGGCTAATATCGATGGGCATAGGGCCTGTGCGTCAGTGTGGTTTGTATATACAGGGAGACTCCCTTGGAGAAACTAGTTTTTCCTTTGCAAGCAGTTGTCAATTGGAGATAGCTTTTGGGTTAGGGTGGGGACTTCTGTCCCCTTCCCTTCTCAGCATCAGGATCCCCATCTGGCTTGGACCTGAGCATGCCCGGTGCTTGCTGCCACGGTCTCTGTGGGAACATACATGTATCTGTCCTATTATCTTGAAGGCCTTCTTAATATTCTCCATGCCCTCTGGCTTTTATAATCTTGCTGCCTCCTCTTCCACAGAGTTCCCTGAGGCAAGGGGAGAGATTTGATGGAGACCTCCCACATAGGACTAGTGGTCCAATATCTCTCACTGTCCGTATGTTGGCCAATTGTGCATCTCTATTAGTTCCTGTTCATTTTTTGAGGTAGGGTTTCATTATGTAGCCCTAGCTGGCCCGTAACTAGATATACAGACCGGGTTAGCCTCAAACTCACAGAGACCTGCCTACCTCTGCCTCTCAGGTGCTTGGGTTAAAGGTGTGCGCCACCACACCTAACTGAGGTAGGGTCTTGTATTTTCTAAGCTGGTCTCAAGCTCCTACCATGCCCACTGCTCCAATAGCTGGGACTCTAGGCCTGCGTGGCTGTACCAAGTTCTTTATTTTTAGAAATAACTCATGATTAGGTTATTATTATCCTAGCTGATTATAAGGGATAGAACTTGAGGATAGAACAGAGTGGTAGAGTACTTGCATACTGTGCTCAAGGCCCTGGGTCTAACCCCTAGTAAGATGAGTACACTAAGTCCACCTGACTACCTTTGCCTAGGGTATGGGCGAAACAACTCTTAGAAATAAACATTCGTAAAAATATATATATATGCAACCTGGAAAAAAAAAAAGAAACATTTGCGGGGGCTGGAGAGATGCTCAGCAGTTAAGAGCACCAACTCTGCTCTTCCAGAGGTCCTGAGTTCAAATCCCAGCAACCGCAGGTGGCTTACAACCATCTGTAATGAGATCTGATGCCCTCTTCTGGTGTGTCTGAAGACAGCGACAATGTATATATATATATATATATATATATATATATATATATATAATAAATCTTTAAAAGAGGAAGAAAGAAAGATAGATAGATAGATAGATAGATAGATAGATAGATAGATAGCTTGATTGATTCAGGGCCAAGTGTTCCTTTTTTTTTAAGATTATTTATTATATATACAGTGTTCTACATATATATTTGCATGTCAGAAGAGGGCACCAGATCTCATTATAGATGGTTGTGAGCCACCGTATGGCTGCTGGGAATTGAACTCAGGATTTCTAGAAGAGCAGTCAGTGCTCTCAACCTCTGAGCCATCTCTCCAGTCCTGGGTCAAGTGTTCTGTACCCTGTTCTGTATGATGGCCTCGTTTGGTCCCTTGCGCTACAAAAACAAATGGGTAAGTAGAAGCAATGTTCTCCACCAGTAGAAGTGCGTTTGTGTAAGGGGTTAGAGCAGCAGGGAGGAGAGGCAGCTGGTGGGATCAGGAGCCCTGCTGGAGCTGCTTCCATCCAGAGGTAACCCCCTTCTCTCCTCCTTTAGATGGTACACCTTGAAGTCCAAACCCGGAAAGAAGAACAAAGAGCGAGGAGAAATCGAGGTCGACATCCAGTTTATGAGAAACAACATGACGGCCAGCATGTTTGACCTCTCCATGAAAGATAAGTCTCAGAATCCGTTTGGAAAACTGAAGGACAAGATCAAAGGGAAGAATAAGGACAGTGCCTCGGACACCGCCTCGGCCATCGTCCCCAGCTCTATGCCCTCTGTCGACAGTGATGACGAGTCCTTCTCGAAAGACAAGAAAAAGAAGTCAAAGATCAAGACTTTGTTTTCCAAGTCGAGTCTGCAGAAGACACCGCTCTCCCAGTCCATGTCTGTCCTGCCCACTTCCAAGCCAGACAAAGTCCTGCTGCGAGCCAGGGACTTCCCGTCCAGGTGGGACGACGATGACAATGAAGACGAGTCCTCCTCCGCCTCGGATGGTGAGTTTCTGTGGTGCTCACTCACCCTCCTCCCCAGTTGTCCTGACTGTGCTCTGAGAAGGGAGAGGGAGGCCTTCAGGTTTTAACTACAGTGATGATGGTGAATACTCTTTGCAGAGGCTTTGTTTCTTACGAATATTACAAATGCCTTCTCCAAGGGTTTGGCTCACAGAACCCGCACATTTGAAGGCTTTTGCTATTGCCTGTTTTTCTCACAGTCCTAGGGATCTGGCCCAGGACCTTGAGTGTTCTGGGCATGATTTCCAAACACCCAGCTCCTATTGTATATGAAAGAAGACTATAGGACCTTGTGTGTGTCATATTTCATTCATTTATCAGCTGTCTGCTGAGCTTTTATCATGTGCTTACCTCCTTTGTGGTACGTCCCTGATGAAAGTCCAGTAGTCCAGCCTCCTTAACTCTGAATTGTATAATCTGAACTTCAGCTACAATCACAGAATCCCTTGTAGTGGCCAGATTCTGTTACTCTTATCAAGAATACGGCCTTTTCCACTGGTTTAACACTGGAGTTCTTAAATTCTTCACCACTGACTGTTTGGACTGTTGTGAGGAGCCGTCCTGTGCATTGGAGAACGCTTAGTATCTTCCTATCAGTTACCATGATTGGAAATGTGTCCAGATGTCGAACAGATTGACAAATGCCCTGCCCACTGCAACCGATTATTCCCATCCCCCAGCCCCCACCCGTCTCTTTCTATCTTTGCAAAGCTGAGGCTCAAAATGACGTCTTCGTGCGTGCTGATCAAGAACACCGCCACTGACCCTCCCTCCCTCATTTCATTTCTTTTTTTTGTTTGTTTGTTTTTTGTTTTCTCCAGACAGGGTTTCTCTGTATAACCCTTGCTGTCCTGGAACTCACTATAGACCAGGCTGGCCTCGAACTCAGAAATCCACCTGCTTCTGCCTCTCAAGTGCTGGGATTAAAGGCGTGCGCCACCACTGCCCAGCATTTCATTTCTTTTTTCTTCATTACTAGAGATTAAACCCCAGAGCCCTGTGCATGACAGACAAATGCTTTAACTTTGACCTATATCCTCAGCCTCAGTTTTTATTTAAGTGTGCGTGTGTGTGTGTGAATATGTGTAAGAGTGTGAGTGTGTGTATGAGTGTGTGTATGAGTGTATGTATGAATGTGTGTGTGAGAGTGTGTGTGTGTGTGAGAATATGTGTAAGAGTGTGTGTGTATGAGTGTGTGTGTGTGTGTGTGTGTGTATGGATGAGTGTGTGCATGCCTGTAGGTCAGAGGATAGCTTGTCCTCTTTTGACCATGCGGGTCGTGGGACTTTAACTGAGGTCGCTAGGCTTCAGGGTACATTCCTGTTCCTTACTCACTGAACTCTCTTCAGCTCTTACCCCTTTTGCTGTTTCTTTTCTTCCCAGTCATGTCCCACAAGCGCACATCCAGTACAGACCACACACCACCGAACCAGTCCAGCTTCAGCCTTCCCAAGAAAGAAGGGCTCTCCTTCCTCGGGGGCCTCCGGTCCAAGAATGACTCTCTTTCCCGATCTACCGTCTGTATCAACGGGAACCATGTTTACATGGAGCAGTCAGACGCCAAGAGTGAGATCAGAGAGAGCAGCCCTTCTGATTCCCCATCCCCGCAGGGCTTCAGGAAGAAGCATTTGTTCTCATCCACCGAAAACCTGGCTGCCCGGGCTCCTAAGGAACCAGGGGAAGGAGGTGGCCTGTCCTCCGACAGGCGGCTGTCTGACTCTTCCACCAAGGACTCCGTGAAGTCCATGTCTTTGCCTTCCTACCGACCTCTGAGCCATGGGGACAGTAGAGAGAGCGTGTCTCCAGCAAACGTGGAGGCTGCCAGAGAAACAAAAGACGGCAAGAAGCAGGAGAGCAAGAAGTCCTCTCTGCTTTCTCTGGTAACAGGAAAGAAAGATGTGGCTAAAGGCGGTAATGGCGAACCTCTTCCCACTGTCTCAGAGAAAGAGAAGGAAAGGAAAGGCATGCTTGTGGAAGCCCAGCTGCAGGAGGAAGACCCCGTGAGAAGGCCCGAGAAGGACGCTCTAGCTGTCGCCTCTCAATGGGGCAGCTCCCCGAACCCCTTTGAGGACGTGCAGATCTCAGACCCGGAAGCCGGCCTGGAGTCGAAGTCTGAACCGAAACCACCAGTTCCTGCTGCAAGGGCTCCCCAAACCAAAGCTGTGAAGCCCAGGTGAGCCTTAGTTTTTTACATATGGGGCCTTTCTCTGTCACTGCCTGGTAGTCAGCAAAGCCTTCTCTAGAACACGCCTGGTCTGTCTCAGGATGTGTGTGTAAAGGTTTGCTAATCTGAAGTCATTTGAGCCAGTCACGTCTGCTGGCCTGGCCTGCTCAGCACAAAGGACAGGGCTGTTCCCCGGCCTAAAGCCACAGCACACATAAGTGAAGGTTGGCCTCAGTGAGCTAACCAGACTCCAGTGACAGGAGACTGACCGTCTGTGGCCGATTCTGCACATGTGAGCTGTGCGTGCATGACTGTGGTGGGAACACGGACAAGACCTGTGTTTTAAAAGTTTTCAGTGCGTGCTGTCCTGTGGAGATGGCTGCCTCTCCTGGTACTTGGGATCAGTTTGCTGGTGTGAGAGACCTTGGTCCACTCTTTAGTGCTCCTGTGACCGTTCTCTGTCTCCTCTGTGCCTGATCACTCGAGCTTGCCTACGCCTGAGGACCTTCTGCTTTTCTGAGTGACCCTCGCAGTGACCTTTCTCTGGAATTGGGGGGGGGGGAGGATAAGCTTTTTGGAGATTCTGCAACAGGTGCGCTTTCTCTTCAGAATCCATACTTGTCTCCTTCCATGATTCTGAGCTTTGTAGATGCTTTTTGCCCTGTCGTAGTCAGTTCTTGAGACTGAGCATACCCCTGAACTAAACTGTGGGCTGTCTGTGGCGCTAGCCAAATCTTGCCATTTGCGTTACAACAGATCCTTGTGTGACAGATGTGCTTGGTGCTAAACAGTGTCTCTTTCTGTGGGGAGAATATCTCAGTTGTGGAGGATTCACATAGCGTGTGTGGGGCCCTGGTTTTGATCCCCTAGCACGAAGGAAAGACAAAGTGATCAATTTGAATGTCAAGAATTGCTGTTCCCTTCACCGTGAACATAACAAACCTGTCCCTCCTAATGACTGTTTTTATATGTGTCTTCAAATGCATCTGCAACTGACCTGCAGATTTTATTTTGTCCTTTTTGCAGACTGGAAGTTTCTCCAGAGGCTCCACCCAAAGCCAGGCTTCCTTCCCCTGACTCTGCTCACTCTGCCCCTTTTCTCTCTAGCTCCACTCAGGCTCCTGTCCTTTCTGACTTGAGATGTGACTCAGAGACACAGTGCTCTGAAAGTCCTTCTGCCTCCTCTTTCTCGTCTCCCCTAGCAGCTCCCATCTCCACATCCACTCCAATCGAACACTGGCCCACAGGCAAGGGGGAGGCCGATGCAGGAGAACCTCTGCTCCTCAGAGCCGTCTCTAATTTAACACCAGCTGCAAACACTGGTTCTTCTGCCTCGGGGTCACCCTGTGAACAACTTCCTACACCTGTGCGGAAGGCGACAGAAGAGTCTTCAGGGGCCAAGGTCAGAGAGACAGGCACAGGGAAGGAAGCCGGCAGTGATGAATCAGGAAAGACCCTCACGGGGCTGCATGAAGAGCTTGTGAAGATTCCTTTCCCAGAGCAGCCCTGGACCCCCTCACCTCAGGAGGCCCAGGAAACACCCTCGGTGCTTTTTCTCAGCAGCAGCAGAATCGTAAGCCCTGCTGAGAGGTCTCCCACAGCGTCTGGGTCTTCCGTGGAGAATGTTCACGATGGTGGAATGACTACTGAAGTCGAAGAAGCAATGCCCCCTCTTCGAGAGGAAGAGGCACCCTCCTCATTTCACCGCATAGCGCAGAAACACGAGGAGATGCATCAGAATGCCAGCAAAGGGCAAAGGGTCAAGAAACGCGTGTCTTTTTCTGAACAGCTCTTTGTGGAAGAAATAGAAGGACCTACTAGGCTTGAGGAGGAAGATGAAGGTCAATCCCAGCAGCTGACACAGGAAGGACTTTTTGCTGGAAGCATGCCCCGTGCAGGATCTCCAGAGTCCCCCCACACAGAAGGCACAGGACAGGAACCTGTGACCACGAAAGCTCAGCCCACCATCTCTTCTGAAAGCGAGAGTTTCTCAGAAGACCCCACAAGTGAAGCCAGCCCTGAAAGACGTACCCAGCTTTTGAGGGATGAGGAGAAAGATGACCTCATGACTCTCTGTCAGAGCAAAGCCAGCGATCATGAAGGCCTGCTCTCTAACCCCCTGAGTGATCTTCCATCCGCCTCGGATGTGAAATCCCCTATCATGGCCGATCTGAGCTTGTCTCTTCTGTCCATTCCTGAAGTGGCGTCGGATGATGAAAGAGTCGATGAGGCTGGAGATGGAGGAGGAGAGGCAGCGAAGCTGGTTGATCGAGAAGCGGGCCTTTCACCCTTGAACACATCACCTTCCTATCTGGAGTCGGCAGGGGAGACTAGTGGCAGGGCACGTAAGTCAGTGCCCATGGAGAATCAGTGTGACCTCAGGCCTCAGACTCCCTCAAGTGTGAATAAAGAGTTAGCAGGTCCTGGTACTGTCAAGGAAGAGAAGCTGAAGGGAAGTGGGAAGCCAAGTTGGCCTCTGTGCATATCCCAGGACTCTCCTGTGCCAAGCCCCTCGCCCACTGAGATCTTTTCCACTGCACACTCTTTCTCCAGTTCTCCATCTTCCGACACTCACCACAGTGTAACGGAATCTCAAAAACAAGCAGACAGCTCCGCTAGTAAAGTTGAGAGTTTTGGCAAGAAGAAGCCACTTCTACAAGCCCGAGTCACACCCTCAGAGATACATCCGGTCCCAGCTCAGCCAAGTACGGGAGCTGGGACAGCCAAGCACAGGTGAGACATGATGGGGAGATTGTCTTTGTCCATTGTCTTTGCTTTTACCTGACCATGCCTTCAAACCAAACGGATGGCCCGATGTCCGAATGTGCCTGTTTGGCTTGTCGCACAGGGGCTGTGAACATTGTGCCTGGAATAACTCGAGACCCAGCAGCGTGGATAGCAAAGACATAGTCATCTTCCAAGATAGCTTAGGAATGTTTCTACAGTGTGATGGAGTTTTGTAGCTATGGAAGCGAGGGGGCTTGTGTCTCCGGGGCCTGGGACCCAGCCGAAATGGAGCCATAGAGCAAAGTAATG
The DNA here is from genome assembly GCA_036184795.1 of Tokudaia tokunoshimensis. Taxonomy (NCBI): domain Eukaryota; kingdom Metazoa; phylum Chordata; class Mammalia; order Rodentia; family Muridae; genus Tokudaia; species Tokudaia tokunoshimensis. The sequence continues at coordinate 43,936,015 of BTHU01000019.1, forward strand.
CTGGAAGTTCTGCTGAGAGCTTCCTAACAGCAGAGCCCTCAGTGGGGTCCTAATCTGTAGCATAACCTCCAAGAATAATAAACTATCTGTCTTTCTGTCTTCTTTACTATTAACAGTAATTTATTTATTTAAATTAAATTAATTTTTTTTTTTTTTTTTTGCAGTGCTAGGGATGGAATCTGAGGCCTTGTGCATACTGTGTGCGTGCTATACCACAGGGCAGGTACCAGTCTGAGAGACGACGGATCCTACTGCTCTTGTGCTCATAACCAGACTGAGGGCCCTGGCCAGGGATGTGTATTCCTGGTTGTGTGTGGCTTTCTGATCCTGCTTATTTTGAATTCCACAGGAGCTAAGTCATGAGCTGGATTTGGGGCCCGAGATGCTTCCCCCTTCCCCTTGCCTGCCTTGCAGGCAGCGGGTCTTTGAGATGGGTACTTCTCAGCTTCGTGGATTACTGGAGGTTTAAGGACTCTTCCCTTGTCTCTCTAGGCCTCACCTTGTGAAGCCGATGAACACAACAGCCACCAAGATTGCAAACTCTAGTTTGGGAACCGCCACCATTATCAGCGAGAACCTGATCAACGAGGCCCTCATGAAGGTGAGTGTCCCGAGAGGGCGGGGCGTTTCATTTGCTAAGATGGCAGAGCTCGGGTATAGAGTCACCCACCCTTATAGCTTGTTAGTGTAGGGGCCAGCCTGGGCAATGTAGGAAGAGCCTATCAGAACAAACCACAGCAAAAGTTAAAGTACTTAGCCAGCAGGCAGTTCTGGGAATGACTTATCTGGAGTCAGGATGACCTCGGAGAGCCCCCAGACTGTCCATGGACTAGATAGTTACGTTTTCTTATTAGTTATTTCTCACTGAATTCTTTTTTGTCTTTAGCAGTGTGAGCTACTGCATTGTCTGTTTGCCAAGTATGGTGGTACTTTTTTGTGTATTTGTTTTGTTTTTTAAAGGCAGGGTTTCTGTAGCCCCCAACTAGTCTAGAACTCACTGTGTAGTCCAGGTTACCCTAAACTCATGACAGCCCTAATGACTCAGCCTCCTGAGTGCTGGGGTTATTGTATGTAAGTACACTATAGCTGTCTTTAGACATCCTAGAAGAGGGCGTCAGATCTCATTACAGATGGTTGTGAACCACCATGTGGTTGCTGGGATTTGAACTCAGGACCTTCGGAAGAGCAGTCAGTGCTCTTAACCTCTGAGCCATCTCGCCAGCCCAACACTTGTCATTTTTATTTTTTTGGTTTTTTTTTTTTAAAAATTTTCTTTCTCCATCTTTCTTATCTTTAGGCAAAAATATAAAATTCTTGATACAGATGTTCTGGGTTTTGTTTCTCAAAAATAGTTCCCAACATTTAAAAAGTTGCAGAAATAGTACGGGGAGCTACTGCGGCCTCCATTCGGTTCGCCCTGTTCACCTAGGGCCCAGTTTGCCTTCTCTCCTCCCATTCCTCCCTCTCCCTCCTACTCTTTCTCTGCACGCGTCCATTTTTATCCAAACCGTGGGAGAGTAAGCTGTGTGCTTATGTTTACTTTCACTTCTGGTTGTGTGTGTGCATGCGTGTGTGCATATATGTGCATGCGTGTGCATGCGTGTGTGCATGCGTGTGCATGCGTGTGCCTGCCTGTAGAGGCCAGAGGCTGTGGTCAGGTAGATACCTTTCTCAACAGCTCTTCATTCACCTTTTACTTTTTTTCTTTTTTTTTTTTTTTGGTTTTTCGAGACAGGGTTTCTCTGTGTAGCCCTGGCTGTCCTGGAACTCACTCTGTAGACCAGGCTGGCCTTGAACTCAGAAATCCACCTGCCTCTGCCTCCCAAGTGCTGGGATTAAAGGCGTGCGCCACCACAGCCCAGTTTTGTTTTGGTTTTTTTTAATGTTTTTTCATATAATGTACTTTGATCACGATTCCCCCTCCCTCATAGCCTCCCAGATCTTCTCCACACATCCAACTCCGTGCCTTCTCTCTCTTTACAGAACATACAGACAAGTAAAAACAAAACAAAAACCAGAATAAAAAGGAAAAGTACATACACAAACACAAAATTGGAAACAATAATATATAAGCAAATGACCAGCAGGGTTTAAAAAAAAATCCCCAGATAAAGCAATAAGAGACCAAAAAAAAAAATCTATAAAAATCTTATTGTTGGTTTTGTGTTGGCTCTCTACCGCTGAGCCTGGGGCCTGGGCATCAAGTGGGTTTGCATTACCCAAGGAGACTCCCTTGGAGAAGCTAATGTTTCCTTTGCAAGTGGCTGTCAGTTGGAGATGGCTTTCGAGTTTATGGTGAGGATGTGCGCCCACGTCCTCTCTTGGTGCTGGAAGCACTGACTTGAACCTGAGCACGGTGTGGGAGCACAGCAGAGTCGGTCCTCTTGTGTCTAGAAGGCCTTCTGGCCTTGCTGTCCTCCGTCCCTCTGGCCCTTACACTCTTCCTGTCTCCTCTTCTACAGAGTTCCCTGAGCCCTGAGGGGAGGGATTGTCCAGTTGTGGGGGTTCTCTGATGGTGGTTGAGTGGACAGAGACCTTAGGTATGGCGGAAGGTCATCAGGAGTCCTCCTCTTGCTGTGCTCCTTTAGCAGAGCAGTAGTAGTTGGCTTTCCCCGGGGTCCATGGCCTGTCTACTCTCAGGTACTTCTCTACTGGAGCAGTGTCAGACATGGGTTCCAGCTCACGGAATGGGTTTGGAATCCAATCAGGTAGTGGTTAGTTATCCCACAACTTGGATCTCATTAGCCCAGGCTCTCCTGGAACTATGTAGACCAGGCTGGTCTCAAACTCAGATCTACCTGCCTCTGCTTCCCAAGTGCTGGGATTCAATGCATGCACCACCTCTGCCCGGCCAAATTTAAATATATTAAAAAGCACTGTGTGTGATGCACACTTTTTTGTTTTGTTTTGGTTTTTTGAGATGGTTTCTCTCTGTAATAGATCCATGGCTGGCCTGAACTTGCTTTGTAGACCAGGCTAGCCTCAAATTTACAGAGATCCACCTGCCTCTGCCTCCCAAGTGCTGGGATTAAAGGTGTGAACCACTACGCCCATTTGCACAATTTTATTTTTCTAAACTACTGAAAAATATTCCATTGTGTAAATGTACAACATTTTTTTTTTATCTTTTCATCCATGATAGACATCTAAGGTTTTTCTAGTTTCTGGCTATTATGCTGTGAACAGTAGTGACCAAGCAAGTGTCTCTTTGGCAGGATGTAGACTCTGTGTATATGCCCAAGAGTGGTATGCCTGGATCTTAAGGTTTATTTCTACCTTCCTGAGGAACAGCCTCGCCGATTTCTGAATGGCTATAAAAGTTTGCACACCCAGTAATAGATGAGTGTACCCCTTACTCCACATCCTCGACAGCACGAACAGTCATGTTTCATTGATCCCAGTCATTCTGACTGATATAGTTTTATTTACATTTCCCTGATGACTAAGGATGTTGAACACTTCTTTGTTTCCCAGGAATTTGTGTTCATCTTTTGTGAACTATATTTAGTTCATACTCATTTTTTAAATAGGTTGGGGTTTTTGTTTATTTTTGATGTTATTTTTGCTGTGTGTGTGTGTGTGTGTGTGTGTGTTTGAGATAGGGTTTTTTTTTCACGTAGCCTTGGTTATCCTCTTTAGACCAGGCTGGCCTCAAGATCCACCTGCTTCTACCTCCTGAATGCTGGTGTTAAAAGCATGTGTCACCACTACCTAGCCTAGAATCTTCTAATGATTTCAAACTTGTAGATATATTTTTTATTCTTTGATTACAGAATTCAAGTAGAGATTTTTTTTCTTTTTCTTTCGAGACAGGGTTTCTCTGTGTAGCCCTGGCTGTCCTGGAACTCACTCTGTAGACCAGGCAGGCCTCCCAAGTGTTGGGATTAAAGACATGTGCCACCACTGCCCGGCTGAGATTTTTTTCCTTTTAATGTGCATATGTGTTTTACCTGCATACATGTGTGTGTGCTACTTGCTTGCCTGGTGCCCATGGAAGCAGAAGAGGGCATTCGATCCCCTGAACCTGGAACTAAAGATGATTGTGAACCACCATCTAGGTTTTGGGAACGAACCCATGTTTTCTGCAAGAGCAACAGCAGAGCTTTTGACCACCGAACCATCTCTCCAACCGCATCATTCTTGTTTTCTGAGACAAAGTTTCATATAGCCCAGGCTGGTCATTACCTGAGGTTACAGGAATGTGTCCTTAGAACCAGCATGCAGTGCCAGATGATCTAACGCCCTCTTCTGGCCTCCGTGGTCACGTACACTTGTATACACAGATAATATACAGACATAATTAAAAATAAAACAAAAAATATTTTTTGAAAGAAATGTTGTACACACTTGTGAGAGTTGAAAACAACAAATATCTAGTACCGCAGTGATGGTTAAAATATACTGGAATTAAATTTTTCTAAAATCAATTTGAACTAAAATTTAATTACGCTTACATAATAATCACAAAAAAAAAAAGAGGCTATTCTCAGGAAAGATGGCTCCTCTATAAATGTACTGTCTACCAAGCCTAATGACCTGAGTTCAGTCCCTGGGACCTACAAAGTAGGAGAGAATTGACTCTGTCCCTCCATTTGTCCTCTGAGCGGCACACATGTGCCATGACTCGCACGCCCCTCCCCCACTCTGAAAATAACTGTAATCATAACGTAATCTCTATAACTGCAGAAAATGCTACGGAACTATACTCTGCCTGATGTCAACATTATAAAATATACCCTTTTAAGAAATAAAAGGAGCCGGGCGGTGGTGGCGCACGCCTTTAATCCCAGCACTTGGGAGGCAGAGGCAGGAGGATCTCTGAGTTCGAGGCCAGCCTGGTCTACAAAGTGAGTTCCAGGACAGCCAGGGCTACACAGAGAAACCCTGTCTCGAAAAACCAAAAAAAAAAAAAGAAAGCGCTAGGGATTTATTAATTCAGTTGATGGAGTTCTTGCCTGATTATCAGGCAGCGTGGGGTTGATCCTCAAGACCACACAACCCGGTGTACTAGCACATGCCTGTAATCACAGCCCTGGGGAGGAGACAGGAAGACCGTAAGTTAAGGGCCATCCCTGATTACAAAGGGAGTGTGCCATCAGCCTGGCTACGTGAGACCTTGTCTCACAAAGAAAGACAGGGAAGACAGCAGAGAGAGAGAGAGAGAGAGAACGAGAACATACTGGAGGTGGCGGCACACACTTGGGAAGCGCAGGAACTCAAGACCAGCGTGGGGCTACACAAGACCCTGTTTCAGAAAAAGAGGAGGAGAGAAAGGAGGAAGAGGAGGAGAGAAGAGAGTGGCTATGGATTTAATAATGCTGGGCCTTGCTCTTGCTACACACACTCCGTCACCAAGCCTTACACTCAACCACTAATCAGTATTTCTTCATGACACTCTGTAGTGCAGAGGTGTGGTCTGAAAACCTTGAGGACATGTTTCTTGATGTGAAATGTCCATGGATACCCTTTTGTTACTATGGCAAGATGCATATGACATGTTAGCTTTCCACCATACCTCTTTATTGAGACAGGTCTGTAGACCTGACTGACCTGGAACTCTTGATGTAGACCAGGCTAGCCTCTACAGATCTGCCTCCAGAATGCAAGGATTAAAGGTGTGCTACACAGCCATCCTCATTGTACCATCTCAACATAGTAGTGTTGAATACATCCACATTTGTGTGTGTTCAGTGTCCAGAACATTTCTAGACATGATACTGACTTTTGCATTGTTTGTTTCTTGAGATACTGTCTCACTATAACCCGGGCTGACCTAGAGCTTGCTTCATGATACAGGCTAGCCTCAAACTCAAGATCTCCTTGCCTTCGTCTCTTTAGTGCTGGGATTACAAGTGTATACATCATGCCAGGTTTGAACCCAGCACAAGTCACACCCAGGGCGTCTCGAGGGGTTGTAGCTTAGTGGTAGAGCTCTTGTTTGCCAGAACCCTGAGTTTAAGGCCTAGATACAGGAACAAAAGCAGAGACCAAGGGTCTACCCCTCTGAATATATGTTCTCAAGGAGAAGAAAGAGACAAAAGAAAGAAAACTGGAGTGGGGGAGGGAGAAGCGAATGCCGGAGAGGAAGCCAGCGTCTCCGCTATTCAGGCACCGCCTGACCTGCATTCAAGCCTGCACTCTGTGTGAGCAAGGGAAGTGCTTCTAGGCCAGCCAGTGAGAGAGGGATTCCTCTGGCTTCCTCTCCCTGGGCCGTGTGCTTCCTGAATGGGGTAGAGGCTTCTGCACTCTTGTCGAGATACTAGTGTTGGTTCTACCCCCCTACTCTGCTTAACTCTGGTAGGCTCTTAATTTATGAGTCTTCCTGGTAGAAGGTGAAGGCAGCATGCCCCTGGGGCTAAAACTCTTTACTGCCTTAGAGTTCTTTGGGTAAAAATCACCTTGAGTTGCTCCGGAGTCTTGTCTCTTACCACTTGTAAATCTGCTAAGCTGCAGCTCAGTCGCCAGGTCTTTCCTCCCATTCCCTGAGACCTTGGTGTGACTTGTTACTTCTCATTGACTCTTATCTCTCATTTCCTTCTGGCTCAGACTCTCGTGCTCGAAGTTAGAGCGCCCTTGTCCCAGATGATAAATGCCGGTTAAAAGCAACTGTTCTGGATACATGCTCCTATCAGAAATGGGAACAGTCAGTCTCTGGGAAAGGCCACTGCGTACCCAGAGAGTGTGTGCTTCAGTGGCCTGTAAGATCAGTAGCCTGGTTGCGCTTGGCTTTAGCTATTCGGGTTTTCAGAGCATGGAGTAGCTTTTCGTGGGGTCACAGAGGGAGCTCTGGGGTAGCAGACTGACTGGGCTGACTGGTAGGCACCCTGCTGTGTTGACCATAGTATACTCCCCCCTAAGTCTTCTTTCTGGTCCACCTTGGGGCTTGTCCCATTTCTGCATTGGTAACTGGTTACATAACTAGGAGTTTTCAAACTTTAGAGGCCAAGTGGTCTGGCCACCTTAGTCTCCCAGGTATCTGTGCTCAGGCATTTACGCAGGACACCTGAGCCTGGCTATGTGACAACTACCAGATACCGCCAAGGCCTCATTATGTTCCTTTCTTTCCTTTATTTTTTATTTTATGTATGTGGTTGTTATGTTTGTGTGTAGGTCTGTGCACCGTGTATGTGTGTGTGTGTGTTATGAGCCACCATGTTGCTGGGAATCGAACCAGGGTCCTCTGAAAGAGCAGCCAGTTCTCTTAACCACTAAGCCATATCTCCAGCCCTCCCTCTATTACATTTCTTGACACCATGTTCCTCCGGACAGTCAAGAGCAGAGGTGTGAGAACTGTAAGCCAAGTACGGTTCCTGCTCTTTGGTGCTATGGCTCGACCCTGGGGCTTTCACACATGGTAGGCGCAGAGTCTGCTGCTGAGCTGCCCCAAGGCCCCTGGCTTTGACAGTTTTCCAAGGACCATAAAGCAAAAAGCAAAAACATAAATAAAAAGTAACAAAGCGTGTAACTAACCCATGCCTACTCTACAGAGTCACTTAGTTTCATCCTTTGTTGAAAGTGGCTTTATCATCCGGGTGGTGGTGGTGGTGGCAGCACACACCTTTAATCCCAACCCCTGTGAGGCAGAGGCAGGCAGATCTCTGTGAGTTCACGTGCTCTGCTGACCTATAACCCTTCCCCCTTCCTTCCCTCTCTAAAGAAATACCAGCCCTCGGATCCCGCCTTTGCCTATGCGCAGCTGACCCACGATGAGCTGATCCAGTTGGTCCTCAAGCAGAAGGAAACCATCAGCAAGAAGGAGTTTCAGGTGCGGGAGCTGGAGGACTACATCGACAACCTGCTAGTCAGAGTCATGGAGGAGACCCCCAACATCCTCCGAGTGCCTGAGCAGAGGGGCAAACGGGCCGGAAAGATGTGAACTGCGGGAAGGAGGTGGTCTGCCTGGTAGCCACACACAGGCTCCGATTGCCTGCCGTGTGCATCCTCTGTCGAGTTAATTCTCCTAGTTGAAACCAGGTTAATTGTTATAAGGAATCTTTTACTATACATTTCCCAGCGTTTTATTTTTAAATGCCACTGTGCCTTTGACTACATTGTAGATATCAGATTTGATCTGATGTATGTTAAACACCGGGGTTGTTGCCCTTTGATACTGAGATCTTCAGGTCTGGCTCCTCCATGAAGGTGGGTTCAGGGTGAGAGGAGAAAGGGATTTGGGATGGGAGCTGTTCCACCGCTTTCTTGGCCTGTGAGCAGCTCGGGGGAGGCAAATGCTCAGGCAAGGGTTGATTTGGTGAGGGTTGGTTTGGGAGGTTTGTTCTGTTTTCAAGGTGGGGCGCTGTGTAGCCTGGGCTGCTCTTGAACTCACTGTGTACTGAGATTAGCCTTAGATTTTCTTAGATGATCTTCCTGCCCCTACCTCCCAAGTGCTGGGATTCCAGCCATGTTTGATGCCTTCTGGTTGGAGCACAGTTGTTTACAGAAAGCCTCTGAGCATGCGTCTTAGATTTTGAATATGCCTTTTACAATTCCCACTACCCTTTAGCCTTAAAATCAGGCTCTTCGTGGGTGGGAAGATAGAGCTCAGTGGGTCAACTGCTTGCACTGCAAGCCTGAGGATCTGCATTTGAAAACTTAGCATCCATGCAAAAGCCAGGAGTGGTGGCATGTGCCTGGGGAGGTGTTGGGATTCGGGAGGGCAGAGCCAGGCAGATCTCAAGGGCTCACTGGAAACTCCAGGTTCAGTGAGGGACCATTTTAAACAATAAAATGAAAAGCTACCATAGACCTCTGCCCTTCATGTGGTCACGCACACACACTGCTCTTTAGATCTATAGGACCATTTCCTGGAGACATAAAAGAACTAAAGAATCACTTTTAGACTGGAGCGATGGTCTAGTGGTTAAGAGACCGGCTGATCTTCAACAGGACCTGGGTTCAATTCCCAGCACCCAGATGGGAGCTCACAACTGTCTGTAATTCCTCTTCAAGGGAATCTGACACTGTCATACAGACATACATGCAGACAAAATATCAATACACATAAAATTAAATTAAAAAGGGAAAAAAAAGAGTCAGTCTCTACTTAAGTAGGGAAAATTGGTCAGGGTCTCTCCTCTCAGGATACCTGGGTTCCTATTGCTGGGTTGGCCTTTCCAGTGCCTTTCAAGAGGACTGGGTGTTCCAGACTCTTTCTACAACAGGTCTGTGTGGTAGAGAGTGATTTTAGGAAGGATCCGTTGGCTGTTTCCTTCTATCTACTTGTCTCGCTGGCTTTCCTGGCAGCATTCCTGAAAAGGGAGTAGACAGAGTCCACTGATTCCTCAAGATGAAGGAGTCTTGGGCTGGGGCTGGGTGAGTGCTCAGTGGAGCGCCCCCCCCCCCCCTTCAGTAATAAGTAACCATTGGGAAGAGCTACAAGATGACATTTGCTTTTTTTTAACTGCTACTTCCTGATTTGGGGAGTTTTGTTGCTGCTATTTTGAGACAGGATCTCACTGGCTTCAAATTTTTCATTCCCCCCCGCCTCAGTTTTCCAAATTTCCAAATACTGGAATTACAGGTATGTGTCACCATGCCTGGTAGATATATGTGTGTGTGTGTGTATATATACACACACACACACACACACACACACACGTGTCTATATATACATACATATATACAAACACATACCTTAAAATACACACACATATATATACACATACATACACACATATATACACACACATATATAATATATATATATATAATATATATATAATGTATATACACACACATCCACTTTGTCACTAATAGAGGGAATTCCATTGCTGGTCACCTCATTCTGGAATTAAAATGTTTCATGTTCTTTTTTTTCTTCCTGGTTGTAATAAAAATCTCATCAAATCTTACTTAACATCTCTGCTAGGGAAGTCATAGGCCAGTGACGTGGATAGGGTTGGGTAATGGTGGTTTTCAATGAAGAATCTCTATGTTCTTATCACCCTGAAGGTGAGGAACAGTGGTTATACTGGAGCACTTTAATCTGAAGGGCAGAACTGTAACTTGATTTATCTAACTAACAGTTAATGATCTGCATGTATTTTTATTTAATCTCTCCCACAGTACTAGGGACCACTGCAGATTTCTGAGATAATTTGTATTTTTTTAGTGTTGTGAAATTCATTAATATGCCTATAAAGAAAGCCATATGTACTTGAACTCTAAAGATGTACATGTATATTTCTGTTCTGCATCATGTTTTGTTTTGGTTTTTTTTTTTACTTGATATAAATGCATTTTTACTGTGATAACCTAAGTGCACTGGAGCACTGCTCAGAAGAGCTAGCCTGGGAAGATGCCTTGTTCATGAGTTCTGGAGGTCTCTGCTGGCACCAGCACCTTTGGTATGTAACCAAGTCAGCTCTAGAGAGGACTGTCAAGGCGGAGTGAATTCCTGTGCTCTGGAATGCCACTTGGAAACTCCGGAGAATGAAGGACAATTTACTTCAGGGGCTTTGCTGGTTTCTGCCAGTGTTGGGAAACACTGCATTTCTGACTTTGCTGTACCTCACAAAGTAATAGAGGCCACGCCTATTGTACACAATAACTGTACTTGACTATTCGGTTGGGGACTAAGGAACGAAACCAAGGAAAGCTGAGATTGCATTGAGCCACTGGCAGAGGTTGGTGACAGGGAAAGCCCTGGGGCTACTGAGGCTCATCTCTGGCTTATACTTGTAGCTTGATGCCAACATGAGATGCCCTGGAGGGGCCTACATTCTGGAGAAAAAAGAGAAGGAAGGAAATAAGGAAGGAAGAGAAAAGAAAAGAAAAGAAAGCACCCTTTCTTTGCCCTTGCCTGACTGCCCCAAGCAAGCCCAGCCAGGGGTTTTGGTGGGGTGTGAGGGCACTGGATTAAATACCAGCAGACTCCATTTGGAGGACAGCTTCCTAAAAACCAGCCAGCCCTTGGCCTAATGGTTTCATATCATCGTATTCTTGGCTTTGGCCTGGCCTCCGTTTTATTCTTGGCTTTGGCCTGGCCTCCGTTTTATTACCTTTACTTGGGCCACAGAAGGACGGAGGCAGCAGCCCCGCCCTGTGCCGTGCTCCACTGCTCTCCGTGTGGCATGCACGAGACGAGCTGCGTCCTTCCAGCTTCTCGGACCACGGAGCCGCAAGAGGCTGCTCCACGGCTTTGCTGTGTACTGTGATGAGGCTAGAGTTCACCCAGGGTTCTCCTAGTCAGCTATCCCCTCTCTTTGTCTTGGAGATTAAACGCAGTGTCTTGTGGATGCTAATCCCATGCTCTGCACCGAGTTACTCTCTTAGCTGGACCCTGAGTTCTGTGTGGGTTTTTTTGTTTTTGTCTTTGTTTTTTGAGACAGGTTCTCATGTGGCCCAGGTTAATCTTGAACTGATTTTATGACTACTAATGACCTTGAACTCCTGATCCTCCTGCCTCCACCTTCCAAGTGCTGGGAATATCAGTATACTACCATTCACAACTTTTAGTTTTTTCGGGGGGTGGGAGTGGGTACTAATTAAGGACCCTTCAAGACTGAAAAATCAAGCAATTGCCTTAGATAAGGAACTTGAACCCACACCACACCAGCTCAGGATTCTCCTACCTCCTTCGGTAAGCTACTAAATTGGTTTTCACCTCCTTCCAGTGGGAAGTGTTGGGTTTTTTCGGAGTCTTTGGTAACATTGATTGGTTGGAGTTTTGGGGTTTTTTGAGGGGTTTTGTTGGTGATGGTTTGGGTTTTTTTTTTTTTTTTTTTTTTTTTTTTTTTTTTTGAGACAGGGTTTCTGTATGTAACAGCCCTGCTTGCCCTGGAACTCACTCTGTAGATCAGGCTGGCCTCAGTCTCAGAGATTGACACCTGCCTCTGCCTCCCAAATGCTAGGATTAAAGGTGTGCACCACCACTGCCTGGCTTTTCCTGGTGTTTTTTAATTACAGAATTACTGTTCTCTGGCTCCATTTCTTTGAGGACTTAGAATTTGGGATTAGGCGTGTAGTTTAGTTTAATACTGGGCTTGCCTTACATGTTCAAAGCACTAGGTTTGATCACACACTCCTGCCCCAAGACTGTAAATTGAGCAGTGTGATGGTCATACCTGTAATCCCAGCCAGCAGTATGGAGGTGGAGTCAGGTGACCAACAGTTCACCTCATCTCAGCAGCAGGTTTAAGTCAGACCAGGATACACAAGACCTTGTCACCAAAAATAAAAAAAAACCTAAGACTTCCTAACAATAAATAAAATCATACTACCTTTCAAGTTTTGTATCTGTACTTCAGGTGGGGTGTGATAAAGTTTCCTTCTGTCTTGTTGGAAAACTTCTAGGGTGGTGGTATCTATCCAATGGTGGTCTCTCACACGAAGCCCTGCAGCCACCACCATGATTTGTGCCTTAGAGTGTCTAAGCCCCTCACGGAGGGGACAGAACATCGCTGTCCTGACTCTTCATAGTCCTGAGTGACCAAGGCACTGGCATCATGGGAATGTCTACCGGAAAGTTTCCAGAGGGAAGTCTTTGCCTTGGGTTCAGAAGTACCCCATCTGAGAAGCAGACCCTGGGCAGTCCGCCCAGCTGATCTGCTAAGAAGTTATCAGGTGTCTCCTCCCAAGGTCATCTGATCCAGCTCACCTTTCCATCAAGGTTGTCAGAGCATCTGCTGGCCTCACAGGTGTGGAGCGTGGCTTGTAGACCTCACTCCACAGACTTGAAGGGCGCAGATACTGTTCCTCCACAGAGATCACATTACAGGGCTTGTGAACATAATCCCAGCCCCCAGATAGCTTCTTGATAAAACTCACAGCCTCTCTTAGTCAGGGGTTCTAGTCCTACACAGACATCATGACCAAGAGGCAAATTGGGGAGAAAAGGGTTTATTCAGATTACAGTTCCACACTGCTGTTCATCACTAAAGGAAGTCAGGACTGGAACTCAAGCGGGTCAGGAAGCAGGAACTGATGCAGAGGCCATGGAGGAATGTTCTTTACTGGCTTGCTTCCCCTGGCTTGCTCAACATGCTTTCTTATAGAACCCGAGACTACCAGCCCAGGGATGGCACCACCCACAAGGGCACCCCCCCCCCCCCCGATCACTAATTGAGAAAATGCCTTATAGCTGGATCTCATAGAGGCAGTTCCTCAACTGAAGCTCCTTTCTCTGTGATAACTCCAGTCTGTGTCAAGTTGACACACAAAACCAGCCAGCACACAACCCTCTTAAGGAGGGACGTCAGCTTGGGGATGCCAAAATCTCTTGAGAACAAAGTTTTCATAAATGGCTGGCATTGTGAGGTTTGCTCCTCTTGCCTCTCTGTTTGCAATTCTTTCAGTTTGGTTCCTGCTACTGCAACCAAGCTGAGGACTTAGAGTCAGCCTAGTGTGTTTTCAAATATCCACTTCGAGAAAGGACACGAGTGGGGCTGGAGAGATGGCTCAGCGGTTAAGAGCACCGACTGCTCTTCTGGATGTCCCGAGTTCAAATCCCAGCAACCACATGGTGGCTCACAACCATCCATAATGAGATCTGACGCCCTCTTCTGGTGTGTCTGAAGACAGCTACAGCGTACTCACATGTAATATGTAATAATAAATAAATCTTAAAAACAAAACCCTTTGAGAAAGGACACGAGTGTCTTATGAATCCCTACTATTAACAGAAAGCTTTTGTTTAGATAGATCAGACAAAACAATATAAACAATAAACAGCATAAAAAGACACTTTCCCAAATCTGGACTTCTGATAGAAGTTAATCCCCAAGGTCCAGCAAGTACCTGCCCATCTCAGCCAGGTAGCCTTGAATGCTACCTGATGGGGTTACTTCGACTTATGCCAGGATTTTTTCCTTAAGGAAGATTCCCTTTAAAAAGAGATCACTGTTTTGTTTTCAATGTCTCTCTTTTCTCTTCTTCATCTTTTTTTTTTTTTTTTTGGTTCTTTTGAGACAGGGTTTTTCTGTGTAGCCCTGGCTGGCCTGGAACTCACTCTGTAGACCAGGCTGGCCTCGAACTCAGAAATCCACCTGTCTGTGCCTCCCAAGGGCTGGGATTTACTGTGGGACTCTTAACCACACATTGCCTCTGTTTTGAACATACCTGGTGAAGACACACAAACCGCCCCTCAGCTGGCATCCGCCCACCAAGAAGAGCCAGGTCCCTTCTTAAGCATGACTGCCACCTGTGGGCCACAAAGGGGACCCTTGCTGCTGGAGGGCCCTCTGGTATCAGCCCACCCCTGGAAAACATTTCAGGATGTTGCCCATCCTTCACCAATCCCAGTGTCAGCACACAGCCTTCCTTACCCTTGAGCTTAGTAACCAGACAAACGGATCTTGTGTTTGGGGCTCCCCTTTCAGCACCATCTTCAGGATCCCAACAGTCTTGCCTCCTACGGCATCCTGACCCCAAACTGGCTTTGTTGGCCCAGCATCTCCCACAACCAAAAGCCCAAAGTTCTCCGCATTTTTCTTTCTTTCTTTCTTTCTTTCTTTCTTTCTTTCTTTCTTTCTTTCTTTCTTTCTTTCTTTCTTTCTTTCTTTCTTTCTTTCTTTCTTTTCGAGACAGGGTTTCTCTGTGTAGCCCTGGCTGTCCTGGAACTCACTCTGTAGACCAGGCTGGTCTTGAACTCAGAAATCTGCCTGCCTCTACCTCCCAAGTGCTGGGATTAAAGGCGTGCACCATCCCTGCCCAGCATGCGTGAATGTTGATCAGTGGTAAATTCAGGCTGCACCTTCACTGCAAAAGGAAAGCACTAAGCTGCTTTTAATTTTAAGACAGATATGGAGTCTATTAAATGAGACAGACTTAGAGACAGGAGGCCTTTAGCTGCCTAAGTCGCATCTGAGCGTCAAAGGATTGATTCAGCTAGGTGTGCTGTCATGTACTTACAGTCACAGCTACACAGGAAGAGTTCAAAACTCCTGCAGGGGATTGCTGTGGCCCAGGAGTTTGAGACTTCCTGACCTGTCCGACTTTGAGATTTAGAAAAGCGGCCATCAAGCTCTGGTGTATCACCTGCACTTATACAGCTTTCAAGCCAAGAGGGATTTGTAGATTTACATGATTTAAAGAAAAATCAAAATGATGGTATTAATTATATGAAATTCAAATTTTAGTGTTCACAGAAGGAGATTCACTAGGCAGAATCGCCTTCATTTATGCACGTGGCTACTTATGACTTTGGCCATTTTCAACTTTATAATAGCAGAGTCAAATGGTTTCAGCACAGTCCAACATGTCTTTGAAATCCCTTGCTATCTGACCTTTTATAGAAAAAGCATATCACTATCCTAGAATCGATATTGGGGCAAAGAGATAATGTTCTTTGACTCGATGGAATTATGAAAATAGCTCAGGGAGCTGGAGAAATGGCTCAGCGGTTAAGAGCACTGACTGCTCTTCAGAAGGTCCTGAGTTCAAATCCCAGCAACCACATAGTGGCTCACAACCATCCATAATGAGATCTGATGCTATCTTTTAGAGTGTCTGAAGACAGCTACAGTGAACTTACATATAATAAATAAATAAATCGAAGAAGAAGAAGAAGAAGAAGAAGAAGAAGACTGGGGAAATGGAGTCCACATAATTCAATCCCCTCAGAGACTTTGCATAAGACCAGATAATCTATAGTTTCCCAGGAGAAGACTAGAGGAGTGACTAGTAGCCCTGCTGAGTGAAGTGAAGTGGGCCCCAGGACCACTTCTTACCTGTCACATGTCATCCAGGAGTGGTGGCTCCCAGACATCCCAGTTGAGACAGAGCATCATGAATTTGAGGTCAGCCTGGACTATAAGGGTTTGTCTCAACGTGGTTTTTTTTGTTTTTTGTTTTTTTCAACGAAGAGGTAAAGAAAACGTTAACAGATATCTTTAGTTGTAGGTGTTCAAGAAGTTGGGCATATTACTCTTCAGCCCAGTATATTCTCCCTCTCCTTCTCCCTCTCCCCCTCCCCCTCCCTCTCCCTCTCTCTCTGTGTATGTGTGTGCATGTGTGTGAGTTTATGTGTGAGAGTGTGAGTGCGTGCTTGTGTGACTGTGTGTGTATGTGTGTGCATATGTGTGAGTTTATGAGAGTGTGAGTGCATGCTTGTGTGACTGTATGTGTATATGTGTGTGTATGTGTGTGCATATGTGTGAGTTTGTGTATGAGAGTATGAGTGCATGCTTGTGTGACTGTGTGTGTGTATGTGTGTGCATATGTGTGAGTTTGTGTGTGAGAGTGTGAGTGCATGCTTGTGTGACTCTGTGTGTGTGTGTGTGTGTGTGTGTGTGTGTGTGTGTGTGTGTGTGAATGAAAGGGAAGGGTGACAGACCTAGGCGAGTCCTGCCCATCAGTGAGCGTTGGAGAATGAGTGTCCACTGAAGAGCACAGGTGATGGAGAAGAAATGCAATCAAAACCACTCCGAGGCCTGCTGAGATCAGTCACTGATGGAGTGGCTACAAGAATCCTCAGAATGAAAGCGGTCTAATCCCAAAGTTGCGGTCAAGTGAGCAGAGAGGAACATAGCTGGGGTTGGGTCACAAACCTCGCTGGTGACTCACACTAGATTAGAAGGGTCTAAACAGATGATCTAAGGAATTCCATCTATTTAATGCTTCTCCCGGCCCCGTCCAGGACTGCTATTAATAGCAACTGAAACTTTTTTACACAGTGTTAGCCCTCCCCAAGATGATCAACCTCAGGAATTTACAATCATAGGGAAGGTGTGCCAGACCAGACCGACAGTGTGCTAGAATGGCTCTATCTAGCCCGGGGCAGATGTGATTCTTTGTTTCCAGACCAGTCTCTCCTTGAGCACATCTCTTCCTGGTCTCCGACAATTTGACAGTCTTCCCAGCATCCTCTCTGGGCTGTCTGGAGCTACCTCTTCATGCCTCCTTCCCGGTAACTCTTACACAGCCATGTGGCAGTCTCTCAGGAGTGCCTCAGATAAAACAGTCACCACTGTGGGTGGCCAGTAGCTCTCAAGAGCAGGTGACAGGAGGTACCAGAAGTACCAGGAATGACATGCCATAAGCTCTTGGGAATAGTCTCGAGCACATTGATTCCTTCCTAAGGAGGAGAACTACTAGGCATCCCTGACTCAGCAGTGTCTCCTGGATCTGTCTGAGCAGTCTTTCCTGTCACTTTGGTGTCCATTACCTGTGTCCACTCCTCTGACCCTTAGAGTTTCAGGTGAGAGGCTTTATGATATCGCTCTTCTTTGAACAATGGAGAAAGTGGAACATCCTGGTTCTGTAAAACTTTCCTTTTCCCCTTGAATGTACTGAAGCTCAAGAGCTGCATACAGTTGATGCAAGCAATCTGATTCGTTCTGTAGAGTAATGTAAGAACGACTTCAGCGCAGAATTGGTGGCATGTGCCTGGGACCCAGCACTCTGAAGCAGGAAGATTGAGGGATGGAAATCAGTCTAGACTACACAAGAAGACCGCCTCCCCCCCCCCCCCACCTTAGCCGGGCAGTGGTGGCGCACACCTTTAATCCCAGCACTTGGGAGGCAGAGGCAGGCAGATTTCTGAGTTTGAGGCCAGCCTGGTCTACAGAGTGAGTTCCAGGACAGTCAGGGCTACACAGAGAAACCCTGTCTCGAAAAACCAAAGCAAAACAAAACAAAACAAAAAAAGACCCTGCCTCAACAACTTTAAAAACATTCTTGAGAACCCACTCTTATTTCTAAAGCTGACTGTGCTGCTTTTTGAGATCTGAATAAAAACATCAGCCAGACCATCTGAAAAGCATACATGCATGAAAAAAAGTGAAAATGTAAAACATTAAATGAGTAGCAGTCAAATTAGTAAGTCCCCCAACCGAGCTGGCCAGTGAGCCACCCCTTGTCCTCCCGTCCTAGTATCTCCACTGGCCTTCTCGTTGTTCAGTCCAGGCAGGAGACTGGGAAAAGGAAGTGCCTGTACAAAAGGATCATCCTTTCTGAAGGAAAGGTCTGGAAGAAATGCCTGCCCAGGTACCTGTCAGTGATAGAAAAAGCCTCCTGACAGAGGGTAGGAATCTGGGACAGGGAGAAATGCTGGATCTCAGACTCAGATTCACTGTGTGTGTGTGTATGTGGTGTGTGTGTGTGTGGTGTGTGTGTGTGGTGTGTGTGTGGTGTGTGTGTGTGTCGTGTGTAGTATGTGGTGTGTGTGTGTGGTATGTGTGTGTGGTGTGGTGTGTGTGTGTGTGTGTGCCCCTAACCCCTAACCACATGCTTGTGCCATGCAGATGCCAGTAGTCAATCTATGGTGTCTTTCCTCAGTTGTCCTGGAACTCACTGTGTAGATCAGGCTGAACTAGAATTCATAAAGATCTGTCTGCCTCTACCTTCCAAGAGTTGAGATTAGAAAATGTGTGTACCACTACACCCAGGCCACTCTTTTAAAGGATTCTTTTATTGGGGCTGTAGAAACGGCTCTGTAGTTAAAAGTGCTTGTTGCTCTTTTAGAAGGCCTGAGTTCCTCCCCTAGACCTCACTCTGGGCAGCTTGTAGCTGCCTACCATTCTAATAGCTCCAGGAGATCTGATGCCTTCTGGCCCCTGCAGGCATCTGTGCATATGTGACCTATAATTACACTGATACATATACATAAATAAAAGGTTTTTTGTTTGTTTTTGTTTCTCAAGACGGGTTTTCTCTTTGTTGCCCTGGTTGTCCTAGAACTCACTCTGTAGGCCAGGCTGACCTCAAACTCAGCCTGCCTCTGCCTCCCCAGTGCTGGGATTAAAAGCGTGTGTTACCACTGCTCCTCTAAATAAAGGGTGTAAAAGAAGTATCTGCTCCGCAGACAATTCTGGCAAGGCCTAAGACCTCTTTACAAATTTATATTAGAGGGAAGTGTCATCAGAGCAGGGAAGGACAAACGGCTGGCTTATAGACAAAGTACAACCGTTGGTCAGTAAGCTGCCCCTTTTCTCAGTTATAGTTCTGGGAACACACAGTCTCACGGGATACAAAGGAAGCCCATTGCATCTCACTCCTGATGAGAACTCTCGCGAAAGCGGCTAGCCTTGCCTACTCAACTCTGTCTTCCCGAGGCCCAGCTCCTCTAGCTGAGGATTCCCCATGAACGTGGTCATTGTGTCACCTGGGCTCTTTTGAGGAATAAGCATCATTTCTCTTTTGGGGTTGTTGTTTATTGGTTGCATGAAAATATATTGATCTTCTAAGGAAGGCGGATGTACTCCTTAAGAGAGGACTCTTATTTATGAAGAAGTTAGTAAGACACTACCTGGAGTCCATTCTGTGCAATAGTTTTGTTTGATCTCACATTGCCCCTCCAGTGCAAGGCTGAAAATGAGTTCACGAACACCTGTAAGTTCTACACATTCTCCATTGTCAGTCTGAGAAGCAGGAATTCTCTGCAGACTTGAAGCCCTGGTGCCAATGAGTCCGTGCTGCTCTCGGATTCCCGAGATCTCTGGTTCTTCTCAACATTCAACTCATTTTTCCCCATTTTTTTTTTCAGATACAACTGATTCTAAAACTTTCAAGCACTTTCATTGATACTATTTCCGAGCACAGTGGTACACATTTGTAATCCTACCTTCTTCACAGGAAGATTATTTGAGTCCAGGAGGGTTAGTTTGTTTTAGTTTTTTGTTTGTTTATTTTTAGATAGGGTTTCTCTATGTAGCCCTGGCTGTCCTGAAACTACCTCTGTGGACTAGGTTGGCCTTGAATTTAGAGAGATCCACCTGCCTCTGCCTCCAGAGTGCTGAGATTAAAGGCATAGGCCGTTGTTGGACATCAATGGGAGGTGAGGCCCTTGGACCTGTGAAGGCACAGGCACGTTGCCCCAGTGTTAGGGAATGCGAGAACAGGGAGGTGGGAGTGGGTGGGTTGGTGAACAGAGGGAGGGGGAAGGGATAGGGGGTTTTCGGAGGGGAAACTGGGAAAGAGGATAACATTTGAAATGTAAATAAAGAAAATATCTAATAAAAATAGAATAAAATAAAAATAAAGGTATAGGCTGTTATCACCACCTGGCATTGAGCCCAGGAGTTTAATACTATCTTGGGCAATATAGCTAGATCCTGTCTTCTAAAAAACTTCTGTGTGTTGTTGTTGCTGGTTTTTTAATTATTTATTTATTTTATGTATATGAGAACACTGTAGCTGTCTTCAGACACACCAGAAGAGGGCATTAGATTCCATTACAGATGGTTGTGAGCCACCATGTAGTTGCTGGGAATTGAACTCAGGACCTCTGGAAGAGCAGTCCGTGTTCTTAACCACTGAGCCATCTCTCCAGCCCCATGTGTGTTGTTGTTGGATCAAACACAGGATGCTGATGGACAAGTATTCTATTGCTGAGCTAGCCCAGGGAGTGCTATTAGGCTTGGTTTATAATAATCTCAGAGGCTGGAGAGATGGCCCAGCAGTTAAGAGCACCTACACTTCTTACAAAAAGCCAAGCTGTGTTTTCAGGATCCATATTAGGTAGCTCCCAACCACCTGTAACTCCAGTTTCAGAGGATCAGACCCCCTCTTCTGCAGTGTGGGCAACTTCATGAACATGCACCTGTATACACATGTGTACATGTCTATTTGAACACACACACACAATTTGAAAATACAATCTTTTTGTTTGTTTGTTTTGTTTTTTCGAGACAGGGTTTCTCTGTATAGCCTTGGCTGTCCTAGAACTCACTCTGTAGTGAAAAATACAGTCTTAAAAAAAGAAAACGTTGTCAACTAGGTGTGGTGACACGTGCCTGTAATTCTGCCATTTGGAGGTGGTGGCAGTAGATCTAACATTTCAAGGTCATCCTTGGCTGCAGAGTTCATTTGAGGCCATGCTGGAATAGAGAGGATCCTATATATTCCAAGTTTTATTTTATTTTTATATGTATAGGCCCATGTAAGTGTATGCTGTGTGTGTGTGCGCGCACATACTCCTGTGGGTGCCCTCGGAGGCCAGCTGGAGTTACAAGCAGTTGTGAACTGCTCAATATGGGTACTAGGAAACGAACCCAGGTCCTCTGGAATAGTGTCAATTACTCTTCACTACCGAGCCCTCTCTACAGCCCTATGTCCTCCTACTTTAAAATAAAAAAGGTTGGAGAGATGTCTAAGTGTTTAAGAATGCTTGCTGCTTTTGTCAAGGACCTGAGTTTAATTATCTGAGCCCATGTCTGACAGCTCCCAACTGCCTGCAACTCCAGCTCCAAGGGGTCTGAAACCCTCTTCTGGCTTCCAAGGATGTCCACACAGGGTATCCAAAGGTATCCACAAATACCTACACACAGAAACACACATGTAATTAAAAAGATAAATCCTTTAAAAACACTTTTGTTGCTTAATTTAAACTCATATTTATATATCACCACGTGTCTTAATCTGTGCTGCCATAACAGAATACTTTCAAGTTTGAGTCACTTATGAGAAACAAGAATTTATTTTCTCACAGTCCTGGCAAGTCCAAGATCAAGGCACAAGCTTGGTGTTTGGTGGGGCCTGCTTCCTCTTTCCAAGAGAGAGTCTTGAAGACTTCATCCTTCAGAGGGATGGAATCCCATGTCCTCATAAAGCAGAAGATCTAAGGGCAAATGGAATATCCTTTTTATACTGTATTGGTCCATTCTTAAGTGCAGAGCCATCATGGCCATAACTTCCGAAAGACCCCGCCTCCCAATACTGTTTCCATGGGGACTAACTTTCCAACACAGGTGTTTGGAACAATGGCACCAACATATTAAGCACATCGAATTTGTAATTTGGTTTTTATAATGGCATCACTGGAAGCAGTATTTTACTTGAGATTCTTTGATCTATATGAAACTAAGAAGTCTGGAGTCAGAATCTTAGGGCATCTTAAAGCTTAGGTTTTATTTTATCTTTTATTTGTTTACTTTGGTTGTTTTTTGAGACATGGTTTCCAGTAGGCCAGGCTCTTGTTTCTCTCTCTCTCTCTCTCTCTCTCTCTCTCTCTCTCTCTCTCTCTCTCTCTCTCTGTCTCTCTCTCTCTCTTAGATTTACTTATTAATTTTACGTATATTATATGAGCACACTGTCACAGACACACAAGAGGATATTGGATCCAATTACAGATGGTTGTGAGCCACCATGTGGTTTCTGGGAATTGAACTCATGACCTCTGGAAGAGCAGCCAGTGCTCTTAACCCCTGAGGCATCTCTCCAGCCCCTTGCTTTTAACTCTTGATTTTCCTGCTTCTACTTCCCAGGTGCTGGGACAACAAAAGTGTTATATTAAAGCTCAAGATTGTTTTTCCCTTTTCTCTCTTAAAAAAAATTTTAAGAGAGGGTCTAGATAGCCCTAGCTGGCCAGGTAATCATTCTGTACATCAAGGTGCACTTGGACTCACAGAAATCTGCCTGCCTTTGCCTTCTGAGTGCCAGAATTAAAGGTGTGTGTCACAAGGATAGCTCAAAGTTCAAGGTTTTAAACATGTTTGAATCAGTCTGTATCTTCTAGTTTGCCAAAAGCTGAAGGGGAGAGAGGAGAGAGAACACACACACACACACACACACACACACACACACACCACAAACACACACACACACACACACACACACACACACACACACACACACACACATTCCAGCACTCAGGAGGTAGAGAGAAGCAAGCAGATTTATGTGATTTTAAGGCCAGCCTGGTATATATAGTGAGTTCCAGGACAGCCAGAGCTACACAGTGAACCTTGTCTCAAAACGAGAACAAAATAAACAACAACAACAACAAAAACCCAAACCAAACCAACAACAAAATTCAACAATTTAAAATATATTCTTAGTCAACTCCTAGCCTCTACCAATCCAGAAGCTCTAATATCATCAGATAGAATCTGAAACCCATGGGAAAGGTTTTCCCATACCCTGTAACGTGCTTACCAGTGGCCCCCATCATTGTATGATATATCGCTCTCTTTGTTCTGTAACTAATGCAGTCTTCATGTAACCACTTATACAGTTCTATGTGTTATTTGGAGAAACTCACATCTATCTGTTCCTGGGCTCTCTAGTCCTCCTTTCTGGCTCTAGTATAAACTTTTGGGTATCCTCTTTGAGGTGAGAACTACGGTTTTGCATGTTATTCTCTGAAGATATCTAAGTCTACCTCTCAAGATTTTAATTCATTTTATTGTATTTATTTAGAGATAGGTTCTCACTAAGTTGCTCTGGCTGGGTTGAACTCAATATGTACACCAGGCTGGTTTCAAACTCTGTCTCCCAAATGCTAGGATTAAAGAAGTATGGCCACCATACCCAGATATTTTGATTTATTGGCGATAGCATCTCATGTAGCACAGACTGGCCTTCAACTTGTTATATAGAGGAGGATGACCTTGAACTCCAAATCATCCTGCCTCCATCTCCCAAGCACTAGGATGATAGGTGTGTACCACCGTGTTCGGCTCAATTCCCCCATTTTATAGTTGAAAACAACAATAACAAAACAGACTTTGAAAGAGAGAAGGTAACTTAGAATGAGAAGGTCCGTAAAGTACAATTTACCGCTCTCTCACTGCAGAGTGATCTATTTTCTACTATGGTCAAACTTAACGTTCCTTACTACATAGGAAGGGGAAAACTGGTTCCGCTTTTTTTGTTTTTTTTCTGTTTTTCGAGACAGGGTTTCTCTGTGTAGCCCTGGCTGTCCTGGAACTCACTTTGTAGACCAGGCTGGCCTCGAACTCGGAAATCCTCCTGCCTCTGCCTCCCAAATGCTGGGATTAAAGGCGTGCGCCACCACCGCCCGGCCTAGTTCCGCTTTTTAAAGGGGGTTAAATCACGCATGGTAATGCAAGCCTGTAATCTCCCAGCATGCGGCAGGGAGAGGCAGGAGCATCAGTATTCTAGGTCAACCTGGGCTATATAAACATGATAGTCTAAAAAAAAATTAGATAACATTAAAAAAAATAGTGTTTCGCAGACAACAATTCCTCATATGTGGTTTGTGTCAACTCCCGACGTGGCCTAACCTCAACACACCAGATATCCTGAGACCCAGTTAAACCCAGGAACCTCCCTTTCTAACTCAGGTTTCTACCCGAGGCCACAGAGGGATCGGAAGTGGCGTACAACCGAGGGGCGGAGCAAACCACTAGCCGATTGGCCAGCTGACCGGAAGAGGATGGTGCATCCGAAATAAGCGTTCTCCACTTTACTGCTGCTGCCCTGTTAAAGGTTCTCAGGAGTTGGTGTCTGGCCGTACCGCGGCACTTTGACAAAACGATGAGATGCCGAACGAAAGCCGTTGCCCGGACTGCGGCTCCTCTGAGCTCGTGGAAGATTCGCATTACTCTCAGAGTCAACTGGTGTGCTCTGACTGCGGCTGCGTGGTCACCGAAGGGGTCCTTACCACTACCTTCAGCGACGAGGGCAACCTCAGAGGTACTGGTCTGGAACCCCGGGGATAGCCTTGGGCAGTGTAGTCCTTAAACCCGGATTCCTCCTCCTAGCTTCCTCCCTTTCTTGGTCAGGCGCACAGTTAAATGTAGGAGAAGCTGGCTTTAAGTAAACAAATTAGCTGGAGGAGGGTGCTATACATCTATTTATCCAGTATCTACTACGGTGTCTGACATTTGGTGAGTTTACTGGTTGGTGAATGAATGAAACGAAAAAAGGTTTCATACATTTTGTCAGACCTGGTCAGTGTTGAAGGAATGCCGGAAAAGGATTTGAAAGTAGAACACGAACCATTATCTCATAGCAGGTTTTAGCACTAATTGGCAAAATGCTTTTCTTTGTATTCCAGGCTGTTGCTCTAGAACAGCGGTTCTCAACCTGTAGGTCGTGACCCCCGTGATGTCCACCGACCCTTTCACAGAAGTCACCTAAGACCATCCTGCATATCAGTGATTTATATTATGATTCATAATTCTCCTTGTTCTGTAACTAATGCAGTCTTCATGTAACAATTACAAAATTACAGTTATGAAAGTATCAACGAAAATAATTTTATGGTCATCACAACATGAGGAACTGTATTAAAGGGTCACAGCATTAGGAAGGTTGAGAACCAGTACTTTAGTCCCTGGCTAATGCAGCCCTCAAAAGTGAATGTATCAGAGAAGTAACTGGAAAATCAGAATCGCCAGTGCTGCTTTTTGTTATGTGGTTCTGTCCTATTACTTTTATGTGGATGGGTGTCTTCTCTGAGGTGGAAATAGACAGATACACAGTCATTTGAAACCTCCCTGGCCTTATGCAGTCAGAGGGCAAGGAGGTGGCAAATAGAGGCCAGCTGTGCCATTTGTTGGTTGCTTATTTTACAGAAGTGACGTATTCTCGAAGCACAGGGGAAAACGAACAAGTTAGTCGCTGCCAGCAACGAGGTGAGAATCAAACCTTTTTTTTCCCCCCCTTAAATTTCAGCTTTGCTTTTATATATGTTACTGTGTAATATTTTGTTATTGTGTGGGAGTTCTTTTTTTTTTTTTTTTTTTGGTTTTTCGAGACAGGGTTTCTCTGTGTAGCCCTGGCTGTCCTGGAACTCACTTTGTAGACCAGGCCGGCCTCAAACTCAGAAATCCTCCTGCCTCTGCCTCCCAAGTGCTGGGATTAAAGGCGAGCGCCACCACTGGCGTGTGCGAGTTCTATAACTGCATGTAAGTATTGCAGCATGTATGTGCCTGGTGCCCATGGAGTTGGAGGAGGGGGTTGGATCATCTGGAATTGCAGTTATAGGTGGTCATGAGCTGCCCCATGGATGCTGGGAAGCAAACCCCGGGGCGTCTACAAGCAGCAAGGGCCTTTTAACTGCTGAGCCATCTCTCCAGCCCAGAGCATCAACCCTTTATGACACTGTGGCTTTAAAGACGGTTGTTTTGATGACCTAGTCCTTCTGTGTGTGCTTGTTTTCAGCATTACTGGTGTAAGGCAGGCTGCAAGATAACAGTTATTAACATGGTGTGTGCCTACAATCTCAGCACTCTGGGGGTGAAGCAGAAGGATAGAGTTTGAGGTCAGCCCAATCTACATACTGAGTGTGTCTTAAAAACCAAAAGGAATAGAGAGAAAGGAAGGTTTGGGTCTGCACAGGGATTAAAGTAGCCTCAAGTAAAAGCATGGCTTGGGAGCTGGGGGTGAGGGGAGGTCGGTGATAGAATATGTACCTATCATGTGTAAGACTTGAGGTTCAATCCCCAGTACAAACAAACAAACAAAAAGCACGCTGTTAATCCCAGCACTTGGGAGGCAGAGGCAGGTGGATTTCTGAGTTCGAAGCCAGCCTGGTCTACAGAGTGAGTTCCAGGACAGCCAGGGCTACACAGAGAAACCCTGTCTCAGAAAAGAAAAGAAAGGAAAGGAGAGGGGAAGGGAAAGGGAAGGGAAGGGAAGATAACGCATGCATGGATAGAATGTGACCTTTCTACAAATGTTGTGTACCAAAGGAAGGACCATAGTTCTAAAGGGTTAAGAGTAGAGCTCAATGATAAAAAGCTTGCCCTGCGTGGTTGAGGATCTCCATCTGGCTCCAGCACCACAAAACACATGGCCACATCAAGTGTCCTGCTAACACAGAGGGCATATTAGTTGTGCATCTGGTATATATAGCAAGTTTAACAGAACTGAATTAAGCCTTAGCAGAACTTGCCAGCAGTTGTACACTATCTCCTTTGACCTCTCTGCTTGCTGTGTGTTTTCCTAGATCTCCGTCGAGTAAGAGACCTGTGTCGAATTCTGAAGTTGCCACTAACGTTTGAGGACACAGCAATCTCTTACTACCAAAAGGCGTATCAGCTGTCTGGCATCCGAGCTGCTAGGCTGCAGAAGAAGGAAGTGTTAGTTGGATGCTGTGTTTTAATCACCTGTCGGCAACATAACTGGCCCCTCACCATGGGGACCATCTGTACTCTGTTGTATGCAGATCTGGACGTGTTTTCCGGCACCTACATGCAGCTGGTGAAGCTTCTGGGGCTGGATGTGCCATCCCTGTGCCTGGCAGACTTGGTGAAGTCTTATTGCAGCAGGTACTTGTCTAGGAGGAACCCTGGGATGGGATGTGTCCTGTGCATTCTTTCACTCGTGGCTGGCTTTTTACCAGATCCTGTCTCAAAGGATGTGAGGGTCTTTCCTATTTTGTGTTTACTACTATTTATACACTTTATACAAGTTAATACTGTTTATACAATTCCAAAATGTTGTAATTTCAAATCCCTTTTTCCATCATAGGACTATGATAATTATAAAAAAGGAAAAGTTTCTTAGCCAGCCCCGGGACAGTACTGCTGAGTTGCCCATTCCCACTTTACGAGTGCAGTCATTGGAATTACGTGGCAGGGGCCACATAAAGTGCAGTGGCCCTGATCCAGCAGCATCACCTCTACGTGGAGTCCAGAGATGCTAGTTAATGGTGCATCAGGGTTAGATACTAAGGTTTTACTGGGAGTTTTGGCTGTTGTTTTGTTTAGACAGTCTCACACGGCCCAGGCTAGCCTTGCACGTCTGGACATCTTGCCCCATCCTCCTTGTGCAGGCATTACAAGTGTGCCCACTATCCCTAGCCTGCCTGCCTTTGTTTTGTTTTGATTTAATAAATTAGTTTTTCCTCACTAGTATACTTTAAAACAAAACCACAAATGGCTGACCAAGTATGGTAATACACATTCTTTTTATTTTAAAGATTTATTTATTTTATGTATATGAGTACACCATTGCTCTCTTCAGACACACCAGAAGAGGGCATCAGATCCCATTACAGATGGCTGTGAGCCACCATGTGGTTGCTGGGATTTGAACTCAGGACCTCTGGAAGAGCAGTCAGTGGTCTTAACCACTGAGCCATCTCTCCAGCCCGGTAGCACACACTCTTAATCCCAGCACTTGGATGGTTAAAGCAAGAGGCTCAGGAGTCTAGGCCAGCCTGGACAACATGATGAGACCCTATGTTTACAAAAAGCAAAAATACCAGTAATGGTTGAAACTTGGTCATCTCCTAAGTAGGTGTAGGTAAGAGCACACGTTCCATAGAACGGTTAAGGACACTGGAACTGTGGGGAGAGGAAGGTGCCCTTCACCTGGCAAGCGTCTGCCCCCTTTCCTCAGTCCCTCTCCCCAGCAAGCTGGGGTGTCTTCAGGACAAAACAGCTTCCCCGATCTATCTTGGGAGGATGACGCTTCTCACCCTGGAAGGGCACCGTTATCATTTATTCACTTGACCCTCATTTTGGTTGTTTCAGCTTCAAACTGTTCCAAGCGTCCCCATCCATGCCGGCCAAATACGTGGAGGACAAAGACAAGATGCTGGCTCGCACCTTGCTGTTGGTGGAGCTGGCAAATGAGACGTGGCTGGTGACTGGACGGCACCCGTTGCCGGTCATCACTGCAGCCACCTTCCTGGCGTGGCAGTCTCTGCGGCCGTCAGACCGGCTGACCTGCTCTCTTGCCCAGTTTTGTAAATTGGCAAACGTGGACCTGCCTTACCCGGCTGCCACTCGCCTGCAGGAGCTCCTGGCCGTGCTCCTTCAGATGGCTAGCCAGCTGGCCTGGCTGCAAGTTCTAAAAGTTGATAAGCGGTCGGTGGTGAAGCACATAGGTGACCTTCTCCAGCACCGCCACATGCTAGTCCGAATGGCTTTTCGAGATGGGACAGCAGAACTGGAGACCAAGAAGCAGCAGCAGGAAGAGGTGGGGGACGGTCCCTTCGATTTGCCCAAGAGAAAACGTCCCGCCAGTCCTGCCCTCCTCCTCCCCCCCTGCATGTTGAAGCCCCCCAAGCATGCCCATACCATGCCCCCCGATTCTGTAGTGACTGGAGATGAGAACATTTCTGATAGTGAAATAGAGCAGTATTTGCGCACCCCTCAGGAAGTTAGAGACTTTGAGAGAGCCCAAGCTGCTAGCCAGGCAGCCATGAGTTTCCCTAACCCTCTCTGATGCATGTTCTTTAAGGTGTTTTCAGTTGTGGCTGCAATTTATTAACAGACCTGTTGTGTTGCAAGAAATGACTATGACCCTTGGATATTCTTTTTTTTAAAGAAACCTAAGAGTAGCCTTGCAGTCAGTTGGACCCAAGGTCCTAGAGAAGATGGAAGGCGTATGCAATGTCTGTTGGGGGGACATCCTGACCCTTGCACAGGTAACCAATGCTGCTGTCTATAGTCTAAGACAGATCCTTCCTAAGACCACTAAGGGATCTGTTCAGCCCTCTTCTACCCTAGTGTGCAGTAAACGCACTGCTGTTGAGAATGACCTAGCACTCTAGTGGTACCAATCGTTCCATTAGCAGGAGCAGCAACTCCTGGCCTGTGTCTGCTCTAGGTTCTAGTGGTTTTGAGTATTCATAAGATCCTTCACATCATTAACAAAAGGACCATGGGTGGATGACAGATGTCACTCAAGAGTTTCGCAAGATTTTAATATATTAAAACAAAGAGGCATCTGCTGGAAAACATTCTATTGTATAAAACCAGAGCTTTTAGAACATGTTTCTTTGGCAGTTCATTCCCTCCCTCCCCTTTCCCCGGCATATTGCAAAAAGCTCTCCAGTGCTAAGGCATTGGCAGGGTATGTAAACAGCAGCCAGCATGTGTGGAAGAGTAATACAAAGCTTTTTCCTCTAATATTGTCTGTGCAGCAAGCATAAATAATGGGCCCGTCTCAGAGTATGGATTCTTCCCCACTCAGTTCTCCCACTTGACCCAGACCTGGGTTCCCTGCTGCCTCACAGGGCCCAAGGATTTCTCTACTTCCATGGTTCTGTAGTAAAGGGCATCTTAAGTTGAGGGTAATAGGGTCTGGAGTTTTGAGCGAGTAGTGGAAGCAAAGGCTCTCAGGCAACCTGGACCCAGGTGCTGCCTCAGAGTTTGGTTGGGTTTCATTGAGTTAGGAGGTGGGTTGGTGGCAATTTAGGTTTCTGAGGTTAGAAATCAGATTATTAGTATGGCTTTGCCACAGGAATCTCGTGGAGGCATTTCCCTTCAGCCCCCTGGAGTTGGGAGGGCTGGGAACAGGCAGTGGGTATTATAATTGAGCAGCTAAGCTGAGCCACTTGCAGACCCTGTATAGGTTGTGAGACCCAAACATCAGCTTCCTCCCCTGGAGTCTTCAAGCACCTGCTGGCAGTGTCACTTCTCAGATGTGTGGGGTCCAGGGTTTACTATGAACTCTGCTGGAAGAACCGTGTACCACTCCCATAGTTAGGGATGTCTCCCTAACTGTGCACCTTTCCTACCTGCCTGCGTCGCGCGCGGGCCTAGCTGATCGTTAGAGCTGCCTACCACACCGCCCTACCCCTCCCACACCCCTTGCATAGTTAATCTGAAAGGCAGCACCTGTTATGCCCCCTGGCTCACCTGCTAGGATGGTTTCCCAAGCCAAAACTGGGGGAAGAGGCCTGGGCTCTCAACCATCACAGGATGCCTTGCCAGGCTGGTGTGGAGAACGGGGTACCCAGGTCTCCCTCTCATTTCCTGAGCCTACCTGGGCTAGCCTCTTCACTCAGTTTATGGGTCACCCTAGGGACGGATGGATGTTTTATCCCTACCTGGGAGGACACCAGGAACTTGGCCATCAAAACTGGTCTGGGATTGTCTGTCGCTACTACTGAGGGATAGTCCACCAGAGAGTAGTGGCAAGCGTCTGCCTCCCCCTTCCCTAGCTTGGGTAACTAAAGATGGTGAACCCAGGGGCAGCCATCAGCATGGCTGCCTTAAACCTACATACACATCAGATGGCTTGGGCCGCCCAAGAGAATTTTAGAGTAACAGGCTGGCGTGGCCGGCCCATCCTAAATCTGGCCCTAGACGGTGGTCTCGCTTTTCCAGAGGCCGGTCTTCATGCAACCTCCCGCTATGGCCTCTGCACCAGTTACACTGGCATCCTCATACTTGCCCCCTTTGGGGACACCGTTAAGACTGGTAGTGTTGAGCGGATAGGAGCGGCGCTTGCTCTCCCTCTCCAGCGCGTTGCCGCTGCCCTTGAGGTTGTCGCGGCTCGCACTGCGGCGCTGCCCGGGGCGCCCCGTCTCAGGGATCGGCGCGCTTGTGTCGCTGCCCTCTGACGGCGTAAGCATGGGCTCAGCCTCGAGTGGAAGACCGTCGCCAGGACTGTTGCGGCTGCTGCCCGGGTAGCTGTCGGACGGACTGTTGTGCAAGCTGCCGCTCTCACTGGACAGCAGCTCGGGAGCTCCCGGGGAAGTGCCTGCGCGCAACGCCTTAAGCCGGCTCTTACCACTAGTCTCTCCGGCTCGATGTCCCTTGGCCCGACTCTTGTGTACTCGGCGCCCATGATGCAGGTTGTTATGGTGCCGGGGAGCTAGGCTGCCACGGGAGCTGGTGGGCTCTGGCTCTCCGTCCCCGCGGGCGGCCACACTTGCCTCGCACACCTGACTCTGGGCCACCTGCAGATTGGTGAGCTTGCAGGGGGGCAGCGGCGCGCGGCCACTGCTGCCACTCGGGGAGGACTTGAGGGAGGCTGGTCCCTCCCCCAATACTGGGGTTCCATCCTCCGCAGCAGTCGCCAGGGCCCGGGGTGGAGTGTGGGAGGCCGAGGGCGAAGCGGTGGGACAGCAGGCGCGCCAGGAAGCCCGGACATCCCTACGTCTGGCACAGTGGTGCGTGAAGACAAAGAGGCCCAGAGCTGAGGCTGCCACACCGTACAGACAGCTACACACCACTCGGGGCAGCCAGCGCTGGGACACCGCCAAGGCACCACAAGCCCACATAGCCAGGTACAGGAAATGTGTAGTCATCAGCGCCCCCAGCTGGACTCCAGGAGAATATACGCCATCACCATCCTCTGGGGGCGCAGGTGTCCCTACGCCTGTGCTAACTGTAGCCAAAAGAGAACCAGAGTCACTCAGGAGGACGCCACTGCTCCTGAGCCTGGTGGAACCCTTCAGGTCTTCCCCTGGCTCCAGAGAGAGCCTACTGTTACCCTGCTTTGGATTCTGGGCCACATGACCCCGTAAGTGAAGGCCCGCACACAAGAAGTAGATCCAAGTGACAGGCAGAATCAACGCCACCGGTATGTAGAAGGCACCAAGACTTGGACGCCACACCAGCCAGCAACTAGGGGGAGACAGAGGTAGTGGATGAAGAATCTGGAGAGCCCTGGAGCTGGGGCACAGGCTGGGTGGTTGATGAGGTAGGGTGTGGGAAGTAGAGAGGTGAGGCAGGACCTGGCTTAGTCAGCATGCAGGGGCTCTCTGGCTGGGCGGAACAGCAGGCATGGGGCTGGTGTGAAGGTTGGGCAGGAAGATGGTGGTGTTGAGGCAGGAGGGAGTGGTGCTCACTAGGGACTGTGGTCCCGGTAGTTGTGGATGTTGACCGCAGCGGTGATGCCGCAGATTATGAGGGGGATCCCTCCAGCAATCAAATAGAACCTGGGGGGCAGGAGGAACGGGGTTGGAAGGTCAGAGTGACGATCCACTGGAGATTAGGTAACCAGGTGCTCAGAACCCTCAAACTGATGTCTCTGACTTTCCCCCTGCTCTCTTCAAATCTGTGTGATTCGGGGAGGAGGGATGGGGCAGGTAGATAAGACCCCTAAAGGTTGGGCAGCTTCTTCAGAGCTTGGCTAAAAACTGTTCTGAGGAACAAGATCCAAAGCTCTTCTCTCCACCCCTAAGCACTCGAGTAAGGGATGTTTTTAGTGTCCTTACCCAATGCCCTTCGGTGCCACCTCCTTCCCTCCCCCCGCCATGCCTGAGACGTTGGCCTCTTGCCTTTGGGATCTTGTACTCATCCCCACCCACACCCGTCTTGGGTCTTGAGGCCCTTCTCACAGCTGGTAGGTGAAAGCGCTTACCGGAGCATGGGGCGGGGACCGGGCGGGGCCGCATCCCCTTCTTCCAGAGGGGGCGCCCTCCAGCTAAGCTCCTTGTGGAGGACTCGAGCCTTTACCCCCATCCAGAGCAGCGAGGACAATGAGGAGTAGTGCAGAGTGATGCCCACCTACAAGGTCAAGGCACTGAGGCTTGGGACCTGAGCTGCTGACTGGGCTACACCTGGAACGTCAATGACCGAGCACGTTCTCGCTCTTCCCACGCCTCCAGCGGCCCACCCGGGCACTCGTCACACTGATCCTTGGTAGGTGTCCTCTCTGCTTCCATCCAGGGCTCTCTCCCACCCTAGGGACTCTCCAGGGCCCAGGCAGAGCCGTCTGACTGTTACAAGCCCTCTCCCCACTGTAATCCCCATTCTCCACCTGGCCCCATCTTCAGTCATCTCAGCCTGACCATTCCTGTTATTCTCCACATCACCCCTTCCCAGTCCCACAAAGCTAGTTCAGAGAACAGAGGAACCGGGGGCTAATCCCGTGCACCTTAGTTTGCTTGTTCTGCTCCCTTACTCAGTCCCCATCCCCTTCTTACCGCTTGACAAACCATTTGGTAGTTGGTGAGAGTGACACCCCCCACAAAGACAGCAGAGGTCATGGCCATGTGGAAACACAGGTTCAGCAGCATGTGCCAACCCTTCCGGGACACGTGGATGGAGCTGCCTCAGGACAGAGTCTCTTATTAATGAGCTATCCAACCTCCCACAGGGTCTCAAGACCACTGGGAGAGCCGAAAAGAGGAAGACACACCCTCTCTGAGCATGTATATAAATGTGCTCTAAGGCAATGGGGAAGCAGTCCTTCATTTCCCTACCCCCACCTCCAAAATATGCTCTCCAACTCGAGGGCCCGGTCAGGTCACGTGGTCCTGCCCAAAGGAGAAACATCTGCGCTCTATGGCGAGACCTTCCCAACCCCCTCCTCCCTGGAGCAGCGCTCACCTGTGGTTGAGGATGTACGTGATGATGGTGGAGAACAGACAGAGTAGCAGCAAAGCCGTGCAGGGGTACACGACAGGATGCAACCCAGCCCCAGAGCCTCCTGCCTCCCTCGGGAATGCACTCAGCTCCTGGGAAAGAGGGAGAGAGGACCGAGCTGTCCCTGTCTGTCCCTAAGCCAATTTCCCTCGTCTTGACCCCTGCCGGTCTTGAACCCACGTCTGAATGCTCCAGTCTGTTTGGTAGGTAGAATATAAGTGTGAGGAACTGGCCTCAGGGAACACTGGCTGTCCATCTTCTGCCTGCCTCGCCCCTTTTCGTGTTCTGCCTTTCTGGGGGCTTCTTTTCAGATGCCCAGTTGAAAAACTCAAGCGTTATGAGGGCTAGGGAGATGACTCATGGCTAAGAGCACTGGCTGCTCTTCCAGAGGACCTGAGTTCAATTCCCAGCACCCACACAACAGCTCACAACCATCTGAAACTCCAGTTCCAGAAGATTTGACACCCTCACTCTGACATACATGCAGGCAAGACACCTATGCACATAAAATAAAAAAGAAATAAATAATAAAAAAAAGAAAACTCAAAGAGGAAGATTGTCTGTGATACGGCTGTGTCTCTGTACAGTATCAGCAAAGGTTGTGTGAGGAATGGGACAAGGGAAGGGATGACTAGACATGTTCCCAGGCTGCTTTTCAACTAGAAGAATTCAGGTCATGATAAGCATGGCGATATATGCTCATTATTCTAGCATTTGGGCAGCAGAAGCAGGAGGATCAGCAAGGTCAGCTATACAGTGGGCTGGGCTTCAAGAAATCCTATCCCCCAAACCAGAAACCACCCAAATGACCGTGGCGCACGCCTTTAATCCAAGCACTGGAGACAGAGGCAGGTGGATTTCTGAGTTTGAGGCCAGCCTGGTCTACAGAGTGAGTTCCAGGACAGCCGGGACTACACAGGGAAACCCTGTCTCAATACAAACAAGAGAACAACAAAAACTCCAACCAACCAAACAACCCATACCAAAGGGCCTGAGGCCAAAGCTAGAGGGTTCCAGATCCCTCTTGAAAGATGGAGGGGCATGGAAGAGGCTAGAGGGTCATTTCCCACGAACTCTGACACCAGCAGAGCACAAGGCTGCTGTCCTGTTTTGTATTTTCTTGTGGCTCCAAGTGATCAAAGTACCCCAGTCCCTAACTCCCACACATATTTCCTTGCTTCCCTCCCCGCATCTCTGCACACTCCCCGCCGCCCCCACCACCCTTATACACACCATAAGCACAGCCACATTGCCCAAGTGCTGGCAGTACAGGGAGCTGACATTGGGCCGGCTGAAGCGGAGCTTGCAGCCTTCAGAACTCCAGCCTCCGGGCCCGTCTTGGTTCCACCAAGCCGCCATGGGGTCAGCTCCCTCGGTCCAGTGCCGCAGGGAAATGGCCACTGGCTCAGTCAAGTTTCCCACACCACAGCCACCTGCAGGGACAAGGAAGTCCACATAGACACACGAAAGCTGTCAGGAAGGCTGCTGAGAGTGGTCAGAGCATGCAGGGTCACTGCTGACCTGGGGACAGAACTAGATACAGCCTGGGTGCAGTATACTCAGGGAGTGAGAGACAGACAGGCAACACAGCTTGCTAGGTGCCTGTCAGCTGAAGTGTGCACCCTTAAGGGAACGGGGAACAATTGTCTGTGCTCAAGCACGCCTCAGCCCACCAGAAACTGGCACATGCGAGGTATTTAACAAGTGTTCCCACCAATGGGAAGGGATCCCAGGGTAGTGATGGTCACACCTTCACAGCACACAGGAGACCTTGCATGGCATGTAGAGGAAGGCATGTTATAATTAACCAATGGTGCCTGAAAGGGCTCTGATGTGTCTAGTGGTTTTTCTCAGAGGGCAAACCCGATGACAGTGTGGGTTCCATTGTAGATGGAGGTTGCCTGGCAAGCAAAGCCAGAGTTTGGAAGACAAAAGGAAAGAGGGACTCAGATACGTGTGGGCAGGCGGTGGGGGGAAGCTGCTCTTGATGGGACAGACCAATTAAGGCCAGGGCTACAGTGCTGGGGACCAGACCACCAACAAGGCAGTGTATCCTCACCCCCTAGTTATTCCCCCTGCTCTAGTCTCTAGCCTGTATGCTGTGTCTGGAAGTTCTGACTACCCCTTGGGTCCATTCTGTCAGTCCCACCTCTAACCGCAATGCCACGGCTGTCTTGTTTTTTTGGATATTTCTCACCAGGGTTGCTGGTCTACTGATCTGAGGAACCTCTGACTGGAATAATATATATATACACACACATATATATATATTAATATATTATTTATATTATATATTTATATAATATAAATATATTTATATTATATATTATATAATTAATATATATATAAATAATATAACATATAATATGTAATATATATAATAATATATAATAATAACGCTCAGGGGGGCATTATTGAAATACTCCATTATTCAGGGAGGCAGCAGCCTCTACAGGGCAGGCTGTGGCCTTCATGTTTTCCTCCTTTTAACACCTAAGTATTATGCAGCACTAAGCTTCCAGGATGCGCTCATGCCATATTGCTTACCTGACCAGGGACCATGGGTCAGTGGGAGAAGCCAGGGGTTTGGTGTGGAGCGAAAGGAAGTGAGGCTTTGTGCTGGTAGGCTTTCTGATATGTCAAATGCTTCAGAGTCTAAAACTGCTCTTTCTCTGAGATGTCAAACCATGTCATTTAAAGCTTAATCTCCACCAATCCCTTCCTATAGGACACATCTCTAGTCCCACCCTTCTCTGAAGACTGGTAAGGTTTCTGCTATCCTCTGCTAACTGAACCAGGGCACGGGGGAGGGGGGGATGGGGGGGATCCACAGAGGTGAAAGGGACAAGACAGACGTGCAGGAAGTTAGTCCCTTACTGGTTCCTGCAAATATGACTGGGGTGGCCACACCACGCCTCTTGCCAGGCCCAGCTGCTCCAGGACGGGAAGTGTTGCTGTGGCTGCGGAAAAGACGGCCATTTCTGAAGACCAGCAGTTGCAGGGTGCAATCTGGAGGGACTGGGGGAGCCAGGGCAGCCGGAAGGGTTGAGAACAGGCTGGGGGGCAGCTGGATGGAGGCCAGGGCCACGCTATTCTGAGGGGACATAGGAGGTCCTCAGAGATACTCAGCATCCCTGGGCTTCAATGTCTCCCAGCCCCTTCCTGTCTCCTGTGTGGTCCCGCCTCCCACCTCCACACCCATCACCTGACACCTGCCTCTCAGCACCACCCTCCTCAGCTTTTGGTCCCCATACCCACTCTTCCCTTCCCCTGGTGCCCACCTTGATGTGGAAGGATGACAGAGAGATGTTGGGCCTCCCAGTGGTGCAGCGGAAACGAAGCTGCTGGTCAGCTAGGGGCTCGGGCTCCAGTGGGACATCCTGGCCAGGGCTGCTTGGCTGTACACCCGGCACGCCCACCTCCCTCCTCTGGAAGGCCGTGCAGGTGAGGCCCACATAGCTGTGAGGCTTGATGAGGTAGGCCTCCAATGCCACATTCCTTGAGTTCTAGGGACAGGGAACTTGTCACCCAGTGTCTGAGATATAATGGTCTTCTGCCCGAGACCACACATTTCCTCACTTCAGATCTCCTTTTATCCTTTATTCTTCACTGTCTCTTCAAAGCATGGAAAGTCTTACGTGTGCCTGTATGCACACTTGTGTTGTGCACACACACACACATACACACATATATGCATACACAAGTGTGCACATGCACACATGCACACACATGCGTCTTCTAGTCACCGGCCTTCTCCTTCTCTCTGAAGCATTGCTGCTCCCATTTGATCCCTATCTTCTACCTGCTATTTCTGTTGCCCGAACCTCAGCTGTCAAGCAGGGTCCATGTCTATGCACCCCCTATATGTCCCCAAGTATCTAGCACAACATCTTACACAGAGATGCTCTACCGTGTTTATTCATTCCACCAGTTAGAGATGTCACTGTCCCTCAGTGAACTTTGTCCCTCAGCACTCCTCATTCCACTGAAAGTGCTGTCCATTCTGGACAAAGCCTCCCTTTTCCTGCACTCACACCCACTACGCTCCTATTTACTTCCACCAGCTAACCCTCATCTCAGCCCCCAGCCAGGAAGGCCCAGACCATGCTGCCATCGCAGCCGACAGTCCACAGCTGATTGTGCTTGCCACCACGCTACCAGAACCTGCTACACAGTGTCCCCTGTCCCAGGAAGGGGGAAGCTCTTCCCTTCTATGAACCGCTACTCTCAGGCTCCCCTCCCCCAGTGCTAGCCCCCCGAAGGGTCCCTCCCACGCCAACCTACGGTACCACAGAGATGTGCTGGGCATGGGGGCTGAGGGCAGCGCCTCCGATCCGCTCCAGTGCACCCACAATGCCACTACAGGCTTTGTCTTCTCGCTGGGCCAGCCACAGAAGATGCTCGTCCACCAACATCAGGTTGCTGGCCATGTCCACCATCACCTCCACCAGCTGAGGGAGGGAGGGAGGGAAGGAGGGAGGCAGGGCCGTTACTAAGGGCAGGGGTGGTATTTGAGACTCCGCGTGTTAGGCCTGAGATGACGAGAGGACAGCTTTCAGGGGGCCCAAAGGATACATTGAATCTCACCTCTTTGATCTGGTCAACATAGCCCAAAAATTTCTGGATCATCTGAGCCACATAGACCACATCCATCGTGTCTGAGAAGCTGGCAGCCTCTGCAGTATACACTCGCAGCTGATGGGCCAATGTCAACGCATTGGAGGCATTGATGGGCATCTGGGGGTTTGGGGGTGGGGGAAGAAGATCAGCCTGGTTTCCCCTTTCTGTTCTAGAACTTGGCCCCCAGAACCTAGGGCCAACACAGGAGAGGAACCAAGACCATCTACGGAGACCATCATGATCAAAAGTGTACACTGAGTCCCTGATCATCTCAACTCTAGGCTATTGAAGCCAAGCACCACCATCCTAAGGATGGTGAGGCTGTAAGCCAATGGGATGGTGGATAGGGGAGAGAAGAGGCCTGACCTTGGGGGAAGACAAACACCAAGGGACAAAGATGTCAGCCCATAGTCCTTGCTGTTACCACCTTTTCGAGACAGGGTCTCCCTATATAACCGGTCATCATGGAATTCAACATATAGACCGGATTGGGCTTGAACTCACAAGAGACCCACCTCCCTCTGCTTCCTGAGTGCTAGGACAGAAGGCATCTGTCACTATGTCTGGCAGCTGCACCTGCTCTTCATGCACACCCGAGAACCGAGGTACAGCCTCCCCTACAAGGCATCAGGCTCCACCCCAGCCAGTTCCAGGAGTCAGTTTGGGGGTGCCCCAGCCTCACCAGCACAAAGGTGTAGAGCACCCGAGTGATGTCATTGGTGTACAGACAGTGCGAGTAGTCCCCGGGCTCCCAGCGGCCAGCTCGGTCACACCTGCGTGAGGCTCGGGTACCCGGGGCTCCCCCGCTCAAGGGCACAGAGGTGAAGGGGTACTGTAGGCAAGACTGGTAAGCCGTGATGCCGGCCAAGGTTCGGGGCCACCTAGCGGTAGAGATAGGAAACTGTCATGACCAAGGCTCCTTGAGACAAACACCCTCCCCTTCTAACCCCAACCCAGGACTGTGACACCAGGCCCCTGGGGCTTAGTGAAGGGTTCAGTAAAGGGTGTCCTGGCAGATTTTAAGGGGTTCCCAAGCTCTGCTTTCTTTCAGTTTTTTTTCCTGACAATGCTACTGCAGGCAACATGTGGGGGTGCGACGCAGGGATCTGGGTTCACAGACAAGTGCTGCCACTAACCGGACAATATGCTGTTTTTTGCTTTGTTTTGTTTTGTTTTTAGACTTTGGTATTCTCAGCTCTACAGTATGGAGAATAATAACGGCCCTCCATACGGAGGGCCTCTAGAACTCACTAAAACATTAACGTGTGACACTGTCTTGAGAAAGTCTTTTGCAAAATGGGAGGACCACTGAGAAGATGCTCCTCTGGCCTGAGGTGTAACAGCAAGATTGTGGGTCAAGTGTCAAAAGGGAGGCCTTGGGACTAGAGGAAGAAAGCAAGTGGGTGCCCTGGTCATCTGTGCCCTCAGAGTACAGGTGCAGGGCTGGGGGCAGGGGCAGCCATTTAGAAAGCAAGTGGGTGCCCTGGTCATCTGTGCCCTCAAAGTACAGGTGCAGGGCTGGGGGCAGGGGCAGCCATTTAGAAAGCAAGTGGGTGCCCTGGTCATCTGTGCCCTCAGAGTACAGGTGCAGGGCTGGGGGCAGGGGCAGCCATTTAGAAAGCAAGTGGGTGCCCTGGTCATCTGTGCCCTCAGAGTACAGGTGCAGGGCTGGGGGCAGGGGCAGCCATTTAGAAAGCAGAAGCAGCCAACCTGAAGTCCCCTCGGTTGTTGGTCACCCGTTCTGCAGGGCAGTAGGAGGCAGAGGTCTCCAGCACTACTATCTCTACCTTCTTGCTGGTGTTGCCTTGGACTGTGGACACGGAGCACTCCCATTCACCTGAGGCCCACACACCGATGTGAGATAGGGTCAGCTCACTGCAGGGGAGGAGGGGGAGCTGGCTTTGTGCTCTGGTCATCATCATCACCATCACCACCATCATCATCATTACCATCACCATCACCATCAATTATTATCATCATTATTAGACAACTTGACCCAAGCTAGGGTCAACTGAGAAGACAGAACCTCAACTAAGAAATTGCTTCTGTCACAGGAGCATTTTCTTCATTCCTGTACGATGTGAGAGAGCCCAGCCCACTGTGGGCAGGGCCACTCCTGGGATTGTTTAAGAAAGCATGGGGTGGGGAGGCAAGTCAGGAAGCAGTGTTCCTCCATGGTCTCTGCTTCAGTCCTGCCTCCAGGCTCCTACCCTGCTTGAGTTCCTGCCCTGACTTCCCTTCCCTTCCTCCCCAAGTTGCTTTTGGACATGGCGTTGGTCAAGGCAACAGAAAGAACTGTGACACTCGGTGATCGCTCTCAGGCCCAGCTGAGCTTCCCTTCCATGCCCCCTGGAAGCCAATCTACCTACACCTTATCCTGGGACACCAGCTCCGGATCTTGCTTTAGGAATGAGAGGTCCATGTGCATACATACTCACTGTCTTCTGATTGGAGGGGCACTGTGGGCACTGTGGAAGCCCCTCCAATCAGAAGGCAGTGAGGATTTAGTTCTAAACTGTATTCAGACCATTTAGGTTTGCATCTCAGCTCTCTATAATCTCTCTCTCTCCCCCTCCTTCTCTCCCTCCCTTCTCCCTCTTCTCTTTCTCCCTCTCCCAGGAGGGTACTGGTGACTGTGGCTACCCATCTCCATTCCCTCTCCACTGGAAAGGGACAACAGAGCCTGTACCTAGTGATGAAGGTGCAGTCGTGGATGAGGTTTTCTGCAAGGACGATGCCGGCCTGCTCATCGCTCTCCAGAGGGGCCCCATTGTGGTACCAGTGGATCCGGGTGTCATTGCCTAAGTAGCTGGCCGAGCATTGGAAGGGCAGGCGGTCACCCTGGAATACCACTTGACGCAGGGATGGGATGAGGTAGTGCGTGTGCAGTTCCAGGGCCCCTTCTGTGCACGAGACATCAGGGATGAGGCCTGAGCTCATGCACACATGAGCCTATGTCTGTGAGTGGCTCCAGTCAGTGCCTCAATCGTCAGCACATTGCGAGAGTGGGATCCCACAGAGTAGGCCCAGACCCTCTGCCTCTAGTGATCTCTGGCTGGGATTGAAAGGAGTCAGAAAGAATCCTCCCAGAGAAAAGGGAAACAGAAAAGTATACAGTGGTGTTACCCAGCAGGGGAACCAGATGAAAATATAGACAAGCAAACAGACCTAGAAGAGGTTTAGGCATGCTGGTAGAGGGCCACCCCATGGAACCGGGGCCTGGAAAACATGGTCATCATATAACCACATCTGTAGCCCAGAGGGCTCTGACCTGGCAAGCTGTGCGTGAGGGACCTGCTTTGGGGCCTGGGACAGGTTTCTCACCACATCGGAGCTGGGACTCCTGGAGGCTGCTCAAGGCGTGGGCGTGGAAGGCACTGGGGTAGGCACAGAGTGTGCGCTCTGACAGCTGCAGGGAGTGATTCCGGGCCCAGGGCAGCAGCCAGCGCAGGCGGCAGTCACAGGTCAGAAACTCAGTACCAAAGTCCCTGCAGGGCAGGTACAAGGAACCAACCAACCATGTGGGCTCCCAGGGATGAAGCTAAGCAGGTAAGGACTGGAGAAGATAACCTGGGGTACATGTGTACCCTGCTGCCCAGGATGTGACTAATTTGGGGGCATTCCTAGTAGTCTACCTAGCCAACAGGCATGATGCTCGCCCCTCAGGGATAGAAATGGCCACACATTTGGCCCCAATCAATGCGTTGAATAGAGAATGGGAGTTTGAGAAAGGGGCAGTGTGGGGTGGTGGGCAGACAATGTGGTTGCTCACAGGATCTGGGAATTTCTTTAGGGGTAAGGCAAGAGCTGAGGTTTGTCCTTCCAAGTCGCCTGGCTCCAGGCGTCTCCCTTCTGGGCAGAGGAAGGGATCAGGGGGCTGCTCCTGTCTTGGGAAAGATACTCACACAATCTTAAGGGCTGGCAGTTCATCAAAGACCCCAGGTTGCAGACTAGAGTAGATGTTTCCAGATATGTTTCTGTAGAGGGCAGGGAAGGGTGAGATAAGACCTTAGGGACTCCCTGGGCTAAGATTGATGGAAGGAGATGATGGCCCAGCTTTCCTCCTCCCAGGTCCTTCCCTCCCCCTCTGCAACCCCCCCCTTCCTCCAAGGCCTATCACTCACAGTCTGAGAAGTCTAGGGAGGCCTTGAAATGTCTCAGAGGTGAGACAGCCAATCCGATTGTTGGAGAGATCTCTAGAGAGAGAGACACACACACATACTCAGCAAGTCCTCGAATACAACAGGATGAAGATTCTCTTCTGAGAGAGACATTCAGCTGGAGATTATGTGGGCAATAGGCTTGGGCCCAATGCCACAGCAAGCTGGAAACACCTCCAGGTTTGGACCCAGCCAACGTAAGTACGGAGTAAAGGCAGGGCAGTATGGATTCTAAGGGGTGGGTGCTTGTGGTATCTGGAAATTTCTTTGCAGATAAGGAGAGGGCTGGGGGTAGGGTGGGCAGGATGTGCTACTCACAAGCGTTTCAGCTCTCCTAGACCAAGGAAGGCTCCGGGCTGCACAGTGCTGATGACATTACTCCTCAGGTCCCTGTGGGAAGCAGTGGGGAGACCTTCACACTTCTGTCTGAAGGTTTCCCTGCTCCTTGGGTAGGATATTTTGTCACCCCAGATGTCCGCTTTCTGTGGAGCTTGGTTTTTTTCTACATCCACTTTCCTACACCCCCACCCAACGGGTCTTTTCAGCCTCTCTAGCCACCAATAAAGGGTACTTACTGGTCAGAGAAATGTTTGTAAGCTAAAGTCCAGTGAAAAAGAACAAGTCTGTACTGAAGCCCCTGTAGACTAATTCACAAGCCGCTTGCCTAATGATAACAGAGAGTTGTGTTGCAAATGGAAAGCCACAATTATCTTGGGCTATCTTTAGTTCCCTTAATAGCCACTTTGTATTCAGCCAAACTTCCTTTTGACTATCAGCTAAGACCTTTGTGACTTAGCAGATAACCCAAAGCTAAGATTGTCCTCAGATAGCATCTGAGGCCCAGAACAGCCGATCTCTCCACTTTGCTGTAATGCCAACCTGTTTTCACTAATTTGGTAAATGCCTCGAGTTATGGATTTCTTTGTTCTGGGACTATAAAGTTTATGTCACCTCTTCCATGTCATTCAGGGTGAGTGGAATCCATTCCACTAGGCCACGGTTACCCATCTGTGACTCAGAACCAACTACATCTTACTCCTCTGGGACAAGAGCTGTGTCTTATGTCAACATATCTGAGATGATACTGGAGGCCAGAGATGAGAGAGGAAGGGCTTTGTATGGGGAAACAGGGACGGGGGTGGAGAAAGCTTTGCATTAGGAAATAGAAGACTTGGTCGTTTAACAGAGCCAGTCTAGACCTTACAGGGCAGTTCTGGGGAGCCTTTGAAAACAGCTATAACCAGCCATCAGAGGGAGTTTTCCAGTTATTGTATTCAACAGCTCTCTCTCTCTCTCTCTCTCTCTCTCTCTCTCTCTCTCTCTCTCTCTCCCTCCCTCTCTTCCTCCCCCTCTCCCTCTCTCTCCCTCCCCCTCTTCCTCCCCCTCTCCCTCTCTCTCCCTCCCCCCCTCTCCTGTGAGGAAGAGGGGCAGCAAGACTGGTGGGTGAGCAATGCGCTGTGCCCCTGTACAGCTCCAAGCTAAGGTTGCCAATCATGGGTCCAGATGAGGCCCAGGGCTAATAAAACCCATGCAATGTCATTAGTCCCACCCCCCCCCCACCGCCCACTGCCCCCACTGCTGTCAGGAGGTGGCAGGAAGCTGCCTCCCAGGCTGAACAGGGTCACAGCAGGATGGATGAGAGCTCCTGAGGGTCACCCCACTCCATATGAAGAAATGTACCACAGATGAATCTCATAGTAGCTTCTGACTCCTCAGTTCAGGGGCTCGGGCACCACTGATGCAGGAATTCAACTCTTGGCCCTCCCTCTCCTCCCCTCCCCTCCCCAGCAGTTGCAGGTCGCCCCCCCCCAACCAGGGGGACCTGCATAGCTAATGGCACCAGTCCAGTACCTACCATGCAGGCAGGTCTCTGCACTAAGGGCCAAACTGGGTACCTGCCTACTCATCTTCTGCCTCATCCTCGGTGCTGTGCATGGCTACGGAGGGCTACAGATCATGACCCACCTACCCAAGGCTCTCCACCACCCACCTACCCAAGGCTCCACTAAACCCTGTCTTATCTAAGCTAACACAGACTGAAACTGAGGCTGTGCTAAGGGTCATCTCTTTTGCTCCTACCTAAAAGAGCCTTGGAGGCTAGGAGACACTCCTGGGGGAAGACAAGAGAACTCTGACAAAGATATCTGGGGGTCAACTTGGGGTCATCTTGGTTTCCAAAGTTCGGCCATCCCAGCCAAGGCTAAAGGCCTTGGAGACAGCTCTGAATTATGGACAGGAGAGAGTTAACTAAGCTATGTCCCCGCTGGGTAAGAGGAAATGGGTGTACGGGATGG
This sequence comes from Tokudaia tokunoshimensis, assembly GCA_036184795.1. NCBI lineage: Eukaryota > Metazoa > Chordata > Mammalia > Rodentia > Muridae > Tokudaia > Tokudaia tokunoshimensis. The sequence continues at coordinate 43,980,772 of BTHU01000019.1, forward strand.
GGAGGTGCTGTCCTGTCCCACCAGGGGACCTGTTTGTGCAGTCCCTGTTGGGGAAAGAAACACTGAGAGACAAGAGGCAAAGATGAAGTTTCATTTAGGCTATTTGTACCTCAGCTCCCTTTCACACCAAAGACTCAGACAATGGTGAGTCCCCTTAAGGAAGAAGGGCTCAGCGTCCTAGAGAAAGCTCCAGCCATGGGGAGGTGCCCCAGCGCTGGGCATAAGCTGGGAATGTGGAAGGGCTTGGCCTGGCCCTAGATTCCCTGCATGCCCAGTCGAAAGGACAGAGTAAATCCCCCTGTCCCGGAGAGCTTTTCCTGTGTATCACCCCCACCCCCCCTCTGGCTGTCAGACTCCACCCTGTCATCCCACCCTCTTCTGTTGATCCAGCATGTGCTCCCTTGCCTCTGCTGGGGTCTGGCCATTCTCAGGGATCTGCCTCCCACCCCCATGCAGGGGCGGGTAGAGGGAAACACATTCCTCATTGTGTGTCACTTCCCTTCATGGGCTGCCAAGGGGCTGAGGCGGCAGCCCCCCGCCCCTTCCCTCTCTGCTCACTTGTGTTTATTCTCATTTCCTCCCCCCCCACCCCACCCCACCCCATGAACCCCACCCGCCTGCCCCACTGATGCTCTGCAGATGGGAGCAAGGCTGCCCTGGGGCCCCAGCCCCTCTCCCTGCCCTGTTTCCTGCAGCTGAGCCACTCTCCACAGGGCAGCTTCCACAGGCACAGGCCGTCTTCCCCTTTCCTCAAGTCCTGCTCAGAGGTGACCAAGATGGTCTCTTGCAGTTAGTTTGGGCCAGCCCTGGGACACCAGGTTTTGGGGGCAAATGCCCAGAGACTGCTTCCTGGGCTGAACCCTGACAACCCAGTGGGCCTATGGACAAGCCATGTGTCCTAGTCCCCGAATAAGGGAAGTGGCTCAGGGCTGTACTCCCCAGGGACAGGAGGAAATGCTACCCCAGGAGCTGTATATTTTAGAAATCCAAGGCTCTTGTCAATTGGCTGCTCTGAACCCTTCCTGTTTAATACTGCTGGGAAAAGCTGATGAAGGCCGAGACTCCCACCCTAGAAGAATGTTCTACACTTAACACTGGGCACATGGTCTTGAAGGGCTGTGGAAGAACCCTTGCGCCTCAGAGCTAGGATTGGGGGTTACTGGGAGAGCTCTTGTCTCATGTGCAGGTCCTGAGTTCCAACCCACAATGAAAAACAGTCCAGGTATGGTGGTGCATACCTTTAATTCCAGCACTCAGGAGGTACAGACAAGTGAACCTCAACGAGTTTGAGATAGCCTAGTCTATATAGGGAGACCCTGTGTTTTTTTAAAAAAGAAGAAGAAGAAGAAGAAGACGATGACGACGACTGGGGCTGGTGAGATGGCTCAGCGGTTAAGAGCACTGACTGCTCTTCCAAAGGTACTGAGTTCAAATCCCAGCAACCACATGGTGGCTCCCAACCATCCGTAATGAGATCCGACGCCCTCTTCTGGTGTGTCTGAAGACAGCAACAGTGTACTACTTATAATAATAAATAAATCTTAAAAAAAAAGACCCTTGCTCCAGATTATCCAAGCTAATCATCCATTAATTAATTAGCTGAGGTCACTCAAAGCCAAAGTAAACAGCTGAAGGACACAGAGCTGTTTCTAGAATACGGATTGCTTCCACAGACCTGGAAAGGAGGTGCCGCACTGACAGTGCGCTCCTATCCCCATTGCCTTTTGTCCAATCTTGATCATATGCTAGCCGCCCTGACTCCAGACACACCTTTCTCCTGCTATGGGTGTCGGCATGAAGGAAGGGACCCCTGACAGCAAAAGCAGAGGGAGACTTCTAGGGTAGTTATGCCCTGTGCCCTTTCCAGAACCTGAGTGTGGGAGTACAGCAGGGAGAGATCAAAGATGGCCGCGGCAGTGATGCAGACCTTCCATCCCGGCACTTAGGAGGCTGAAGCAGGAGGATTGTCAGTTTGAAGGCCAGGCCACAGATATCTAGCCAGAACCTGTCTCCAAAACCAGAAACAAGCAGAAGTCAAAGCAAAGCAAGCCCACCAGGTGAAAGTTCCCAAGAGAACTTGATCATTATAGCCTAGAAGATGAAAGAATCAGGTACCCACCAATGTATGTATAAATAAAAGATTTAAAGTACAGTATGTTCAGTCAATGAGCTACTTATTATTTGCCCACAAAGAGGAACCAGTGCTGATAAAGCATGAATGGACCTGGAAAACGTTACCAGGGCTGAGAGGATCTAGTTATAAAAGATTACATATTATATAATTCTATTTATATGACATGTCCATAACAGGCAAATCCATAAAGATGGGAAGGATATTAGCGGTTGCTTAGGTCTGGCAGAGGAACGGAGACTGACAGTTAATGATTCAAGTTTTCTTTTGTGGATGATGAAAACGTTCTAAAATTAGATTAGAGCAATGGTTACACAATTTTCGGAAATATATCAGGGCCCATTGGACAGTGCACTTTAAAAGGGCGATATAAATGACATCATGTTAAGAGCCGTTAAAAGTGCAAGCTGGCTCAACTGCGTGCGTGTGCACTCACACGCATTCAGGCAGAGTAGGGTTGCACAGAACCGGCTTCTCCTAGCTCTTACAGACCTCCCTGCCTGTAGGTCTGAAAACCAAATTATAGGTTTGCTGGCCACACAGCAACTTGCCCTGAGCCCTACAAGGTTTCCAGAGTTCAACTTGAAAGCACAGGCTGCCTGCAAAACTGGCCAGAACACCCCTGCAGGTATAGAGGTTGCCGGGGGAAGAAAGGAAAGGATCTTGTGGCTGGGAAATCCATTATGGTCTCACACTCTCATCTTCCCACTACCTCGCAGGGTTCCTGAGACCTTCTACAGGTATTTATTGACCACATACACTGTGCCCGGTGCTTATGCTGACTGAGGCAAACAAGAGGGGGTTGTCCTTGATTCTGTTAGCCATCCCCCAGGGCTTCAGCTGTCCTGGAGCCCAGGACAGCTTCTCTATGTCATTTCTCCCCAGCGTTAGTGGGAACAAGAATGGAATGGAGAGACAGAGCCCCAGGCCTCACCCTTGGCCCCGCCCACAGATTAATGGAAACCACCTGGCTGGTCGAGCCGCCCATTCCCATGAGCATCTGCTTCTAATGAGTGCCCCAGCACCCGCTGCATACCAGCCCCCAGGGCTCATTAATCTCATTAGGCAATGACAAATCATCCCGAGCTGAGCAAACTCCCCTCCTTGGGCCCTTTGCTCTAGCTTCACACAAGCCTCGGTGGGTCCACATCCACACGGAGTCTCACACCCTTCTACATACTAGGTCTCTCTCTCTCTCCCTTGACCTCTTCTGGGGCATGTCTGTCCAGTGGTCGCACGGAGGCATCTCATAGAGCCCTGAAGATTTGTCTACCGACCTGTTCCTTGTCGAATGTGCTTGGTGGGAGACCTGGACAGAGAAACATGAGGTGCCCCAGGAATGAGTCCTCCACGTCAGGGTGGGGGTGGCTCTATGGCACACTATTTGATTAGCACGTATGCAGCTAACCAATACATCGCCAGCACCACAAACAACCAAAGCGGGGCCTAGCGACACACAGCTGATTGCACCTGGAATGCCAGGACTCCAGAGGACAAAGGGAGGCACCTTGGACTACACATGGAGTTCTAGGTTCTCAGAACAACCTGCAAAATGGCTCTGCAGGTGAAGGTATTTGCCATTAGACCAACTTTCATCTTGGTCTCAAAACCTATACGGTGGAAAGAAAGGGTAGACTCCGGTAAGACGTCTTCTGGTCTTCATACATGCCCCTTGGCATACAAAAAAGACCCATGACGGGAAGTCTGGACAACTACACATAACAAGTCAGGGAAACAACTTATGATGTATAGAACTCTTTAGGAAGGAAGGGCACTGCCTTCACTGGGAAAGCCTATGCTCAGAGAAGAATTCCTAGCTCCATTCTCCACATGGGTCATGCAAGGCTTGTGGAGGCATTCAGAAATGAAGGGAAAGACCAGGATTTGATCTTGAGCCTCTTTATACCAGAGGAAGGAGCATGCTTTGTTTGTTTGTTTTGAGAGGGTCTTCTGTATAGCTATGTAGTCTGGGCTAGCCTGGTCCACACGGTAAGTTCTAAGCTAGCCTTGAACTTGCAACGGCATCTCTGTCTCTGCTTCCCCGGGGCTGGGATTACAAGTGTTCTACCATGTCTGGCTGCCACAGGTAGCCCTGGCATAGGCTTTTGTCAGTCTCTCCCCTGCCCCAAATGTCTTTCCTTTGGGTCACAAACAGGCTGCGTCAGGCTGAGGGGCCATAGGAAAATGCTTTAGGCATGTCTGGTCTTTCCGTACAGTCCCTGAGTTGGCCGTGGGCTGCCTGTGGCAGACTGGATTTTTGGTTCATCACACTTAGCTGATGATTGGTCCCCCAGGATCCTAGATCCACCACTAAGATCCTTTTTGTTTTTGTTTTTCAAGGGAGGGTTTCTCTGTGTAGCCTTGGCTGTCCAAGAATTCACTCCGTACACGAGGCTAGCCTTGAACTTAAGAGATCCATCTCTATCTCCCAAGTGCTGGGATAAAAGGCATGGGCCACTAAGATCCTCTTAACACGGCCACTTCTGCATACACTCTGCTTCCCTTCCTCTGTCCTCCAATCCCACGTTCACCCTGATGTCTCTGTCAGCTTACCTGGACCTTTTCCCGACCTCACTCAGTAAGACCCTGGAGTTCAAAGCAGATGACATGCAAATCTACTGCCCACTCTTGGCCAGCAGTCACCGACACACAAACACACACACGCCTACAACCCTTTCATCCATTTGCAAACTCTCAGCTATAGCTTACAACTATAGTGACTAGACCAGATCCCAAAGGGCACGATGCCTGCAGATCGTGGGATATGGAACTGACAATGTTCTCAGCTGCCCATGCCTAGACATCCGAGTCCTCCCACTGGACAGAAAGATCGGTGCTTCCTGGACACCAACTACACACCAGGCCACAATGTCACAGTTGTGATGAATAGGCCCACAGTCTAGGGGTCATCTGGTGTGTTAGCTCCCAACTTCAGATGAGCATGAGAATTCCCTTCCTGCTGGGTAAAATTCCCAGGCCCTGTCTGACCCAGTGACTTACCGCCCCCAGGAATGGGGCCCAGGGCTTACATTGCTTATGGGCCTTCTCCCTACCCCTAGCACAATGGTCAGTCATACATGTGTCATCCATGGTGTGCACCTATCGGACTGGCTACCTACGGGGAGAATCCTTGGAGTGCAGCATTTCAAGGCTGTCCTGAGCTACACACTGAGACTCCCATATCAAAACAACAAACCACTAATGTCAGATTCTGCTACTATCAGTGCGCTGGGGAGGTGTTCTGCAGCTGGCCTTAACGAGAACCCCTCAACAATGCACTTGGATATCCTGTAATCGGCTAATTGCTCGGGAGAAAACAATCTTGTCGAGAGGAAATTCTATCCCAAGACGGTAGCATCTTTTCCTGTCTGACTTACCTGCCTGGCCTAGGAGTTTGGACTTGACAGTCCCCACAATCATGTAAGCCTGACAGATAAACACTCATCAGTCAGCAGGCTAGAGAGCCTGAGTTCTCCAGCCCTGCTAGGTGCTCTCGCTACCCTGCTATGCACAGCATATCACTGTGCCCCAAAGGCCCTTCCTCCTCCTCACTGAAGTTCTGATCGCCCTAGGCAACACTGCAGGCACCACACAGATCCCAGAACAAGATGTTAAGTCCATGACTTGCCTACCTTATCCCCTCCCTATTTTACAAGGGTGGGAACCCACACTCAGCAGCCATTATTGGTCACTTTAACCTACATCCACACACAGTACCATCCCCCTGTTCCCTACCCACTCTATAGTCACACGCCTCTTCTCTTTTGAAGTCATTCTAGCACAGGTTCCCACCCTTCCTGAAGCTTCAATGCTTTAACACAGTTCCTCATGCTGTGGTGACCCCAACATAAAATTATTTTTGTTGCTACTTCATAACTGTAATTTCACCACTGTTATGAACTATAATGTAAATATCGGGTATTTCCAATAGTCTTAGGCAACCCCTGTGAAAGGGTTGTTTGAACCTGGTGGGATTGAGACCCACAGGTTGAGAAACACTGTTCTGGGAATTCCCACCCCCCCTTTTTTTTCCTTGTTTGAATATACTTAGACTGGCCTTGAACTCAGTCTGTATCCCCAAACTGCTGAGAACCCATCGGCTCTTTGCAAGTATTTATAATCATATTTGCATCTGATCCAGGTTGGCCTTGTACTTATTGCATCAGAGGATAACCTTGAACTCCTCAGGAGTTCAGGGGTTATAGGCATTTGCTACCACATCCAGTTTACAGGTGCTGGGAACTGAACCTAAGGTTTGGGCCATATTTGAAGCCTCAGAGCTGGGAATTCTTGCTGTGTCTTTTCTTGTGGCACAGTCCTCCAATATCCAACAACTTAGCAATCAAGACCTCCTTCCAGGTACTTCCTCTGAAGGACCCTTGCTGCAGCTTCCCTGTCTGTGGTGCTGGGGAGAAGAGCTCAATTTGTTACTTTGTACAGGTAGGAAGGAGAGTAGGTAGCTATGGTGTCTCTGAAGGAAAGGGAGACAACGGAAGCAAGAAGACAGATGGGAGATGTCAGAAGGGCCTCCTGAGGCACACAGAAGTGCTCAACTACAGGTGCCAGGAAGGAAGACATATAGGTTTGCCTTTCTCCCAAAAGATCCCTAAAGAGATGTTTGGTTTCCTGCCTTCTTAAAATCAAGACATAATGCCAGGCAGTGGTGGCGTAAGCCTTTAATCCCAGCACTTGGGAGGCAGAGGCAGTCAGATTTCTGAATCCAAGGCCAGCCTGGTCTACAGAGTGAGTTCCAGGACAGCCAGGGCTACGCAGAGAAACCATCTTGAAAAACCAAAAACCAAACCAAACCAAAACAAAACAAAACAAAAACAAACAAAAACCCCAAAAACCAACAACAACAACAACAAAACAAAACAAAAGACAAAAAAACCTGGTGGTGGTAGTACACACATCTTGAATCCCAGCACTCAGGAGGTAGAGGTAGGGTAGATAGATCTCTGAGTTTGAGGCAAGTCTGGTCTACAGTGCAAGTTCCAGGACAGCCAGAGCTGCACAGAGAAACCCTGTCTTGGAAAGAAAAAAAAAATCAAGACATAGATCCATTCCCAAATGCTCAACCGCATATGGAAGAATAAACTTGTTCCCTCACCTGTAATCCCAGCATTTAGTGGGCTGAAGCAGGAGGCTTCAGAGCCCAAGGCAAGAAGAAGAGGAGGAGGAGGAGGAAAGACTGCAGATGGAGTGGGGACCCAGGCTCCCTCTCTGACTGCGCTGTGCTATATTCTGTGTAAATGGAACCACCTGGGGGTGGGGGGAAGGATTTTTTTGAGCCTCAGACCTGAGCTTGAAGCTAGCCTTTGTCATTATCACAGATATGACCTGCAGAGCCAGAGGACCCTGAACACAGACACACAGCCCTAGACTACACCACCCTCACCTCCCTCCCCGGGCCTCTTCTGTTCCCAGCCTGCCCCAGATCAGAGTTTTAGGAACCCATGTGGACTTGACCACTCCTGTCTCCCACGGAGGCCACTGGGTCCCCCTCTTTACCTTGTGGATTTGGCAAGCTTTTCACTTCCCCTGGGAAGCAGCAGGTAGGAGGGAGGATGCTTTGACAAGAAAGCCAAACACGGTTATGTGGACTCTACATCTCTGTTGCCCTTAAAACTCTCTAGTCTTGGCAACATCTCCTTGAACTTGTCTGAAAGAGGCCCTCAAACTCCTCTATGGTCACATGTACAGGGATGTGCGTGATCTCCACCACACTGATGTCACCCTTCTCCGTTTGTATTTTCCATCACACTGACCCAAGACTTTAGAACCAAGTGGTATAAGAAGGGGCCAAGGGACCTAGTGCATGAATTGGGAATGCCTCCAAGAGGGACACCAGAGGTTACAGAGGTGGGTATGCATGGAAAAGAAAGTAAGAATCAGTCCCCAGAAGAGGAAAAATCCCAGGATTCTTTCATATAAGGCAGTGATTCTCAACCCGCGGATGGAATGACCCTTTCTCAGGGATCACCTAAGACTACCAGAAATCATATTTACATTATGATTCATAACTAGCAAAATTACAGGTATGAAGTAGCAATGAAAATAATTTTATGGGGGTGATCATAACATGAGGCACAGTATTGAAGGGTCACAGCACCTTAGGTTAGGAAGGTTGGGAACATGGATGTAGAGGGACAAGAACCCAAAATGATGGTATAGGCTGGGTTCTGGAAGCATGGCAGTGGGTTGATGGGAACCCTCACCTGGCAGGATAAGTGACTTAGTCAAGTGAGTCTGGTGTCCTATCCAGCCTCGTCTCTTCTTCCCCAAGTCCCCCGACACAGCTGAGTCGCCAGCCTTCTACCATCTCACTTCCCTAACTCCTGTGGTCCCCAGGCTCCTGCTCAGGAACTTTGTCCCACAAACTGCCCCTAAACCAGCCCCAGGGGTCATCAGTATGGGCTGAGGGTCTCCAGGAGAGAGTAAGGACACTTCTCTCAAATGCACCTTTAAATTGGTGTGTGTGGGGGGTGGGGGGGAGCGACTCGGAAATGACCGAGCTCCCCACACTCAGTCCTGGACTCTGTCCACTCCAGGCCCTGATTGTTGGTTTGTCTGTCTGAGTGGAGGAAAGAGCGCTCAGTCACATTACATCTCCCTCAGCCAGTTCATGCCAGCTGGGGAGGACCAGGTTGGCTTGGGGCTCACTCAGCCCTCTTAGCTAATAGCTCATTAAAGAGCATTAATGAGCTTCCCTTTGCCCCACCTCTGCCCAGAGCAGGGAAGAGACCTTAGATCACCAGGCAGTCCCTGCTGAAAAGCCAGCTGCTCCCTCTCCCAGACCCGCTGCTCTGTCCTCTATCAAGTCCTATTCTAGCTCTGGCTCTGCAGGGTCCCCTCTCTCCTTCTTCCCCCACCCCTCCAGAGTGACCATCCCACCCTAGGTTATCATGCCACCCCACCCCCACCCCACTTTGCCCAAACGCTTCCAGCACTTACAACTTCTCCAGAAGGGACAGTCCCAAGAAGGATCCATTGCGGAGCCCAGTTATCTTGTTGTTGCTCAGAAGCCTGAAGGGACAGGAACAGACACACGCTGTTAGAAGCTCAGCAGTGCAGATGGAACGAGACCCAGCTTCCCAAGATGGCCGCGCAGCACTATGTAAATGCCACCACCTAGACTTATGCAGCAGGGATGCTACCCATCTGCCACTTGAGGAGGTTATAGGGAGAAGCTGATGGAACAGTCCAGCCATATCAAGAGCCTCGAGCCATATATTTCTCCCAATGAAGCAGTGAAGGACCCGTAGACTGGACTTAATTTGAGTTAGGGCTCGGTAGGTGTTGTGATGGCTTGTTTCCAATTTGGAGCCTCAGGATCAACCCCATGGGGCCCCTGCCAGCCCCGCCCCAGCTCTGTCCTCGCAGAAGTCCTCCCTCAATCCAAAATCCAGAGCGTAGTGATGGGCAGACTGGCCTCATCTGGGTCAGAGATGGAAAAGGAACTCTAAAGCCCTGCATGGACGCACACTCCTTTAATTCCAAGGCTTGGGAGGGAGAGGCAAAAGAGCAGGAGCTTAAGGTCATCCTCAACTACATAAGTTTGAGGCCAGCCTGGGCTACCTGGTGGGATCCAGTCTCAAAGACTAAAAAAGCAATAAGCAAAACAAAACAAGACATAGACAACAGACGGGGAGAGAGGAGTGAGAGGAGGAAACCCTGGTGGAAGAGAGCTCTCCTCAAACTTAAGGACTCTACTGGAGGGTGACCACACTGAGAGATCAGGGTCTCCAGTTCAGAAAGGCCGTACTGTTACTGAATCCTCGCCTTCCCAACCTGTAGAAAGACTGATGAAGCCCTCCCCCACTTTGCAATCTCCGCTCCATCCTTTGTTTATTTACTGTTTATATTCTAGGGAGAAGAGGCCCCAGTCTCATCTTTGCCCACCCACACTCAGCCTTTCTCTCCCAGTCTTGTTAGGAAGAGGGAGTTCCAGACCAGCCAGAGGGCTCAACCCTCCAGTTAATTGCTTATTAGAAAGCTTTAATGAGAACCCTCAACCTAAACTCCCGGCAACCCTGGACAGAAGCAAAGGGTTTGCTTCTTTGCTCTGTTCTTACTAGTAGAAAACTCACCAGAGGACCAAAGTACAAACTTTCAGATGTCTTTGGAGTACATTCCCTCTATGCTGCATGGTACAGAGAAACGAGACTAGGAAGCAAATGTACAGAAGTTGCAAAGAGATCAAATCTCAAGCCTCATCGGAGTGAATAGCCTAATGAGGCAGAGAAGGACCCCTGGGGCTCCAACTGTCTAGGACCTTTGGAATGCTAGGTAAGTGTTCCAACCATGGGGCCATATCCCAGGTCCCACATTGACTAGGATGGAGGCAAGAGAGGGAGGTGTCTCTGGATCAATGGAGAGAGGTAGATACCTCATCTCTCTTTTCCCTCCAGGTAGAGCACTTCCAACTTCCAGTACGGTCCAATAGTCTAATAGTCCTTCCAAGGGTGACAAGGTGGGGCTGGAGAGATGACTCAGTGGTTAAGAGCACCGACTGCTCTTCCAAAGGTCCTGAGTTCAATTCCCAGCAACCACACGGTGGCTCACAACCATCCGAGTGTCTGAAGACAGCTACAGTGTACTTACATATAAAATTACTAGGTTTCCAAAATGCTACATGCACGTGCACAGGCTACACACACACACACAAACACACACACACACATATGCACGCACACACATATACGTTCCATCTTGATATTTCAAAGAGCACATTAAAGGTGCCAGCTGAATGCCGCATACTTATAACTAGCATGCGGGAAGCTGAGGCAGAAGGAAGAAGGATGAAGAACTGAAGGACAGCCTCCACTACAGAATACACCATGGGGGGGGGGGCGCAGAGCACATCACATCAGAACTGAGCTACAGCTCAGAGTGAGAATATGGGGCATGCAGTTAATATGCGCCAGGCCCTGAGTTCAGTCCCAACACACACAGCAGAAACTAGATGAACATCAAAAGACAGATCAGACATAGCAAAAATTATGAGCTTTTTAACAAACTCCCTTTTTCTTGTTTTATGAATAAGGATGCCAGGATCGATCTCCGATTCACAAACAGAGAAGCCCCAGAGAACATTAGTGCTCGAAAATGGATGTTATCTTGGAATGGGAAACCGGTCTAAGTTCTAAGAATGTCTCAAGATTGAGGACTTCAGTTAGAAAAACCCTGATATTAAAAATCCTACACCAGGGGACTGGATTGATGGCTCAGATTCTCTTCCAGAGGTCCTGAGATTAATTCCCAGCATTGTCTGAAGACAGCTACAATGTACTCACATTAAATAAATAAATAAAAATCCTACACTAGCCAGGGTAGTGGTGCATGCCTGCCTTTAATCACAGGACAGCGGAGGTAGAGGCATGCAGATCTTTCTGAGTTTGAGGCCACACCAGTCTAGGTAGTGAGTTCAGGCCATTAAGGTATACATAGTGTGGTACTCTCTCAAAATAAATTCTAGTTCCAAGGGGATCCAATGCCACCTTCTGGCCTCTGTGGGCAGCAGGCATGCACATTACACACACACACACACACGCACACGCACACGCACACGCACACACACACACACACACACACACACACACACGCACGCACGCACGCACGCGGGTACACATGCGCACTAAAGAAACACATCAAAGTACTCATGTCAGAGGTCAACCTGCTGAAGCCGGTTTTCCCCTTCTACCATGTTGGCTCTGAGACAAGAATTCAGGCTTCAGGGGTAGTGGTAAGTGCCCTGTCCTTTGGGACATCTTGCCAGACCTGCTTTCCTTCTCTTTTTGAGATGTTATGTTTAAATGATATGTGTGAGTATCTGCTGTGTGAACGTGTGCATGGGTGTACAGGTCCCCGTGCAGAACAGAGGAGCTGGATCTCCTGGAGTTGGAGTTACAGGTCACTGTGAGCCACCTGATGGGACTGCCAGGAACTGAACTCTGGTCCTCTGAAGAACAGTTCACGTTCTTTCTCACAGAGTCATCCCTCCAGTCTCTGCCTTTTCTCCTCTTTGGAGACAGCAGATAGGGTCTTGCTTTGTACTCTAGGCTGTCCTGGAACTCATGATCTCTGTGACTCTCTCCCTATCAGATGCTAGGATTACAGGCACGAGACACCAGACTGAAAATTCTTTCTAATACATAATTAATTAAATATTTTATATATAAAAATGTTTGAAGGATCATTGAATTGAAATCAGGGTCCTTAAAAAAGAAATTTCAAACTCCCAAATTTCCAAAATGAGAACCTGAGATCTCAAGTAAAGACCTCTGTTCAGATGGGCTCATAAGTGGTGATGGTGCCCCACATTTCCAGGTCCTTTAGTCATTGGTCCTAACCTCTTTCATATATCCCAAACCTTTAACTTAGAGCTGGCTCATAGAAATATAACATGAAGGGTCCCCAATAGGGGAGCTAGAGAAAGGACCCAAGGAGCTGAAGGGGTTTGCAGCCCCATAGGAGGAAGAACAATATGAACCAACCAGTACCCCAGAGCTCCCAGGGACTAAAAACCAACCAAAGAGTACACATGGAGGGACCCATGTCTCCAGCTGCATAAGTAGCAGAGGATGGCCTTGTTGGACATCAATGGGAGGAGAGGCCCTTGGTCCTGCGAAGGCTCGATGCCCCAGTGTAGGGGAATGCCAGGAAGCAGGCGTGGGTGGGTTGGTGAGCAAGGGGAAGAGAGAGGTGATAGGGGATTTTCAGAGGGGAAACCAGGAAAGGGAATAACATTTGAAATGTAAATAAAGAAATATCTAAAAGAAAGAAAGAAAGATAGAAAGAAAGGAAGGAAGAAAGAAAGAAAGGAAGAAAGAAAGAAAATGGGAAATGTGAACCACAATGTGTAATTTAAATTTTCTATCAGTCTCTTTTTTAAAGTTTGGAATTAGTTTTAATCAAATCTGATTAAGCCCAGCATACTCAACGTCTTTCTACTTCAACGTGCAATCTATTCACAACATTATCAACTAGATGTTTTATTTCTCTGTGTGTAACAAACCTTTGGAATCTGGAATGTACTGCAGTCCTACCAGCACATCCCAGTTCAGATCAGCTACACTCTAAGTGTGCACATCTGACACTGTAGGGTTCAGGAGCATCACAAAAGATGGGGACCAGCCCATGAGTCAGTCCAGGATAAAACTCAGGACCAAAACAACACGTCTCTTGGCCTGGCCAGCTCCAGACCACATCCCACCCTATTCTGCAGGGACCTCCTGTATATAACTGGGCTCCTTCTCTAGATGCCTCTGTGCTGGGAGAAGGCAGGACTGTGGCAGGGGACAGCTGCAACCCACGATTCTCGCTGGACCAGCACAAATGCCAGCCCCTAAAGTCTCTCAAAACTCATACATTTCCTACATGCTGATCTCCACACACACAGAAAGGCAGGCATTAGGCAAACACCTCTTCATCCTTTTCCTATAGGCTCCACCCCTCCAGGCAGGAGTGCCACTTTTGACAGACTCTAGCAGCTGGCTGGCTACAGGGCCTGAGTCCAGTACCCGGGACTGGATCTCTTGCTTTAACTTCCCCAAGAGAGACAAGGAAGTTTACTCTAAACCTGTGGTATCCAGAGAGTGTTTGCGGGTTGCTGTTGGTTTTGTATTTGACTTCAAGTATGTGGATCTAGAAACTTGTGTTTTACTGACACAGGGGAGGAAAACCAGGGTCTTAGGTATATCGTACTCTCAAGTCTGGAGGTGATACTGGCAGCCGCCCCCCCCCCCGCCCAAAAAAAAGTTGCTTAGAAAGGGGAATAAAATACTCATGGGAGCAAATATGGGGACAAAGTGCAGAGCAGAGACTGAAGGAAAGGCCATCAGAGACTGTCCCACCTGGGGATCCATCCCAGATACAGTCCTCAAACTCTTGCGGATGCTAAGAAATGGTTGCTGAAAGGAGCCTGATATGGCTGTCTCCTGAGAGGCCCTGCCAGAGCTTGACAAATACAGTCCGGATGCTCACAGCCAACCATCTGAATGAGCCTGGTACCCCAATGGAGGAGTTAGAGAAAGGACTGAAGGAGCTGAAGGGGTTTGCAGCCCCACAGGAAGAACAACAGTATCAACCAACCAGACCCCCCCCCCAAAAAAAAAAACTCCTAGGGACTGAGCCACCACCAAGGGGTACACATGACTCTGGCTAAGTATGTAGCAGAGGATGGCCTTGTCAGGCATCAATGGAAGGAGAGGTCCTTGGTCCTATGAGGGATGGATAGATGCCCCAGCGTAGGGGAATCGAGGGCGGGGAGACAGGAGTGGGAGTGTGGTGGGTGGAGGAACACCTTCATAGAAGCAGGGGGAGGGGGGATGGGATAGGGGGTTTATGGAAGGGGGGGAAACCAGGGTAAGGGGATAACACTTGAAATGTAAATTAAAAAGATAATTTAAAAGAACCCAAAGTATAAACAAATAAAATAAAATAAATGGAAGTTGCAGATCTGATAGTGGGGGTGAATGAACACAGATACACACACACACACACACACACAGCTCTATCCAATGGGAAGAAAAACATTCCCACCATTGTTGACTGTCTCAGAAGAGTGGAGGAGGGAGCTATGTCCCCCACAGCCTCATCCAGCTATTCCATATACAGTACCAACAAGGGCTCTCGGTAAACTCCCCAGTCAGATCCATCCTCAGGCTATACTTCTCTCTCACACTACTGCCTCACAGGGAGCCAGCTTGGCGAGTCCCTTCCAACCACACTAACCCTACAGGCCCCACAGAGACCTGGAAAAGCATCTTTAGCTTCTGCTCCCCCCACTCCCCACCCCCTCCCCTCAGCTCAAACTTTCTATGGGAAGGAGGGTTAGTCCCTGGGGTCCCCTCTTCTCTAGAGTTTGAAATCAGGCCAAATACTGGGCACACCAAAGCCATTCCAGAATCCTCTCAGGGTTGGGGCCCTATTTTAGGGAGGAGAGTGAAGAGAGTAACCACCAATGGAGAGAGTGGCTGGCGTCTCCCCTTGTGGCCTCTGGGTAGCCACAGGAACTCACCAGATACCACTCCCACATCAAAAGTGACCCCATAGGACTCATGTGGGCCCTGCTCTATGGGGCACGGAACCAACATGTGCCGGCAGCAAAAGGTTCTCACGTGCCCAAGAAAGTCAGTGTGTGTGTGTGTGTGTGCGCGCGCGCGCGCGCGCACGTATGTGTGTCTCCCTTCTCTGATCCAACAGGCTCTGGATGGTCAGTACCCACACTCTCTAGGGCCCAGAGCACCAGGGGTTTAGACCTTCACCAGCTTTGCACAATCTGGGAAGGCCCTGGCACAAATGCCCGCTGCTGGCGTGTGGTAATAGGGGGGCTGAGTAGTGAGGAGGAGGGATGTTGTCTGTTTGCTGATAAACTATGCTGAACCGTCCAGGGGAAACCTGAGCTCCCAGATTGTTCTGTAGTACAGAGCTCAGGGCCTCCGGGTATCTCCAGGGCCTGAAACCTAAAATATAATCATCACCTCTAGGACACAAATGCTATGCTGGGTTAATAACTTGGTGATAAAGTGCTTGCCTGATACGTGTGAAGCCCGTGTCTGATCCCCAGCATAAATAAATAAATAGATGCTACAAATTGGAAGCATTGACAAATGCTTAACTTGCATGACTACCAAATGCCATACTTTATCAATGAGCAATACGCATGACGTTTAGTTAGGGACATAGGCTAATGGCTCCCCCTCCGTGCCTTCCTTTCTCTTTGAGTTTGCCCTTGGCGTCTAGGACACGCAAGATGCCCTGCCCACTCCTGATCATCTTTATCAGTGCTTTGCTTGGCTGGAAGCCCATCCAGGCAGTCCCGGATGACGTCAGGCAACAGAAGAACCAGGTGCATCTACTTTCTCCAGTACTAGAGAGCCCTGTCCAGACACTGCCCCTAACCTCAACCTGGACATAGAACAGCCAAAGACAAGCCGTGGGCCAAGGCCAAGACCAAAGAAGAAGCTGTCTTATATCCTGACTCCTGCATATGTGTACCTCTAACTAAACTTCTCTTGTAGGTCTTGTCTCCTTCCTCTAACTATCTCTACGAGGGCACCCAACTTGGTAAGGCGTGGGCAAAGCCAAGGTATTAGGGTTTATATGAGAAAGGAGTGATTTTGAGCTTTAGGACCAACTCTAATAAAGTACTACAGGCATCTGTGGAAAGTCCTGACGGGGACTTGGTGAGGATTTTGTGGTCCCAGCTCTCTTGGAGTGCGAGGAACACAGACACCTAGACTTTCATCCACTCATTCTCTAAACCTATCAAACACTCAGCTCTTAAAGACACATGGTAGAGGAAAAAACATTCTATGGGGGGGGGCAGGGAGAAAGGGAGGGATAGAGGGAGGAACGTCAATCTACCTTAAGGACTACCAACTACTGCCGTGATATAAAATCCTATCAGTGGGATCCAAGCTCACAGAGGAAGAAAAATACTCCTCCAAAATGTGGACGGAGTTGGGGTGTAAAAGGTCTTGGGTTTGATACCCAATAAGTATATATATGTGTGTGTGTATATATATATATACATATATACACATATATATATGTATATACACACACACGTACGTATATATCCCAAAGGATTAATTTGCTATTACCTTTCATGGTTTCTGAGACAGGCCCTCACTGCATTCCAGGCTGTTGTTGATCCTCCTATCTCAGAGGAGCAAAACCACACTGGACGACCAATCCTTCACACTTATATAGAAGTCAGTCCCCTAATCTTCCCTCCCTAGTGTTAATCTGGGGCTGCTCGTCATTGTACAGTTTAACGCTCTTACTCTCCAAGGCTGTAAGGTCCTTGGGACAAGGAACACCCGTCTCTCACCTGCTTCAGGGGGTTAGATGAGTAGATACTGGCTGAGTGGATGGGGCAAGCGGAGCTCCCAGGACGGGGATGCCCAGTGGGCATGGAGTTCGACGCAGAGCCAGTTGTGTCAAGTCAGAGCCAGCCTGGTCTACATGGCCAGTTTAGGCTAGCCAGGGCGATACCAGCCTGTGCTACATAGTGAGACCTTGCCTTAAAAAAAACAAAACAAAGCAAACCAAACCATCTTTTTAAAGTTTCCTTCTGTCCACTAATCCGTTCTGTCTCTGAGACCTAACTCAAGCGCAGAAAGGGAGCGCTAAATTCTTGGGTCCCCCCTTCATTTATTCAAACCGCAGCACTCCGCTCTGTGCTTCTGGGTCACGCTACCTGGAGTCTGTTCCCTTGAGGGATCAGGAAGCCTTCTAGGGGCTTGGGAAGCTACACAGTTCCCCGTCTCCCTGTCCTGATTCCCCCTGTCCTGATTCCTCCAAGGTCACCCGCAGAGGCAGAGGCAGGAGTCTGAAGCGCTAGTTTGATAGAGGAAAAGTTTGTGAGCTAGGGAGGGGTGGAGTTCTGCACAGGAGACCCCAGGCTTTATCAGCCTTTCCCACTCTGGGGCTAATGTCTCCTCCAGTCTAGGGTGGTCTTTATTTTTTTTAATATTTATGTATTTGTTTTATGTATATGAGTACACTGTAGCTGTCTTTAGACACACCAGAAGAGGGCATCAGATCCCATTACAGATGGTTGTGAGCCACCATGTGGTTGTTGGGATTTGAACTCAGGACCTTTGGAAGAACAGTCAGTGCTCTTAACCACTGAGCCATCTCTCCAACCTGTCTCCTCCAGTCTAAAGCACAGGTTTGGACCTCTCCACACAATACCAGCAAGGCATGAGCCCTGTAGCAGTGGGGGCTGGGGTGAGAGGGGCGCCCATCCCTCTCCCTTCCTTTCCAGCTGGGAGATGTCTGGCTCCTCTGCGCAGGCTACAACTCCCTCCTCAGGTCACCCCATAGCCTGCCCTCACCTGGCCCCATCCATCTTGCATACCCTGTTGTGCCCCCACCATGTCTTCCCTGAGGGAAGGCGAGGGCTGGGGGAGTGGGGCCTCAGTGTCAGCTCCCTTCCGTTTCTCTGCCCCCCCCCCCCATTGCCCTCTCTCTCCGTGGTCCGGTCCTGAAAGCAAAGGAATGTTCTGGAGTTTGAGAAGGATGGGGGCCCCTCAGAGGAGGGAGGAAGGGGAGGAGGCAACTCCGTCCTGTCAGTGTCTGAGCCCTAAATAGAACACAGCAGCCAGGCTGGGGGAAAGAAAATAAACAGCCCCTCAGCGGCCCTTCCTGATGGTCACCGGATTTTCCTTCTGGTTCCTTAGCCCAGGGTAATTTCCCTTTGCTTTTTCTCCCCTCTCTTCTCTGTATAGCCTCTCCCTTAGGGGTGATGGGAGAGTCAGTGCTTCTGGGCAGGCTGTGTGACAATGGGGAGTTGTCCTACCCTCTCTGGGCTTCAGTGAGGAAGCAGACAGAGGCTACAAACTGAAAGGAAAGACCTGGATCAACTTGGAAGCAGAAGAGGGTCTTATCCCTATGACCCACTTGCGGGATCAACTTAGAAAACAGTCTCTCAGTTTATAAATATGACCCCACAATATAAGAGTCAACCTACATTAAGTTCATGATGGGGACAGATTCTCATGCCCTTTACCAATTCCACAGGAGCCTGCAGAAAGGACCTTAGGGTTCAGAGGGTTCGTACACATATCTTGGTTAATCCAGGCAAATGACCCCATCCTAGTGACCTCCGGAGCCAGGTCCTGGTACCATTTGGGGTTGAAGCATACGTATGTCTTTGGGTCCTCTGGGACCCAGTCTCTTCAGTGCAGTAAGTAATGGGCCAGCAACCCCATTCCTGGTGGCTCCGCTCTTCACACAAGGCTCTCCTGAAACAGGACCACTGCATCGCATTGCACCCTAATATCTCGTGCCAGGAGTCTGGAGGATAGGGGTTCTCAAGTCCACCAAGCATGGACAGCCAACGTCTCAGGCACCTGGGCTTACCACCTCCAGCCCCTCAAGAAGGTAGGTGGGAGGAGTCAGGGAGGCCCTGGGATTCCCCTTCACTTGGGATAGTCAAAGGGTCCAGGAGTTCATGAGGTGAGACCTTCACATCGAGGGGCTTGGGAGTGTGTTAAGAGACTCAGCCCTCCCTCATCTCCTCATCTCTGGCCTCTTCCCTCTTTTCTTTCCTTCTTTCTGTCTACTCTCCCCCTCCCCCTCCCCTGCTCACAAAAGCTCTCTGTACACAGCCACTTCCTCTGGCCGCTGGCTGTCTCGGAGCCCAGACCTTATGAGAACCATATGGGGGAAAAGAGGGTAGAAGAGAAGGGGGTGGGGAGGCAGACTGGGCCCGCCCCTATAGCCAGCATCTTTCCACCGCCCTCAGGCTGTGTGCCTGGTGGTTGGCACGCTTTGCCCCACACTCTCCTAACTAGATCCCGGTGGTTGGCACTGAATCCCAGGCCAGAGCTGAGAGTCCCAAGGGTGATCTTTGCACTTGAGCCATCTCCCTGAGGCAGGAGCATTACAATAAGGACCCTACCTTTCCCTACCCACGACCATCAAACTCCCAGAATAAGAACCCAGCTAGTAGTGGGCACATCTGTGCAGACAGCCCCTTCTGCCCTATACAGGAACATATGTTTAGGCTGAGCAGGTTACCTATTCTGAAGGAATGAACAATGATTTACCCCATGTCTGCACCTCCTCCCTCAGCCTAAAATGTTTCCAGGTCAAAAGGACCTTGGTTCTGCTGGAGGGAGGGCGGGGGGGGGGGGGAGAAATGGATTTTTAAAGCAGCATTTGTATCCCAAATAGCAAGACCCTCATCTGGTAGAAACATTGAGATCCTATGAGCTAATCCCACACTGATCCCACCTAGCAATCCCTCTAACGTCTCCATCCTCAGCTACAAAGCCTTAAATTGTGGGCCCGGGCTTGTTGATCTCTAAGACCCTTTTCAGTGCAGATGAAGCAGGAATTTATGGCACTGGCTTGTGTCCTCTGGGGTCCTCCTGGGGAGATTTCCTTCTGTACTTATCTGTTATCAGCCCTTCCTGGAATCCCTTATTCTCAGGCCTCCTCCCCCCTAACTCTCAGAGCTCAGGACCAGAAAGCAGGCCTTTAGCCACTACCCAGTTGGGGGAGGTTCCTACTCAGAACAAAATCCTCCCCTGCCTAAGTCACCTACCCTAGGACCATCGCTCAGAGAGAAGGCTCATAAAGGCTCTGGCTCTGGGCACTTGTACCCACAGCTGCCCTGCAGACTGGGCTGTGAGGCCGGGGGTGGGGTGAGAAATGGATCAGGAAGGAAGCCAAGAGCTCTGCTTTCCTGGAAAACTGCAAATGAAAGTCCACCATGGGAGAAACAAAGCAAAGGGTCGGGGAGAGGGGACCTGTGGTGTACAAAAACAGAAGGCAGGCTGGAGATAAGGCCGGAGGAAGGATTGTTCAATGAGGTAAACAGGACTGCCCCAGGGAGGCCCCCCCAGCAGACAGGGACCTTATCTGGCACTTTGAGTCCTAGTCCTAAGTGTCTGCCTGGCTTCTATCTTGAGGGTTCCTGTGGCTGGAAGCTGGGGACCCATTCTGGAGGGGAAAGAAGGTCCTCACTGGGACTGTAGCAAATGTCTAGGAGGGAGGACACAGCCACAAGGCAAAAACAGCTGGCTCGAGTCCTGCTGCTCTACCTGGTGACAAGCTGAAAACAAGAAAAAGAAAGGGAAAATCTGTGTGGGGGAGAAAGACTTGTTTGAGACAGGATCCCCCTATGTAGCCCAGGATAGCTTGGAACTCACTGTCCTCCCAGAATTACAACCACCAACCCCACCCCACACCTAGCAAGACTCCCCACTTACAAGGGTGCTTCCAGTCCTGGAGAGATGGCTCAGTAGGTTAAGAGCACTGGCTGCTCTTCCAAAGGACCTGGGTTCAATTCCCAGCAACCACATGACAGCTAACAGCTGTCTATAACTCCAAGATCTGACACCCTCATACCTACATCCAGGTAGGCAAACCCCCCAACATATAAAATAGCAATAAATAAGATTTTTAAAAAGTAAGGGGGTTTCCGTGCTCTTCCTTGGAAGCTGCAGTCCTTTTCCAGCCCTGCTGTCCCATCGAGATGAGACACAGCACTGTGCTTGGACTGGGTCCCCTTCCTACCTTCCACTGAGATCCGGGTGGTTTTTGGTTTTTTTTTTTTTTTTTTTTTCACTTCAGAGCCTGCTGGCGGGGAGAGGGGGTGACCCATCAGGATCATAAATGTGGAAAATTGAGAAAAACATCTGGAGGAAGATTCAGATTCCATTACACTCCAGACTGCTGTCCTGTCCTTTCCAGGGTCCTGCCAGGCTAGGGACCAGTCTCTTTGAAAGGTATTGTAAGCCAGCTAGGTGAATGGCCCAGAGGAGAGAGGAACCTTTCCTTAGGGAAGGGCTTAAGGTTGGAGCAGGAAGGTAAGTCAAGTCCGCTGCTACTTTGCCATGATATATTCTCACCAAGAGCTGGTCCCGCTCCTTTGAGTGGCGTCGATGGGAATTAGCTATGGCTGGAAAGCATTAGTTGCCAAATCATTCTAAGATGTCCTGCAAAACCACTTTTCTATTTTTTCCCCTCCCTTCCTTCTGCCTTGACCATGTTAGGATTCCCTAATCCCCACCAACAGACAGGCAAGAGACAGCTCCCACACAAGTGAGTTCACTGAGCCTCTGGAGCCTGTGCCCATACACAAATCACCTCCACCCCCAGCCGAGAGAGCTATCACTGTGCAGCTGTGTGTCACAAACATTGGCCAGCTATTTCTCACAGCAAAGCATTTTTTTTCTCTCTCCTCCAGAACTAAGTAGGCTGGGGAATGCCCAAGCTTTCCAGGACCCTAAAACATCACTACACTCAGCCCTACTGTGTTGCCTTAGCAGCCACTAAGGCTGCAAGCCAGAGCTTGCATCGAGGTGGGAGAGAGAAGAAATACAGTCTCCACTGCGAGGCACACACGTCCCAGCTGGAGAAAATGCAGGCCAGCCGGCCAACGTCACAGGCTGACCAGTTGTGTCCTGTCAGGAAGCCAGCTGCCTCTGAACCCACCACAGGACTTACTGTATTGTTTTGGGCACAATCGAAAAAGATGAAGCCAGCCCCAGCTCTGGGCCAGGGGTGGTTTGGAGAAGAGGTTGCCTCCAGGGTCAGGATGACAGAGAAGCGACTTTTAGGCTAGATCCTGGACAGGAAAGCAAGGAACCGCCGCTAGGGCACGACCCTTAAACTCCACGTCGTGCGTGGATCTTGGAGCACATGGTCAGCACAGGAAACCGCTGGGGTGCGGGATGCTCTCCGTGTGCGGTTGCCGGAACTTGAGACTCGGGTTAAAGAACACAGGCACTCGCGGCCAGTAAAGCAAGGACTTAATCAGACTCGAGTTGAAAAGTGTGGAAGGAGGCCGGGAGGCACGTGCCTCCCTTCAGCCAGGTTTTCCTACCAAAATCTTTTGAGTAACTACGTTAATCGATAAACAAGTCAAACTATTTCCACGGGGGGAAAGGAATAGGCCGGGACCCGGGGCTCAACCGAAGTTCACTTCCCAAATATGCGCAGCGGGAGAGGGCCCAAGAGGAGTTGGGACACCGGGTGTTTCATTCAGACCAGAAGTGCCTGCATTCCAAGGATAGGCTTAACGGAGCTCAGGCTGCCCCTGCTCCCCTAGAAGCAGAGCTCCGCAGGCCCGGAGCGGGACACCGCAGGCTGAGTTATCCCAGTAAGAGAAACCAGGCTAGTCAGTCGAAGCCAGTAGGTTCCGGGTCCTGCGGGCTCCGAAGCCTCAATCGTGGTGAGGAGCACAACCAACTAATGGGTCCCTGACTCCGATCGGCCTTTCCACTCCCACCCTGCTCAGGGCCCAGTAAGGCTGCAATACTAGCCCATCTGGGACAAGGAATACGGAGCGGTCCCTCCAGCACATCACCTGTGCAGGTAGGTGAGCGGGCTTCCGCGATGCCTCTCGCTCTGGGGTCACACCGGGGTTCTCGAAACTCCGATCCTTCAACGTCAAGTTTCCCGGCTAACGCCTGGACTCAGACTTTCCCCAGGCTCTCAAGTGGCAAGGTCGTCCCCCCACCCCTACCCCACCCGTTTAGGTCCCACTCATTGAATTGACCCCACCAGAGACTAGGGTACTCACAGGGTGATGGTGCCGTTTGGCAGAAGGCTGGGATCTGGAGGTTCCAGGAGATCCCCACCGCCGCACACCACCCTCCTTCGAGCCGGGTTGTGGGCGCCGCCACTTAATCCCTTGGGCCGCTCCCCGGAGCACTTGCAACCGCGGATAGGGACCGGGCAGCCAGGAGCACCCCGAGTTCCAGGAGCCAGGAGCAGAAGACACGGCAGCAGCGGTAGCAGCAGCAAACGCGCGGGCGGCACCGGCATCCTGCGTCCCCCCGCGCCCATCAACCCATCGCCCCGCGGGGACCTACAGCGCAGGGGCCGGACGGCTCGCCGGCCAGAGGGACCCGGGCGTGCGGGAGGAGTGCTCAGCAGGAGCCCCGGGCGCCCGAGGGCGGGGCGGGGGGCCATGGGCGGAGGCAAGCCTCGGGGTCCCCGCTGCGGCGCCCCGGGGGCATGGCTTGCGAGCACCCGGGCCGGGCGGGACGCGGGCGCCGCTGACAGCGCAGCGCGGGTGGCCCCCCGGCGGCGCGGCCCGAGTCTCAGCGCAGCGCTCCGAGCCGACGGAAGCCTGGCCCCTGCGCGTGGCCGGCTCGCTCTGCGCGCGGCGGAGACCTAGCGGATCGTGCCGGGCTCCTGCCGCCGCCGCCGCCGCCGCAGCTCCGTGCCATGGATGGGGGCAGCAAGGCGCCGCGCCGATCCCGCCGCCAGCCCCCGCCCGCCTCCATCACCGCCTCGTCACTCTGCGAGGCCCTAGCGCCGCCTGATACCCTGCCAGGCGGCTGCCCTCCTTCAAGTGCAAGCCTAGAAGACAGCTTCAACAGCCACCTACTCCTTTTTTACCCTGTCACCTACCCTGAACCAAGCTCGACTCTTTCTACTGGCCAGGACCTTCTCTCTCCACTACCCAGCTCAGACTTCTAAGGCAACCATCACTCTCCACAAAACTCTCTCTCATCCAGCCTACACACCCTCCTCCCTAGGACTTTTGTTGAGGTTCAGGTTTGGCCTGGGATGCTTGGTGCTCCCTGTTAGGGGTTGATCTTTGCTCAGGATCTAAAGTTTCTCTTTGGCCCCTGACACAATGAGCCGATCTAAAGTTGACTCTCACAGTCCTGTTCCCACCCCCTCAGACTTGGATTGAAGCCACAGCAGGAGGGCACAAGACTGAGACAAGGAGGCCAGAGACCTTACCCTGTGAGCAGTGACCTTGCCCAGCAGGAGGGGCATGTCATTAGGCCAAGGAGAGGTCAAAGGTTAAGGCAGACACTGCCAAAGCTATCCGAACGCGCTTGTGTGTGTGTGTGTGTGTGTGTGTGTGTGTGTGTTGGGGGGGGCAGTAAATGAATAAGAGAAGGCCCAGGGATCTATAATAGGGTGTGGGTAGACTGTACCACCAGCTATGGTATCCCAGTATAGGTTCTAGGCCCAGCTGATGCTTTTTATTAGCTGTTTGACTTGACACTGCACATAACACCTAGGGGTGTGTAGTCTATTGGGCCTTGCTTATGAGTTGTTGAGGAATGTAAACTGTGGCCTGAGAAGGGAGAAGAAGGGCCTGTCCCAGGTAGGATCTGACCTTTGACAGCTGGGAAGGAGAGTCAAAGTGCCTGTGGACATCATCTCAAAAAAGCAACAGTAACAATGACAATGACCAACAACCAACACCTGTGGGTGATAGAGGTCCTGCAGTGCGGACTGAAGAGAAGGCTGGGGTAGGAGGACCCAGTTTCCCCAGAAACAATGACCTGAGAGAGAGAGAGAGAGAGAGAGAGAGAGAGAGAGAGAGAGAGAGAGAGAGAGAGAGAGACACTGAGACTGTAGCTGTCTTCAGACACTCCAGAGAGGGAGATCTTGTTACCGATGGTTGTGAGCCACCATGTGGTTGCTGGGATTTGAACTCAGGACCTTCGGAAGAGCAGTCAGTGCTCTAAACCGCTGAGTCATCTCTCCAACCCCTCGATAAACTTTTTAATCACTCAGTAGAACCCTTGTTGCTAGGTGGCCGGCCAGCTTCAGGACTGGGGCAGAATTCCTGCTCATGACCCTTCTGTGCCAACAAAGTGCCCCACTGGGGTGCTCAGTGCCTGTTTTGCCACTGTGACCTATGAGCCAGATGCCCATCTCCTTTCCAGGGGCCTCTTCCCGGGCCTGATGGCGGCAGCCGCCAGCTTCTCAGCTTTCCCTCGCTAGAGTCCCTGGTCAGTCCCTGTTGCAAGTTCTGTTTCCTTGAGCTTCCAAAGATAAATAAATAGTGGTTGCAAATGGAGGAAATGAGAAATGGAATGGAGACCCCCCAGCAGGAGCGTTAGGCAGGCCTAGGGGAGGCTGCATTCCTCAGGAAAAGGGCCAGCGATGGGCAGAGACCAGGCACACAGACCAGGGCCAGAGATAAGGAAGAGCTGAGGGGCCTCCGACCTACTGAGTTACAGCTTCCCTGTGCTTTTTTTTTTTTTTTTTTGCTTAAAGACAAAGGCTCAGGAGAAAGTCTCTTGTCCCATGAACCCTCTGAGGCTCACAAGTTACAGATGACATTGGCGGGCTGTTGTCCTGGGCATGAGATTCCTGGTGGGAACGTTTACACAGCACTCCTGTTCTGATGGGCGTCATTTTGACTTTTACACAATGTACAGAGTGTGGGGTACACCTCCATTTTGTATATAGGAAGAAACCTGAATTTTGAAGTCACTTCCCTTTGAAATCCTTTCTAAGTGTCCCGCTGAGCTGCTCAATTGATTCTCCCAAAGTCCTATTATCCTGCCTGTACTTGTGTGTGGGTACAATATTTTTGTGTTAAAAGGCTGTAACCTGGTACTCACATCTCCAGATACTTGAGGGACTTACTGTGACTGTGTCTTTTAACACAACCGGGGTCTCATGTATCCAGGTTGGCCTGTGTCTTAATCAGGGTTTCTATTCTGCAAGGAAACTCCATAATCCAAATGCAAGTTGGGGAGGAAAGGGTTTATTGGGCTCACACTTCCAGTTCCTTGTCCATCATTGGAGGAAGTCAACACAGGAACTCAAGCAGGGCTGGGACCTGGAGGCAGGAGCTGATGCAGAGACCATGGAGGGGTGCTGCTTGCTGGCTTGCTTCCCATAACTTGCTCAGCCTGCCTTATAGAACCCGGGACCACCAGCCCAGGGATGGCACCACCCACACACTATGGGCTGAGCCCTCCCCCCTTGATCACTAATTGACAAAATGCCTTACAGCTGGATCTCATGGGGTATTCTCTCAACTGAGGCTCCTGCATCTCTGATGACTCTAATGTGTGTCAAGTTGACACACAAAACCAGCCAGAATATCCTGGAACTCACTGTATAGCTAAGAATGGTTTTGAACTCCTGGCCTCCCAATCCATGCCTCCTAGGTGCCAGGATTACAGGAGTATGCTTCCTTGCCAAGTTATGCAATGCTGGGGACAGATGGTACCCAGGGCTTCATGTTTGTGAAGCAAGCAAGCACTTTACCAACTGAGTCACAACCCCACTCTACCCCTGGCCCACCCCACCCCCACTCCTGCTCCCCAAGCTCCTTTCTTGAAATAGAAGGGCAACTCACACTTCGTTCCTAGACTCAGGCAACCTAGTTAAGGAGTCTGACCAAGTAAATATATGTTATTGTCAGGGGGATCAAGAGTTGGCCTTGGTTACATATCAAATTTGAGACCAGTGCATTCAATGTATGTAATATATGTGTGTGTATGCATTCAATGTATATATGTATATGTATATATGTGTGTGTGTGCTAAAAGCCCATACCATGGTGCATTTCCTCTCAACATCATGCCAATGTCATTTGTATTCGACTCAGGCTCAGATGGTTTGTGGGACAAGAGACTTTCTCCACAGACTTTGTCTGCATCATACACACACACACACACACACACACACACACACACACACACACGGGTTGAACCCAGGGCCTCACACAGTCTACAAAGCTCTACCACTGCATCATACCATTCTGCCTTAACTATACTTAATAGACCTTTCAGTAAAACTTAGGATTATGTACGAGATAATGGAGTAGAGTGGCTGACAAGAGCAGAGACGTTAACCCACCTGAAATTCAAGTCCAGAAACATCTGAGAGTTCCCATCATACACCGGCTTACTTCCTTACTCCCTCCTTCCTCCTCCCCTTCCTTTGTGATAGGTTCCTGTTCTGTGGCCTCAGCTAGACTGATCCTGTTCAGTAGACGAGGCTGGCCTTGAACCTCAGAATCTTCCAGTCTCCATATCTCGAGTGCTTGTCTTACAGGCACAGGTCGCCATGCTCCCACCTCATGCCACTGTGGTAAAAGACATCGGTGGGATTTAACTAACTTCCGTGCCTGGTTTGGTTCACTAATGACTATACTGCTGTAAATTATATAATTTTGTGTTTTCCTTAATACCAATTAGTATTCCGTTATGTACATATTCCACCTTTATCTGTTGATAGGCACCTTGGTTCCTTTTTCTGTAGCACAGCAGGATAACTGTTGTTTATCATAGCCTATGATATAGTTTTATCGTTTCTTTGCAGTACAGGGGATCAAATAGAAGAAGGCTTGTGTGTGGTAGGCAAGAACTTTTCCATTTAGCCACATGCTCAACCTATATGACAGATTTCAGAATAGCTGCAAACGTGCCAGTACACAGGAATTATTAATATTAATGTGTAAGGAGTACAGAAGTGCTTTCAGTTTTTACTTTTTTTTTTTTTTTTGAAGACAGGATCTTATGTAGCTCAGGCTGGCCTCAAATGACCTCGAATGTCTGATCTTCCTGCCTCCATCTCCCATGTGCTGAGATTACAGGCGTGTATCGTACCCACCTCAGGAACTGCTTATTATACTAATTTGACAATTACATATTGAACACAAAAAACAAAATTGTTGTGCTGTTCTGCACAAACATGTACAAATACTATAGCTAAAGATTTCTGAGTTTAGCCTGGCAGCACGACTGAACCTCTAGCGTGCAGAAGACTCAGACAGGGGGACCTTGATATTAATGATATAATTTTGTTTTTTGTTTAAGACCAATCAATATTCCATTAAGCATAGAGAAACCCAGAGTGTGCACCAGGAGCTTGTCTCAAAGGAAGAAGAGATGGGATTTGGCTTGTTAGTCCTCATAACAGAGGGAGGACAATTGAACTTTTCTTTGTTTTCAAATTATCTATCAATCATCTATCTATCTGTGTACGTATCTGTGTGTTCCTGTGTGACATATATACACGTGGGTATGCTTTGGGAAGCCCAGAAGAGGGTGTTGTACATTGCCCTGGTTAGTTGTTTGTTTGTTGATTTTTTTTTTCTTTTTTTGTCAGCTTGACACAAGCTAGACTCATCCAGGAAGAGAACTTCAATTGAGAGAATACCTTCAGTCAGTGAAGAGGTGCACGCCTTTGATCCCAGCACTCGGAAGCAGGAGAATTGCTGGGACTCAGGGCCAGCCTGGTCTACAGAGTAAGGTCCAATACAGCCAGAGCTATGTAGAAAGACCCTGGTGTGTGTGTGTGTGTGTGTGTGTGTGTGTGTGTGTGTGTGTGTGTGTGTGTGTGTGAGAGAGAGAGAGAGAGAGAGGGAGAGGGAGAGGGAGAGGGAGAGAGAATACCTTTATCAAATGTGCCTGAAGGCGATGGGACATTTCTTTTTATTAATGATTTATGCGGAAGGGAGGTACCCCTGTCAGGTGCTCTCCTAGGTGATATGAGGACGTGGGCTGAGCAAGGTGATATGGGGAACAGGGAATGAGCTAGCAGGTCGCTTTCGGGCATGCTTTCTGCTTTCTCTTTTGTGTCCCTGAGGGTTGCTGAGTTCCCGTCCTGACTTCCCTGCCACCATCACTGTCATCATGGAGTATAAGCTGTAAGGTGAAATAAGATCCTTCCTCCCCAGGCTCCTTTGGTTGTTGTGTTTACCCAGCAATAAACAAAGCTGGGCCAGACAGACAGACTCCTCTATCATTCTCTCCCTAATGCTCTGAGGTAGGGTCTCTCTATGAAACTGAGACATTTTCTTAGTTACCAGGGAGCCAGCATTCCTGCTGACAAGCCCCAGTGACTCTCCTTCCTCCAAACACCCCAGGGCTTAGGTTATCCGCAGATAGGGGGTGTGTTGCTGGTTAGGGTTAGGGTAACTCAGGGTTAGCCTTTAGGGGTTAGGGGATAGGGAATAGGGTTACTCAGGGTGCTGCAATCCGAACTCTGGACCTCATGATTGCTCAGCAAGTGTTCTTAACCACTGAGCCATCTTCTTTTTATTAGATATTTTATTTATTTACATTTCAAATGTTATCCCCTTTCCTGGTTTCCCCTCTGAAAATCTCCTATCCTATCCCTCCTCCCCCTGCTCACCAACCCACCCACTCCTGTTTCCTGGTTCTGGCATTCCCCTACACTGGGGCATTGAGCCTTCTCAGGACCAAGGGCCTCTCCTCCCATTGATGTCCAACAAGGTCATCCTCTGCTACTTATGCGGCTTGAGCCATGAGTCCCTCCATGTATACTCTTTGGTTGGTGTTTTAGTCTCTAGGAACTCTGGTGGTACTGGTTGGTTCATATTGTTGTTCCTCCTATGGGGCTGCAAACCCCTTTAGTTCCTTGGGTTCTTTCTCTAGCTCTTCCATTGGGACCCTGTGTTCAGTCCAATGGTTGGCTGAGAGCATCCACCTCTGTATTTGTAAGGCTCTGGCAGAGCCTCTCAGGAGACAGCTATATCAGGCTCCTGTCAGCAAGCCCTTGTTGGCATCCACAATAGTGTCTGGGTTTGGTGACTGTATATGGGATAGATCCCCAGGTGGGGCAGTCTCTGGATGGCCTTTCCTTCAGTCTCTGCTCCACACTTTGTCTCTGTATCTCCTCCCATGGGTATTTTGTTCCCCCTTCTAAGAAAGACCAAAGTATTGATACTTTGGCATTCCTTTTGTTCTAACATATCAGAAACTAAGGGGTAAAGGATACCAAACTTTTATAGTAAATGAAACAACTAGGATTTGAACAGAAGCCAAGAATTTCTTTCTTTCTTTCTTTCTTCTTCTTCTTCTTTTTTTTTTTTTCTAGCAGTGGGATGGAACCCAGAGACTGAGCACAAGCTCGTGCCCGATAGCTGAGTGGTACACACTCCAGCCCTGGGTCCAACAACAAAGTCTTTTCCTTTTTTAGATAAGTTATCCCTGTGTATCCCTTGCTGGCCTGGGATTTGCTGTATAGGCAAGCGTGACCTTGAACTCACAGAGATTCACCTGCCTCTGCTTCCTGAATACTGGGATTAAAAATGTGCCTGACCACACCTGGCCAGAAATTTATTTTTGTGTCAGGGCCTCGTGCATGACAACAGGCTGGCCTCCAAACCAATGTGTGGCTGAAGAGGATCTTGAACTTTGGTGATGTTTACTGTTGTCGTTTCGTTTTTCAATGTGTTTTGAATTGTGTTTGTGCTGATAGGCATGGTGGTGCACAACTTTAAACCCAGCAGTGGTAGAAGAGGCAGAGGTAGGTGGGTCTCTGTGAGTTCGATATCACCCTGGTCTACAGAGCGAGTTCTAGGATGACCAAGGCTACCTAGAGAAACCCTATCTTGAAAATCTAAAAAACAAAATCTCTCTCTCTCTCTCTCTCTCTCTCTGTGTGTGTGTGTGTGTGTGTGTGTGTGTGTGTGTGTGTGTGTGTGTGTATACGAATGTAGGTTCCTGTGGAGGCCAAGAAGTGTTGGTTCCTCCTGAGTTCAGGTTACAGGTGGTTGTGAGTCACTCAATGTAGGTTCTGGGAATCAAACTCAGATTCTCCATTAGAGCAGCAAATGCTCTTAACTTGCCAAGACATCTTTCTAGCCTGATGTTGAACTTCCGATCATTCTGCCTCTGCCTCCTGAGTGCTGTGATTCTGCAATCTTCTGGAGAAGCAAAGGTTTCAAGGCTCCCCTCAAGTGTTTCACTTCTCCTGTGGGTTTGCGTGTGTTCATTCCTTGGATTTCTCTCTCAGCAAAATACTTTTAAAAGAGATTAATATGTTTTTATTTTATGTGTGTATGAGATTTTGTTTTTGTTTTTCAACCTAACATAAGATAATTTATCTGGGAAGAAGAATCTCCATTGAGGAAAGGCCTTCATAAGACTGCCCATGGGTAAGTCTGTCAGGCAAATTCTTCATTAATGATTGATGTGGGATGGCCCAGCCCATTGTGGGTGGAACCACTCCTGGGCTGGTGGTCCTGGGCACTATAACAAGGCAAGCTGAGAAAGTCATGGGGAGCAAGTCAGTAAGCAGCACCCCTCCATGGCCTCTGCATCAGCTCCTGCCTCCAGGTTCCTACTCTGTTTGAGTTCTTGCTTGACTTCCTTCAATGATGGACTGTGTGTGGAAGTATAAGTTAAATAAACCCTTTTTGCTTTTGGTCATGATGGTTTTTCACAGCAATAGAAGCCCTAATTGAAACAAAGATCTTGTCTCAAAATTCTCAGTGACTAGAGAGATTGGCCATGTTGCCCTTGCAGAGGAGCTGGGTCCGGTTTCCAGGACCCACATGACCACTTACAACCCTCTTTAACTCCAATCCAGAAGATCCTACATCCTTATATGGTATATGAAGATACTTGTCATATACACAGTGTACCTACATATATACATATATACAAGGAAAAATTTGTACACATAAAATAGCAATAAATAAATCTAACAACAACAACATAACCTTAAAAGGAGACAAACAAGCCCCCATGAAGGGCACCAAATGGTGTAGCTCAGTAGCAAAGTATATGTCTAGCATCCTCAAAAAAATAAAATAAGTTAACACATACATAAAAGAAATACATAAAAGGATGGAAAAAAATGGTTGGAGAGATGGCTCAGCGGTTAAGAGCACTGACTGCTCCTCCAGAGGTCCTGAGTTCAATTCCCAGCAACCACATGGTGGCTCACAACCATCAGTAATAGAATCTGATGCCCTCTGAAGACAGCTCCAGTATATTTATATAAATAAAATAAATAAATCTTTAAAAATATTGTTTTTAAAAAATGGAAAAGGTGAAAAATTAGTAAACTAAATGTATAATTTGGGGGTGGAGGGTTCAGCCCAATGGCAGAGCATGTGGTCAGCATGCTCTTCAGGGGTCTGGGATGCAAGAATACACAGATTGCAAGCACACCAGGGCCTCTGAAGCACTGTGGTATCGTTTCCCCAGTAACCCAGCCTTGTCTGATCTTCCTGCTAGCTGAAGCCTGTACCCAGGCCGTTCCCATTTTCTCTGTTGGATTTTTTTGGTCTTTCAGAGGCAGGATCTTGGCAATGCCACAGGGGAATAATGGTGGGTCATTGGCTTGATATGTAATGTGGTCTTGGACCATTGCTTCCAATTAGCTCTGAGCCACTGTGAGGCACACGGCTGGTGCTGCCCCATCCTGGTTCCAGAGACTCTAGAAGGCAGTTGTCTGAGCCCTCTGCACTGCCCTGTACCTGCCTTGCTGGAGCACATGAATTGAGAGTTTGTGACATGGCTTGTGCCTTAATTAGAAGAACTGAACCTGGGCTGTCAGGAGCTACCCAGCGAGTTACCCACCAGTGAGCATGTCTCGTTGACAGTCACATGCTGCCACATATGAAACACCCAGGAGTTCACACCTTCCCAGGGAAGAGCTTACACTTGCCTTTATCCAAGTTGGGTTCACCCAAGGTGGCATGGCAAAGGTTGGGAACCTCCCAGCAGAAGACTGAAGCTGAGGATGGATTGAAAGATCCTGATTTCGCATTTCTACTGTTCTTTCTCCTCTTTGAATGAGAATAAAACTAAGTGTCAATAGCTATAATTGAGTCGGGGCTGTGGGTCAGTTGATAAGAGTAGTTGCTTACCGTGCATAAAGCCTTGGATTTCATCTCTAGAAACATAGAAACTGTAATTTCAACATTCCAGAGGGAGAGGCAGGAGGATTGGGAGTTCAAGGTCACCCTTGGATAGATGGCCATTCTGACCTACAAGAAATGCCATCTCAATACAGTTGGAAAAATACCCATAATTACAACACATTTATTTTAAGAAGCTTAATTGACTTTTGTTTGTCATTCTTTTTTTTTTTTAATTCATGTTCTCATTTATGTGTGTTTGTTTATGTGTGTTTGTGGCTCTAGAATCAGGCAATACTTCATTCCATACCATGAGTGTGCCAGATTAACCAGGCAGAGGATGCTGATTTTACAGACCAAAAAGGGCTGAGAAAAGCAGAAGCAGAAAAGGAAGGTGATTGGCAGCTTCAAAGTTATTTCTCTTGACACAAAAACAAATATATAGACTACTGGGTTAGAAAAAAACCAACAGCAACAGCAGCAAAACAGAAACAAACCCATGCATCACCACCCATTTGCGTTTAGCCAAAGGAGTCAAGCATAAACACGGGGAGAAAGATCAAGCTTTAAGAACTGCTACTGGGAAAACCGGATACCACATGCAGAGAAATGAAATTAGATTCCTGTCTCTTATTCTATTAAAAAAATCAACCCAAAATTAAGCAGAGTTTTTGATATAAGACCCAAAGATGAGATGCAAAACTTTGACACTCTTAGAAGGAAGCACTTTGTAAGATGTAAAGCAAGGTGGGCTAGGAAGATGGCTCCGGGGTTAGCATCCTGGCTCCTGCAGAATTCGTTTGGTTCTCAGCTCTTATGTTGGGCTTCTCACAACCACTTATAATACCCTCTCCAAGGGATGAGACATCTTCTTCTGCCCTCTTTGGGCATTCTCCCTCCACACCTCTCTCTCTCTCTCTTTCTCTCTCTCTCTCTTTCTCTCTCTCTCTCTCTCTCTCTCTCTCTCTCTCTCTCTCTCTCTCTCTCTCTCTCTCACACACACACACACACACACATGACTAATAGTAACTCTTTTTAAGAGGTTATAAGCATGAGTACAGGCTTTCTGAGTAGGAATCTAACAAGTCAGGAGATCATAAAAATGGGCAGATAGAAGTACATTACACTTTAAAGCTCTGCACAGCAAAAGAAACAAGTATCAGAATTTTAAAAACCCACACACATAGCAACAAAGACAAAGGAGACCATGAATGTGAAAGAGAGCAAGGGGTGGGGGCTATAATAGGAAGGTTGGAAAAGGGGAAATGCTATAATTAATTACATCCATCCCTACAGACTAGAGGAATATCTCTGCATCCTATTCATCCAATAAGGGATTAATATTCAGCATGTATAAAAAATACTCAAAAAATTAAACACACAAATCAGAAGAGCAAATAATCCAGTTACTAAAGAGGCAAAGAACTGGACAGTGCTCTAAAGTACAAATGGTCATTAAACGCATAGGAAAATATCCAATGTTCTTAGCCATCAAGGGAATATAAACTAAAACTACGCTGAGTTGAGAATGAGCATTGTTACACACATGTGATTTGGGAGACTGAGGCATCCTGGGTTGCCTGTGACCAGCCTGTGCTATGTAGCAAGACTGTGTTTCAAAAAACAAGAACAAAACCCCACTATGTTGAGACGCCTCCTCACTTCAGTCATAATGGCTATCACGAAGCAAGTATTGGCAGGGTTAGGGATGTCTCTCTGTTGTAGACTGCTGCTAACTTAGCATTCGTGAGGCCTGGGTTCAATCCTTTGGACCCCATAAACCAAGTGTGGTGGTATACACCCGTAATCCCAGTACTCTGGAGGTAGAGGTAGGAGGATGAGGGACCGAGAGTTCAAAGTCATCCTTGGCTACAGGAGACCTTGTTTTAAAGATGAGAGACAGGGGCGGTGCATGCTGTTAATCCTAGATTTTAAGAAGCAGAAGCAGATGGTGCTCTATGAATATGAGACCAGCCTGGTCTACATAGAAGTTCCAGGCTAGTCAGAGGCACATCATAAGACCCTGCAGAGAGATGGGGGTTAGGGGGAGGGAGAAAGAGAAGGAGAGAGGCAGGGAGGCAGGGAGGAAAGGAGGCAGAGAAAGAGAGATGGAGAGAAATAGAGCTGAGAATGATGCAGGGAAACTCAAACACCTTGTGAAAATATAAACTGGTGCAAGTCAGTATGGAGTGCGGGAATAAAACCAGAACGGTCATACGGTCCAGCTATAGTCTCTGTATATACGGCAAAATGAATCAAGAGGGCAGAACTAAAGCTATTTCTACCCATGCTTATTGCAGACTAGTCACAAGAGCCGAGTAATGGATTCAATCCGTTAGGTGCCTATCAATAGATGAATGGATAAAGAAAATGTGGTTGGTGGCAGAAAGACTGTAAGAGCCAGAGGAACAGGGAGTTTGCTGTGAGATTACCTCCTAGAAACATCAGAAGCTATGCCCATAAGTCTCACCAACATGGCTGCCTAACCGTGACTTGAACAAGGACAATACCAATAGTCATGCTAACACAGAAGTGGGAAGTCCATGAGGTCTCAATCTTAGACAAAGAACAGCAGGCAACTAAGGCAGCTAAGGAGTACTAAGATTGTGTGTGTGTGTGTGTGTATGTGTGTGTGTGTGTGTGTGTGTGAGAGAGAGAGAGAGAGAGAGAGAGAGAGAGAGAGAGAGAGAGAGAGAGAGAGAGAGAGATCAAAATAGTCTTCTGGGAAAGCGCACAGCAATTGTTATCCAATACCACATGGTGAGACCTAAAACATACAAATGAATAACATTAAACACACACACACACACATACATACATCAACAAAGAGAAAGGATACCATGAATGTGAAAGGGAACAAGGGATGGGGTATATGGGAGGATTTGGAGAGAGGAAAGAGAAAATGTTATAATTATATCATAATCTCTCTCTATATATATATAAATATATATATGGTATACATATTAAGCATATATAAACATATATATATATATATGGTATACATATTAAACCATAAAGGACAAATGTAAGTCATGTGCAGAAAATTGAAGGAATTGGAGGATGTCATGTAAAGCAAAAATAAGTCAGGCTCAGAAAGACAAATATAGCATGCTTTCTTTCATGTGCAGAATCAATTTTTTAAAAGTAAAAGCACTCAAAGGGGCTGGCAGGATGGCTCAATGGGTAAAAGTGCTTGCTGTACAAGCCTGGCACCTGGAACCCACAGTGGCAGCAGAGACTGGGAAAGCTGCCTTCTGACCTCTATATGTTTACCATGGCACAAGCAGCGTGCACTCACACACACAGCATGCTTGTACACGTATACATACAATAATAATAATAAATAATGTAGAAGAAGTAGGGGAACTACTACTTGGGGATGTGAGGCTCGGCAGGATCGGAAAGCCGGCCTGCCCAGGCCGTGACTATTCTCCACACCTCCCGCCTTCTCGAAGGTTAGAGAAAAGAGTTTCATTTAGTTTGTGGATGTGGAGATTCAACAGACTCCATTTTGTTTTGTTCTAGGAATTCAGTTCAAACCAATGGCTTCCAAAGACAGCATTTTTTGTGTGTGTGTCAAATCCAGGTCCTTGAATGTGTGAGGTAACATAGTTACCCTGAGCTACATCCCCAGCCCAGTCACCTGGAGATTTTACTTAACAATTATATTTATTTTGAGGACATGTGATGATGATAAGCATTGTGTTATAGGCTTATCTCTCTCTCTCTCTCTCTCTCTCTCTCTCTCTCTCTCTGTGTGTGTGTGTGTGTGTGCATGTTGGTCTTACTATGTACAAATCACATTCACTATTAGCCCAGGTTGGTCTCAAACTGGAGCTCCTTCCGTTCCAGCCCTGCTCCCACCCACTGCTGGGGTCAGGGATGTTATTACGGTGAGCTTCAGGCATGCCTGGCACACACTTAGTTTTAGCATCTCTGGTTCCTAACAGAGATTCTAAAATGCTTGGAATGTCTGGAGTGGGTGTTTGTTTGTTTTGAGACGAGGTCTTGCTATGTAGTCCATGCTGTCTCATCTTACAGCTGCCCTCCTGCTTCTGGGTTTACAGATCTGCAGTACTGTAGTGGTGGCTTAGGCAACGGGTTCCTCTCAGTACTAGGGATTGAACCCAGGACCTTGTGCATGCTAGGCAAGCACTCTGCCACTGAGCTGCATCCCCTCTCCTCTTTCTACTCTATTTTCAAACTAGATCACATTGATTTGCTCAGGCTGGTCTTGAACTAACTCTGTAGGCAGCCTTAGAATGTCCCAGTCTCCTCTTATCTCGGCCTTTAGAATAGCTGGAATTCTAGGCTCAGAAAATGGTTTTCTTTATTTGTTTGATTCACTGATTGATTTTTTGGGGGGGCTTTAGTTTTGGCTTGGTCTTTCCAGATTTATTATATGTGCTAGTTGTTTCTTTTGCATTGTGGTTCTTTTGTTGCTGCTGCTTCTGGGGAATGAAACCTAGGGCCTTGTACATGCTAAGTACATACATTACTACTAAACTATACCTGTTGTGTGGCAGTTTCCACAGAGATTAAACCTTTCATCAAAGGGGGAAGCTCATTAAGACACAATGTTTGCAGGGAGGTGAAACAAAAGGGTGTTCTAAGCAGAGGTGAAATACTCCCTCTTACAAGAAAGTACTTTAATCTCAGGAAGTAAATAGCTCATGAAAGCTTCAGGAAGTTCCTGAAATTCACCAGATTCACTAAGTCCCACCCTCCCTGGGTGTATATAAGGACTGTTGAGTTTTTCAGACCAACTGAGCACCTTCAAGGGACACTCTTTAACTAGTGGTTCTCAACTTTCCTAATGCTGTGATCCTTTCATACAGCTTCTCACGTTGTGGTGACCCCAACCATAATATTATTCTTGTTGCTACTTCATAACTGTAATTTGCTACCTTTATGAATTATAATGTGAATATCTTATATGCAGGACATTTGATGTAGGACCCTGTGGAAATGTGACAGGTTGAGAACTGCTGCACTTGTTGTATTACCTACAGGCTATATTGTGCCTTCTGGTTTCCTGCTTTGTGAGCTGTCATCCATGATGGGGTGGACTTTGGTGATACAACTGTCTTTGAGTCATTTCTGGTCCTATAAGTAACCCCTCACCCAGACTCCTGTAAATAACCCCCATAAAACTCACTGGCTTACCAAGTTGGACTTTGGTGGTATCCCATCTTTTGTCAGTTCTCTATCTGGGGTGAGTAGACCTTTGTTCATGTCTTCCCAGGAATGGTGTCACACAATAGTCCAGCCTAGAAGTTCTTTCATTTATTTCTATATCTTCCAGACTATCTTCATTTTTGTTTTTGAGAAAGCATCTCTCTGTGTAGCCCTGGTTGTCCTGGAGTTCACTCTGTAGACCAGGCTGGTCTCAAACTCAGAGATCCACCTGCCTGTGCTGGGGTTAAAGGTGTGCACCACCACCACCACCACCACCACCACCTGGCTGCTTCAGGCTAGCTTAATGCCCAACAAATAATTATAGAAACTTCTTTTACATGATCAACAGATCTTTGCTGAGGCTATGATCATGTATAGCAATATTGATTGAGCATCTATGATGTGCCAGATATTGTTGCAGGTACTGCAGACACAGCAGTGAATCTAAGAATGTCTGTTTCAGGCAGCTAATATTACAGAGGAGGACGAGAGACAACATGCACATAACTGACTAGATATGCACAATCTAGAAGCTGAAGGAAAGACAAATAGACTGAAATCCACCAGGGTGATTTGGGGAAGGCCTATCTGGAGAAGTGCCTGTGAGATGATTTCTAAAGGAATGAAGGGGCAGGGACATTGCCTGCAGAAGGAACAGCTAGTACAGGAAGCACAGTGCATTCAAGGAAGAGTGGGGAACCAGTGTGGGCGGAGGGTGCAAGACAGAAACAAGAAGAGCCAGGAGAGAAGTAAGAGCTGGTCACAGTGACTTGGGGGCAAATACAGATAAGTGAAGGACTTTAGAGTTTGTTCTCATTAGAAGAGAGGACTAGAGAATTTGAGAAAGAGGAATATATGTGTGGGGAGAGAGAGAGAGAGAGAGAGAGAGAGAGAGAGAGAGAGAGAGAGAGAGAGAGAGAGAACAGGATTAGGCATTGAACAACATCTCAGGGCATTCTAGACAGGTCCTCTCCCACCAAGCTATGTCCCAGCCCTGTTTATGGTAAGAAGTTTTCACTATGGGCTATATTACTGTGCACCACAGGTTGGCCTCATACTTAAGATCTTTCAGCTCAGTTTCTGCTTTTAAAGTTATGTTCATGTTGGGGAGGGATGTCCCGTGGTGTGCATGTTGAGGTCAGAGGACAGCCTTTGCGAGTGGGTTCTCTACTTACTCCAAGTTTGAGAAGTTCTACCTACTGAGCCATTTCTGGACCCTGCGGCAACTTCTTGAGTGATGGAATTACATTCATGGACTACCACCACCACTGTGGGCTCTGAAGGAGATTTAAATTGACCCTCTCTCTTGGGGACCCATCAAGTGTGGAAGAAGTGGGACTCAGAGGAGACAGTAAGGAAAAAGCAACACCTCAGACCTG
Source organism: Tokudaia tokunoshimensis (assembly GCA_036184795.1). Taxonomy (NCBI): domain Eukaryota; kingdom Metazoa; phylum Chordata; class Mammalia; order Rodentia; family Muridae; genus Tokudaia; species Tokudaia tokunoshimensis. The sequence goes on from BTHU01000019.1 coordinate 44,020,322, forward strand.
CTGAGAAATGAAGTCTTAGACACAAAAGGCGCTGAAAGCAGTCAAGAGAAATTAAAACCAAGCCAGGCATGGTGGCTCACTTAGGAGGGTGGCATATCTCTATGAGTTCAAGGCCAACCTGATCTACACAAAGAGTAACAGGATATCCAGGGCTACAGAGAGACCCTGTCTTAGAGAGGAGAGGGGTCAAAGAGGGAGGGAAGGAGAGGGAACCAAGATGTTTGCAATGAAAGTGGAGCTCAGTGACACCATGAGATAAATATTTGGTCTTGTTCCCACTTCCTGGCATAGACTCTAAAATCCTTGGGAGTCTCCTGAAATAAGAATCTTTTTGTATGTTAATGAGTTGAATGAGCTTAGGCAGCTCCCAGAGGGGACCGGATAGAGGAAAGACCAGGACAAGGATCAATGGACTGGAACTGCATGTCCTGTCCGCCAATCTCCTGGGAAGTGGGTAAGAGGTTAACGTAATAGCCAATGCCTTGATCAATCATGCCTATGTAACCACGCCACTGTAAAGCCCAAACTGGATGCGTTTGTCAAGCCTCCAAGTAGGTGAGTAGGCAGAGCGGAGCTCTGAGCCCTTCCCTGACGCCTCACCCATGGAATCTTTTCATCAAACCAGCAAATGTGAATAACCATTTTTTCCCCCTGACATCTCTTGAGCAGCCCCAGAAATTTGATCAAACCCCAGTTGGGAACCCACATATAGCCAGTTGTTAGAAGCACTCCTAGGGCTTGAGTTGAGATCCAAATCAGGCAGGAGCCAGGCCTGAATGCTTCTCCCACTAATCCTAGCCTTTGGAAGGGGAAGGTGAGAAAGATCAGGAGTTCAGGGCTAGCCAGGGTTGCAAACAAACAGAGGAAAGAAAGAACAAAGCAGACGAGTAAAACAAACAAAACCAAAAACAAACAAACAGACAAAAAACCAAAACCAACTCCCTAAGGTCAGTTGGTGCAGTGTATTTTATAATCCTAGCATTAGAGAGACTGAGACAGGAGGCTCATTAGTTCCAGGCCAGTCTGGCTAACATAAGAAAATTGTCTTTCCTTCCCTTCTTCCACACTCATTGAAAACAAACAAACAAACAAAAAACAAACAAAAATAGTGGGGGATAAGTTTTGGGGAGCAAACGAAGTTTGGCTCTTCACTCTGCTAAATGAGTGGGAAAAAAAATATGCTCAGTGCCTTAATGGAATTGACCGACTAGTAGGAAAGCAGTTACTCAGTGGAGAAGGACATGGCTGGTTGTAGTTGGGAACCATGGGAAATGTTTTAGAGGGGAAGGGTAGAGGAGGTTTAGAGGAAAGAATGGAGCAGAAGGCCTCCGGTTTCCCTGGTGCCCCAAAAGGAGAATCCCGGAAGTACTAGGTAAGATGACTAAAACGACAAATGGAACTCAGGCAGTCTGGGAGCTTCCGAAGCTCCGCCTACCTCTGGATAGGAAGAGCGTGGTGCCTTACACAGAAGAGCTGGGTTCGAGGGAGCAGAGGGGACAAGGGAAAGGCAGGGTAAGCGTAGGCATAAGGGAGCCCTGACGAGGCCTCCTCCACAGCCCCGTGAGGTCACGGAGGAAGGGCCTTTCCCGGAGATGATGTGCCCATAGGGAGCTAATTTCTCATCTGGTTTGGGAAGTCTGTGATCTGTTCTGGGTGCCCGACCTTTTCTTCCCAAGACAATAAAGAGGCCCAAGTGAGGACAGACACCCTTCTTCCCAGCTTCAATATGCGCACATCGCTCAGGTCCCTGAAATAGGAGTAGCAGTGCTCAAGAGGAGAAGAAAAAGCTGGAGGCCAGAGTTTTTATCAGCCAAATAGACTTGAGGCTTCAAGGTTGTGGAAGACAGAGGAAGAGAATGTGAGCCACCTTGGTGGGTGGGGTTAGGGTTCAGTGATGTTCATTGTGGTGATCAATTTGATGACATTAAGAAACACCAGGGGTAGTTGGGAGATGAGGGGTGGTTCCGTTAGAACCCAGCTACAGATGCTGAGGTTCAGTTCTGTGTTCACTTTGGGAAACATGGCCTCTGGAGAGACTGTCTCTGATGGTGGGATCAGGTCGTTCAGTGACAGGAAGGTGTTCAAGTCCTCAGGGCCAGAGAAAGTGAGATGCAAGAAGACAATGTCCTGGGCTGGAGAGATGGCTCGGCGGTTAAGAGCACTGACTGCTCTTCCAGAGGTCCCTGAGTTCAAATCCCAGCAACCACATGGTGTGGCTCACAACCATCTGTAATGGGATCCGATGCCCTCTTCTGGTGTCTGAAGATGGCGAAAGCGTACTCACATACATGAAATAAATAAATCTTTTTAAAGAAGGAGGAGGAGGAGGAGGAGGAGGAGGAGGAGGAGGAGGAGAAGAAGAAGAAGAAGAAGAAGAAGAAGAAGAAGAAGAAGAAGAAGAAGAAGAAGAAGAAGAAGAGAAGAAGAAGGAGGAGGAGGAGAAGAAGACGACGACGACAATGTCCTGTCCAAAGAGAGGACAAGAAAAACACCATCCTGCAGAAAGGCAAGGGATCCTGGTAGGTGATATGGAGCAACTTGTAGATGACCACCACGTTGTCAAGATGCTGCCAGACAAGGGTTTCTGTAGGCTTCTCTGCGATGCAATGAGAGCAAGATAGGAGAACTGGTGTTCACCTTCTGGGCCCCTGAGGGTGCACCCTTAAGAGCAAAGTTAGCTCTACCAGCTCCACAGGCGCCATCAGGAAGAAGTCAACAGGGATCAAGCATGAATCACAGGCAAACTGCAACAAGACAGTCAAGGACAGCTGCACCATGGCAGAAAAACTAGGTGGCAATACTGTCATCTCCCGGGAGGGCAAGCCTCTGTCAGCCACTTCCAGACCCCCTGCCTGGAGCATCTATAGCTACAGCCCCAGACCTGCTCTTGGGTGTGGCAGGCCTCTTCTCTGTTAGACTGAGAGGCTGGGGAAATCCCAAAAGGGCCAGGGCAATCCCCCACCCTAACTGTTCACCCCTGCAAGTCTTGGCTTTCCCAAACTGCTTTTGACTTTCTGGTTCCTCTTAGGTTGAAGCAGGCAGAGCACCCCACCACCACACACACATACTGGGTACCCAGTCTCGGGAAAGTATGTGTTTTTAAAAATAACACCCCTTCTCCCTATCTGTCTCTCCCCGTCTTATGCTACTAACTTCTAGTGAAAATAGTGACTCTACGCTTATCTCTTTAATTCTGTGTGTAGATAGCATGTTGTGGAAACGACTCCTCTGCACCCGCTGGCTGTCTCCCCCTTTCCCTCGTCTTGACCACTCTTGGAAGCAGAACCAATAAGGGATGCACACGGAGAGATCAGGCTGTACTCACCTCTAAAGTTCATTCCTACTGGCTGGCTTCTATGGTGCTGGAATGTGCTGTGCTCATTATCAGAGGAGAAAAGAAATCATTGATCTCACCCTGAAAACTACAGCAATGATTGGCCTGATGTATGCCTACAGGTGCAACGATGGCATAAATATTACAGGAGTAACCATTCATTTTCTGATTGAGGTACTGTTTTGTTTTTTTGTTTTTTGGGTTTTTTTTTCTTTTTCTTTTTTTTTTTTTTAGACAGGGTTTCTTTGTATAGCCCTGGTTGTCCTGAAACTCACTATGCTGACCAGGTTGGACTCGAACTCAGAGATTCACCTGCCTCTGCCTCCCAAGTGCTGGGATTAAAGGCACATGCCTCCACGCCCAGATTCACCTGGCATTTATTAAAGAGGTGAAGTATCTGTGGCTAGATTGGTCATAGGCCCAAGGGGGAGAACCCAATACTATTATTCTGCTAAATGGATATAGTATTAAAATGATTCCTACTGACATATTGCTGTATCCATAGATTACAGCATCTCTCAACCCTCACCAAAGAAGCTTCTCCTTACAGTAGGTGGCGATTAACATAACGACCCTCAACTGGTCACAGTGTGGAGGATAAGAGACTGTGGAGAGCTCTGTCCTAAAAGGGGCATAAATATTATTACATCCTTCCCTCAGTAGTCAGGGATCTTCAAGGAAGAGGTAGCAGAAAGATTAGAGCCATAGATAGGATATACCATCAAAGATAAATCGTTTTCTGAACACAAAATCACAGTTGTTGCACATAGGAACTTCTATCAATTGTGATGGTGTGCACCATGCTTACCTACAAAGGCTGAAGCCAGATCAAATACCAGTGTAGAGGGGGTGGGGTCAGCAGGAAATCCCAAAAGAGCTGAAGAGCCATTGACATTTGATAACAGCCAGGAAGGGGGAGAGTCAGTTTTCCTTAATGGTATGGCCCTGATAGGTTAATCCCATCTAGGGCAGACCCACTTCCAAGATCAGTTGGCTGACACAAACTGGACCGGAGATACAAAGAAGACTCAAATTAGATGGGAAAGTGTCAGGTCCCAAAGACACCTGGGGCAAGTTTCACTGAGTACCTGTGGCTCTTCCCTCCCTACCTTAAACCTCTCCAGCCCAGGGCTTGAACTTCTGTTCTCTCAGCTTTGGATTCCTAGATAACATTTGGCTAAGTGTGCTCTTGGTTCTCTTGGTTCCAATGCTCTCTTTTGGTCCTGTTGGTCCCTTCTCCCCTCTCTCCTATCTCTTCCTCTCCTGCCCCGCCCCCATGGCCAGGTCTGCTTGTCATGTTCAGTCTGGACTCTTCCAGATGTTTCTGGCTGTTCTCTCCCTCATATTAACAACAAAACACTCTCTTCAACCATACCTAGGTGTGGCCATGTCCTCATTTTCATTCAGAAGGGATGGGAGAGTGGAAAGGTTAGTTATGAGAGGAGTTGGGGGGTGGTATAGATGCTCAAAATTCTCAAAGAATCACTAAAGACACTGTGTTTCAATAAAGGTACAATAAAAAGGATAATCTTAAAAAACACTCAAGGTTGTGATTTCTAGGCTAACCTACTCTATGTATAATGATTTCTTAAATTTATTTTTATTTTATGTGCATTAGTCTTTTGCCTGCATGTATGTCTGTGTGAGGGGGTTGATTCCCTGGAACTGGAGTTACAGGCAGTTGTGAGTTGCCATGCGGGTGCTGGGATTTGAACCCAGGTCCTCTGGAAGAGCAAACAGTGCTCTTAAGCACTGAGCCATCTCTCCCGTCTCCAAGTGTAATGACACAGAAAGCTTACAAAATATACAAGGCTCTGGAAGCTGAGAAAAATCCAAGACCCATGAAGCCATTCCTTGAGATCAGGTAAGTAGTGAATAATTGCTGGGTTAGGATTTCAATTGCTGTGATAAAACACCGTGACTAAAAGCAGCCTGGGGAGGAAAGGGATTATTTCACCTTATGCTTCCAGGTAACTGTCCACAAGTGAGGAAGTCAGGAGCCTGTAGGTAGAAACAGAAGCAGAGACGATGGAAGAGTGGGCTCCCCAGAACTTTTTCAGTCTGCTTTCTAATTCTACTTGGGACCAACTACCCAAGGGTGGCACCCAGCCGCAATGGACTGAGCCATCACATACCAATCACCAGTTAAGAAAATACCCAACAGGCATGCCAATCTTATTAGGCATTTTCTCAACTAGTCCCTCTTTTCAGATAACTCTAACCTGTGTTAAATTGACAAGTACCAACTGGCACACTGCAAAAGAATGGTTGAGCTACCTGCCAGTTTGGTTAAGGAACTCTGGATATACAGTTTTCATGAGTTATCACCCACACTGGGGTAGGTTTTGGGGTGATGCAGCTGCCTATCCTTCCCCAATAAACTCATTGGTTCACTAAGTTAGACTTGTAATGAACCAACCATCCATGTCCTAACTGGGGTGATTGGAGATTTGTTTAGTCCTGCTAGGAAAAGTCACATAACAGAGGAGAAAGCTGTAGACTTTATCTCAAGACAAGAGGTTGGGTCAAGAACATAACAAGCCCAGGGTGTCTGGGGGTGTGTCCTGGGACACTGGCCCATGTTGGCTGGGAACAGTGAGGAGTCAATTTCTATTTGTGATGTGTACGTCAAGTCGAGGTTGATGCAAATCTGAATTTTTTTTTCTTTTAGCATAGAATAAAGTTTGTTCAGGGCATGGGGAGGGGAGTTAAGGGAGTAGTAGAGGCAGAGAAAGGCAGAGAAAGGCAGAGAGAGGGAGAGAGTAGAGAAGTAGAGGCCAGCCATGACCACGTGGAGAGAGGGGGGAAGGGAATGGGGAGAGAGGGGAGCAAGGGGGCAAGAGGCAAGAGAGAGGGGCAAGAGGCAAGAGAGTAGGAGCGAATCTGAAAATCTTGTCTGGCGCCAAGCCTGCTTCCAGTTGCCAGCAGCAGATTCGGAGTGAACTAGTGTAGAAGAGCTTACAGTTGAAGGCAAAGGTCCCCTCTCCGTTCTGCTCCCCAGAAACCGCCATTTTGAACTGCTCCTGCTCAACTTTCTCTGCTCTTTGTTGAAATAAAGGCACTGGCTTTGGTGCCCTGAAGGTCCAGATACCCGTTTTAGCTACTTTTTCTATTGCTGTGATGAGACGCCATGACCCAAAAGCAAGTCGGAGAAGAAAGGGTTTTATTTGGCTTACATTTCCACCTCATAGTTCATCGTTGAAGAAAGTCAGGACAGGAACTCAAACAGGCCAGGAACCTGGGGGCAGGAGCTGGTGCAGAGGCCATGGAGGGGTGCTGCTGACTGGCTTGCTCCTCATGACTTGCTCAGCCTGCTGTCGTCTCTGTTTTTCTCTGTCTCCTCCTCTGTCTCCAGCTCTGTCTCCCCCTCCCCCTCCTCCCCTCCCTCTCTATCTTCCTGAAACAGGGTTTCTCTGTGTAACCCTGGCTGTCCTGGAGCTCATTCTGTAGACCATCAACCTTTCTTATCGAACACAGGACCACCAGCCCAGAAAAGGGCTGGATCCTCCCTTATCAACCACTAATTAAGAAAATGCCCTACAGGCTTGCCTATAGCTCCATCTTAAGGGAGCATTGTCTCAATTTACATTCCCTCCTCTCAGATGACTTAAGCTTGCATCAAGTTCACATAAAACTAGCCAGGGCCCTGGTGGTGGTGGTGGTGGTGGTGGTGGTGGTGGGCATTTGTTTTCCAATCCAGCTTTCAAGTCTCAGCACCCCACCAGGCTACACCTCTCTCAGAGCTGGAGTTCCCTCCATAATGTGCAGATCAGTGTTTCCTGAGTCACTCCAGCTGTTTGTTAACACCATGACCCAGCCAGGAGCACAGAAAACTCTCATGCACGGGACTCAGACAAACACCTCCATTAATACACAGACCAAGTTGGTTGGCAGCCTGGGAGTTTGGCTATTCGATTTGGTGTGAAAATCCGTGTCCATGTGGCACCTAAATGGCACTTCTCTCCCCAGCCTTGGGCACTGCCGTGGAAGCGTTTGAGTGTTTGCTGGAGCCTAGAATCCCATAACGTGTTTCGTGCCAGGGGGATTTTGCTGTTTAAATGTCCTGGTAGGTGAGGCTTTTTGTTGAGCTTGAGTTGCAGTGCTGAGCACGGACAAATGCTTTATGCTGAACAAGTGCCCTGCCACTGAGCTACACTGCCAGCCCTGTGCCCGGTAGTCCGGTCTTTCTGCTTTAAGCTGGAAGGACCAAAGGGAAGGCTTGGATGCCCATATTTGGACAGCAGCTAAGCGGAGTCAGAGCCTCCTCATCCCCCATCCCACACCCAGTTGGTTATGTCAGTGGTCATCCCTGAGTGACCCACCCTGGGAGACTGTGCAGAATGTGGGGCTTTGGTTGCTTTCCCCCTCTGCCTCACAGTTTCAGGTTTCACTGAGGAAGGCAGGCGAGCAGGCAGGCGGCCATATCCCCGGGCTCCTTATCTGCTCTTCCCATCGATGCTGGTCTTCTAGTTCTCTTTGCAGATCCCAAGCAGGCAGGACAAAGCTGTGGAGGCAGTAGGTTGGGCACCACCTTGCCTTCCAATATGTGCTCCAGGAGCTGGTCACACATCATCTTCACAGCAATGTCACGTTACTTGGGACATCAGCCCCTACTTAGAGATAAGGACACTAAACCCCACTCGCCAATAAGAATTTGGCCTAAGGTTATATGATTTCTGTTCAGACTCAAACATACTGACATCAGTCTTCCAGCAACTTGCATCCGGGCCTGTATTTGAACATACGTGTGTATGTGTATAGTTGTGTGCATACATGTGTATGTATGTATATGTGCATGTTTATCTGTGGCTGTGTATTTTCGATAGCATTATATATATGTGTGTACATGTGTGTGTGTGTGTACGTGTGTGTGCGTATGTACTTGTGGGTATATATGTTTTGTGCTTATTTATGGCTATATATGTGTATGTCTGTGCATGCACATATATCCACGGCTGTAAACTGTTATGTGCGTATGTGCTATAGTGTGCTTGTGGCTGCATGCATATGTATACGGTGTGGCTGTGTGTGTCTGAGCATGGACTGCGCATGTGTGTATAGCAACTCCCACTTGGCAAGGCTGTCTTTTCTATTCCTGTAGCTCCTCTTGGAGTATGTGCTCTAACTTACTGTACAAAGTCCTTTTGATGACTGGGCTCCTTAAAGTGAACACAGTGAGATCCCTGTTCCCCTTTTCCCTACCCCCTGCCCCAGGCTCTGGGCCTCAACTTTGAGGGCTAAATGGCCCACTGGCTGCCAAGGTGGCCTCGGGCCTCACAGGTGAGTACTGGCGTGCTACCGAGAGCAAACACCAGCATAGGGCACATACTTTGTCTCCAAGATGAGAGTGCTTATGGATGGACATAGGAGGCACGGTGCTGGCCGGTCCCTGCCTCAGTCAAAGGTGCTGGTCAAAGCAGTGAAGCAGTACCAGAGCCTTGTGTGTCTGGTGGCCTCTCGGAATGCAGCTGTCTCTAGTGAGCGGTGGGGAGGGGAAGGCAACGGGAAGCCGAGAGAAAAGCAGATCGAGAGAGCAATAGGGTGAAAAAAGAGGAAGGAGAAGGAAGGAAAGGAAGAGGAGAGGAGGAGAAGGAGGAAGAGAAGAAGGAGGAGAAAAAGAGGAAGAGGAGGGGGAAGAGGAAGAGGAGGAAGGGGAGGAGGAGGGAAAGGGGGAAGAAGAGGAGGGGGAGGGGAGGGAAAATAGAAAGAGGGAGGGAAGAAGAAAAGGAGGAGGAAGAGGAGGAAGGAGAGGAAGGAAGAAAAGGAGGAGAAAGAAGAGGAGGAGGGAGAGGGAGAAATGGTTAGGTTCATTCAAGGACCCCAAAGTGGTGAGGCACTTTCCAGTTTCCTCCATGTGGACAGTGTTTCCTATGAAGACTTAGGAAGCAAGATGGCGATGCGGGATTAGGAGGGAATGGGCTGGTGGTCTGCTGCTGCAGACCCTGCATTGCAGCACCTCTCCCTACTCTGTGACCCAGCAGGAACCTCCCTCCCTTGAACCTAGCCAACTCTAGTTGGGGAGTGCAGTTGGCAGAGGCCGTCTCCAATCTCTGGCTTTATCTTCCCAACAGATTGAAACCATCAAGCCCAGGCCTGACTGCAGAGGCCTCGAAGTTGGGTAGTCTGGAGAAACACTGAGTTCATCCAAAGAAGACGGGCCTCCTGCATTCCCCACTCAACAGGGAAGAGGGGCAGGCCTTCCCCAGGCTCCAGATGCAGGCCTTGTAAACTGTTGTCCCAGAAATCCTTTCTTGGGACCCCTGCTTTACCCTTATCTTCTAAAGGGAACTTCTGTGGCTGCTATTTGCCACAGTGAGTGGCTACTCCCCGCCACCCCCAAGCAAGCTATCCCAGTGCTGTGAGTTCAGGGGAAGCCGAATCAAAAGCAAAGCCTGAATTCCTCTTGCTCATGGCCAATAAAAACCTTGCTTCGGAGCTGGCTTCCTTTGCTGAAACCAGATATCCTAGTAATAAACAAGTCCTAAAGGCAGGGGGAGAGTCTTGCTTCTTTCTACTGATTAGTTTTTCTTCCTTTAAAAGGGGCCTCTCCTATAACAGGATGCCTGCCCCAGAAACTTGAGCACAGAAGGTGGCCCAGCCCTGCCCTGCCCTGCCCTGCCCTGTATACCCTCCCCCTGGCCAAGGACCTTCCTTTTGGGCTCCTATGGGTGGGATGGGCTCAGCTGCCCTGATGCTAGCTGTTTAGCTAAAAGGCAAGACAAAGGGGCTTGCGGGAGAAGTGGCCTTAGCCGTCTAGGGGATCTGGCAGTGGTTTCCAGGAAGAGCAGAGTTCTTGCCCTTGGGCTCCTGGTACTGTGGGAAAAGGGAAAGTGGAGTTATCACAGGTGGGGGCCCCTTTTCTCCAGACAGCCTTGAGTTCTTCGTTTTTTTAGGCTGGTGAAAAGGCTCCACGGTGCTTCTTTACTTGTTTTGGGTTGTTTTTCATTGCTGGGGATGGAACCCAGAGGCCTGTGCGTGCCAGGTAAGGTACTCTAGCACCGAGCTACAGTCTCAGCTCTCATGGGAATTTAACTGTTGAGTCCAGGCCCAGAGAGGGCATCAGAGCAGACAGCAGGGTAGAAACACATGGGGCAGCCTTGCCTTTGGTAGCTCTTTCTCTTCCTCTGCTGCCCAGACTCTGGGCAGATCCGTGTAGCCAGCTGTGAAGCGTGCCCTCTCTTGATATGTAGATATGCAGACATCTCTCATCTCCCAAATAGGTTTTTAAGTGACTTTGCTGTCAGAAGATGCACACCACCGCTGTTTGTTTTTTTTTCCCCTCCGACACTATCTCTCGGGAGAGTTTTCTGGTCAAGAGAAATTATGTTGAGGCTGCAGATTGCGAGAGAATCGCGCCTAATGGGGAACAGACGGACAAGACACCTTTCATGTCCAGCCAAGTTTCTCTCCCCTCCTCTTTCTCTCTCTCTCTCTCTCTCTTCTCATCTTCCCTTTTTGGCTTCAAAATTGGCCCTGGTCTGTGCTTGTTTCTTTGGTACATCTGCTGAATAAGGTCACACGTTGATTTTATTTTGGAAATTGGCAGCTCAGTCGAGCTGAGCTCCGAGGCTGCAGAACAAGGCCACTGTTGGATGGCGATCGGGGCAACTCTAGCCGGCAACTGGCACAGAGTAGCCTTGCTCATTAAGTTTGGAGGAGCACGTCTGTACCCAAATTGCGCCCTCTGCTGCCGAGGCATCTCAGAGTCACCCAAGTTTGTAGGAATTAAACGGAAGGAAGGTGCTGCATCTCTGGTTCCTTCCAAACGCTCCTGCAGTTGACCTGTGCAATACTCTACAGGGAAGAAAGTGTTAGTTCTGAGGCCCCTCAGGGACGCTTAAGTCATTAAAGGAGAACTTAAGTCTAAGGGCCTTGTAAATGCCCACTTAAGGGCTGGTGAAATGACTCGGTGGGAAGAAGTGTTTACTGAGCAAACATGATGACCTGAGTTTGACCCCTGGATCGGGGTGGAAGGAGAGTGCTGATTCAGCAAGTTATTCTCTCATCTCCGTATGCACACCTGCGTTCAGGCACGCAAACACCACGCATGCACATTGTAATTATGAATACTAAAAGAAATCCATACAGAAGCACTGTAGACACAAGTAGACAGACACAAAATGGTCAGGAGAGAGCATCATTTCCTCAGGCTGGGAGTGTGATGGTTTCCTTGCTTAGCATGTGCTAGGGTCAGAGTTAGATTCCCCAGAACAACACAAACCACCCCCCATCCCCTCACCCCCCCCTTCTTTGTGTTTCTCCAGAGAAGGCAGATTCGTAAAACATTTGGGAGGATGCTGGTGGTTTGGATTCCTTGGCCCTTAGTCATGAGGATGATGTAAGAACATCCAACTGATTTCATGGTAAGGACAGTCACAGTTCTCAGCAAACCGTTTCCAATTGCACTCCGGCAACACCCTACCCAGCCTCCTCTCAGGACCTGTCCTTTTCCCGGAGCTTTGGTGGGAAGCATGAGAGCTACTTGACTTTCCAGAGCCCAGAGTGAATGTACTGTTGGACCCCATTCCTTCCCTGTCTAGCCTTGGGTAACGGAAGTCACTGCTGCTCCAACCCGGGGTTTGGTGTGAATATTTTTGCACACATTGGTCCCTGTGGATCTGGAGGAGGGATGTAGGAATCAGGGATGCAGGATGGTGGCAGGTTGATGCTAAACACTGGGAAAGGGGATGACGGGAGGGAGGCAGATTCTCCTCCTGTCTGGACTTAATTCTCCTTCCTTCTTTCCCCCTCTGCTTGTGGTTTCAGAGTTTGTTCTCTCATGTCAGTTCTCAACTAGCACAACGGACTGAAAAATGTGTACTTCTTTTCTAGCAATATGGCTTTCTGAAGTTATAGCTGCAAATCTAATACATGGATTATCACTGATTAAAACTCGCAACAGAAGCTGTGTGCGACTTGGTGGTAGAAAAACCAGGGTGCCAATCTTAGCACAGCCAAATGATAATAATAATAATAATAATAATAGCCGGGCGGTGGTGGTGCATGCCTTTAATCCCAGCACTTGGGAGGCAGAGGCAGGAGGATTTCTGAGTTCGAGGCCAGCCTGGTCTACAGAGTGAGTTCCAGAATAGCCAGGGCTACACAGAGAAACCCTGTCTCGAAAAACAAAAAAAAAAAGTAATAATAATAATAATAATAAATCCCCATCACCATCATCATCCTGTCCTTACACAAGGTGTGTGTGTATGTATGTGTGTGTGTGTGTGTGTGTGTGTGTGTGTGTGAGTGTGTGTGTGTGCATCCATCCCCAGCCTCAGTGCTTGATCCAAAATAGGGATACTTACAGATTGCCAAAATACTTGAGCTGTCATGAGTGAACACAGGGCTAGGAGATGACTTAGTGGATAAAGTGCTTACTAAGCAAGTATGAAGATCTGAGTTCAAATCCACAAACCCATGTAAAGCCAGACAAAATAGTATACTTTTGTAACCCCAGTGTTCCTACTGCAAGATAGGACATAGGACATAGAGACCTGAAAATCCATGAAAGTTTGTGGTCCAGCTAGCCTGGTATATCCAGCTGTGAATAATGAAAGTGACCCTGTCTCAAACAAGGTGAGAACTAGATACCACACACCCGAGGTTGTCCTCTCACCTCTACACATGTACTGTACACACAGCAAAGGCATGCCCCGCTCGCTCACATGAATGTGCACACACACCAGTTAGAAAGAGGAAGGGGAGCTGAAGAGCTGGCCCAGCAGTTAAGAATGCTGGCTGTCCTTACAAAGGACCTGGATTTGAATCCCAGCACCCGAACTCCGGTTAACAACCATCTGTAACTACAGTCCAAGGGAATCTCACATTCTCTTCTGGCTTCTACAAGCACTGCATAAATGTAGTATGCAGATGCACATGCAAGCAAAGTATCCATACATATTACATACATACACACACATATGTATGTATACATACATAATACACATGCAATAAACATATACTGAATGTGTATATACATATATATGTTGGTTTTTCGAGAAAGGATTTCTCTATAGGCTGGCCCTGAACTCAGAGATCCACCTGTCTCTGTCTTCCAAGTGCAGGGATTAAAGGGGTGCACCACCATCGATCAGTTAAAATTAGTATTTTTTAAATGGTGGTGGCTGGAGAGATGGTTCGGCAGTTAAGAGCATCTGTTGCTGTTTTAGAGGACCCATGTTCTCTTTCCAGCACCCATGTGGTGGCTCACAACCATCCATAACTACAGAGATTTGACCCTCTTCTGACCTCCATGATCACCAGGTACACATGTGGTACACAAACACAGATTTGAGCAAAACACCCACACACATAAAATAAAAATCTTAAATGTTTTATTTTAAAGAGAAAGAATACAGGGGAGAGGACTTGCAGACTGCCAAAGTTTTAAAAAGGGTGTGTGGGGGATGCAGGTTTTTTTTTTTTTAAGAAATGTGGTGATTGGGGGAAAAAAGCCATGAAGGTAGAAGGTAGAAACCATAGAAGCCATGGTTGGGAAGAATAAGAGGGCGAGTGAGAGGGGCCAAGAGAGGGTGATTGATGGCTGGAGAATATGATCAAAATACGTGCCATACTGGGTTGGTCTTGTGCGTTGTATATATAGATGCCTGTTTCTTAGCCAGAGATCCTAGGAGTACAGCTCCTATCATTGTCATGATTATCGACTGAACCATCTCCTGTGTCAATGTTGTCTAAAGAATGTTCCCCAATTATCTCTGATTGGTTAATAAGGAGTCAATCAGTCTGTGACTGAGCAGAGAAAATAGCAAGGCTGGACTTCTGATCCCAGCCAGGGGAGAAGATAGAGACCACACAGAGAGGTGGCATAAGACAGATTGTCCAGTGGGAGTTGTGATGAGGAGGCCACCAAGGGGTTTACCACGAGGGCTCACATGGGCCAGAGCACGGATAGAGCCAAGGCAAGACCAGATGCTAAGTAACAGGGCATTTATCTGGGTGTTAACATCCTAGTCGGGTTGGAATAGCTCGGAACCTGCCCAGTTTGGGCTTGCAGCTTGCTAATAAATCTATTAGGTCTCCGTGTCAGTTATGTGGGCACTAAAGGGGGCTAGAAGGAGGACAAATACGGATTTCATCCTTAAATTACAGCTATATTATACATGCATGAAACATCATAATGAAGCCGGTTATTGCGTATAATTAATGCGTGTGGTAAAGGCCAGGGTCCAGCTTCATGGTACTGTACCTCCCAGAGTGTGTTAGGAGCTGGCTTCCATTACTAGTGTGTAGGTACGTGTTTGTGTGTATGGTCTTTTACCAGGGGCCTCCTGAGCCTCTCAAAACTGATGCTCGATTCAGGATATGGCACGTCTTGGTTGTCAACTTGACAACATTTGGAAGTAACTGAAACCCAAGCAGCTGGGCACACCTGTGAGGGATTTTCTTGGTTGAATATTTGAAGTGGGAAGATCCTCTTAAGTTTGGATCTTTTGAGGTCAGAAGACCCACCCTAAGTCTGGGTCGCACCTCCTGGTGGCGACCCACATAAAAGGACTTGGGAGAAGGCAGCTTGTGCTCTCTGCTTGCCCCGCTCTCTCGGGCCAGCTCATCTATTCTGAGCCATTCCTTTGCCGGTGTTAGAGTCTACTTCCTTTTGGGATTCCAGCATCTGTGCTGCTGAGATATTCAGTCTTATGGAATGAGCAACTACTAGATACTTGGCCTATCTGTCTACTGTTGGACTATTTGGACTACAGCCTGTAAGCCACTCTAATAAATCGTGTGTGTGTGTGTGTGTGTGTGTGTGTGTGTGTATGTGTGTTGATTTTATCTGTTGTTCCTTAGAGAACCTTAATACAGGGGATGCACGCATTCCTGCCCATGCGTGTACACACACACACACACACACACACACACACACGCGCGCGCACACACCAGGACATGGGCTGTCAGGGAGAGGTAGTTAATTCTGCATGTCTGGATGGGTGGGTCTATCTTTAAACTTGTCCCGATGTTGTCATTGCTGCTATTAAAACCTGGGAGTGACCCAAGAAGCTGTCTCACATGAAACAAAAGACAGTCTCACAGCCTGGCTGAGTTTTCTCAAGAGAGCCATTTCATCGTGGACGTAGTCTGGCTTCTTTCCTTCATCTGGACTAAAGTTCTCTCCTGGCTTCTCTGCTGTGTGCTTAATCCCCAGGCACAAGTCAGGGAGAACTTTTATTGCTTAACCATTGCACTTTTTCCAAAGCTTCCAGAGTTGCCCTCAGATCACTTAATCAAGTCAGCATAGACAGAGCATTGACAAATGCACCCGAGTCGGCGAGTCCATGTGTCACTGGGGCAAACATGTCTTCCCTGCCCTCCACTTCTACTCATAAAGAGAGTAAGACTGACTAGGCCCTACTAGGACAAACGGCTGACAGAGGAGCCAAATTCGTGTGCTTTTCAGATTAGCCAGTGTTCAAGTTTGTTTCTCAGGCAGCCAATGTCGCCATCTAGAGGCAGTCAAAGGAGTTTCATACAACAGGAAGCAGGCACTTTTCCAGTTCCTGACAAGCCAACTAACACTTCATTTACATACATATATATATGTACGTGTATATATACATATATATATAGTTTTTGAGACAGGGTTACAGGGTTTCAATATACAAGCCAGGTGGCATGAAACTGGTTATGTAGCCCTGGCTGGTCTTGAACTTACTACCTTTTGTGTACTGTATTTACAGGCATGTCACGAAGCCCTATGAAGACATTTTCTCATTCATGAAGTTCAGAACCCTTCTTGTATATAATGGTGTGGCTTTGGTGGCATCTTTGATGCAAGGATGGGTCTCTCCAGAGCCAGACATTAAGTCAGACAAGATGCTTCCTATCAGCTCCAACGCCCCCATGTCAATTCATTCATTACACCAGGTCATAAAAATAAATCTTTAATTGTTTTATAGTTGGCACAGACGGCATAATTCAAGCTCAAATTTGGATTTAACAAACTGAAACACCAAGCAAGCTTTGATTGAAACAGAACAAGAATCACAGTGGTTTAAGTTTGGAAATTACATTCAGCAGCAGCGGGTTCTGAAGTTGTTAACTGAAGGATGAGGGCTGGAGTAAACGAGAGAAAAAGCGACCAGGAAATAAGGAGCCCACACCGAAGCTCTGTTGTGATTACTGCAGAATTGTGCTTTCCGGTTTATTATTATTTTTAGATAAAGAAGGGTCTCATTTAGTCTTTGTCTATCCTTGAACTCCCGATCTTTCTGCCTGCATCCCGCAAATGCCGGAGTTACAGAGTTACCTTGTTTTTGAAGCTCTTACGGCATTGTGAACAACCAGGGGCGGCAACATTCTGGCTTGTAACAGTGTGTGTACTGGGGACGGCTGGAGGTTTGCCTGGGAGATACATCTTCAGAAGAGGAAAGGCAAGCGAGGCTTGCTGAAACCATGCGCCAGAACTGGAGGCTTTCATCTCCACGTGGGAGAGTCTCTGCTAAAAACCAGAAAAGGATTGTGATGGTGAAGAAACCCTGTCTTCTACTTGGTCCTTGAGGAATAAGTTCCAAGTTCCTCTTTTTCATCAAGACGCAGGAAGGCCCAAGTGCTATTTACAAGTTACCCTGGAATTTAAGGTCAATGCCACAGAGTTGCTGGGACTGGAGACATCTACTGGGCAGGACGGAAACTGGGAGAAGAAATCACCCCATTCCAGAGTAGTGGGGACTTGTAGGAACAGCAGGGTGTTCTATTAGAGTGAGATGGAAAATGGAATCCCTCTGATTTTCTCGATTATAGACACCAGCAACCCAACCCAAAAGATACTCGGGGATAGGCATTCGTGTGTGTGTGTGTGTGTGTGTGTGTGTGTGTGTGTGTGTGTGTGTGTGAGTGGGTGGGGTGTTGGGTATTCCTGGGCAGTGTTCAACTGGTCCCAGCTCCTAATCTGGTGTCAGTTCTGAAGTCTCGCAACTCTTCAAATCCAAGCCTAAGTCACTGCTTGAACCAAACTTCCGATGGCAGAAGCTAAGCACAGGTGGTTTCCGTCAACACGTGTAATCCTCAGAGCTCTATCTCGGCCACAGAAGAGTGTGACTGGGGACATGCGGGACACCAAGATGAACTAGGCTGGTGCATGGCTGATCTTCGGAGCTGTCCTGGCCTCACTGTCCATGCACCAGTGGCACTGAGGCCTTCAGGTCTGTTGTAGTCTTGTCTAGGGCAGGTTTCTTTGAGTAATCCCGCTCTCCAAAAATAGTGCTTCCTATCCGGACATTTGTTGATCCTACTTCAATCTGTGGGAAAGAAGCAAGTGTGGAGGAGAGAGTGTCAGACACTATGATGTAGCTGGTGCCGAGTCACTTTGTAGCTGCCCAGAGGCTGCATAAGGAACAAGCAGGCAGCAGCTGAAGATGGCTGGGTGCTCTGGTGTCCCGGACCAGAGCGGGGCCACTTTCCTGGAAGTCTTCAAGAGAAAGGGAATGATCTCAGCTTACACAGTGCTTGGGGAATTCAACTACATTTAGGGACACAGGGACCAGGGATGGTGGAGATGTAGGTGTGTGGGACAGAACAGCATGGCAAAAAGCTGCCCTGCAGCTCATGACCAAAGGCTTATGGTCGGCCAAATGGAACAAAACCTGTAGATATCTGTCATAAAGCAAGCTCCGTTTTTAGAATTTTTACACTGTTTTAATATATATGATATTCCGAAGATCAATTTTATACTTTGATTTTTTAGAACTCTTATCATGTATTTCAAGGCAGGGTCTCAATGTGTAGCCTTGGCCCGCATGGAATTTGGGTAGCTTAGGCTGACTTGAAACTCACCCACAGTCCTCTGGACTGTTTTCCAAGTGCTGGGACTATGGGAGTGAGCCACGGACCCCAGCTGCTCTATCCTACCTTGGAAATTCATGCATGCAAGTTGCTAACACAGTACTTTATTTCAGTTGATACTTATTGTCACATAGGTAATGCCCTAGGACTTTGAAATGCCTTTACAAATCAGGTTAAAATTTCTTTTTTGGTGCTATGAAACCAAACCCAGGGTTAACATTAGATGCTAAGTTGCACCCCAGCCTTTTCCTAGATTAGATTACATGTAGTGGATTCCATTGAGTTTTAAGAACTCAGTTGTAATTTCCATAACTTTCACTTCAAACAAAGGTGCAGTGTGGGGAGGAGGGACACCAGAGCAGCCGAGCCCCTGCAACTGTTGCTACGGGGATGCGACCTCGGCAGGGACACTTACAGCATGCTGGAAGTCCATGGACATGCCCATGCTAAGCTCCACCTGCTCCACAGGAATGCCCAGCTTCTCACACAGCTCCCGCCGCAGGCACAGCAACTTCTGCCCAAAACACAAGCGATACCAAGTTATTCTTGTTGTTTCCAATGATGTCAGAAGGTAACCAGATCTGCAGGGCACAGTAGTGCTGCCCTGTAATCCTTGGGAAGAGGCAGGAGAATCCCGAGGTCATGGCCAGCCTGGGATACACAGGGAAGCGAGGTTATCTCCACAACAAAGTGAGCCAAGGAGAACTAAATTAAACACAAAACAGGAGAAAACAAAACCATCCAAAGTGAACACTAGCAAACCAAAAAGTTTTGGCTGACTCTATTTCCCATGATTCTGAGGTGTGTAATGATTATCAGAAGTTATTATAAGTAACTATAAGTTTTAACCACATCTTCAACTTTCAAGAAAACTACCAGGGCCAGGGGGCGTGGCTCAGTGGCAGATGCTTTAATTGTATACTCCAGACCCTGGGTTCTACCCCAAGCAGTGGGGAAAAAAAAATCCAACAACAGCCTAAAAACAAGACAAACCCAACAACAGTAAAGATGCAAACTGCCAGTCACTAGAAAGGAAGACAAAGTTTGCTCTGAAAATTGCATTAGCCAAGTAAACATTGCGTTAGGGAAGGTATGTGGGTGTCTGGGATCCTAGTCTTTCTTTTCCTTATGAGAACAGTTCAGAAGAGGCTGTAATATTGCACCTGACAGGCTATGTTCTGAGAGGTCCCTGATGTACCTCACGGCTAGCCCTGCACGCTGGTGGGATACTACTGCACCCCACCAGTGCTGGGATCAAGTATGGGCGTTGCCCATGCTAGACACACCCTACTGTGGGCTAAACCCACAGCCCCATGATGCCTGCTTGGCATGAGAGCATCACCCCAACCCCAGTACCTGGAAGTCTGGGTTTGGTCCTTGACTTAGATCATGGCCAAAGCTTCCTATGGTCATGAGACCTACGAACTCCAGGCTGGGACAACTGGCCTTTATGTGTTCCACAACGGCTATGGTCTCCGAAGGCAGCAGGCCGTGTTTACCTTCACAAAAAGAAACAGAAGATGTGTATGCCAACACATCTTAACTAGCCAGAAGGCTCTATTTTCATCCCTTTCTTCCACAGAAGTGACTCTCAGATGACAACCTGATGAAGTAACTATGTGAGGTCCTTCCTTCATGCCTGGTCCTCTTCCACTTGGGTTCTGCGTTTCTCAAGATTATTTCTCTTTGCTCCATCTCAGGGTTTTCCTTTATTATTTTTGGTGCCAGAGACTGAACCCATGGCTTTGCACACACAGAGTGCTACCACTAAGACACACCCCACAGATTTCAGCTGGGAATGGCTGGGGAGCCAGGAAAGAAAAACCTAAGTGGTGGTTTGAATGAGAATGTCCTCCACAGGCTCGTACGCGTGCATGCTTTGTCCCCAATTCTTGGCACTGTTCGGATATGTCTAGATGTTGCCTTGCTGGAGTACATCATGGGTGCGGGCTGTGACGTTTCAAAGTCACATGCCCTTCCCAGTCCTCCCTCTGCTCCACGTGTGTGGTTCAAGATGTGAGGCCCAGGCTTCTGTTAGGTGGCCATGCCCCCTGCCACAGACTCTTGTCCATTGGAACCATGAACCACATAGACCCTTCCTTCTGTAGGTGGCCTTGGTCATGGTGTTTTATCACAGAAATAGAAAAGAAACCAATATATGCCTTGGGACACTAGGAAGGGTCACACTACCAAGGTCCTAGATGAATCTCAGGACTTTTTTCTCTTAATATAGCTGCAAAACTAAGCCATATATACATAATAAATTTGAGACTGTATAACTGCAAAGTTGAACTTACTAGTTAGGAATGGTTGGACGAACTACAGCAAATGAGTATTTGTTATACATTTCAAAGACTATTAATATTGCTTTGCCTTTGCCCCTACTTAGTAAATGGATTAGGGAGGAACTTCCACTGTTATTTAATCGAGGCAAATCACAGGTAGTTGTCAAGAATGAAAGACACTCTGGAGTAAATTTTGTATCTACTTATATGCTGTGTAGCCATAGTCACGGAGCATGCATATAACATATAATATATATAACATATAATGGAAACTGCTAGCCTACTGACCACTGTGCCAGCCCTATGACTTTTCATTTCATACAGTAACTCTAAGTATTCTTGCCGGCACCAGTCTTCAGAAGAAACTAAACCAGACAGACTAAGTCTTTTCCTAAGGTTAGGACTAGAACTGTGCACCTGAGATTTGAACCTGGGCAATCTGACTTCTGGGAAAGAGATGTCTACACTGAGTTCCTTCATGGCAAGATCTGCTACGTGTGAGTGCCTAGAAGATGGCTGTAAATGAACTCCTGGCACTCACTCTTAACAAAGAGCAAGAAATCCAGGGTTCTGTACCCCTGCGCAGAATCCTCACCAACCCTTTTTAACAATGGGAACTCCCTCCATGCCACTTGCCACAGAAGGAAACTCGGGTACAGAGAGGTTAGGTAACTGACTCAAAGTTCCAATGCTAGAAGGTGGCGCAGCTCAAGCAGACATCTGTCTGATGTCAAAGTCATGCTCCTCTGTAATTCTCGGCCACACTGCTAAGCCGGGCCCCATGAGACAGACACTCACTGGTGTTCAGCACCAATTTTCTTCTATTCTTTCTTGCCCAATGAAGCATTGGATAATTTTCCTAAGAAGTATGACACATACAATTCTCAATCCCTTCCAGGAGGGAGTCTCCAGGCATCCAAGTTATAATTCTTCAAAATCAAACCTAACGAGCCATAATAAAGAATTATATTGGATCATCACACTGGTAAATTCTGACGAAGCAGCTCACCAGAAGGCTGGAGCTCCTCATCGGATGCTCACACTCACTCTACCCGAGGCTCAGCCATCTAAGAGAGCAAGCATCACGGTCAGGCCCAGTCACTTACTGTCCTCTCCACTGGTGTTAATCTGGACCATGACCTTCAGTCGGTCAGGAGAACCTTTCTTCTGCCAGGAACTGTTCACCTTGTCTGCCAGCTTCACGGAGTCTACGGTTTCTAGCATAGAGAGGTTGGGGACGGCTGTAAAGAGACAGAGAAAGAAGGGAACTGTCTTCGTTTTCCCCACTGCTCGAGGAGACATGAAGCAATTCTTTGATCTGGTAGAGGGAGACATATTCCAGGAAAAGAAAAGGACAGTTAAATCTTATGACTGGCCAGGAAGACAAGCATGAGAATTTACTAGGTATGAAGTTCGAAGGCAGACAAGCCCCGTCCCACCAGCAAAGATGGATAAGGAAGACACTGAGACACCACAATCGGGCTGTGTAAGTATGGAGACAATTCGGAAAGTTGGACGTCGAGATTCCGATCAGCAGGCCCGATCCAATGATGTCTCAGTTCAAACTGAGTGAAACAGGCCAAGTGACAAAGGACATAGGCCATCTGGAAACCGAGATGCTAGCCTGGGAAGGTGCCACGTCCTTACACTTTCTGGGATGGGCCTTCTTATTTGACAAGGACACCAGAATAGCTCACACTGGATGCTCAGTCAGTGAGGTCATCAAAGCTACCTTCAATGAAGATGAACTATGACTCTTGGCACAGATAAAGAAGCGCGACACAACCCCACCAGCTTACTGTACCGGGAGCAGAAATCTTCCAGGCAGTCGGCTAACTACTTCCCTGCCTCCTACCCTTCCTTTCTGTCTTTTTTCCTCTTCCATGGTGAAGACTGAACCCAGAGACTTTTCAGGATGGAGACACTAGGGTATACAGGAAGGCTAGGCCTTGGTAGTGTAAATAATTAATTCTAAACTCAGCTCTGGCCTGGTTATACACCAACTGACAGTAAGAACAAGACCTAAAGTGGTGGCGCACACCTTTAATCCCAGCACTGGGAGGCAGAGGCAGATCTCCGAGTTCAAGGTCAGCCTGGTCTAGGAGAGTTCTAGGGACTACAGAGAAATCCTGGCATGACAAACCAACCAACCAAAAACCCAAAACCCTAAAAGGATCAAATTGTTCCAATAAAAATGTAAACTACGTTCCAGAATAAAGTAGCAGAAGAATATTTATAGGGATATAAAAATAGCTAGAACTGAGCAAGACAAATTTATGTATGAAATTCAAACAAAACTGTCAGGCATGTTGCTGGAGGTGCTGGTGGTCATGCCCGCAGTTCCAGAATTCAGGAGGCTGAGACAAGAGGATCACCACAAGTTCTAGGCCAGCCTGGGTTATATAATAAATTCTGGGCCAGCATGGGTTAGTCAGACTGCGCCTCAGAAAAACAATGACAAACCAAACCGGCAACGTTAAAAGCAACTATTCACAGGATGATGTATGATGAGAAGTTAAATTAGCTGAAACTGATCCAAAACTGAGGACAAGAACTAGGAGATAAAGACATTATTTCTTTCATGTATGTAAAGACTCAAACTTCTAGCAAAAAATACCCCCTCCCCAGGCTACAACATCTCATATGATAAACTCCGAGCTCTAACAGATTAGCCAAGGAAATTCTTTAGAATGGCAAAGCCCGTTGTGTTGATTGGTTTGTTTGTTTGTTTTGTTTTTGTCAACCTGACAGAAGCCAGAGTCATCTGGGAAGTGCAAACTTCAACTGAGAAAATGCCTTCATAAGACTGACCTATAGGCAAAAGCCTGTGCCATTTGATTGATGTAGGAAGGTACTGGGAGTTGTGCCGTCCCTGAGCAGGTGCTCTGGGCTGTGTAAGAGTAGGCTGAGTAAGCCATGGGGAGCATGCCAGTAAGTGACATGTCTCCATGGTAACTGCTTCAGTTCCTGCCTCTGGATTCTTGCCTTGGCTTCCCTCAGTGATGGACAGTGATGTGGCAGCATAAGCCAAATAAACCCTTTCCTCCCCGGTTGCTTTTGTTGTCTTTATCATGGTATCAAAAAGCAAACAAGGACCCCAGTCCATACACGTGATGATCTGGGGCACTGGGGCTAGCAGTGGGGGGAATTCTCCCGCCACGGTAGCCTCGATACCTTTTACCTTTTAGTGCTTAATCTCAGGCAAGTAGCTTAATTTCTCGAGCCTTAGTTTTCTTACTGTTTCCTTGCCTGTGGGACTAATTCAGTAACAACTGCATCATTTTATTCATTCATTAGCCATAACTCCTTGTTGTATCATTTTTTTTTTGTGGTGGCCTTAGAATCCAAAATTTGAAACTTCTTGAGCATCGGGGTCAAGACAAATATATTACATGTTTAAACTTCACACTATGTGGCTATTATATTTAAACAATTAATTAAAAAAAATTAAGCTGACTGTGGTGGCACACGCCCACAGTCCCAGGATTTAGAGGATAGGACAGGATGGTGAACTCCAGGCCATCTTATCCCTCATAGCCAGATCCTGTCTCAACAAATAAAACTCAAAATGAATCACACGAGAAATTTTTATTTACTTAAATTTTTTAAAAAAAATTATTTAAAAATGTTTAATTTAATTCTATGCCCATGGATATTTTACCTGTAGGTCTGTGTGCCGCATTTGTGCCTGGTGTCTAAGGACATCAAAGAAGCTTTTGGATCCCTGAAACTCCAGTTAGAAACAGTTGTGAGCTGCCAAGTGCATGCTGGGTAGCCAGAAAGTGCTCTTAACCTCAGAGCCATCTCTCCAGTCCTTTATTTTTATTTTATTGAGACAGGGTCTATGTAGCTCTGGCTGGCCTGAAACTCTGTGTAGACCAGTGACCTCTTAACTTATTAGAGATCTGCCTGCCCTTGTCTCCAGAGTGCTGGGATTCGAGTCGTGTGTCACCATGCTCAGAGAAGAAATGAAAACAAGCAAGAAGAGAACTCTGCAACAGGAAAACAAGTAACTGGAGAGGAGAGGAGAGAGTTGAAAGAAGAAGGGTCAGATTCTTTTTTTATTACACTTATTTATTAATCCTGGGTGCTGGGAATTCTGGCTTATACCACCTCGTCTGTGTAGCAGTTTATTCGTAATAAAACTAGAAGTAACCTAGATGTTCTGTGTGAATGGAAACACTGTGACAGGCTAATACAGTGGAATACTTCCGAATAGGAAGATGGAAGGACAGCATACCATGAGAAAGGTCAATGCTGGATCAGGATGGAAAGAAGGAAGACTTTCTCTTTTGTGATTCCATTTACACAAAATATGATCTATGGAAATGACAGCAGCAGCACAGACAAGGGACGCTTGAGCAAGATGACAGGAAGGAGCCTTTGGGGACAAGATGACAGGAAGGATGCCTACTACTTTAATTATTGTACCAGTTTGCAGCTGTAATCCTCTGTCAAAATTGATCAAATCAGACATTCTCAGTCTGTGCAATTGTATTGTAGTGAGAGATGCTTTTTTCTCAATTTTATCCTGATAAAGCTGTTAAGAAAAATAAATACCAGGGGAGGTAAGATGGTTCAGTGTGTAAGGGTGCCGGCTGCCTAGCCTGACAACCTGAGTTCAATCTCTGGGACCCACATAATGAAAAGAAAGACCCAACTCCTCTATGTCGCTCTGACCTCCATACACACAATTTGCCTCTCCCTATTCCTTTCTTTACCCGCCTCCCCCCCAAAAAAAATACTCATACAGGTTTCTTAAATTGTGATACCTTGAGAGGAGTAAGTACGGTTACTTGAGATCCTCGAGTCACACAGTCCAATCTTTCTGTAACTAGTAATTCTTTTTATGGTGCTGGTGGCTGAGCTAGGGCCTTGTAAAGGCTGGGTAAGTGCTCTGCTGCTGAGCCCCACCCTCCAATCCTCTCTCGCGCGTCATTCTTATGATTTCACTGTTTCATTTGAAGAAACCCTGCAGCACAAAGGGTGAGCTGAGGATGTTCTCAAAGCTGCTCATGTGGAAGGTGGCGTAAGCCATATTGGTCGCAGAGCAGACCTGTCTTGTACTGAGAGTCTTGCCTTACCCATCAGTTTGTTGACGTTCTGTTTCTGTAAATGACCAATGAAGTGCCATTTGATCTCAGGACAGGAGGACAGAATCTGAAGAGAGGAAGGAGACCATTTGATACAGATTGCATGGAGGCTCTGTCAGCTCAGATGCCCTTCACTCCCGTACTCTTCTGGGAGTGATAAGCTGCCACCCCTGTCATCAGCCAGTCTCCCACTGAGACACAAGGACACTCAGAGTCACTAAAGCCTGATGCTGTTTCCCTTCCTGGTTCCTGTCGACTCACTGTAGTTTTCAGAAATGATCCATTAAAGACAACAATGTTTTCAAGGCTCTCTACCACTGAGCCGCACCCCAACCCCTTGGGTTTATGCTTTCAAACCTCTAAGGGCTCTCCTAAAGTCAATATTCACTAACAGCTGCACAAGAGAATATTAATGTCTGAATGATGCGACAGAAACTGAGAATTAGTTAGGACGCAATGGAAATATGGTCGGCTTCTATCCCTAGTCCAGCTTTCTGTTCTAAAACTCCATCATCAACACAGTGTGACTTTCAGCTAAGACTTTATACGAAATCAACACTTCTTATGTCTACGTACCGTAGGGTTTGATGCTTTTTCTAGTAGTTCCTGAACCTAAAGCGCAAGAACAGAGTAGGTCAGAAGCCTGGCAGTCACACTCCCCTAAAGGTTCTTTACAAGAGGACTCTTACATAGTTTTCTCCAAAAGTGCGCTGACCATGGCCGTAAGCCTCAATCACCATGTCGGCAGGTTTTGTTTTGCTGACCGCTACCAGGCGGGGTTGGATGGCTGGGAGATCCTGCCAAGAAAGACAGAGCCACATGAGTGAATGTGTGGAATTTTGTCCCAATTAGATACACATTGTAGAGCCAGGTGGGGGTAGCAAACACTTTTAATCCCAGCACTCAGGAGGCAGAGACAGGCGGATCTCTTGAGTTCGAGGCCAGCATGGTCTACAAAGTGAATTCCAGGACATCCAGGGCTACACAGAGAGCCCCTGCCTCACAAAACAAACAAATAAACAATAACAAAATAACACACCTTGTAAAATAGATTGGCATAGATCTCAACTTGGCACTAATAAAATCCATTTTCCCCTTTCTTCTGTTTTGTGGTGCTGGATATCGAGCCCTGGGTTATGGGAGCACCAGACAAGAGCTCCACCATGGAGCTCCAACCCTGCCTGCTGATTTCCTTTTGAGTGTTCCAGACAATTCTCATTGAAACCAGCACTAGAGGTTTAAGGGTTTGTGGCAGAAAGGATGGCTCGGTGGGGAAATGGAAGCCACGTAAGCATGAAGGCCTTAGACTCTGTACTGGCTGGTTTTGTGTCGACTTGACACAGGCTGGAGTTATCACAGAGAAAGGAGCCTCCGTTGAGGAAGTGCCTCCATGAGATCCAGCTGTAAGGCGTTTTTTCAATTAGTGATCAAGCGGGGAGGGCCCCTTGTGGGTGGTGCCATCCCTGGGCTGGTAGTCTCGGGTTCTATAAGAGAGCAAGCTGAGCAAACCAGGGGAAGCAAGCCAGTAAGTAACATCCCTCCATGGCCTCTGCATCAGCTCCTGCTTCCTGCCCTGTGTGAGTTCCTGTCCTGACTTCCTTTGGTGATGAACAGCAACATGGAAGTGTAAACTGAATAAACCCTTTCCTCCCCAACTTGCTTCTTGGCCGCAATGTTTGTGCAGGAATAGAAACCCTGACTAAGACAGACTCCAACGTCCATATAAAAAGTAAGTTTGGTACCCCTTGTCTGTCATTCCAGTGCTGGGGGTGGGGGTGGGGATGGGGGCAAGACCTGGATCTTTGGGGCTTGCTGGCTAGCTAGCTCCAGGTTCAGGGTGTCAAAGCTTAAGGTGGAGGGTGACAAGAGAAAGATGTCTGACAATAACTTTTGGCTTCCACATGTGCATTCATGGCATGTGCACTTGCACAAATACAAATATATGGTATGCACACACACATGTACTTATACATACACACATATAACACATGTACACATGCACCTATATATACACGTATATAATACACACATGCACTTGTATATACATGCATATAACACACACATATGCCCTTGTTCAAATATGCATATAACACACACATGCACCTGTACATACATGAACACACACACGTCTTTATTGAGGATACAGTAACAGTGGCATAAGGTCTGCTTAGCATTTGTGAGGTTCTGAATTGTATCCCAAGCACAAAACAAAAACAAACCATACAAACAAATGTAAAACAAAACCCAACAGCATCACTTCATGAAGGGAAAGCAACATCCTGTTTAGCAGGGAGGTCACTTCTGGTTTCTGATACCATAAGGTAAACAGTTTAGAAACTCATTTTGGTCCTGATGCAATTATTAATAATGCTTCCATTCACCCTGGAAGAGGCTCAATAGAGATAAGGACATAGAATGCATTGTTCAGTCTATGATTCAACCTATAGATAGCAGAGCTGACAGCGGGACACAATTCTGTATTCAGGATTAGATTCATCCAAAGTCTCCCCACATCCCTTACATAAAATAAATGCAGGGTTTCCCTGCTTTCAGCCGCAGCCAAATCCTCACATAGCTGCCTTCATGTAGCCCACCATTTCTGAGACTTTTATAGAACCACGGTATTCTCAAAGACTTGGAGAAGTCACATCAATTACCAGGCATTATTTTGAAATCTGAGACCATAAACACTAGATCAGAAAGGAAAGGTCTTTGATTTTTTTTTTCTGTCTCACTCACTTCACACAACGAAGCTTAATTTGCATGGAGAAGAGCAGATACTGGTTCCGATCTAGAAGTCCAACAGGGGACAAAACAACCATACAAAAATAATACATGCCTGTGATTGGGCACCTGACAGCGCCTGCCTGCTCTGTGGAGGTAAAACCTTGTCAAGTTCACTCGCACCTAGACCACGGCTCCCCGCCGCCGCAACGCACGTGATCGTGGGTGGATACGGCCCTCCGAAGGCTCTAGTAACGCGGTGACCGGCAATGACGAATGGCCAGACGCCGAGATACGAGTCATTTTCCCTAAGTGGGCACCTTTCTCCAACCAAGCCAACCTCCAGAAGAACCTCCCTGTAGCCCCCGCCCCTCCGGGAGCCCCTTCTGCGTCACCGTGACACCTGGTCCCACGTAGGTGTCCCCCCTTTTCAACCCGCCCCAGTCCCCTAGGGCCGGTCCTCACCCGCGGCCGCCGTGCCACACTCTGCTGGACTCGCTCGTTCACGGCCCGCAGCGCGAACCCCACTCCCAGCTCCGCCGTCATGCTGCCACCTCTCAACATTCCCCGGAGGCTGCCCAGAGGACCCGCGACCCAAGGAGACCACCTTCCGGTCCCGCCCCCTTTCTGAGAGGTCCAATCACCGCTCACCATCCTGCCACCTCCCCCATTGGCGGCCCAGGTGGGCGCCATCTTGGGGAGGGCGGAGGTTACCCGCGCTGAGAGAGCGAGGACCTAGCGAGTGCTGGGGGCCAATGTAAACCAAGACATTAAAGCAACTTTCATTCATCCGTTTCTTTCCTTTCCTCTCTCCCCTTTCCTTTCCTCTCTCCTTCCCTTTCCTCCCGTCCCCTCCTCTCCCCTCCTAAAATTTTTTTCGAGACAGGGTTTCTCTGTGTCCTGGAACTCACCCTAGACCAGGGTGGCCTTGAACTCCCAAGTGCTGGAACTACAGGTGTGTGCCACCACCACCGGGCCATTATTTCTTTTTTAAAAAAGATTTATGTGTGTTGACTTGTTTTGTCCTCATGTATGTATGTGCATACATCTTACCTGCGGTGCTGTGGCCAGAAGAGAGTTTTGGATCTCCTGGACCTGGAGATGGAGATGGTTGCAAGCCATCATGTGTGTGCTGGGAACAGAATCCTGGTCCTTTGTGAGAGCAACAGGTGTACTTGACTACTGATCAATCTCTCCAGCCACACTCCCCCTTTAAAGATTTCTACATTTTTATGTGTGTGGGCGTTTCCCCTGAATGTAAGTTTATGTATGAACTGCCCACAGAGGTCAGAGGAGGGCATAAGACTCCCTAGAACTGATGTGTGGATAAGCAGGTGCTGAGTTCTGAACCTCTGTAAGAGCAGTAAGTGTTGTCTCTCCGTCCCAGACTTCAGGAGTAATGATATTGAAGGTAAATGCCTATTGATAAACTGTTGTCACCACAGTGAAAAAAACCCACAAAACTGAAAGGGCCCAGAAGCCTGTTACAGAGTGAGTCTAATGAGAGGTTTGCTGTTGAGCTGCAGTTGGAAAGAACTAGTCAGCTGCAAGGACTAAGAGGGTCACGTCAAAAGAACTCATGAAGGCTGGGATGAATGTGAAACCAAAGAGACAAGCTGCTTCAAAAAACCTGAAGGTGATAAGATGGTTCAGGGGTCAGAGGTGCTTGCTACTAAGTCTGATAGTCTGAGGTGGATCATTGAAAGTCATATGGTAGAAGGGGGGAGCAGACTCCTACAGATTGTCCTTTGATCTCCACATGAATGTCAGGGCGCTTGAGCACGTGTGCATGTACAAGGATGTATGCATATATATATACATACATACATATATATATACATACATATATATGCAGATGTAAAGAATAAGATCTATAAATACTACATAGATTTAAGGTAGGGGGTCTCTCTCTCTGTGTATACACACTCACACATATATGCACATATACATAAACACAGAACCTACTACTGCTGTTTTGCTAAATGGACATGGCACCAAATTGCCTTCTAAATATTTATACCCATAGATTAGTGCTGACTTCAGCCTTGGTTAAAGAAGCTGTTTTTCTTATAATGGGTAATGATTAACAGAGTCACAACTGGTCAAAGTGCTCAAAATAAGTGACTACTGAACCCTAACAGAGCATATGTATTACCTCCTTCAAGGCTCAAAGAACATCTTGGAAGAGGGGGATGTCAAAAAAAAAATGTAAGAGCAAGAGGAGAGGGAGTAGTAGCCTGAAATGCTACCATCTTCTGGGCATGTTATAGTTCTTGTGCCCATTACCAACAGCAACAGTGGTCACCTGTACAGGACTGGGGCCATCAACATTCCACCATAAATGAGGAAGGAGCTCATGAGGCCCTGCCAGTCTCTGAGAATCGTGGGACAGTTGTGGTTGGGGGAGGGGGAACCATATTTCTCAGTGGTGTTCCTACTAGGAAGTTGCTCTTGTCCAAGTAACTCCCAGCTCAGGCTTATGCAAGCAACCTTAATTAAAAAAAAAAAATGTAGGGGAACAGGATGATGTGCCGGAGGGGGTGATACCTAGGGGAGGCTGCCCCCTTTTCATAGGAGGGAAGAAGAAAGAATGGGGGGAACAGCTGAGGAGGGGGACTGGGAAGAAAGAAGGGGCTGATATTTGGAATATAAAGTGAATAGATAAATAATAAAGAAAAATGACAATTCATTAAATAAACTGATCTCTTTTTTAAGAAGTAGGAAGAGAAGTTTGGTGGGAGGGGAAGGGATTAAGATGGTAATGTGTGGAGGTTACGGTCAAAGTGCAAATTGTGAAAGAACCATTTTCAAAAGGAAATAAAGCACAGTGTAAAAAAACATAAGAGGCTGGGCGGTGGTGGCGCACACCTTTAGTCCCAGCACTTGGAAGGCAGAAGCAGGCGGATTTCTGAGTTCGAGGCCAACCTGGTGAGTTCCAGGACAGCCAGGGCTACACAGAGAAACCCTGTCTTGAAAAACGAAAAAAAGAAAAAAGAAAAACATAAGAAACAATGAAAAATATGGTGGGGCGGGGGAGGGTATGGAGAGATGGTTCAGAGGTTACGAGCAGTGAGCACTGGCTGTTCTTCAGGAGGACCCTGCTTGATTCCAACAAGCATGGGACAGCTCACAACTGCCCGGTCCCGGAAATCCAATGGCCTCTTCTGGCCTCCATAGGCGCCAGGTCTGCATACATACATGAGGCAAAACACCCTATACTATATGCATTAAAAGAAAAAAAAAACACAAAAAAATCCCAAACTTGTTATTTAAAAGAAAATATCCAGTTAAATGCGGATTTCAGATAAAGCGCAAATTCTTCTATAAAAAGTTTTGTGGAATATTCGGGATGGTATATAGTTGTTGTAAAGTTAAGTGACAGTAGTATTTATCTAGGGACACTAGGCTAGACAATTTGCCAGAGCTGTTCTGGGAGTGACCTACTTAAATTGATATCACATAGATCCTGGGTCAACTGGGAATGCAGCAGTATGTTAATTCTATTTTTGACATGGTCTCACTATGCAGACCAGGCTGGACTCAAACAGATTCTCCTACTTGAGTGCTGGAGCTAAAGGTATGTACCACCATGCTGGTAAGACTATATATCACCTGGATATATTTTTAGGGAAAGCCTAAGAAGGAAGTTTGATTTCTATCACCTGTCCTACTATCTACTGGTAAATTTTACTTTAATCAAAAGAGTAAAGACAAAAACATTTTATTTAGTAAGACTGAAATTAAATCCAAGACATAAGTATATTCACATGAGACTTTTTGTGTTGTCTGAAATCCTGGAGCTATTACCCCAAGATAGTTTATCTGGTAGTATCATTTATGGAATAATTAATATAACAAGAATCATTTCTCAGTTATAAAGGCTCATTAATGCCCTTGGGGCACACTGAAAAATTGATTTAACTATTCAATCACCAGTTTACACAGAAGTAGAGATAAAAAGGAAGTACAAACACATGATTGCCCATTACAGCTTTTATAAGGAAACGGTGTCTAGAACCCCACTAAAGACAACGGAGTAGGTAAAGTTCACAGACAGAGTAGCTATTGTCCAGGTACAGTTTATCCAAGTCCAGCTGACAACAGTCCAGGTCAGTAAGCATGGCTATCTCACCTTCACAAGATACACAGCCCCACAGATCGCTTGTGAAACACCTCCCTTTTCAGAGCGCTCTATTACGTGGCCTCATTCAGTGGTTCCCTCCTCCTCCTCCGCCTCCTCCTCCTCAGTACCCACACTGAGTCCTCCACACCTATTTTTAGTTATATAAAAATTATTAAACTTAGGCTTCCTTACAAACATTCTAACCATATATTGAAAAGCGATTAAAAACTGTATGGAACATGAATCGCTTCTGCCACATTTAGTGAGAAGCATCCCACCAAGGTGGTTGTGCCTTGGGAGAGTCCTACAAAAACTCAATTTTACAAACAGTTACTTATTTTGATAGAAGTTCTACTTAAAAATAGCAGCCATGACTTTACTGCCTACAAAACTGCAGGCTTATCACATTCTATATGTTTAGAATTCAAACGCTTTACAATCAGATTTTATAGTATTACAAAAAACAAGGTCACAAAGACTGATGGGTTAGGTATCCCATGCTAAAAAGACATCTGAGTTCCATGATTTTACTGTTGTGACATACCAACAGTTTCTGAATTTATGATATGACCTGGGGACATTTATATTTTGTTAAGGAAGTAACATTAACGAGCAGGGCAGTAGTTGCAGCAGGACTTTATTGTGGCTCTTTGTGATGGAGGGACGAGCTATCAGAATGTTAGTCACAGAGATTCTCAGGCTAGGAGGGGGCTGGGTGACGGGATACCCTTACTCCACTGGAGTAGTACTTTCTGAGGTTCATGTAGGAGAGGATGCTGGATACAGCATGTTGCTCTCAACAAGTGATTAGCAGCAACAAATGGGAGGATTAGTTGGTCTTGTGGGGAAAACCACTTTTGCAAGAGCTTTTGAGCACATTACAATGTCTTTCCAGGAACATTTTGTAGTTTGTACAGTGTGGCCAGGGTCAGTGGCCTGAGAAATCAGTCTGAGGAGTCAGGGCAGAGAAGGGAACATCTGAAGCAAACACAGTGAACTCTGCCTCTTTTTGGATAGACTGAATGCTTCTCAAACACCTGACAAGCCTGGTGCCCCTTTGGAGCAAACTGGCCTGACTTACTAAACCAAACTGAGGTGGGGACTGGTGCCGAGAATATCATTTATAGTAGTCACCTAAGAGAGAACAATAGGAGTTCTGTGTGGGGAAGGATGGGGTAGGGACAGCTAACAAGACCAAGCCCTAAGCTACGCTGGTCATGGCTGCACAGGGTTCTGCCATGTCTGCAAATTAACTGCAGAGCTTCCCTCCACAAAGGTGTGCTGTGTGCAGGCCACGGTGGCGCCCTGCCCCCAGCCCAACTTTAGGATAAGAAATAGCTTCATGTCTGTTCTTCCCATTCTCACTATTTTCCTAAGGAGAAATGAAAAACAAAACTCGGGATTCAATTCGGCTCACAGGGCGTGGGCATGAACTCCGCCTTACATCAATCCAACTGCTCGGGAGCTGACTCTCAAGTGGCCGCCTGCTCTCTGGATTTAAAAGCTCGCTTTCTTTATCAGTGTGTCAGACAAACCCCCAGCACAGGCCACAGGCACTACTATTTGGATGTCTCCTGGCTGGGCCCTTCTCCACAGTGTTAAGAGCTCTTCAGTGAACAATCTCCATAATGATAAAGATGTTTGGTCTCAGAAGTATATGCATAATTAGTCAGAGAGTACTAAAGTGCTAATGGGTGTAAGGAGCTACGTCATCAGCTAGTATAGCACTTGCTTGTTCCCATCTTAATGCCGAGTGGAACTAAAGAATAGATTATTCAAGAAGAAATCAAATCACAGATCAGGTCAAAGTATTGAAAAGGAGTGTGCGGTGTGACCAAGCCCTGCTGCAGTGAGAGAGATGTAGTCAGCAAACACTAGGGCAGAGTACAGTGTGTAGAAAACCTTGCAAAACCTAGCACCAAGTTCTTCCTAAAAAGGGCTCAAGACAGCTTAACTCTAGAGTAATCCACTCCCAGGCAACAGCCCGGCAGCCCACTGCTCTCTGCAGCTGATGTTCCACGGCAGACGCCCTTCTAATAGGAGCCTCACATGCAGACATTGCCTGCACTGAAGGCGAGGAGAGAACTGTGGAGTCCATTTTCCCAGGCAGGAGATCCAAGCAGGAGGCAGCACGCTTGCCCTCTTTATACTGACAGGATCCCCAGGAAAGCCAGCTTCAAAGTGACAAAATTGGTGTCTGCAGGTCAGAGGGCAAATCTATGGTGTACATACCTTATCAGGAGTTATACAACTTACTTACCTGAATTAAAAATAAACCCAAAAAACAATTCTCCATCTGCTCTCCCTTCCCAGAAGGGGGTAAGTTTGTGTCTATTTCTTCCTTTTTTTAACCACAGTAATGAAGAGTCAAGGAAGGTCAAGGAAGGTAGTGTGGAAAGGAGTACTGTCTCATCTTAAAAAATAAAGCTCTCTCTAGGCTGCACCATCAGAGGTTGCAGACAGGCTTTTTTCTTCAGTTGTCCTTTGTGGTCACCTCTAGGGGCTCATCTTCGAGGCCAAAGCCCAGCTTGTCACTCAGCCCCTCAAACTGCTTGCCCAGACCACCTGCAGAATCCATAAACATGTTGGGGATGTCTTTGCCGAAGTAAATCTTGCTGTTGGAAGCAATGGCCTTGTACTTCATGAGCTGCAGGTATTCTGGAGTCAGCTTGAGCTGTGATAGAAAAGTGAAGAGAGCTTAGTGGGGAGGGCACCTGAGAGGAATTTCATCTGGAGAAGGCATCTGTCAAGCAAATATGTGTCTTCCACTTTTCATGGCCTTCCTGTTACCCAGAAACCATTTTTTTTGAGAGAAAATAATCTAAGATCTTATGACACAGTAACAACCATTTCAAGAGTTTCCATGTTTAACACAAAAATGAAGGCTTCCCACACAAGAGCAGTGGCTGTCTCACACAGCAGAGGGGTCCTCAGCTCTGCTGTGAGGGCTCTGGGTAGCGAGCGGCAAAGGTACATCATCAGGATGGTGGGTCAGACCTTTACCTTATTTGCTTCTGCGATCTTCAGAGCAGTGTAGCACTCAGCATCAGCCTTCGCCTTCTCCCGGGCCAGAAACGCGGCATCTAAGGGGTGAACGGTGCAGGGAACTGGATCAAGTACAAACCATGGGACGTACAGAAGCCTGTTGTCTGTGGTTGGCAATATAGCTCAGTGGTATAGATAGCACTTGCCCAGCATACATAAAGCCCAGGCGCCATTCCTGGCACTGCAGAAAACAAAAAGCCAACAAAGACATTTTCTGGTCTCCATGGCCTTGGAGAGATCGTTATTTTTTGTGTGTGTTTGTTTTTGAAATGGTCTCACCTTATAACTAGTCTAGCATTGGACTATGCAGACTTCCTCTTAGTAAGAGAAACCATTTCTCTAACAGAAAGTAACCTGAGATCTTCACAACAGTATAGCAAGCTTCAGTTTAATACAAAAGGAAACCTCTATTATGGTTTCATAGTATAGGACTGTATACTATGTATATGGCATCACCCTGACTCTGCCTTTCCAGGGCTGGGACTACAAACATGTACTGCCATACCTGTCATGGGTGGACCTAAGACTGAATACCACAAACGTAAAACAGCTCAAGACCCTTTCCAACTTCATTTCCCCAAAATTTCTAACAGTCATTAAGTTGGCTAACTCTAGATTTACGTATGCTGGTCTGGAGGAACGCTATTTGGATCCAGACCGGCTTCATTGCATCATGTGGTAGTAACCCTCCGGCTCAGGGGTGAGCCGCACTCTGGTCGCATTCACAAGGAAATACTCAGGGACAGTATTGGGGATGCTGGCTTATGGTTGTTTTTGTTTCCTTTCCACCATTTTAAAGAATTAAAACCTATTCATTATCACACTGCTTATTTACTGAGAGTGGGGGTGAGGCATGGACAGCATGGCACATGTATGAAGGTGAGAGGACAACTTAGGGAACTCGGGTCTCTCTGGTCATCATCAAACTTGGGCTGTCAGGCTTGGCAGTGAGTGCTTCTGCGGCTGAGCCGTCTTGCTGGCCGATTGCTGGTGACTTTGAGACAGTTTTTCTATGTTACCCAGTAACCCCAATAAGTAAAATGATCCATTTTACAAGAAATTGATTTTTAATTATGTGTACTGTGTGTGATTATGTGCTTGTAAGTGCAGGTGTCTATGGAACCAAGAAGTGTCCAATCCTTCTGGAGTGGGATCTATAGGTGGTTGTGACCTGTACAATGTGTGCACTGGGTACTGCACTCAGGTCCTCTGGAAGAGCAATAAACTCTGCTAGCAGCTGTGCCTCTTTCAGCCCCATGACAAACATTTACAGGAAATGAAAGCACTGCTTGACCAGGAGCTCCCTGGTGAGAGCCCATGGCCCTGTGACACCCTCATCATCTCCTCGGTAGGTCCCTGTAAAGCCTGCAGGCTCCACAGTGAGTGGATGATCACAGGGAACATGTGGTCTAAAGCTTCCATGAGGATCCACCTCTGTCCTCGAAATCCCTGGCAGAAAGCACTACATGAAGCAAGGGGAGGGTAGTGGGGAAATGAGGGCTGGCTCGGGAGGGGACTGCAGGTGAGCGTTGGTGCTCCAGAACTGCACATGCTGACGTGTCCTCACCAAGGCTAACTTAATGTCTGCGCGGACCTGGAGAGCAAACTCCACGATCAAAATATGCAACCACTGACTCCTCTCCCCTAACAGGGTCTTGCTATGGATGGTAGTGTATACCAACATGCCTGGCTCTAGAGGGATTTTGAAGAAGAGAGAGCAAAGGCAGGGAGAGCTGCTATTTGGGTCCAATGTCAGAGTGCTCAGAGACACTTGTTAGAATGAGCTCCGGTGAGCAGGGGCTATTAGATTTCTTTCCTTCTCTTCCTTTTCTTTTTCTTGTCTCTTTTTCTCTTTTGAGCCAGGGTCCTGCTCTGTAGCTGGGGATGTCCTCTGACCCACCACCCCCTTCTGCCTTTACCCTAGGTGCCGAGACTACAGGAATATGTTACCATGCCTGGACTGACTGACACCCTTGCTCCCAGCACTGTTTAGTTAGTTACTTATAAACATATATTTATGTGTATGTGTGCATGTGCAGGCATGTCATGCGGAGTGTACAGGGTCAGATGACAACCTTCAGGAGTTGGCTCTCTCTTTCCACCCTGAGGCTTGTTGGTGTCAAATTCAGGTCCTCGGGTTTGGCAGCAAGCACTTTCACCCACTGGACCATTTCATCAGCCTTTCATTTCTCTTTTCATTTCTAAGAAAGTGCCCAGTGAATAATCGGCAGTTGTGTCGATACTGAGCCAGTATTCTCTTGCTTCCTGTCAATGCTGGTTGAAAGTTTTGACCTTGAGTCTAAGCAGGGGAGAACTGGCATTTCAGAGACATCACAACCCCCGAAACAGACTAAAGAGCTCAGGAAAGAACTCAGGCATCCATGCTCCATCAGGCACATCCTGACCACTCACCTTCAATTTCTGAAATCTTTTTCTCCGTCTCCTTCTCCATCACCTTCTGCCCATAGGTGATTTCTGCAACCTGTGCCACTTTTTCTGCCTCTGAGTGAATAAAATGGAGATATGATTTAGTGCTGACATGTCAAAAGCTTGGCCAGGGAGGTGAGATGGCTCAGTGGGTAAAGGGGTCTGCTGCCAAGCCTGCTGATGCAAGTTCAATCCCAGGACCCACACTGTGGATGGAGAACCAGTTCCCACAGGTTGTTCGCTAGCCTCCACAAGAGCACCATGGCATGCACATGCCCACACACTTACACACGAATAAATGTAAAAACAAAAGACCTTGACTGACTGCGCCTGTCCCCTGATCTGTGCCCTAATACCTGATTGGGTTTGCTCAGACAGAGCCAAGTCCACAGAGGGCAGCTGCAGTGGGCACACCTGAGCAAAGATGATGCCCCAGTGAGCTCGGCATCAGCCTCGAACAGTGACCGAAGGAGCTGACCCAGCAGACATCAAGGAGACAACCTGATCTCTCTCCCACGTCAGCCTTTTAGAGAATAAGTTCTCCCTGACATTTCACTTTAGGAAGTAGCTCGGGTTCACCGGAGCTCCAGCGCTTTCTCTTATTTGCCACATGGCCTTGGACACGTGTCAAATCTCAGAGTTCAGTGAAACAAAGCAAGCACCTCAAGGTGCCGAGCCCGGCAGTCTACAGCCTCAGCACACGGTGGGAGGGGCGTCCTGAAGTGGTTCTCTGACCTCCACAATTGTGCCATGGCATATGAGCTCCTACTTAAACGCACTTCCCCCCAACTCCCGCCCCACCCCACCCCTCCCCACAGAATAAATAAAATAATATTTAAGAAGTTCAAGCAAATGACGGCCCTTTCCTCAGGAGGTGGTATGACCAGAGAATTATCTCACAGATCAAGCTCTCAGTAAATGGTAGTCATCCCTGTAAGGACAAGTGCTCCTTCCATTTCAGAGATACAAAGTACTCAGGACTCACTATCTGTGTCCACGATCTGAGAATTTCCACTTGGCTCCTGGGGGTATGAAGGCCACCTCAGTACACCTTTAGCATGTTGAGGGACTTAGCCATTCCCTGGCCTCCCTTACATCATCCCACCATCCCCAACCCTTCTTCCCTGAAAGGGGATTAGAGAACCACACAGACCAATGAGGGCCTTCTTCCTCTCCGTCTCTGCCTCCTTTTCCACCACCTTCTGTTTCTGGGCTGCAATGAGAAGCTTCGTCTTCTCACTTTCCCTGGAAGGGAAAAGCATGCAGCCGTGAGACTGTGTTGGAGGCTGGGGAACTCCATGCTCCCTGCAGAAACCCAACTCTGGCTGAGGAGAAGCACACTCGGACGGACAACTTTGCTCTCCCATGCTAGGCGGTTGAGTGGCTCAGCCTTTATACTGATCTCTTGCGTACAATTACACGGGTTTCTTTTGTGTATGCTTGTAGTCTGAGCTACGCAGGGAGCTGAGGTAGAAGGACGGCTTAAGCTTAGGAGCTTGGGACTAGCCTGGACACTTAACAAGACCCTCTCTCAGAGCAAAATAACAGAAACATAAACGACTTTAATGAGTAGACCTGCCAGCAAATGCACCTGTCTGTCCCTGCACCTCCATTGCTAGGACTCTCTCACCTTTTAAAAGTGTCACTACTCTCCAGGGCTCCTCTGCGGCCCTGAATGCTGACATGCCCACCCAGCCTTACAGTACAGCAGACTAACACGGTGAGGGGAGGGGGGGTCAGGGCTTGTGGCTGGGCACTCATGGCCGTCAGCTTAGGTCAGGGCATACTCACATCAGCTCATAGTTCCTACGGATTGCCTCGGGTATGTT
The DNA here is from genome assembly GCA_036184795.1 of Tokudaia tokunoshimensis. Classification (NCBI taxonomy): domain Eukaryota; kingdom Metazoa; phylum Chordata; class Mammalia; order Rodentia; family Muridae; genus Tokudaia; species Tokudaia tokunoshimensis. The sequence goes on from BTHU01000019.1 coordinate 44,059,978, forward strand.
GGGCTTTGTCACTCGTACAGCCTGCAGAAGGGCACAAATAACAACTGATGGGACGATGACAGCACTCAGGGACATAAGTTCTGGGTGTTGCTGTGCTAACAGAGCATCCCTGGAGGAGCACGCAGTGTCAAATACAGGTACTCCCCATGGAGGCAATGCTTACTTGGATAACAAGCCCAGGGGCCATGGAGGTCAGGTCCTGCTGCAAAGCCAATTTGAGGTTTTCATCAATTTGATCTGGAATCAAGAAGACACAAATGGAGTTGTTAAACTGTGTAGGTGGGGAGAGAAGAGTAGGAGACGCACCAGCAAAACCACTAGCTCACTGCAGTCTTCCCAACACAGTGCATCCTCCATGGAAGGGAAATACACAAGTAATCCATCCCTCTGGCCTCAAAATCAATCCCCTTCATTGTTCAAAGCATCAACCATACCTTTCAGGGTGCCTAAGCTTAAGAAATAAAACACAATTTTAAAGCCTTCCTCGAGTAGCCTTTCTCAACTGGCATCACTGGCCTCCTCTGTGAACAGCAACACTAAAGCTGCCTCTCTGGCCTGGGCCTCCGTACCCTGCCTTCTACCACTGAGGTCTCACTGAGATGCTAGAAAAAGTCAACAGAAGCGGGCTGGGGAATCTGAGCAGAATCCCACTATTATTGTCAGCTGCCGCATGCCTTACTCAGCTGTGCCCAAGCCATAGCTTCTGGGAACAGCGAGTCTCTTTCCTTTTATGGATTTCAAACTGAGGACAATGGAAGCTATCTAGCAACCAAAACATGAGCCTTAGGTTTGGGGGTGGGGTGGGGAGTGGCACAGCAGCAGAGCACTTGCTGGGCACGCATAACTCTGGCCCTGGATTCCACCTAGCAACACACAGACACACAGACACACACACACACACGCAGAGAGAGAGAGAGAGAGAGAGAGAGAGAGAGAGAGAGAGAGAGAGAGAGAGAGAGAGAGAGAGACAGACAGATGCTTAATTACTATGTTTCAATTGTTACAATGTTAGAAGTATTCTCACCTGCCCTATGGTAGGCAAGGACTTGTCATGTTTCTACATGTGATTATGTTCCCACAAGCCTCTTAGTATTGAGGGAAAGAAAGCATAAAATTAGCACCTCCATCTGATATGGGCTTAACAGTATAAAAAGAGATAGATACCACGCTGGTTTATTTCTGTCAACACGAAGTAGAGACATCTAGGAAACGGACGCTCAACTGAAGACCTCCTTGCAGCAGACTAACCTGATGAGCATGTTATAGAGGCATTTTCTTGATTATGCCTCTCTAACAAGAGACGTGGGAGGGCCCAGACCACGGTGCACATGCCACCCCTGCACACGTGGTCCTGGACTCTATAGAAACACACGCAAGAGGGAAGCAGCTTGGGAAGCAAGCCAGTAAGCAGGACTCTCCACGGCCTCTACTTCAGTTTCTGCCTCCAGGTTCCTGCTCTGACTTCTCTTAATGATAGACCTTGATGTGGAAGTATAAAACCTACAGTTCTTTCCTTACTTCTAGAATTATGCAGGGACCTACCATTCTCACCACACAACACTGGCTTCCCTGCACTCAGTGGGAAGAACACTCAAGTGACAGGGAGGGAAGGAGGGGTCTGGTTGCAGCTCTGACATCTACTTGCAACAACTCTCTCATTTTCTCGCTCTTGGCCTCATGAGGGTTTGTGCCTTGTCTTACTGTGCCCAGTTTAGTTGACGTCCCTGGGAGACCTACTCTTCTCTCGAGGGAGGGGACAGGACTGGGAGCAGTGGAGGAGGGGGAAGCTATGGATGGGATGTATTGTATGAGAGTAGAAAAAAATTAAAAAAAAAAGAGTATATTAGGCTACATCCTTGTAAGATTCTTCTAGAAACTACTATGTTCTCCTTATAGAATATTCCAGGGCAGTGAGGACACTTCTGTTCCCGACCTCTGCTCAGTGCAGCAGTGAGGACACCTCTGTTCAGGGCAGTGAGGACACTTCTGCTCAGGGCAGCAGTAAGGACACTTCTGTTCCCGACCTCTGCTCAGGCCAGCAGTGAGGACACTTCTGTTCCCGACCTCTGTCCAGGGCAGCAGTGAGGACACTTCTGTTCCCGACCTCTGTCCAGGGCAGCAGTGAGGACACCTCTGCTCAGGGCAGCAGTGGCTGCTCGATCTACTCTTACTACAATGCTTATGTCTGAGTACTTCACAGATCTTCCCATTGTTCTTAACTTCCTTTCTGTGTGTGTGTGTGTGTGTGTGTGTGTGTGTGTGTGTGTGTGTGGTATTTATTTAGAAAAAGTTTTACTCTGTAGCCAAGGTTGGCCTTCAACTTGCTTTCCTCCTGCCTCAGCTTCCTGAATGCTGGGATTACAGGTATAGACAACTATGATAGACTGTTCTTGATAGTATCAGAAACCTCATTGTGATTGGCTGCTGTGTACCCCCCATTCTGTGGTGTGGTGACTTAGAAGCAGACAGAGAGAGGATTGCTGGAGCCTGACGCCTCAGGGAGAGGGGTGGAGTGGCACCACATTCTTACCAAACAGCTCGATATAGACTTCCTGAAGCGTGTGAACGCTGCAGAACTGGTTAAGCTCATGATGGATCTTGTTGAAGATGAGGGCCTTGTCGTAGTCTGCAGTATAGTTCTTCACTATGTCATACACTGTGGGGGGAGAGGGCTCAGCATGAGAAAAGCCAAGACTTCAAACTTCTCAAAACGTTCTCAGCGTCTGTACTTCTCAGTTTGTGTGGGGGCCCAAATGGTGTGTGCATGCGTGTATGGACAAGCTAGAAGACATACCTGCATTGGGGACCAGGAAGTTCACCACTTCAATTCTGTCAAAGTAGATCATCACACCACCACTGTTGGAGGGAGACGTGACAAAGACGTTACCAGAGAGCTCTGGAATCTGGTGAACTCTCCTCTCCTAAGGAGATAACTTAAGACACATGAGTAAACGAGATGAGGACAGAGTTTGTGCAGCGTGAGGCAGCTCACACCTCTGAGCAGATGTGCAGAGCTTCTGAGCCGCACAAGGGAACAGACACCTTTGCAGTGTCAGCAAAGAAAGAGTTGTTCCTATCTTTTGAGTCACTGGCATCTTCTGACAAAGCAAATGAAGATTTCAGAGCGCATGACAGTCTGCACTGCCTTCCGCTCCCAGCGTCTCTCACTGCGGCCACCCTTCTCTCCTCGCTTACTTGCTGGGGCTCACCAGCCTTCCTCTGGGTACCTTACCTGGTTCCACATGGTACGTTCTTCACTTCATCAGTTTGGAGAGTGGTCTGGAGACAGAGGAGACAACAACTAATGTAACATGGGCAGTGACAAGGAGGCCCACCCACTGTTTGGAAGGCCCATAGTAACTGATGGCTTGACTGGATTGAGCTTTGCTCTTGCTAAACACGACTGTCCCATCTAGCACCGTCTACAGGCTGTAACTTGAAACCAAGCAAAAGTGCTGACTCTTGTGTCACTGTACGTGAAGCACATATGGATGGGTAGGATCATAAAATAAATAAAATAAAATGACAGTGTGGAGCCTAAGAGTGTGTCTGACTAGCCTGAAGCAGCAGACTCCTTTCGACCTGTTTCAGAACATAGTGCCTGCTCAGCATCACTGTGAGACTCAGACAAGAACAAACTACCCAAGGGACTGTGAAGTCCACACGGCAAAGGGAGGATGGGGGTTCTGCTGGGTTAATTTCTCTCTTTCACTCCTTTGCACTGGGAGTTGAGGCCAGGGCCTGGTGTACGCTAGCCTCTGTCTCTGTGTGACAAGCCCCAGTCCCTTGCTGGGTCGGCTTTAGAAGTTATTCTTGAAGTCTGAGCTTTCTTAGTTGGATATACTTTTTTAAATATATAATTTATTTTTATTCACGCTGCTGTTTTGTCTGCATGAGTAAGAGAGTAAGATCAGCTGGAACAGGAGTTACAGACATTTCTGAGCTGTGAGCTGTCTTGTGGGTACTCTGGGAATTGAACCAGGCTCCTCTGGAAGAGCAGCCAGTGTTCTTAACCACTGAGCCACCTCTCTAGCCCTGTCTTAGTTGGATATACTTTAGAGATGCTTAGTCTGCCTCTGTCAGGAGGAGATCAGTTACAGTTTATCGTACTCTGATTGGACATGCCATTAGCCCTTACCCAACCGAATCTTCCTCCCTATGAAATTATATTTACAGTTTTGAATTTCAAACAAGTACAAGCAAAATTCCATGTTTTATTTCCATCTGTCATGGTAACCTGTGATTTAATATGCACACACACTTGATTTTTCTTCTAAACATTCATTAAAAAAATTCTTCTTTAGCTCCACCCCCAGAGTGAGGAAATAATTTCCACTTGGGGCTGATAGGCCAAAGTGAGGCACTGGCTTCATTCAGCTATTTCAGTGATCAAGTGATATTATATACGAGACTATGACTCTGTGTGTGTGTGTGTGTGTGTGTGTGTGTGTGTGTGTGTGTGAGAGAGAGAGAGAGAGAGAGACTGAGAGAGAATCCTTAAATCAGTCACTGAAAAGGTATTCATCTAACATCTAAATAACTTCAAATTGTGTATTAGTCAACAACCCAAATTTGTAATGATCCAGCCATACCACACAAACCACTTATACCTGTACAGACTTATAGGATGTGATGAACGGGAGCATGAGATGGAAACCTGGGCCACTGGTGGAGGTCAGCAGGGCACCACCTCTGTAGAGGAGGAAAGTCAGGTTCAGTATCCCAAGAGGGGGCCCTTAGATCAGAGGTTCTCGACCTGTGGGTCCCTCTGGGGTCAAACAACTCTTTCACAAGGGTCACTTAAGAAACAGACATTTACATTACAGTTCATAATAGTAGCAAGATTACAGGACATAAAGTAGCAATGAGCATAATTGTGTGGTTGGGGTCACACAACATGGGTACTCTATTAAAGGGTCAACATTAGGAAGGCCTTAGACCAAGACTTATAGGCGATCCATCTCTCTACTCCTATAAAAATTTAATGTCTATGCCTTCTCCCTTCTTCATCTCTACATTCTAGGAAGCCTGATGGAAAACATGCCATCAATCAAACTTTTTCCACCAGAGAAGTGAGTACATAGCCTAAGTAAACCAAAGGCAGCAGGATCCCTGGCTACACACGGGATCAGAGAGAAGTCTGTCAGAGCTGCTGTGCCTGTGGTGATCACCAGAGCATTCCACCCAGTTCCAATGAGCAGCATTTACTGTCCAGTGACACAGGCAATTAAAAGAATATTTTTTGGCGGCAGTGATAGGGTTGAACCCAGGGCATCACACATTCTAGTACTCTACCATTACGAGCTACACCTTACTCCTTAAATAGACTTCAGCAGGAAGTGACAAAGACTCCATGATAGAAGAGGCAAGTGGAATTTAATTAAGGGAGCAGGATCTGGCTTACCTCACCACGTTCCAGAATCATCTGGGGGCTGGCATACGATATCTCACCATTTTTGAGACAGATCTTGCTACATAGCCCTGATTTGCCTAGCACTTGCTATGTAGCCCAGGCTGGCCTAAAACTCATAGTAATCTTCTTGTCTTAGCCCTAACCCAAGTGTTGGAATTACTGGTGTTGAGTCATTATACTTGGTTCAAGAATAATTTTAAAGTCATTTCAATACGTATAAAATATATATTTGACATATATTTCTAATATAGTTGTATGTGAATGACAAAATTCAAAGCTTTTGGGGAACATGAAAGCAGATGGTAGAGATAAATTACCAAAGAGAGGAAACTCAATAAAAATTTACATTTCTTTTTAAAATATATGTTTTAAAATTCAGGAATTTGAGTATGTTAGAAGCTTTTCCACAGAACTACAACTCTAATTTAATGATCATTTAGAGTTGCTATCAGCAGTCCACAAATAAGTATTATAGGGCTCATATAAAAGGAGGGGTCAAAATGAAGATATTGACACACACCTTTTATCCTAATACCTGGGAAGCAGAGGCAGGAAGATCTGAGTTCAAGTCAGTCTGGTCTACAAAGAGCATTCCAGGCAAGCCAGAGCTACACAGCGAGCGAGCGAGCGAGCAAGCCCTGTCTCAGAAGAGGTGGTGGTGTCTTAGAGGCTTACAGCAAGGGCAGGGGGTATATTTAGTGGTAGGGCAATTACCCAGCATGCATTTGCCTGTGAGTTTGATCCTTAGCACCACAAACCAAACAATTAGTCATGCAAATTCCCCTTCTTTTTTTTTTTTTTTTCTTTTGGTTTTTTTGAGGCAGGGTTTCTCTGTGTAGCCCTGGCTGTCCTGGCGCTCACTCTGTAGACCAGGCTGGCCTCGAACTCAGAAATCCACCTGCCTCTGCCTCCCAAGTGCTGGGATTAAAGGCGTGCGCCACCACCGCCCGGCACAAATTCCCCTTCTAAAACCTAAAATGAAAACCTTTGTCACGGAAGTCACTGGAAAGAAAGCAACTCAGGATTATTTAGGAGTCATTCCCCGAAAGCTGTCATGACATAAATCATCCTGCAGAATCTTTAAACTTCTTTCAAATATTCACTTTAAAACAGTCTCTCAAGTTAGCAGAGTACACTTCTCAAGTTGTCATCAAGAACTGGGGCTATGCCAATTTTCGGAGAGGCAGCCTTGCAGTGTGGAGGCAAGGTTCTTAAAGGGGTGCAAGAGAAAACTATGTCAGAGATCATCTTGAAGGAGCACTGATTCCTTCAGATTTTGTCTTTAAACCCACAAATCCACATCAATAGCACCTTCAAAAACTTAGACAGTTTTAAGTTTACAAACTTAAATAAGGACACACGTGTACCCCTACTCGTGGCCACTGACTTAGGAGTTTTAAAGGAGCCACCTGTCTCTGCCTTACCTGTAATATACTCCAATATGTCCCTCTTCTATCTTGTGCACAGCTGAGAAGAGAGATGCGCAAAAGAAACTGGAAGCCACAGCCACAACTGCTCCCAACTGAGCCATCAGTGAACCTGTATCCTAGAGATAAGATGCGGGACAATGTGTAGTCTGACGTACAAGAGAGCGGCTGCACCACTGAGAGTAGCTCACCAAGCTGTAGCTCATGTAAAGTGATACTGTGAGGCAGCCTGCTGTAGTAGACCAAAGCTACTAGCCAAATCTACAACTCACTATATCTTTGTTCTTAGTCAACAACCTTAATTGTGAGAGTATAATTCCCATTGAAGAGAAGGGGCACTAGCTCCAGATACTGCTATACCTAAGGGAGATTTGGTGCCAATTGGGCAGGCTTCAAAACACAGCCTTCTCTTCACTTCTCGTTAATGTGGCGTCAATGAAGCCACTTATACTAGTAAGGAAGAGAGGCAGCTACAGCGTGTTGGCCCAAATTACAGAGGATGTCAAATGACAGGCAGCTGTGGCTATGTATTTCTGGTCAGAGCCTCCCACTTCTAATTGCCTGCCATTTCGCAGGAAACCACCAGTCATCCCCTTGGGACGCTTGGGAAGAGACAGCAAGCAACTGAGTTCCGACATGGGATTCTCTGGTCTGCCATCTATCTTCTCTGTTACTTGGACTTAAACAGGACAGATCTCTAAGTAAAACTGAAACACATTCTCCCATATCCTTTGCCCCCAAATCCCATGGTTATAGGAAACTGGAGGTGTCTCAGGTTGGAGACTCTGGACTACTCCGGGGCGCAGGGGCGGGGTGTCCCAAAACGTCCAGCTTCCCAAATGCCACAGAGTTACATGTAGAAACTCATTTCCTGAACACTGAATGGTGTGGAAAAACTACGATGACGGACGGGCACACCGGCACAGGACACGGATTCCACCTCTCAGGTCTAACTTATTTTACCGTTGCGGCCTTCAGCTACCGAGCAGCAGTAGTGTCCTCTCTGCAAAGGTCCTCACTACCACCCCAAGCCACCTCTTGCCCTTTCCCCGCCCTCCTCCGCGAGACAGCCGCGTCCAAGAGCTTCCGCTCGGACCCGTGGGCAGGGGACTGGACAGACAGGGGTTCGTTCTGCTCCCGGGTGGGCGAGCTGAGGGGCTGTGGGGGGCTAGAGCTCCGGAGCTCAGTACGTCAGCTCCAGCCCCCGAGCCTCAGCGAGGTCGATCGTGCACTGAGGGGCGGGGGCCGCGTACCAGGCTGTCCCTCCGGGCGCTCCGTACACGTCTGAACCCCCGTGCAACCGTAGAAACCGTCACACCCCTTAGCACGCTACTTCCTTCCGGGCCCGGCGCTTCGATGACGCCATCAGTCGGCGCAAAAAAGACCCCGCCCACACCCCTGGGCTCGTCCGGTCGTCCCGCCCCTCGCGCTGCGAGCCTCAGTGTTCGGCGGTGGCGCCAGGGGGCGCGCGCGAGTCAGCCCTGTGGCTGCAGACCTGGGATTGCTGGTTTTGGGATGCCCAAGGCGCAGGTGCCCAGGGCTGGCAGAGTGGGCTCCGGATAGCACGACTCTGGTATCACCTTCCAAGACTCTGGCTTTGGAGATTGCTAGAGATTCTCCTTCGCTTCAAGTCGAGCTGGATTTCTTTTCTTCTTCCGGAGCCGGTACAAGTGCGATGCAGCGTTCTCGGCTTCTCTGCTTTCTTGCTGCACCAGCCGAAGGAAAAAACTTCTAAACGTGCAGATTATGACGTCGCCAGTCAACAGTCCTACTCTGAATTGCTCTTTATACTTTTCTGGGAGCTTTGTTTGGCCTTGAGGTCCCCACAGCAACATAAAGTAATTAACAAGGAATTACTGTCCCGATTTTAATGAACAGATTCTGAATTCTGTGAGGCCAACAGCAGTTGTTGAAAACTTCCTTAGCATTTCCTTAATAGCTCGGGCTTCCTGTCTTGCTTAACACATGCCACGGTGAGCTTTTGTCATCTGCACCCCGGGGTATAGTAGAAGAAAACACGTTTCTCCTAGCCTAAATCCCTCACATGACCTCACCCTGCAGTAGCACTACATTGGGACATTCATATGGGGCCTTTTCTCCCATTTTGTCCTGGGGATGGAACTAAGGGCTTTGTGGCTGCACTCTATCCCCAAGCTGCTTCCCTAGCAGGAAATTTCTAAACCAGCCACTGAAGTCATTTTGTTTGCAGGCCAGGACTCAGGAAAAGGAGAGTAAAGGAACCCCTTTGTCTTCTCCCAAAAGCCAAGGCACTGAAACTGAATTCAAAGTTCCGGGAAGCCAGATGTTTGGGGACAGCAGAAGAAAAGCAGCTGCCCCCAATCCCAGACACCCAGTGGCTGCAAAAGCAGACAACAGACCATGTAGTTTAAAAAACAGCTTGTCTAAGGGAACCGGCTCACTCCCCATTCTGCCCCCATAGAACCCCCTTCCACTTCCCGATTCTTAGCTACAAAACCCGAGGCTTGAAGCATGAAATCTGCATTCTCCTGAACTCTGGTTACTAAGTGACTGGATCCTGTACCCTGGTCAGAGTGTGGTCCAAACTGGAGAATCTGCCTCTCGGGCATTAAATAAAGCCTACTACCGCTGTTTGAGGTCATCTGAATTCTCAGCTTTTGTTTCTCCTTACAAATAGTTCTTATATATTCTTACGTGTTGGTACCAGAACCCCTTCTTCACCTCTCTCCTATCTCCTATCTCCAGTCTCCCAACTTTCTTTTCCTTCCAAGCACCACCCCATCCTTAGTGATCACTAAGGCTAAACAGCAAGCAGGTCTAGTCCCTTCCTGGAGACATCGCCCAGTCTGGAGCCACAGTTCCTAACAGCCTCACTGATAGGTGAGTGGCACGGAGGTTTTAGTCCGGAGTCCTCGTTTGCAGAACCGGTAAGCTTTCTTGCTCTTACCCTCTGAGGAGACGTCTAGTACCCGAGGGGCCGGCCTTTGCTGTTTCTGGAGCTACACCCAGCGTCGGCCATTTCCCTGCTCAGCAGGCATGTGATGTGGGGAAAGGGCCTGTTTGTTTGCAGCAGTGTCCTGGGAATCTGACTCTGCTTCAGGAGTCTTTTATTCTTCTCTCTGGAAACGCTTGGGAATTTAATTCCAGTGAAACTTGTGTCTCTGGAGGACATTCCAGAGCAGGAAACTGGCCTTGGCCCATTTTTAGACCTACAAACTTGGGCAATAGTGCCTCTGTTCCCAAAGACAGTCTTGGCTTGCTTTAAAAAAATTTTTTTTTCAGACAATTGGGCCTCAAATTAGATGTTGATTTGGGCCTAATATCCCCTTGACAACCAAAACTGCTGGCCTAAACCTGCCGTGTTCCAATCAAACATCTTGAAAGATCTTGACAAAATGCTTGCAATGGAATGGCAAATGGTCAGAGGTTTCCCATTCCCTTGCCTTCCACCATAGGTTCAGGGGATCAAACTTAGGTTGTCAGGTTTATAGAGCAAGTTCCCCCCAAGCCCTCGCCCCTGGTCTGAAAAATATATATTTTTTAAATTTCTGTTTTTTAATGATTTAATTATTTACCTTATGTCTATGAGTACAACATTGCTCTCTTCAGACACACCAGAAGAGAACATCAGACCCCATTGCAGATGGTTGTGAGCCACCATGTAGTTTCTGGGAACTGAATTCAGGACCTCTGGAAGAACAGTCAGTGTTTTTAACCACTGAGCCATCTCTCCAGCCCTGAAAAAGTTTTTTTTTTGTTGTTGTTGTTTTTGTTTTTTCGAGACAGGGTTTCTCTGTATAGCCTTGGCTATCCTGGAACTCACTCTGTAGACCAGGCTGGCCTCAAACTCAGAAATTCACCTGCCTCTGCCTCCCAAGTGCTGGGATTAAAGGCATGCTCCTGAAAAAGATTTTATGTGAACTACATCTTATGGAAGGAAAAATGTACCTGATGTTTAAAAAGCTCACTTGGTTTGGAAAAAGATACTCTGATTGAAGATATAGCATTTGCGATTCGATAGTGTGGAGAAGTTAGTGAAATATGGAAGGATATTCTGACAGAAAAAGTTACGTCACACTTTTCTTTGAGGATAACCTTGCTTTGGAAAGTTCCGGGACCTTCCTCTCAAATTACCCATTTCCCCAGTACAATACGATGAAAGGTGGTTTGACTGATTTAAAAAACACCAAATAGCAGGACTAGCTACTCTTGCAGAGGACCCTGGTTTGATTTCCAACACCCACATGGCAGGTCACCAACATTTGTAATTCCAGTTTCGGGGCTTGGGTGCCCTCTGCTGGCCACCACAGGCACTGCACACACATGGTGCACAGCCGTGTATAGGACTTGCTTTGTGTTTAGTTCTTCCATAGCCCAGTTAGCTCCTCCTCTTTCTGTTCGTCTTCCGTTGCCTGTTTTCACACAAATACTGCGTTTTCTGGGATTCCATTTCAACCATATTTTTTTGGAACTTCTGCGGCTCCTTGGTTCTCTTCTCAGTGGACAGAGGAAAAGGTCCTAAACAGCAACTGATTCGCTCCCTCCCCCCTTCTAGGGAACAAAAGTCTCCTAGAAAGGGATGATGGCGAGGCTTGAGGCAAGCTGCTTCTTTCTGCTGTTTCAGTTCTCCCATCGGCCAGTGCGTCATCATCTTCTCTGGGGAGCACGCTGTTCTTCAGTGCAAAAGCAGGCGACTTACACACAGTGACGAGAGTACCTTCTTTTTTTAATGGTTAAGACTCACTTATTTATTACACTTTTTATTTATTATATGTAAGTACACTGTAGCTATCTTCAGACACTCCAGAAGAGGGAGTCAGATCTTGTTACAGATGGTTGTGAGCCACCATGTGGTTGCTGGGATTTGAACTCAGGACCTCTGGAAGAGCAGTCGGTGTTCTTAACCACGGAACCATCTCTCCAGCCCCTAGAGTACCTTCTTTAATGGAACACTCATAACATCTTCCAAGATCTTAGTAGGGCAAGATCTGGAATGAAATTCCAAGTGTGCATCCCCTGATTTCTTCTTTGGCTCTGACTCCTTCATTCATTTATCAATTTCTAAATCAACACCAACAGGCTGACTAGATGGTGTCCCAGGCAAGAAGGACTCAGGTTAAAGAAGTGTGGGCTCAAGTCCTGGTGCTTCGAGCTTATATCTTTGCAGTGCTTCCGCACGCCACAGCCTTGAGCTCGCAGTCTGGGGATGTCATTCCTAAAACAGCTACTTAGTCCTTCCTGTCCCCACTGATTCCATTAAATTCTCATCTATGCATGCTGAGGAAGATACTGAAAAATCTAGGTGCACAGGCAGGTCAAGGGCAGACATACGGCATACAGTGCACCATTTGCAAGGCTACCATTTCTGTAAAGCACTTAGGAGCAGGAGTTGGAGCAGAGACTGAAGACAGTCAGTGGGTAGTGGGGGAGGGGCAGAGAATGAGCAGCTTAAGAAATGTTCTCGACAAGGAGTGGCAACCTGGGAAGAAATCAGTGAGCCACACAGCCAGGGTAGCTGCCTTTCACCCCTGTAACTGTGACAACGTTCTGAGAATAAGGAAAGCAACTTCACTTCTGAACTGTGAACACAGCCTCCATTTCCTGACTGAGCAAGGAAGGGACGGACTATAATTAAACCTTTCAACTTGTCCGAAGGAGAGAAAAGAACACTTGAAGAAGCAGCTTCTGCACGCCTGCCCCTGGCACAGCAGGTCAGAGCCTTCTGCAAAGGAATCCCTAAGAGATTCTATCTGAGCAGTAAGAAGGAAGAGGGGACCCTGCTAGCATCAAGATCTTCTGTGACCAAGATCTCCATCAGACCCAACAGATAAGAGTCGCTTAGACAACTCTATGCAGTGTAAAAGGAGGACAGATGCTTCAAGTCTGTCTAGTGGATGCTGGACTCCACACTGAGTATCCTGTCCAATATAAACTTCTCGGTTCAGTGTTATTAAAAATGACCTTTCTGACTTAGATGATGTCAATAAGTTGTCATATGCTGTTAAAAAGCTCACACTGGAGACGGGGTTGACCCACACACTTCAGATAAAAACATGTCTGCCTCCAAGTTTCCTCACAGACTAAGTTTTTGTGTGTGTGTGTGTGTGTGTGTGTGTGTGTGTGTGTGTTGTAGTTCCCTATATAACTTAGCTTTCTTCTAATAGGATGATGTCACTTCTCTATGGTTTGTACATATAAAGTTTATTTTGGTACTAATTCAAAGAGTGTTATTAATTTTTTTTCTGTGCACTGGTGTTTTGTCTGCATGAATGTCTATGTGAGGTGGTCAAATGGATCGTCGAGCACTTGCGTTACAGCCAGGTGTGAGCCGCCGTGTGTGCTGGTTTTCGAACCCGGTCCTCTGGAAGAGCAGTGCCATTAACCACCAAGACATCTCTCCAGTGCAAAAGAATGTTATTTGTCAGGGCTCTAAAGTCTTAAGAGATAAGTTACTTTAACTGATCAAATACCAGTCTTATGGGAGTTTAAGTAAGAACGTTGAGTGAGACAGGTTAAATTTACACTGCATACACTCTATTTTTTTAAAAGATTTATTTATTTTTATTTATATGAATACACTGTAGCTGTCTTCAGACACCAGAAGAGGGCATCGAACCGCATTGCAGATGGTTGTGAGCCACCATGTGGTTGCTGGGATTTGAACTCAGGACCTCTGGAAGAGCAGTCAGCGCTTTTAACCAATAAGCTATCTCTCCAGCCCTTCACTGCATACACTCTAAAAGTGATTGTTGATATACTCACGCGGCAAGACTTCTCCGGACTCAAGCAGTACCCTTTCCCTTGGATGGGACACAGACCACATCAGCGTAAGTTGCATGTTAACCTCAATGCAGGACAAGGATGCATGGGAACTAAGACTTACCAGAGTCTGTTCCTGTTCCCAGTTGTGTGGGCTGGACCAGTGGAACATCCTCCTTACCTACAGGGAAGATGAACTGCCCTGCCTGTCTCACATGACAGGAGTGGACTCTCTTGCACAGTGGAGGGTCTTGGAGTCTGTGACCACATTCTAAATAACTCAAGCAACGGAGAGGCAAAGGACAATTAGTCTGACTGCCAAACTGCCTTGTGATGATGGCAAACAGAGGAACCTTGTACCCAAGCCTACTGACTGGTTTGGGGCCTGCATGCTCGCTCGGCCGGCCACACCCTTATCCTCCAGACTTCAGTTTTCCTCCTATCATCAAAGCTCATCTCAGGTCTGAGACGTCAATGCCGGTTCTTTGAGGAGTCCCTTGGGGAGTTCCATGTAAATACAACGCTCTACCAAAGGGCCAGCCAGCACAGCAGACTGAACCATGGACAGTCACTCAAACACTAAGTAACAGCATCGTCATCCCCTGGATCCACCATACCTGGGCAAAGAAGATAACACTGCTGGAGGAAGTGTGCGGCCTGAAAACCTTCACCAGCCCCTCTGAGTCTCCTTCCTGGGGTCAATATAGCACGAACCTTCCAGTACTATTTGGGGGATGAAGGAGAAAACAGAACACTGGGCAGCTTTTAGAAGTGTTTGTAAAGTCCAGGTTTGGAAGTGTTTGATACTCTCACTATGTTCTTGCACATTTGCGCATTCAGATTAGGTATGTGACAGAAGATGAGGGAAGGGTAAGTTTAGAGTTATGTGCTACTGAGTAATAATCAAGTAAAGTGTCCAGGGCTGCCAAGATGGCTTAGCAGGTAAGGGAGCTTGCTGCCAAGCCCGATGACCTGAGTTCAATTCCTGAAATATACGCAATGAAAAAGAATTCTTTCTCTCCCGCAAGCTGTCCTCTTAATTCCATGTGTATTTTCTCTCTCTCTCTCTCTCTCTCTCTCTCTCTCTCTCTCTCACACACACACACATACACATACACACATTTAAAAATGATTTTTTTTATCAGAACAAGAGATAAGGGTCGTAGCAATTGTGCTATAAGTATTTACCAAATAGATTTATGAAATGCTTTTGAGTACTGTCTCTATATAAGGCCTCATGACTTAAGCTTTCTTTTTTTATTTTTTTAAAGATTTATTTATTTGTTATATGTGAGTACACTGTAGCTGTCTTCAGACACACCAGAAGAGGGCGTCAGATCTTGTTATGGATGGTTGCGAGCCACCATGTGGTTGCTGGGCTTTGAAATCAGGACCTTTGGGAAGAGCATTCAGTGCTCTTAACCACTGAGCCATCTCTCCAGCCCCAACTTAAGCTTTCTTATTTTACACAATCTTAAGGTTAGTTCTAAAACTACATGCTAGAGTGAGCTGAGCTTAAAGATGTTAAGAGACTAGATCACTGTCCTAGGTAGAGTTTCTATTGCTGTGATGAAACACCATGACCCAAAGCAACTAGGGGAGAAAAGGGTTTATTCAGCTTAAACTTCCACATCGTAGTCCATCACTGAAGGGAGTCAGGACAGGAAACAAACATGGCAGGAACCTGGAGGCAGGAGCTGATGCAAATGTCATGGAGGGGTGCTATGTAGTACAGGTTGTCTCAAACTCTCTCTCTCTCTCTCTCTCTCTCTCTCTCTCTCTCTCTCTCTCTCTCTTTCTTTCTGGTTTTTACGAGACAGGGTTTCTCTGTGTAGCCCTGGCTGACCTGGAATTCACTCTGTAAACCAGGCTGGCCTCAAACTCAGAAATCTGCCTGCTTCTGCCTCCCAAGTGCTGGGATTAAAGGCGTGCACCACCCCTGCCCAGCTATTTTTTTTAGATTTATTTATTTATTAATATATATGAGTACACTGTAGCTGTCTTAGGACACACCAGAAAAAGGCATCAGATCCCATTATAGATGGTTGTGAGCCACCATGAGTTTTCTGGGATTTGAACTCAGGACCTCTGGAAGAGCAGTCAGTGCTCTTAACTGCTGAGTCATCTCTCCAGCCCCAGAAGCTTATTGCCAACCTTTTTAAAAAAGATTTTATTTATTTTATGTATATGAGCACTCTGTAGCTGTCCTCAGAAACACCAGAAAGAGGGCATTGGACCCCATTGCAGATGGTCATGAGTCACCATGTGGTTGCTGGGAATTGAACTCAGGACCTCTGGAAGAGCAGAGCTCTTAACCGCTGAGCCATCTCTCCAGCCCCTCAACTAATCTTTGACTGTGTGTCTTTTACTTAAACGTGCAATAATAGATTCTCCGTGAAAACAACTCCAAGTCTTTTATCTCATCATATAGACTTTTTAATGTGATCCCCTACCCACACCTCCTGCCTTTTTAATATATCTGTGTGTATATGTGTGTGTGCATATGTGTGTGCATGTGCGTGAGGTACTAACTTTTACTTATCTTCCATGGCGCTTCCTGACATTCCTCTATGCCCGAAGCATCTTAGACATACTTCAGAGTCTTGAGCAGAATCACTCGATTCTAAATCCAATACTTTCTCCTATACACTTGTAACTTGGGAGCGAGTTCCAGTATTGGGATGGAAATCTGGTTTCCTTCAAGCTACATTCATTGAAACAAGCACTAGCTTTAAGCCACAATTTGACTCTGACACTACCCTGAACTTTGGAACTATTGATGGCCCGTCGTTGTGTCAGCTACACTGCTTGCTTGAAAAAGTTAAAGCCAGTGCTAACAGCTACATATTCCCACCAGTGACCAGTGAGTTATCACGTACTTCAACTGTCCAGGTGAAACCAGACCTCTTTCATCTGATTTAGGTACTCGGCCAATGCTGCACACCATCGTGTGCCATTGTAGTTAAAACTATAACTATCAAAAAAAAAAACCCAAAACAAAACATAGACACCAGTATAACGGATTTGACCATGCCCAGAATTGGGGAAGAAAAGAAGTGGTCTCCTGATTCCTGGAAAAATTTCTCCATGAAAACCTCTAAGAACAACATGGGTACCACACTCCCCACAACCTATTCCTAGCAAAAATACAGTCCTAGATTTCTGAGGGAGGTTGTGTTTAGAGTCAGAACCCTTCTCCATCCATTGACCATTGAATAAAATTTCCAGGCTACTCCAAAACGGTCTGGTGATTCCTACACAATGGTATTGTGTAGGGAAAGAGACTGTAGGTTCTGAGACACGTCACGAAAGCACATTAAGAACAAAGAGCCCCACGGCTGGATCGATGGCTCAGCGGTTAAGAGCACTGACTGCTCTTCCAGAGGTCCTGAGTTCAATTCCCAGCAACCACATAGTGGAAAAAGAAAAAGAACTAAGAGCCCCTTACACTTGCTGCTGGGTTTTGACTCTTTCACATCTGCCCAAGTTTATATGTCGGGGGCCTTCAGGAGGTGAATGGATCCTGTAAGCTCTGATATAATCAATGGCTCAGCCAGATGTTAATAGCCACATGCTCCCAGCAATGACCACAAGTTACCACATTCTCCAACCGGATTCACAGATGTGTGGGTTTTTGAGGAGGGGCTTTGCTATAAACGCTGGCTGCTTCCACATCACTGTGATGAGCTGAGCAGCCTTGCTACCTCATGAACCTGCTCCCTGCCAGGAAGCTTCACCTTCTCAGAGGCTCAGAATCCACGGAGCTGGCAACCATGGAATGGAAACCTCCAAGACCGTGAGTCCAAATAAAGAATTCTGTCTTCCTTCTGGATTGGTCATCTCAGGCGTTTTTGTCATGGCAACGGAAAACTTAGGAACACACCTGCCACGATGCTGTCACAGAGTTCTTCAGTTTCCACCCTGTTGGGGTTTTAGTCTGAGTACTTCTTATTCTCCCCTCCCCCTAACTCTGACAAGGATGGAGTTGAGAGCTATCCTGCACAGTGTAAGATGTGATCAGTAGCTCTGGCGTCTATCCCTAGGGGCCACTAGCATTCTGCCTCATCCAGGTGTGACAACAAACATGTCCCAGGTGTTGCCAAATGCCTACGCCCCGTGTATTGCCACAAAAGTGTCCCAGCTGAGAAGCACCATGACGAGGCACTAAGACTTGGAAGGCAGCCTCAATGTGGTGTGCTGTAACGTGCTGTACCGTTGTGGCTGTGTCATAAGGGCTGAGAAGGGCTGCGATGTGGGCATGCACTCATGGAAATAGCCTGTTAGCTTTCCACCACTGTGATAAAAACATCTAAGACACAGAACCCACAAAAGTAAGAATTACATTGGTTCGTGGTATCAGAGGTTTCAGTATATGGTTGCTAGGACATATTGCTTTTAGTCTGGTAGGTACAGTATGTCGTGGCAGGGATGTGTGGTGGGAGAGCATCATTGTACCTCATACTGGACAGGAAGAAGCCAGAGAGGAGAGAGGAGAGGACGGAGTCAGGGATCCAGGACCCACTCTGGGAGTACTTCTCTAGTGATCCAATTCTACAAAGCCCCATGCCTTAAAAGTTTTCTCCACTCCCCATAACACCACAAGCTGGTGACAGGCTTTTGGGACATGTTGAAGATCAAAATCCACAGAGTTCATGAAGAAGTCTAGAGGAAAATGGCTTATTGGGAGGGTGAGTTTCTATGGAACCCACAAGAACAAAACCCAGTCTGTGGTAGTGATTCTCAACTCATAGGTCTCAACCCCTGTGGTAAATCTCTATCTCCAAAAATATTTACATTACGATTCCTAACAGTAGCAAAATTACAGTTATGAAGTAGAAGTGAAAATAATTTTATAGTTGGGGGAGTCAGGGGTCACTATAACATGAGGAACTGTATTAAAGGGTCTCAGCATCAGGAAGGTTGAGAACTGCTGGACTAGCGGATGGGCGAGACGTATCTCAGCCCATCCTACTGAACCAAATTCCAAAGAGAGGAATCACTTGTTCCTGGGGAAGATCAAGCTTGGGGAGAGGCTGGGCTGTAAATCCTGGGAGGGAAGACTTTAATGCACTTGGAAATCAGGCCCGAAATACCCATAATGCTTGTCAGTCGGCATTTCAGGCTTCTTGAGTCAGCATACAGGGCGTGGGGAATGAAGTATGGCAGGTATTTGATTTAAAAAGCCGGCACAGATTTAATGTCCTGATAAAATGTATTAAATCTTTTAAGGTTTTAATGAATCTAGTATGTGTTTCATAAATCAAGAACTCTGCTAAACCGTCTCCTGGTTTAATAAGAGCAAACTAGGAAATTGCTCTAAGCAGAAGCAAAGTGTATTTGTATCACACTGAAAAGTAATAGATTTTTTTTTTAAGCTGAGGGGGGTCTTTCTGGGCCTTTTAAGCTGTTTGCTTATTACATTGCTCCAACTCCTTCAAATATTAAACTACAGGCAAGCATGTGCTTAACCGTATCAAGATGTAGACCAGCACAAAGGTAAATATCATTTGTAAGAGGGAAGAACACAAGGCTGGCATTTCGTTAATGTCTTAACCCCCAGACAAGGGCCATCTTGATTTCTGAACTTAAACCTGGCTTTGTGGATCCTAGATTAAGGTGAGGGTTAAAATAGTTCTTCCCTCACCTTTTCCATTCTCAGGATGGCAGCCAAGGACTTGTTCATGTTACTAAGCCAGTGCCCAACTACTGAGCCTGTACTCCCCCCCCCCCCAGCTTCAGAAATCTTTGTTAACGGTTTTAAGCCTTCTTTCTCCCCTCAGATTGCTTCTACGTCCTTACCTCCTTAACACATCACAGACTGATATGGCGAATATGTCAAGTCAGCCTTGAGATTTACAGCTGTCTGGGGTGGTTGTCAAGGGTGATGGACCCAGATGCAGCCATCTAGAGCAAGCCTTCCGACCTCCATCCCCTAGGCTACGATCTTTGTTTGTCTCTATTCCTCTTCCTTCTTCTGGTCTTGCTTGGGTGGGAACTGCATGAGGGACCGAGGTGTCACAGATGGGTATCTCCAGCAGAGCAAACCAGTGCCCCACTACCCGGCTTCCTTTGTAGATGGGGCGAGGATCTGGGCGAGATGGGAGTTGGGGAGTTGGGGGAGGTGGTGTTGAAGGAATGAGGGGGGAGGTAGGGCTTGAACATTCCTGTGCACAAAAGCTGGCAAGGCTTGTGAGCTCTGCAGGGGAGGGAGCAGGCTCCGTAAAGCTCAGTGTAGAGAAGCCTGTCCAACCTCATTAGCTGTCACGGGCAACAATACTGATCTGGCAATAAAAGGCGATTCCAAACCTGTTGGTCATTAATCACCCGCCTGACAGTTTCAAATGGAAGTGGAAAAACTTCACCACCACCCCCTTACCCCCCTCCTGTGGCCCACTGGAGTTTAGAGTTACCTCCGAGTAGAAGTGCGGTTCCCTGCGGCACCCTGGTCTCTTCTCCTGTGGCATTTTCGGGGCCCTTCTCAGTGTAGAGAGGCCGGCAGGATGGTCAGAGCCTGGAAGACTGGCAGTGAGTCTGTGGACAGGGATCAGAGAGGACAAGAAAGTTGAAAGGAGCTGGCCTCCAGAGCTTGCCTTGTGCCCTGTGGGACCCAGGGCTTGGCCTTGGCAGCCGTGAGGTCTGGGTTTGTTGTCATCTCTTTAGGCCACCTTTCCACACCCTCCCCTGGTTCCCTGGCACACCATCGCCTCCTCCTTAGCCACAGAATTTCAGCATGTGCAGGTTTGTGTCCCTCTCTTGGCCCCTACCCTCCACTCCTCAATAGAGTCTGTTCTCAGGAAAACACTTCGCCTCCGTCTTTCCACGTGTCCTTCCCATTCCCAGAGGCCCTTTTGTTCCCAGCCTCCTTCCTAGTAGGGATATATGGAAAGGAGTGATATCTGGTGTGTAAGAAGGAAAGTGGGGGTGATGGAGGTGTGTAGGAGCCCCTCAGGTAAACTCACAACTTGGCTGTCTGCTCTGTCCCACTGGGTTATATGCGCAGAGGAGGGAAGCAGAGAGCCGAGAATCCTCGCAGGCCATCTAGGAGACTACTATTCTTAAAGTCGCTTGAAGATGCTTCAGCCGCACGGGGGCCAAGTTGCCACTTGAAGGGAGGACATTGGACTTCTACGAAGTCACATAGTAGAGGGAAGAGGGCTGTGAGGATTAGCCAAGAGTGGCCTCATATAGCTGGCATGCTCTGAATCTGTCAGCAGGCATCGGAGAGCCAGATGACCACTATGGCCAGGGAGGACAGAGTTTGCAATACAGTTTCCAGTGGCTGGAAATAGCCCTCCACTCTCTTACACCTTCCTGTGTCCAGGAGGTTCACACTGACCTGGGCCTCAGCCGCTTCAGTTCTCTTCATGAACAGACTTCTTGCTACTCTTCAGAGCTTAGGAAGACCATGGTAGCTTCTGTTCACAGTCGATCCATAGAGTTTCCCCTGGCAAGAATAAAATGGAGAGGAAGGCGAGGTGGACTATAGTACTTAGGCCCATTTCTCAGTTCCTTGAACACTTTCATTTTTCTAATTGCCCCTTGTTTTCTCTGATCCTGTGGTTGTTCTTAACCTCAGATACACATTACAATCACTCTGGGGGAACTTTAGAAAATATACTAATGCCCGGGCCATATTTCCATTCCCACATACATACATACATACATACTTCAATCCTCTCTTGTCTCTCTTACCTTCCCTGCTTTCCCTCTCTCTCATGCTAACGATCACCTCACCTGAAACATCTCCTCTTTTTCTTTGCCTGTGAACTCACTGATGCCACTGCCTACAGTGTGCTTGTTTCTCTTTACATAATAGAAGAAACAAAGCACTTGGTTGTTATCTGGGGAGTTAACACACACATACACCTTAGAGAGATTGATTTATTGTTTTTAATAACGTCTATGTGTGTGTGTGTGTGGGGGGGTCTCTGTATGGGATTGTGTGCAAGAAGACCAATGGCTGCAGAGACCCGAGGCATCAAATCCCTTTGGAGCAGGAGTTGCAGATAGCAGTGAGCCATCTCTGGAGGGTACTGGGATTAGAACTTGAGTTCCCTGAAAGAGTGATCTGGGCTCTTAATATCTGAGCTACTTCTCCAGCCCCATATACTCCTTCCCTCCCCCCCCCATGTCTTTTTACTTTAAGGCTTGGTTTGAAATGGTGTAGGTCCTACAGAGCTGAGAGGGGGAAGAAGTTGTGAGCAAGCCAGGACTACTGCATGGAGGAAGGGGTTGAGGTTGAGCATTGAGGAGTGGGTGGAGTTAAGGTAAGGGGGCAAAGCCAGGCAAGGATGCGATGGCCCATGGCATAGCAATAGTAAGTGAGCAGGAGCTGGAACGTTTGGGCATGTGCTAGGGGAAGGGAATGGTATAATTGATGAGGTAGATGATAGCCTATGTCTTTTCTCCTTCTCAATCCTGAATCAGTTCCTCTTGGGTGCCTGCAGTGGTACTATGCATCTCCCTAGCCAAGTGTTGTAGCCTGTCCAGGCGACGCTTCAGTGTTTGAAACTACTGGCTTGTCTCTTAATCAGTGGTGTAAAAATGGAAAAGCAGCGACCATACACTGCGTTACGCAATTCGATACAATGCAAGTCAATCTGATTTAATCCTATCCAGTCCGATTTGGCATATGTTTATTAAGTGCCAGTTCCAGGTGTTTGTGAGTCTACTAAATGGACAAAGACGCCCTTCTGAGCATAGGTTCTTCCTGGGAGACACAGGCGGCAGTAACACAGTGGCTAAGAGATGAACTATGTAGTGTCTGTGAGCACAGAGGTGAGGGTGTGGGTGAGTGGCTTCGTCGTAATTAATGGAATGCATGAAGTAGAAGGAGCCATCATTCCTGGTGGTCATAAACAGGAGGTCAGACTAGGTCTCCTCTCTGAGAAGAAAGACTTGAAGGAGATACAGGAATTAAGTGGCTACTCGACAGAAGTTTTCCAGAAGGCGGCAGCTGGAGGGAAGGCCTCAAGTCTGAGCATGCCTAGCATGTTTGAGGAACAGCAAGGAGGCCACGTGGCTGGCAGCCAAGCCAACGAAGGAGGCCATGGTGGGAGAAATTAGAGAAGGGACAGGGTGTGGGAGCATGTGTGGCCTCAGAAGCCACTTTGGGAACTCTGGCCTTTTCTCCGGAGTTTCTAACCAGTGAGTGGCATGATCTAACTTGTGGTATTCAAAGATCTCTTTGACTATTAAAGTGGGTAAAGACAAAGGGGTTTTGGAGGTATAGAATAAGATCAAGACAGGAACTGATTTTTCTTTTGTTTTGTTTTCTTTTTTCTTTTTTGCAAACACGCAGAACTTAGGCAACTCAACGAAACCTGACTTTTGGAGCTGGAACAGTCACGTTCTTTTTTTCTTTGAGTTGTGGTTTTACTTTGTAGCTCAGGCTTACTAGGAGCTCATTGTGTAGCACAGGCTTGTCTAGAACTCTTGGGAATGCTCCTGCCTCAGCCTCCTCAGTATTGAGATTACCATTGTGAAGTCCATGCTCCTCTGGGCTTCACTATAAGATACCTGTCATTTGTCAGTTTTAAAGGTTTATGTTATGGGCACATGCATGTGTGCGCATCTCTGTGATTGTATCTGCATTGTGCATATGCAGGTAACCAGTGCAGTCCAGAAGAGGGTGTTGAATCCCGTGTACCTGGAGTTCCAGGCAGTTGTAAGTTGCCTGACCAAGTGCCCAAACCCTCTCTCTAGCCCTTCATTTAGATTTTGGCCTGACTAGATAAATCTCAATGCCCAGGGTTGGTTTTAGCAGATAGTCTCCTTTGCTATACTTTGGACCTGACATGCTCCCTAAAGGTCCACATGTCGAGGGCTTGGTCTCCAACCTGTGGGGATACTGGATACTGGAGGTGGCTGAAACATTACGAGGTGGGACCTAGTAGGAAGAACCTAGGTCACTGATGGCATGCCCATCGATGGGGGACCGAAAAGCTAACCACCTTCTCTGTCTCTCAGCCGCCATGAGGTAACCAGGCTGCCTCTGTCACATGCTTCTGCCATGATAGTCTATGCACAACAGGGCCAAGGGACCCAGGGACTAAACCCTCTGAAACTAGGAGCCAAAGTAAAGCTTTCTTCTTCATAAGCTAATTTATCTCAGGTATTTTATCACAGTGATTGAAAACTGACTAACTTCCTGCCTGCATCGATATATAAAGCTTTGTCATTGTCAGTACAGAAAGCCACAAGCTTTTAAAGATGGCTTGGAGCAAAAGGAACACATGCTTCCAAGTGGCCATTTTGAATGGGCAGTGTTTATTTTGGTATCTAAGTCCTGCTGTGCACACAGGTGATGGGAGAGTTCAAGGCCCACCTCAGCTATCTAGTGAGCTCATTGGAGGCAGACTGGACTCCAGAGTGAGGCCTTGTCACGTGACATTGTTGCTTCTGTGTTTCCCTGACTGCTGAGCCATCATTTGGCCCATGGCACACTCAGTAAGAACCTGGGGAGTGGAATTAAACCGTGGGCATGCTTGTGCGTTGTTAATTGGCAAGGCAGTATTAGAAATTCCATTTGGATGTCTTAATAAAGCTTTAAAATCGTATTTGTGTGCCAAAATAATTTTAATCTTTTATTTATTACCTCGCAATCTCGTACTTGTATAAAATATATTTTGACCACATTCAACCCTGAATGTTTCCCTCCCAACTCCCCTTCAGGAACCCCCTAACACACCCCTCTCCTGTGTGCTCTCCTGCTTTCTTTGTAACTCTCTTGAGTCCATTTGGTTCTCAATGTTGACTGATCGTTGGCTTGACCCTTGAAGATCTATACCGTAGTGAGTTCACAGGAGTATTGGCCACATCTAAAGACAGCATTTCATAGCCCCTCCATTCACCTACGATGCTCTCTAAGCCTTTCAGGGGTTAGTAGATCTCCTCCTTAGCGGGGAGGACTCAATGGCCACTTATTCTCAGCAACTATAGAAAGACACTTCTCTGGCCAAGGGTGAGAATAGTGACAATCTATGGGTTTGAAAGATAATTTTAAAAAATGGTTTCTAGTGTAGTACGTGTGTGTGTGTGTGTGTGTGTGTGTGTGTGTGTGTGTGTGTGTTGTATAGGTCAGAGGACAACTTTGTGGAGTTCGTTTTCTCCTTTCACCCCTCTAGGTGGGAATCAAACTTACTGCCAGTTCGTGGCAGGCAAGCACCTCTAGGTACTGAACCATTCACTGCAGAGTCTTTTTTAAAAGACAAGATCTTATTATGTCCTGCTGCTGGTTTTGAGCTTGTGTTTCCCTGGCACCAGTCCTAAAGTGCTGTGATCACCAGTGTGCATGCACACAAGCTTGGCACACACACTCTAGCTAATTTTGAGGGCTAAACTAATTTAGTCATCTTCCATACATACATTACACACATTTCATACATATATAAATACATAATACATACATACATACATACATAATACACACTATATACATACATACTACACACATACATAATACATACATACACACATACATACATAATACATAATACATACTACATACATACATACTACACACATACATAATACATACATACATAAAACATACATACATAATACATACATAATACACACACATACATACATACATACATACATAATACATACATACATACACATGAGTGTTTTTTCTTTGCTCTTTCCTTCCCCACCTCTCTTTTCAGTGTTTTTGAGACAGGTTTCTCTGTGTAGCCCCAGCTGCCCCGGAACTCGCTCTGTATACCTGGTTGGCCTTGAACTCACTGCCCGACTACTTTCCTTTCTTAAGAAGCAAAGATGACCACTTGTCTGCTAAGCTTCTAGCAATTCTACTTAAGCGCACAAGCAGCTGGGCAGGCAATCAGTCTGTCTCCTGCAAATGATATCCGTGAGTGGCCTCTGTGGGTGTCAGTCACTGAGAGGGGCATAAAGTCATATAAACTTCCATCTTTGCCCTCATGTCCCTTCTCATATGGTGAGGAAAATGGAAACATACAAACAACAGGATTCTTCCAGCCACATGCTGGAGGGGACTCCAGGGAGGGAGACAGTGAATCAATCTTCTCAGGTCCAGGTGCTAAGATTCTTTAAAGATGCTTTAGTGGGGGCTGGGGAGCAGTTAAGAACACCCAGAAGACCTGGGGTTCAATTTCCAGCATCCACATAGCAGCTCACAACTGTTGTAACTCCAGTTTCAGGGGATCTGACACACACACACGCACGCACACACACACACACACACACACACACACACACAGAGAGAGAGAGAGAGAGAGAGAGAGAGAGAGAGAGGCAAAGCATGAGTGCACATTAAAAATATAAGTAAAAAGATGCTTTAGTGAATTTTAACATCCTTCATTTCAGTATTCCTCCAACCCATTTTCTAATAAAATCAGAGTGTCATTTTTGAAAGGATGTTGAAAACCAATCATCCCTAAATCATCTCTACAATGTATCCATGAAATTAGTACTGGTACTGGTTACCTTTGTATAGCTGCCACCCAAACACCTGATGGAGAGAACCTAAGAAAAGAGAAGCTTATTCTGGCTGAGGATTTCAGTCCATCCGGGCCGGGAAAGGATTGCGGCAGGAGTGTGTTGCCAAACTGTTCACATGATACCTGACCAGGAAGCAGAGGCTGGCCAGAACTAGCGGCCTGGGCTATAACTTTCAGAGGCACGCTCCTCGTGACCTCCTAAAGCCCACTCCCTAAAGGGTCTGGTAGTCTCTCCAAATCCTGTCACCAGGACCATGAGTCTGTGGGGATGCATTTTAATCAAATCGTAGCGTTCTACAAGGGAGAAGGAAGATAGAGGCAGTAACAGGGCATGATCTCTTGGAATGAAGAGCTAGAACTAGAACCAAGGCTCTGGATTTCAGTCTGCTTTTCAGAAAGGGGCGTGGCCGTGGAACGGAAGTCACAGGAGCATCACTTATCACACCCGGGGAGACGAGCAGCGCCGAGTGGGAAGAGTCCCTAACTGCGCATGCGCAGTGGTTTCCGAGCGAGGCCAGCCTGTACCACCGCAGAAGCACACCCAGGCAAGTCACAGTTGGAAAATGCTAACTGTTAATTCTTGTTTTCTGAGGCACACGGCCCTCCCACAGTTGGAGGGTCTGGAGCAGGGCAATCAGGGAGGCTCGGAATGCCTAAAGGGCTGAACATTAGCTGGCAGTAATTACACCAGGCCTCAGTAATGAGCTGAATTCCTCGACATGGGGTCCTTAGGTTCCAACCATTGGACTGGAACAAAGGCCAATGAGAGAGCAGGGACACCCACAGGAGAAAGTCGCCTGCCCCTGCTCCTGCTCCTAGCCCTTCCGTGCAAAGGGTAACAGTCTCACAGAGCCCCTCAGTTGACTCTCATTGTAGCCTGAGGATAGGACTAAGTTTTCTCTCCAACACTTGCACGCAGCCTCCGTTTCCTCTGCTCAGTTTTCTTCTTCACCCCTTTCCTTTCTCCTTCCTTCCTTTCCCCGTAGCCCGCTGTGCTGTCCGTGAACATTCTGTTTGCCTCAGCCTCCCAAGGCTGGGATTATAGGCGAGCACCACCACATCTGGTCCACATCTGGTCCACCACCACATCTGTTTTGTTTTTTTTTTTTAAATATAGAAGAACATGGGGTTCCCATCACAGAACTGCCACATGGACCAGGCTTGCCCTTCCATACAGCTTCTTGGGCAGCACTCCGAGAAGTTCTTTCCCCTACGATCTACAATGTACACACCGTTACTTAGGGGGCTGACGTGAAATTCCAGCCGCAGAATTGTGGATCTAAGGTAGCATCCTAGAGTTTGCATTACAACAGGCTCTCTGGCCATGTGGATGCTGCAGATTTTCTACAGCTGGGGGCACAAGCCTTTTAGGTAGCTAGTGGGGATTAATTAATGGGGATTAATGAATGGGGACTAATGGTCCTATGGCATCACTGGGATGACAGCCTTCTCGGAGCTCCCCTAGAGCCTCCACCTTTCAGGTCCTGTTATGGTTGCATTCCCCCCCTCCCCCAGCCCTAGCTGCTGGCCTCTCTGAACACTCTTACCATCTTTCCCAGTCATGTGCTCCTTAGCACTCATTGTCTAGGCTGTCCCACATGGCCATCTGTTATCCCCCACAGCTAGATGGCTAGCTCCTTGCACGCCATTCACTTCCATCTGTCCTTGTAAGACACAAGACTGGAGAGACTAGAGGGAGAGCCGGTAATCCATAGGCATTGGTTCCCGGAATTGATCTGCCCTTTGGAGCCAACGTCTTCTCTCTGAAGCCCCATGACACCTTGCTCAATTGGCCTAAAGAATCTCTGCCTGGCCCATCTCTCAGCTCCGATTGCCTGGGATGTTGTTGTTTCTAGAACAATCAGATGGATTCAGTCCATCTCCCGAGAGAGCCCTGAGTTCCGGAATGGGGGGTGACACAGTTTTCTTTTGGCAAACGAGGAGCCGCCCAGTAAGGCAGGCCAAGGCGCCATTGATCTGAGTCCAGTGAAAAGTAGCTTCTCGGGAGCCCTGGATCCTGGCCCACTTCGAGACAACTTCTTCTTTCAATCTCCTTTCATGTATTTTAACTTCACAAACATGCCAGCTCCCAGCTGCCCCCTCAGAGACACTGGCAGGGAGAGTGGTGTGGTGGGGAGGAGCCCATAGCCGGGCACTGATACCGTTGGGTAGGCAGGTTTCATCACACGAGGGGCAGAGGTTATAGTGTAGGTGGGCAGATTCAATGCTGTGGTCCTCATACCAACCTGCACAGTGATAACCCAGCCCTGCATATTAAAATAGAGACCCACTGCACACTGAAGGCAAATTCACTCTTGGACAGCTTGTATACCCCTCATGTACACGACTACACATGAGCGCGCGCGCGCGCGCACACACACACACACACAAATACTTAACCAATTAAGTCCGTCGAGTACTATTTGCAGATGACGGTGTGGAATTGTGCTGGAGTTGTGTCCGGCCTCATTAAATGTCAGACTTAACAATACGGCACTTGGCAATCAAGGCCGCTCCCTGGCTGTTAGTCATTAATCACCGCTTGACAGTCCTGAATTGGAAACGAGGCTCTCTGCTCACACGTGCTCCCAGTACCTAGTTCCCTTCTTGGTAATCAGCCGCAGGGAAGTTTTTATTTTTGATCCCCCCCTGCCTATGAGGGCCTTTGGTCTGGCAAGGGCCAGAGGGCAAGAGCCAAACTAGGCTTGGCTTGCCTATCCCCCCTCCCCCCCCAGCTGCCATCCCCTGCCCCGCACCACACACACACACACACACACACACACACACACACACACACACACACACGGAAAAGAAGCGGCGGTCCTGGGTAGGGGGACACACAGGAGAGGTGAGCATATTGTTCTTGGCCTACTCTTTCTTTTCCCTTGTCGGCATGTTTTCTATAGCCTTGTTTTTCTATTCTGGCCTCATGGGCAGGAAAATTACTATTTTTTTTCCCTGAAGAAATTCTGAAAGACAGGAGGGCGCTTGGTTCTGTTCTAGAGACGGTTGGAGAGCATCTGTGAAGTGCTTCCTTCCCAAGCTGCAGGCGTGGACCTGGTTGGCTGGAAGACGAGTGCCACTCGTCCCAGTATTGTTCAGTGGTCAGGCTGCATCTCAATGTGCCTTCCAGGTTCCTCTGCAGGATCCAAAGGGCAAGGACTAGTTTTGTTTTGAGGTCTATATTTTAAAGCACAGTTTCAGTCTCATTCGTTCTTTTATTTAGGGGGGGAAAAGCATTTTGTATTCCAGAAGCATCCATGGGCCACTGAGATGGCTCAGTGGTAAAAGGTGCTTGCCACCAAGCCTGAGGACTTGAGTTCAGTACACTGGACTAACGTGGTGGAAGGAGAGAACCAATCCCACACATTGTCTACAGACCTCTTCATGGGCACTGTGCGTGTGTGCGCATGTGAGTGTGTGTGTGTGTGCGTGTGAGTGAGTGTATGTGTGTGTGCATGTGAGCATGTGCACCCCCCTCACTAAATAAATTTTAAAAAACTAAAAAGGAAATATCTGTCTTCCAACCCCCAGGGCACTGATTCTAGAACGGCTTTTCTTGGGAACGTGTTTGTGACCTGGCACTGTCTTGCCATTCAGTGGTCTTGTGTCCCTTTGACCTCAGACCCCAATTCTGTTTACCTAGGTGTGATTTTTGTCCTGTTTAGTGGACTTGGTGCATTATCAGGACTGTCTATCCCGCCACACACCCCTATGCTTATAGGCACATTTCTATTATCTGTTTATTTTGCAGGAACAGTTTCACTAGATAATCTGGGTGACCACTGAACTTGGTATGTATCCCAGGCTGGCCTGGACGCTCTGGTCTTTCTTCCTTCCTCAGTCTGCTGAGGGCTGGGATTACAGACTGGTACCATCCTGTTTGGTCTCCATGGTGCTTTTCTTATGATCTTCTTCTTTCTCCAAGCAGTGACTCGAAGGGAACATTTTTAGCCATTATGCATGTTGGTAGAGGAAGGGAGTCTCTGCTCTTCTGTTTAGTTTGTTTCCCCTGCTTGCTTCCAAACAGCCTGCTGAAGCTGTGTCCCTCAGAGTGACTGCATGCTTGGTCTGGATAAGGGAGATTGACTAGAGAAAGGAATCCTGCTGGAATAACCAATCGCTGGGTCCTGGTGGCACCGTGTGTTGGCTTTCTCCTCTTTCATCGGTGTCTCTCCTTTGCCTTTCATTCCTGGGGCTCCTCCCATGTCCACTTAATGACTCAGTTCAAAGACACCGACAAATGTTTATGCCTGCAGTGATTTCAACTAATGGGACTCAGAAAGCACTTATCGATTACCTACCAGGTGCTGGGCACCGTCCTAGGCGAAGGGGATGTGAAGATAAATAGAATACCTTTAAGCAGTTTCTGGTCCATTTCAGGAAGACGAGAGGGATGTATGTGAGGATGATAGAGGAAATAAAGAGGAGATGAGAACATTTTCAGCCTCCCCCCCTCAAGTCATAAGTGCTCTGGGAAGAACTGGCAGGGGAATGGAAATCTTAGAAGAAGCCCCAAGTCCCTGAAGAGTTTGGTGTACAGGAAGCATCTAGCTGTCTCATTGGCTCCTGCGAAGGATGCTGGTAGGGATGTAGCTCACGGGGGACATGAGGACATCACAGTAAAGTAAAGGTTTGGCCTTATTAGACAAAGCGGGAGCAGTGGAGTCCTGCTCAGTAGTTTGGCTGTGAAACTTCTCTCAAAGGTTCGTGTATTAAAGGTTTGCTCCCCATCTTGGTGATACTGGGAGCTGGTGTAACCTTAAGGGGTAGGCCCCATGGCTGGTTTAAGGTCACTGCAAACATAACTCCCTTTGTCTCCTGATCATGTATTGAATGTTTTTCTTTATTCCGTGTCCCTCCATGATATGCCGCTTTGCCATGGGCCCCGAAGGGCCAGGGCATTGAAACTGTGAGTCAAAACGAACCTTTTGTCTTGGGTTGGTTGTTTCTCTTTTGAGATAACGTCTCACTCTATAGCCAAGGCTGTCCAGAACTTGCTTTGGTTGATGGCCTCAACCAGCAGTGACTGGTCCTACTGCCTCAGTTTCCACTGCAGACACAAGCCACCAAAACCTGCTTAACATTTCTTTTTGAATGCCTTTAAAAAAATGATCTTATTTTATTTTGTGTGTATAAGTCTTTTGCCTGCCCTGTGTGTACCTGGTGCTGGTGGAGGCCAGAAGGTGGTGTCAGATGCCCTGGAACTGGAGTCCCAGATGGTTGTGAGTCACTGTGTGGATGCTGGGAACCAAACCTGGGTCCTCCACAATTACTGCAAAGTCCCTTAATTCCAGAGCCATCTCTTTAGCCCCAAGACTTACATATTAAAAGAATTGACAATCCGGGTATTTGTTATAATCAAGAAAACCAACTTACCATTAGACCCTAGGAGTTTTCCAAAAGTACGAATCTTCTATAATTCCTTTAAAAAGTATCTTCTGGAAGAGAGAAGACTAACTTCTCTTCAAGCGACACACTTCTGGCAAGGATCTTGTAATTATTCTGTTTTGATGTGTGGGGTTTCCTGTTGATTTTTTGTCTTCCTCGGTAGCTTTCGTTGTACAGTTGACTGTAAGAGCAAGAAGGCTGCCTAGCGCCTCCCCGTGGGTTCTGCGCCAACATGCTGAGAGACAGCATCTTTACAGACTCACTTGCCTAGGAGCTGAGGCCCTGCTTGGCCCAGGCTGTTGTGATCAGCGCCCCCTCTGTATTCCTGGACTTCCTTTCTCTTCCAAGCTTCATTGCTCCGGTGGTTCTGTGAAGGCTTGGGTGGGCTTTTGAGTTTTTGCCTTCCATAGAGTCTTGGCTGAAGAGGAGAGCACCCCCATCACAAAGGAAGTTAGCTGACAGTCACTCATGACTTTCTCCAGCCCAACACATGTTATAGCTGGATAAGCCCATTTAGCCACTGGGTCTGAGTTTCAGGAGCGTGTTCCAGTGAGGCCTTTTTGGAAATGGGATCTAAGGGAGGATTCCTCATCCTACCCTGTATGCCCTATGTAACACCCCACTTTTTGCTTACCACTACCCTACAATTCACAATTGTATGTCAACTTGTGTGGGCGTCATCTCCTTACCTGTCAGCTGCATGAAGGAGGCGCTATAGGCTTATTTAGCTGCAAGCTTTGACTGACCATTGTCTTCCCAGAGCCAATCCATGGCCTGGCAATGAAATGGCGCCTAGTAAATAACACTGAATGAATGTGCCGATGGTCTCAGGTTCAAGTGTGGATTGGGGGTAATCTCAAAGCTGGCTAGGCAGTTACCCAGTGGCCTGGGGGTGTTCTGGAGTTTCTCTCTTCTCAGAAGAAAGGAAGAGAGGAAAAGAGAGGGACCCTCTGGTTATAGAGACCTATAAACCTAGTTTGAAAGAGATATCTATGAGTGCTTAAAAAAAAAAGACAGAATGAATTTTAGTGGTAAATTCAGTTAGTCGTGAGGCTGGCCCCTGAACACAGCAAGGGTCTGCCTCCGAGGGAAAAGAAGTCGCATGTGCATGGTGATGCACACCTGTATTGCTAGCACTTGGGAAACAGGAGGATTGCAGGTTTGAGGTAACCCTGGCTTATATAAGGGTATCATGTAAAAAACAAAAAAACAAAAAACAAAAAACCTCAACCAAACCAACCAACAACAACAAACACAGCAACAACAACACAACAATAATAAAACTGAAAGAAAGAAAAATCAAAACCAAAACCAAATGAACCAACCAATCAACCAAAACAGGAGTCTAGCAAAAAAGGGCAAAGTCAGATTTCTAATTCCAACTGCCTGTGGCCTCCTTGCTCCTGAAAGGCTTTGAGTTTAAAAGTCCCCAAAGATCTAGATACTGCTGGGTAACATGATTTGGGGTGGGGGGACTGGAGAGGGAAAAAGAGGAGGGAGGGAGGGAAAAAGAGAGAGGAGAAAGGGGAGAGGGGAGAGAGGAGGGAGGAGAGAGGAGGGAGGAGGGAGGAGAGAGGAGGGAGGAGAGAGGAGAGAGGAGGGAGGAGAGAGGAGAGAGGAGAGAGGAGGGAGGAGAGAGGAGAGCACCCCTGCAGCTTGCAGGGCTGGGTGGGGGGGGGCATGGCAGGGCTTGAAGGACTCAGGTGTTCATGGAAGCGTCCCATAATGCCCAGACTGATGAGATTCTGAGTAGGTGAGCCTGGCTCTTTAGGTACCTGGACCAGAAGGGATTTGTACCTTATGGTGGTCCCTGGCTTAGCTGGCAGTGTCCCTGGGGTGTTAGGAGCTGTGGGGAGCACTCTTAATCATTCTTGCGAGGTCCTTGATAGAACAGTCACAAGATACTAAATCTTCTGCACCCCCCCCCACACACACAGGTGCCTTCCTGACTTGTGCGGCAGTAGTTGTCCCATTTGAGAAACACCCAAAGATAAGCAAAACAAACAAGGAATTCAATGTTTTATCTTTTGGGGCCGTTTGTCCCCTGAGATCCTTGAGGGGAAAGCATGCGGGTGGTGTGCGCACAAGGAGCCCATGGGTCACAAGTCCTCCACAGTCCCTGCCCAGTGTCCCTCAGTCACTCCCCCCCCCCAGGAGGCCTCTCCCCATCAAGTTGGCCCCTCAGCTAACTTCTTCCATGTGTGGGCGGCTCACAGTAGAACGTGGGGAGGACGGCAGAGACCGTGGCTGGTGGAAGAAATGAGAGGTGGAGGAAGCATTCTGAGGGCTGATGGGAAGGGACTTTTGGGGGTAATGTCTGCTGGGGAAACACTGGGGGAGTCGGAGGCAACATGTTCTGGTCTGTTGGGAGGACGGCTGTTGGCACCAGGAGAAATCCGTCCAGTGAAGCCAACCCTCATTAATCATCCGGGCGGCGGGACTGCCAGCTCCTTTCAAGACCTTTCAAGAAGGGTTTTCACCCAAAATAGAGTTGAAAATGTGCTGGGCCCTACTCAGAATCTCATCAGTCTGGGCATTATGGGAAGTGTCAGGCAGGCTGTGACAGACAAGGCCCACTCTGTTCAAGGGGTCCTGACTCCCACAGCCTGTCATATCAAGCGCCTGATCAAATTTGACAGCTTCATTTGTACCTACAGAATAGATAAAAGGGGCTGTTCATTGAAACAAATGGAGAGGAAGGGGGGAGGAGGCGAGGGTGAGAGGGAGCGTGCATGTGAGTGTGTGTGTGTGGAGGAATGGCACTGGGGGAGGGGCACAAGGGGGGACAGTTCCAGCGAGGTACAAGGGTGCAAAGAAATATGCTAAGAACTCCCCAATAGTCGGGAGGGGAGGAACTGAGTCAGGGGTGGGGAGCAGGTGATCTATGGGTGAAAGTCCCATCTTGTGGGTGTGGCCATGGAAAGGCTTCTGAGAACTCGCTGTGCTCCGGACCCCCGATGCTCTCACATAGGCAGGGAGGTGCTCCCTGTGAGGGTGAGAGTTCAGGGTAGACAGCTAGGACTTTGAAAGTTGGCTGAGCAAGTGCGGCACTCATTTCGAATCCAAACCCCAAAGCGAGGAGGAGCTCCCTTCCCTTCTGCTGAAGCAACCTGGTCAGATGACTTCCCTAGGCTGAGCCTCTAGCCCTCTCTTGTCCACCTGCTGGGTGGCAGCCCCTCTTCAGGTGGCTCTTCATACAGGCTAGTCAGTCGGAGCATCCAGGAGGGGCATCCCCAGTGCGCCTGCACAGTCCTGTTTGGGTCCTGCCCAGACTGTCTTGTTAGCAAGCTCTCTTTTTATCTCTTCTGGGGGATCTAGGGGGGCTCTGAAGGTCTTCCACTTTGTGTGGGGGGAGTGTGATCCCCTTTGTTTGCCATTATCATTTGCATTATTAGTGTGAGTTTATGTTGTTTTTCCTACTGGATCCTAGGCACTTGGGTGCATGGAGCACGTCCAATAGTATTTAATATACACTGTAAGTTCTCCAGGAATGCGACAAGAAGAAGAAGAAGAAGAAGAAGAAGAAGAAGAAGAAGAAGAAGAAGAAGAAGAAGAAGAAGAAGAAGAAGAAGAAGAACAACAACAACAACAACAACAACAACAACAACAAATTGAGTTTTATACTAAGGTGCCCAGGTAGGCCTTGAACTTGGGATCCTCAGACCTCAGCTTCCTGATGACTGGGCTTTGGTGTGTGGGACACTGGGCTCCAGAAGTCTTTTGTAGCTGGTGATTAGCATGACACAAATCAACATTTGGTGTCAGACTTCAGGAGAGGGACCTGTGGCCAGGAGCCGGAGGGCTCCTTTTTGACCTTGGTCTTGAGAGAGCGAGGTCAGATGTAATCATGGATCCCCTTGCTGCTTCCTCATGGGGATCCTTTGTGGATGCGGCCCAGGCGGGCTCTCAGGTAGCTATGAGGCCCTGCTCGCTCGCTTGCTCGATGCCTTGGCTGATGTAGGCTTCACCGAGCAACAGTATGTGGTAGCCCTGATGGTGGGAACACGGGCATTGTCATCATAGGACATGGTAGGAGTCTTATTGTGACTTTAGATAAAGTGTGCCAAGACTTACTGAAGGCAATTGTTGAGGAAGACGCCCATGCCCAGTGCTAACTCAGTGCCGGATACGCAGTAAGCATTCAGTTAATGTTACAGGAGAGAAGGGCTCAGGTCCCAGCCACCCACTCGATTTCATTTGAATTTCTAACACATTCTCTTGACCGCACCTGTGGGTGACCACTGATGGCAGTGACCACCAATTGTTATCACTTTGGGTCAACCTTTCGCTTCCCAGAAGCTTTTGAGGCCACAGTTGTCACCAAATACATCTGAGGTCCCTAGCTCTTTCGTTAGGGAGGCTCACTTATAGGCCACTGAACGTGCTCACACCTGTGGCTGTCTGTAAGGTGGAGGCCTCAGCTCCGTGGAGGGCGCAGGTCTCGATCTCTGTGTAGCTCTGAGCCTTCTGCTTTCTCCTCAGTGTTGCCAGCCTTGGCTGCCAGAGCATTTCATCCCTGGGGGGGGGGATGTTGTGGAACTCCTTATGTAGCCGAGGCTAGCCTCAAACCCACAGCCATTCTGGTTCTAAGTTCTTGGTGCTGGTATCACGTCCCCTATGACTTTAGCATCAACTTTGTCCAGGGAAACAGGACTCAGTGGGACTGGAGAGCCTCTGTGTGGTGAGATCTGAGGGAGCAGGTGGAGGCGAGCTGAGCTGAGCTTCTCCTATATCCATGGGATAACCTTTAGCGGCTGCAGGGTACCATACCCTTTTCTCTTCGCTGACCTAGTTTTCTCTATGAACAATGGGCTCGAGAGTGGCAGGATAGACCGCGCCTGCTCGTCACCTGGCTGACCCCCCTCTAGGCTTCCCCTCTGCACACCGGGAGAGTCTTCATATTATCCTAAGAGGCAACAGGGTCATTTTTGGCATGAAGCATGTGACAATTCAGTCAGGATCCTCTGCCACTGTCCCTGGTAGTCAATGTTCTGATTAATCGGACGGAGAGCATCGTGTGATGTGTTCTGATATGTTGTCTTGATGAGATTGAGCCACAGTCCAGTTAGTCATTCACACACCAGTCGGCGTGCCTCTGTGAGACACTTTCGCAAATGTGGTCAGAGTTCCCGACAAACGGACTTTAGGTTGATCCAAAGGGAGATGATCTGGGGAGGGTCAGGCGTTATTGGGAGAGCACTTTGAGAGAGGTGTCAGGCCATCCCTGAAGTCGTGGCTCATGCCAGCAGGCTTTCAGAGTGTTTGTGTCCCTCCCTTCCTGCTCGCTGCCCCACAGACTCCCAGTCTACTTAGGCAGCCACTACAATTGCATAAGCCGATGACCTGGAAGAAGTGTCTTACCTCTGCCGGCTGGCTGAATTGTGATTGATGGAATTCTTGTCGGTCCATATTGGATACGGCATGTGAGTGAGGAAGGAAGATCTTCCTTGTGTCAAGGCACTGGGATTTGGGTGTTAATTTGTTTTTACCACCGATTCTAGTCAATACTGGCTATCGCAACAGCATTGATGGATCCCTTAGCACATCATGCAGTAACTAGAATGTGTCTCTACACCACATTCAGCCATAAGTTTCTTGAAATAAGACCTGTTCCCACATATCATTGAATCCTAGGCCAGATTGTTAAGACTGGTACCTCTTGGTGTCAAGGTAGATTGGCTCCAGGGCCTGCCTCGGGTACCCAAATCCACGGGTGCTCAAGACTTATAAAAAAATGGCGTAGGGTTTGCCTATTACCTATGTTCACTCCCAGTCAAACCACTTGTAGGTTATTCATAATACTCAATAGATTGTAATGAATGCTGTAGCTGTAGTTGACACATTGCATTGTTTAAGGGATGATGGTGAGATGCAAATCTTATCATTATCTATGTTCAGTATCTATGCAGCTCTTCCAAAAAATATCTTGGGAGAGGAGCCTGCCTCGGAGGTAGAGAACTTGCTTAACACTGCTTAGCATGTGTGGCACCCTGGGTTGGATCCCAGCTGGTTTTACTTGGTATGTGTGGTCACTTTGAATGTTTACTGACCGAGTCCTATTGTCCTGACCAGCATTGTGGTCTAAGACATTTCTAACACACACACACAACTCCAAAACAGGAAGTGTTTTTGTTATTATTGGGGTTTTTTGATAGATAAGTAGCCTACAGATTATTAAATTTGGAGATGTCCAAGACAGAAAGTCTGGAGCTAAGTGCAAGTTGTCTTAAAGTCAGGAGAACAGCAATATCCTGGCGGTACAGCTTTTTTGTTTGATTTTACTGGAGATGGGGGTCTCTGAGGCTGGAAGCACATTGCTGAATCTGGCACAGTCTTCCTGCTTCAGAACATAAAGTACTTGATACTACAGGTGGGTCTTTCTTTTTATTTTTTTAATTTTTTTTTTTTGGTTTTTCGAGACAGGGTTTCTCTATGTAGCCCTGGCTGTCCTGGAACTCACTTTGTAGACCAGGCTGGCCTCGAACTCAGAAATCCTCCTGCCTCTGCCTCCCAAGTGCTGGGATTAAAGGCGTGCGCCACCACCGCCCGGCCAGGTGGGTCTTTCTATACCCAGCTTCCCACAGCCCTTTACAAAATCTTGGGCAATTCATCTCTTTAAATCTCAGTTCTGTCATCAAGGGGAAACAGTCATTTGTCATAAGCATTAAGTAGCTGGGACAGGGGACATAGCTGAGATGCAGAGCACTGGCTTAGTATGTGTCAGGCCCTGGGTTCCAGCCTGAACATACAAACCCAGGAGGAACCGAGTGTTTTGCATATCTTATTATATGGAACTGTTATGACAGACAGTGATGCTTCTTGATCTCCCTAGAAACGTTTGACCTAGAGCTCTAGGTGCATGAAGTCACTGGAAAAGCAGAACCATGCCATTTCCTGTAAGGACCGAGAACAAGCTTGTATACAGCACGCATGCACGCATGCACACACATATGCTCACATATGCACACACCCAGGAGAGCAAACAGGATGTGGAGGGACATGCAATAATACTTTCTAACTGCTGTTTCTATTCTTAAATCTGGCTGTGATTTAGACTTCAAGATTCCTTCATGTTATGTTTTGAACCACGCAGAAATACCCACTGCCCACTCAGGGCAAGGGTTGGCAGCTCGGTTTGCTGTTTATCAGCTTCTCATTTCTTCTCTAGCCCCACTCTCTGAAAACGACTAGCTGTAGGCTATGAAAAATTGAATTCCGCTTAAAGCCCTTGGTTTAACCTCAGGATTTTTCAAATTACTTAAAATAATTTCTACCCCACCTG
Organism: Tokudaia tokunoshimensis; assembly: GCA_036184795.1. Classification (NCBI taxonomy): domain Eukaryota; kingdom Metazoa; phylum Chordata; class Mammalia; order Rodentia; family Muridae; genus Tokudaia; species Tokudaia tokunoshimensis. The sequence goes on from BTHU01000019.1 coordinate 44,098,711, forward strand.
AACCATCTGTGCAGTTGCTGAAATACTTGCATCAGCCTAGACTGAACATTTCATTAAAAAATGAAACACAGTAGCAATTCCCTTTGGAGGACTCGGTTCTTTTGGGTGAAGGATCCCCATATGACAGGTGTATTCCTCCTCTCTGCCTGTTGGTGAATCGAGGCCACGGGGCCTCTTTTACTGGATCATCCACATTGGCTACTCTGGTAGGGAATTTGTCCTGATGGAGTCCAGAGCTTCATGCATTCTGGGCACATTCTATCACTGAACTGCATTATCAGGTCTGATAGGAACTTTGGAATTACACTTTGTCCGGGCCAGTGAGAGCATCCTAAGAAGTTACACCCATCTCGATGCTTTATTCTTTAAATAGTTCACAGGAAATAGTTCACAGGAGCTGTGCATGGTGATATGTGTTTGTAGTCTCAGCTACTCTGGGTGCTGAGGCAGGAGGATGTCTAGGCTAGCCTGGACATCATAACAAAACCCTGTCTTAAAGATATAGAACATTTCAGTTAGGAAGGGATAATTAATTATATGGTTTAACAATTTCATCTCAGAGATGAAAAAAAATGCTAGACCCATTAGAGGACAGCAGCAACTGGGCTTTATTTAATATAATTAATTATTTTGAAGCTGCTTCAGGGTGACCTTAAACTCAAGATCCTCTTGCCTCTGTCTCCGAAGTGCTGGGAGTATAGGTGTGCACCACTACTTCCGGCTAGAAATTACGATTTTAAAATAAAAAAACAATTACCTGTTTATTTTATGTGTGTTGGTTCTTTGCCTGCATGTATCCCTGTGTACCGCCTACGTGCCTGGTACTCATGGAGGTCGGAAGGATGTGTTGGATCCCATGGAACTAGAGCCAACAGATGACTGTGAACCGACATAGTCCTTAGTCCTCTGGAAGAGCAATCAAACCATCTCTCCAGCCCCCTCCCCCCACTCTACTTTCTGTTTTTTAAATTTAGTATGCAAAGTGATGGATGTTTTAATGTGGTTAGGTTTAGAAGCAGAACAGCAGCCCCGTTCCCTGACACCCAACTCAGTGTCCACTCTTCTAGCTGCCTAACGACTACATAGGCTGGACATTCCGTGATAGTCTCCAAGCTCACTGAAGCGCACTGTTCCTACTGGTCTCCAGTCTGAGGTTTATAGAACGCACTCTCTGTCCTTCTATCAATTTATTTTCTCTTAAGAAAAATGTACCAAGTTCATCAGTAACTCAAAGTCTGGTAACAGCCCTTCCTGTTATAGAAGTGTTGGTAGTGATGCTCCTCATGTGCCCTGACCCTGGGAAAACTTGGGAAGGGTCTTCACTCAAGAAGTACATACTCTTCCCACCTCTGACCTGGTGCATGGAGCATGCAAGCTGATCAGGAAAGAGTGGGTAGGTGCTTGGGTGGTAATTCAGATATTTTTTTAATTTTTCCTTGAGATAGGGCTGTCTTAGGGTTTCTATTGCTGTGAAGAGGCACCGAGACCATGGCAAGTCTCATAAAGGGAACTAGTTAATGGGAGCTGACTTGCAGTTCAGAGGTTTAGTCCGTTGTCCTCGGGGCAGGAAGCATGGTGGTGTGCAGGCAGACTTGGTGCTGCAGAGGTAGCTGAGCGTTCTCATATCTGAACAGCAGGAACAGAGTGCCACCCTGGGCCGGGCTTGAGCATCTGTGACCGCAAAGCCCACTTCCCAGATGCACTGCCTTCAAAAAGCCACACCCACTCCAGCAAGGCCACGCCTCCTAATAATGCCCCTCCCTATGGGCCTACGGGGGTGGGGGGTGGGGGGCATTTTTATTCAAACCACCATAAGGACCTTATTCTGTAGCTAGTCCAGGATATCTTCCTGCATCAGCCTTTAAGATGCTGGGCTTACCATCATCCCTATACCTTACAGCACAGGTAAAACCTGATTCTTTAAAAAAAAAAAAGCTTTTATTTTTACTTAAATGTGTGTTTGTATGGCTGAATGCCACAGTAAGTGCCCATAGAGGCCAGAAGGGGGAGTCAGATGCCTTGGAAGCAGAGTTACAACTGGTTGTGAACCAAACCCTGGTCCTTTGGAGGAATAGCAGGTACCCTTAACCGCTGAACCATCTCTCCAGCCCTGAAACCTTTTTCTTGATTTGCTCTGGCTGTGGAAGTTATTCCCCTACTCAGTGGTTCTCAACCTTCCTAGTGCACGACCCTTCAATCCAGTTCCTCATGTTGTGCCCACCCCCAACCATAAGTCATTGCTACTTAATTATGTAGTTTGCTGTTATGAATCATAATGTAAATACCTGATATGCAGGATATCTGATATGTGACCCTTATGGAAGGGTTGTCCCACAGGTTGAGAAACGCTTCTCTAGGTGACCAACCCCATCCCTCTCACCACCACAGAAAGCTTCAAGCAACCTACAGCCTTCAGAAGAGGGTGGGATCCAGATCCTGCCACCACTCCTCTCCTGCAGTGTGACTGTTAGCACAGTGTCACCTTACTGTGTCTCTCCATGTCCCTCTGTCCGCAGGGCAGAACGTGGGTGGCTCTGGGTTAGATGGGCAGAGCTACGATTTAAGTACCTTCCTATAATGTTCTCTGCCTTGTGGGCAGGAGGTTTCCAGAGCCGCCTCTGGCATTGCACGGTATCCCGTGTTGTTCAGGGCCCAGCTACAATTTGTTAACCATGTTCATCATTCATCACCACCTGCAAGTACAACCTCCAAATCATGAGACTTTTCAAGCCTCAATCTTTGTTTTGGTTTTACAGACCCTATTTATCAAAACAGGAAAGGCACGGATATAGAGATGGAAGTATAGCTTTGGTGGCTCCCTCATTTCTCTTTAAAAGTTGACCCCAACTTTTGGCGTCTATCTGTGTACTGCATACTGCATACCCACCCCTTGCTGGACAACAGGGGTTTGGTGACTTCTGGGTTTTTTTGTTTTGTTTTGTTTTGTTTGTTTGTTTTTTACTTCTTCCTCGCCTCCTCAGTTTCCTCTCTTGGTTCTTCCTCTGCTGTCTCCCTTTCCTGTCCTCTGACCCAGTGACTGACAAATGGATTCTGGCCACTGGAAGAGAAATGTGGGCAGGCTTAGGGTTACTATAGGGCAGGCTTTGTCCAGGGGGCCTGGTGCGTCTCCACTGACCTTGGAGCAAAATGACTGAGAAGACCAAGGGGAGACCATTTCCTTCCCTCTTTGGTTGCAGGTTTTAATGTCTTCTTTGTTGGTCTGCGTCCCTGGAGGCTGCACTGAAGAGAGAGGCTTTAGGCTGTCTCCCCGCTCCTGGACAAAATGGTGCATGCTTTTCCTGTTTAAACAGGGCACAGTTGTGAAGTGCCCTGACTTCGCACACACCAAGGCCCGGCAACGGCTGCAATAAATCAATAGGAAAATACAAGCTGCCAGTTAGACTAAACAAGTGCTTTTGCAAAGACGGCTAGCCCTCATTAATCACTCTGACAGTCCTAAAAACACATTTCCCCTTTAATGACTGTATTTGGATAATCAGTGCTTTTTCCTCCTCACTCAGAGTTTGAGTAACAGACAGCTGGTGTTATTACAGCCATCGGAGCCGGAATGCTGGGATTAGGGTCGACCAAGAGCCATCCGCTGGAGGTCTCGGCAAAATGCAAGCTGGTTGACTGCTTGTTGGGCCATAATGAGGGGGTGCTTTGTAGTGCACATGGACAGTGCCATGTGCAGGTTGCTCCCCAAACCTACACATCCACCTGCATTATGTGAATGGAAACCCTCACGTTGGTTTTATGTGCTCTGACCATGTGATCCTGTGGAGGAGGCAGGGGGTACTCTGGGAGGAGGGGGGAGATGAGTGGATGTGATCTGAGCTTTGTTTCCTTCAGGTGACTTTGGCTCTGAGGAGAAAGTTTGAAATCTAGCACATTCCTCTTTATAAATGATGTAACACATTAATGCACAGCACATTATGAAAATGGTAATTCAAGCCCATAGTGCTCCAAATTAAACCATACATTATCGGATGCACTCGACCATCTATTCTGTAAAAAGACAGGATGAATGAAATTGAATCAAACAGAAAACTGGAGTGCAGCTTCCCCTACAGAATGATTAATAAAGTGTAGGCCTCGGGATTATTGCAAGACAGATTCTACCCAACCCCAACATGCTTCAGAAGGGAGTTAGCTCTGATACAAATACAGTATAGTAGGATGGGCTGGGCAAGGCTCAGAGATGTCTACGAATGGTGAATGGTGGAATTCATAGAAGACAGGGTATAGTTGTGGTGGATAAAACACACCCAACTCTGTTTGAGTCAAGCCTATATCTGGGGACAAGCCTTTCCCCCTCCTTCTCCTTCTCTTCTACTCTCTGCTGTCCCCAGGGCCACAAAAATAACCCAGTAAGAAGTGTGAAAATAGAACCCGGAGCCAGGAACATCCAGTGTCTCGGGTTCTGGCTTTGTGGTTTCCACCCTGCTGTCCTGGGAACACAGGTCCCATTTCTGGAGACTGGGGAGATTAGGGGAAAGAGGAGGAGGAGATATTTGGAGAAAAGGAGGTAGAGAAATACAAGGTGGGAGTTGCCAGATATTAAATATACAAATAGGCAGCTGTTGGAGGTGGGGAGAATTCCTCTCTTTTGAAATAGCAACTAATGGGAATCAAGCAACTGAGGTAACAAAGTAACAAACTCTTCACCAGTTAATTACAATAGGCAATTCCTTAGGAAAGTTTTCAGTTTATAAGTGGGGGAAGTTTTCTGGTTACCATGGTGTTTTGGAGCAGGTTAATTCAACCAGGCTCAGCTAACCCTTCTTAGTCCCATTATGATCATTTTCCGATTTTTTTTTCACACCAAAGGTGTAGGTCAAGCAGTTATTTGCAAAGCTTTCTTTCACTGTAGAGGACTTATTAGCCTCAGGAGATAAGAATCTTTTTTCATCTCCCTTCCTAACCAGAGAAAGTCTCTGTGCTCCCAGGGAGGAAGTGCTATCGACCACAAAGCAGAAAGAAAAACGTTTAGGAGCCCTTTCTGTTAGTTTTAACAGGCTTTGGAGAAGAAACATACAGGTGTCTACAGAAAAAAAAAAGTAGGGAACTGGGTGGAAAAGAAGCGGAGAAAGAAACAATAAATAGCAAAGAAAAACGAGAGAGAGAGAGAGAGAGAGAGAGAGAGAGAGAGAGAGAGAGAGAGAGATATCTGTATTTCAGCATTTCAGGTGTGTAGGAGAGTGGACCACTGAATGATGCTGACTTCCCACGCCCGCCCACCCGGGGCTGGTCTCAGGGTGACTCTCACTGCTGCTTGCCACGGTCTGCCCCGGACTCATGTCACCCCTGCTGAGTCCAGGGATGCCAGCAGCCCAGGCTACTTTCCCTGGGACATGCAGTCACTAAGTGACCAGCACCGACATGGAGTAAAAACAAGAACAACAAAACAACTGGATAGTCTCTTAACTGACAGAAGAATTTTGCCTAGATACAAAGATCTGGGGACACATAAATGTGCGTACTTTGTACTCAAGAGCCCAGAGCTGCGTGGCCTTCCATGGAGCCTCAACCCAAGGGTTCAGTTTGTGAACACTTGATACATCTAGATAGAGAATGCACCCCATACCCCATCTTGTGCTGTAGACTCTTGCCTACCGAGCTTCCGAAGCCGAAAGACTGGAGGGTGCAAACTACCCGTTAAGTAGTTTACCCTCCCAAAGAGGGCAAAGCGTCCCAGCACCAACAGATCCAAAGCCCGGTGGCACGCACCCGGTGGCACCCACCCGGTGGCACCCATGCAGCGCACCCAGGCAGTGTGTGCGGGCAGTATGGTGGGACTGGCGGTCCAGGGTCTGCCGCACCGCAGCTATGGCTGCCCCCCAGTGGAGAGGAGCCAGTCCACACTAACAGTAGGCAGTTGGTGACTGGAGACCTGGGTATTCCACCAGTTAGGCAAGTACTGGGCCAACACCCTACTAAACAGCATCTGCTTTCCACCGCGAGAGGACGCAGGTGAATCGAGCAAAATCGGGTAGGAAACCAGGTCTCAGAATCTGGCTTCCCGATGTCAGAACGGCTTCAGGGTCATGTATCATCGCTGAGAATTCTCAGCAAAACCAAACCGGTTCCGACTTTTCCGAGCCGCAGAGGAGCTAGGTTGATAACAGAGTTAGAAGAAGAGCCCCCAAACCTCATGAAACCGCTACTCAGGAGCACCAAGTATAAATCCTCAATCTTGGGGATGGCAAAAAGGTGACAAGTCTGACTAGAACAAATTGAGGTCTCTGAGCCTGTAGCCCTGCATATTGCCACTAGATGGCGCCAGAGGCACGTCTCTGCTCACCCTCCAGTCGGGCTTGGGATAAGACTTCAGGGGAAGTCAGCTTTAGCCGTCCTTCCTGGTTCCCTTTCTCATCCTGTAGCCCTTGAATTCCCGCTCAGAGGAAGATCCACTTTCACATGCGCCCTCGCTCCACTTTGCCCTCAGGAAATGCCAAGGCCTTTGAAGTATCCCTGGGAGCCAAACAATTAAATTGGGGGATGGGGTGGGGTGTAAAGATGGTTTTATGTAATTTGTAATACATTGGTCTAAGCACCCTCCTAGAGGAAAGGTTAACCGCAGTCTCAGAAGGAAATCCTAAAGCTTTTAAGGAAAGAAAAAAAAAAAAACCCTCAACAAAACAAGGGTGTCTGCTTAGGTGTCGGGAAGAGGGACCATGGGTGAAGCAAGAGAGAAACACACCACGGTGTGAATATAGCCAAGTATTCCATTTATTAACAAAATAGTCTTAGCAAGGGAGAGCTCTGTTCACCCCACAAGAGGCCCCGCAGCCCCGGCGCTGCTGCGTAAGACCGGGAGGGAGGAGAAAGGTGTCGGGGAGAAGACTTGTATTAAGTCTTTAATCCTAGCCACCGCAGGAACCCACGGAAACCTAATGCCAGCTTTGGCGATTGCTGGCTCAGGTCTGGGACATGGCGAAGGGAGTGCTGTGATCCTAGGGCTCCCTGAGTCCCCAGCCTGCCCCCAACAGAGCTCCTAATGTTGTCTGGTCTGCTGACTTGAGGACTAGTAAGCTTTGGAGGGATCCATCAAGGATCCCCGACCCCGCCCCTAACGCCAGGGGAGGGGGCGGGTCACAGTCCCAACTAGGAAGAGAAAAAAAAAATAGTAACGATAAAGTACTTCACAAAATATAAAGAGCAATTTCGTGCCAGCGGGGCCTTCTAAGACATTTAATTGGATGAGCGGGCCTTCTAAGACATTTAATTGGATGTGTCAGGTCCCTGTCAGCCGGCAATCTGACTGAGCAAGGTGTGGGTCCCTGAGGGGCCAGGAAGGTAGAAGAGTCAGGCTCAGTTGGAGGCCACTGGGCCACAGCTGGTGGCGCTAGGACTTCCCGAGCTGAGCACCTTGGAGGGTCAAGGCTGTGATTTGATTTGAGGGCTCAGGGCCTAGAACCGAGTGCTCATGTGGGAAAAGGGGGTGGGGGTTGTTGTGTAGTACCACACAGAATTCTGGTTCATCAGAGCTCAAGACCTCCAGCCACCAGGGATGTTCCCCCTCGACCCTCCCCCCAAAATTGTTACTTTTTTTGTACAAAGAAAAAAAATTAAAACCTCACATGGAAGGAAACAAGATGGGGTGGAAGGAAAAGGGAAGAAATGCAGTTTTAACAGTTAAGACTCATGCAAGAGACTTCCCAAGATGGGGAAACTAAAAGTATAGAACCCCAACACTTCCTTCATTCCTTAACACCAAATCAGTCAAAACCAAACAACCCAAAACCTTAAAACATATACCTAAGAAGAAAATAAAAAAGGGAGAGGGGTGTGGGGGGGATCATGGAGTTACCTGGGTGGTTAATATTATTATTTGGGGAGACAGACTTTTTGCATACCATTGACTCATGTGGTCATTAATGCACTTATATTCCCAGCTTGTAAGCTAACATTATAGTAAATAAATACACAGTCCGGTGGGGGAGGGGCTGGGCTGGATCCTGGTAGGGGTAAGCGGTAGTGGTGGTTGCAGCGTCGAAGGCAGTGGGACGAGAGGAAGGGGTGGGGAGGGGAGGGATGGGAGGGGCCAGAGCTGTGGTTACTGGTATCCAAGCGCCGAGGCGGAGGCTAGTCTCTGTCCATACAGTGCATATGGCGAGTAGTAGGGTCCGGCTGTGGGAAGGGACGGCACTGCCAGGCCCCCAGCTGTAGATAAGTGGCTCTTGCCATAGGGGTGGTATCGGCTTAGCCCCAAAGTGTGTGGACTCCGCAATGACAGCGACCCGGGGCTGCCTGGGGCAGTGGGCGGGGGGAGATGCAGATGACAAGAGGCTGCCGCTGCAGCCGCGGCCGCGGCGCTGCCCAAGCTCGACGCCCCGGGGTAGGCGGCCAGAAGTTTCTCTGCGCCCGGCAGGGCTGTGTGAGTCCGTAGATGGCTGAGCAGCTCCTCGGAAGTGGCAAAGCGCTTGTCGCAGGGCCCGCTGGCCGCCACCCAATTGCAGCTGTGTGGCAGCGGTTCGTTCTGCAGCATGAAGCCATAGGTGTAGAGAGGATGGCCCGGGAGCGCGGCCTGGGCGGCGCTGGAGGAGAGCGCCGCAGGTTGCAAGGGGTGCCCGGGGTACACCAGAGGGTAGCCACTGGCCTTAAGGCTGGGCCCGGCCGGATCGTGCGCGCTGCAAGTGGAGCAGCTAGAGCCGCCGAGGTGCGAGGCGCTGTGGTAGCCTCCTAGGCAGTAGGGGTCACGGCATAATCCCTGCAGGAAGGAGGGTGGGGAGGCCCCGGTGAGCGGGCTGGAGCTGGGGGGCTTGCCGGGTGGCAGGCCCAGGCCCCCGGACAGCTGACCTCCCACTAAACCAGACTTGCTAGGATCCAGACCAGGCACGAACTGAGACGGGTAGCCGGCGTAGGCGCCCACAATGGAGCCGTGGTAACCGATGCTGGAGGGCGGTAGTGGGAACACCGAGTGGCCTGGTTTGTAGGGTGACACTGGAGCCACGTGGCCCGCCCCCACCAGGGCGGAGGGCGGCTCTGACTTGCGCCCTGATGCGGTGGCCTCCGGGCCACCGTGAGCCGAGTCCCCGCCGCTGCCTCGGCTCCCAGCGGCCGGCTCGGGACTGGGTTTGGCTTCCTGGTCTTTCTTGTCCAGTTCCCCGCCGCCGCCGGCCCCGCCGCCGCCGTTCTTGCAGTCTGAGTGGTGCGGGGAACCTCCGCGGGAGCCGCCCGGAGAAGACGAGTTTGACGAGGTGGAGACCGCTGCTCCATGCGGGGGAAAGGGAGGGCAGGCGGCGCTGGGGACCCTGAAGCCCGCCTTGTCTCCGGGGGACGAGGAGGACGAAGAGGTGGTGGAGGACACCGACGAGGAGCCGCTGTCTTTGCGGGAGTCGCCGCCGCCGCCGGAGCCCTTGGAGTAGGGCTTGAAGCTGGACTTGTCCTCGGCGGGGGAGTCCCCCAGTTGCTTGAGCGCCGCGGCCGCGGAGGCGGAGGCGGCGCCAGGGGCGGAGCGGCTCGGGTCTTTCTCGGATCCCAGCCCGTTGGCCGCCGCCGCCGCCGCCGCCGCTACGGAGCTGAGCTTGGACGAGGGCGGCGGGTCGGGCTTGCCGATCTGCGAGCAGGTCTGGGCTAGCAGAGCCAAAGGACTCTTCTTGGCGTCCAGCTGCGGGAGACAGTGGCAAAGGGGAGGGAGAAAGGGGTGAGACCGAGAGACCCCCTAAGCGCGCGGAGGGAGAGGCAGAGCCGAGCACTGGGGGCGCGGCGGGGGGCCTAGCGGAGAGGGTCGCCCAAGGAGGGGATGGCTCTGGCGGAGCAGCTGGACAGAAGGGCACTTGCCCGGTGGCTCAGTCCCTGCGTGTGTCATGGGCGCTGGCTGGCGCGCAGAAGAAATGGCTCAACCACGGCCCTCCCGGTTAAAGGTCACTTCTCTGTAATCGAGGCGGTGATTCGCCCCTTCCCAGCTAATTTCCCCCATCTTTTTGGACCAGGGAAAAACTTAAGCCTTTAGTTTGGGAGAACTTCGTTTGGGACGGGTTTCTAGTGATGGCGCTAGGGTTAAGAGCAGGGAAAGGCGCCTTCTAAAGGCAGAGCCGCAGTTGGCCCTGTGAGTAGCCCCTCCCTCTCTCCTTCCCTCCCTCCTTCTCTCCCTCCCTCCCGGGGAGGACACCCAGAGAAGTAAGATGAAGACCCGGGATCGCCGAGTCTGGTTTTCTGCACTGTGCCCCAACAGGCCTGGGAAGATGCAGAGGGACACGGGTGGCTTCCAAGGAAACAGGTCAGGGTGGAGGCGAGGGAGGCCCAGGAGCCGTCTTTGGACAGGACTCTAAGGGGCCAGAGGAAAAGTAAAGGACCCTGGGCACCACAAGAGCAAATCTAGTCCCATAGAAAACACGCAGCTCCAAAGGGCGACTGGGCAAAAAACCTTCCACCCAGGAGTCTAGGGAGAACCTGGAGGGGTCTGATTCCTGCCTTCCGTTCCTCCTCAGGAGGTCCGCCAGCGTGGCCAGCTTCGGGCCTCGCGTCGCACTGAGCTACCGGGGGGGGGGGGGTGTTGGACGGGCAGGGAGCAGAGCCATGGGCCCAGCATGGGTGGAGGAGTGGGTTCAGATCTGGGTGGGCAGCGCCCGAAGACTGACCTCAATGGGGCTGACGGGAGTAGAGGACAGCGGTTGCAGGTACTCCGGGTGCAGGAGGTGACCGGTGTGAGCGCTCAGCATCTTCAGGACCCTGATAGGGAGCCGGTTCGCCTGGCGCAGGGGGTCCGCCGGGGGCAGGAGGGACACCACTGCCGGCACCGCCGGCCTCTTCCCGCCGCCGCCGCTGCTGCCGCCGCCGCTGCCGCTGCTTTCGGGTGTCCTTGGGTTAGATCCAGCGGGCGAATCGCTCATTTGGAGGAGGCAGCGCCACTGGGGGGGCGGGGAGGGAGGGGAAGCTCCGGGAGGCGAGCTCCCGGGGCGGGTGGGCTCGCTCCGCTGTGTCGAACGCCGTGCAGCAGCCGCTGCGCCTCCGTGCCGCCTCCCCTCCTCCACCGCCGCCGCCGCCGCCGCCGCCGCCGCGCCGCTAGCCCTGGCGAGCAACACAAAAACCTTCGCCTTCCGCGAGCAGCACGTCAAATAGCCGCGATCTGCAGCCACACTTCAAAGGGATCGCCGCGCCCGCCCAATCGCAGCTCTCTCCCGGACCCCGGGGCGGGGAGAGCGGAGGGCGGAGGCGGGCGCCGCCGGTGGGCGGGGAGACTCTTAAAGTGCCCGGGCCCGTCGCCGCCTCCGGGCCTTCGCCGCGCGCTGGATCCGCTCCCCCCCTTCCCCCCTTTGCCGATTGTGCTCAGCTGCCCTAGGCAACGGGTCACGCAAGGGATGGGACTTCTGGACACGGACTCTGCGCCCTCTCCGGCGCTGGCTCTCCTGTTGCCCGCCGCTTCCCACCAGTGAGTGTCTAGGGTGGAGACGGAGGTGGGAACGCACGGCGCCTGCTCCGGTCCTAGGATCCAAGCCTCTCCCCGGGGCCGCCTGGGGGCGGGCTACGCCTCGGGAGCTCGGCCGGTTCTCTTTCCCCTAATTGGCCTCTCCCGGATGTGTTCACTTGGATGCGCCGAAGCCTTGGGGGCATCCACTATTCCCTGGGCGCTGCCTGAGCCCTTCCAACTACTTTGAGCCCGTCCAGTCAGACTGGAAATTGAAGGACTCCCTTCCCGGTGAGACAGTCTAGGTGATGCGTGGTTGAAGGTTTGGCTCCCTGGCCAAGGAGAGTCGCCTCAAAGCTCCTGGAACGCCCCGGGGGCGCCCTGAATTATAGATCGTGTTAAGGTGTGTTTCAGGGTTCTTGTCCCGTTTAAAGTCGAAAAGCTACCTCACTGTGCTGGGACGAGCTGCTGTTTGGCAGCGACATGGTTGGAAGTAGCATCAAAGTAGAGGCCAATGTCTGAGGGGGGGGACGGGGGGGCGTCTCAGCACTGCAGGACGACACAAACTCCAGAGACTGCTCCGTTGGTTCCTCCCCAGGGAAGTTTCGAAATAAAACCTTTTTATTAATAATAACTATCTTCCCAGATTCACCCCCAAGCTTTCTGAAAAAAGCATGTGTTTACACTTGGTAGAGATTTTTACATAGTCATGGACCTGACCATAAAGTTCTAGATCCTTGACTCAGTCAGCTGAGCGTGGTCCTTTGTATACCAGCTTTGGAGTGACCACTTCTGCGTGCCCTCGGTGGCCAGTGGAGGCGCGCTGGTGTCGCTGTTCCTTTTGAATACCATTTTCCAGTCGTGATTTGTCAGTCACTCTGACCAAGTTCTGTCTTTGTAGGAGTGTTGCCCAGGACTATCTGGTTCTGACTGCGTGGTGCTGACCCACGGTTTTCCCCCTGACTCTAAGTATCAATGACTCAACACAACATGAGAAGAAGAGATTTCAAAGGAATCTTCACAGTGAACTTTATGGTGCTAAGGAGAAAGGAAGGCAGGCAGCTTCCAAGGCCACAGCAGTCACACACTAAACTCAAACTATCCCTGGGTCCACAAGGTTTGATAAATATGAATAGGTCTCTTAGAAATTACCCGACTGTCCCCTCACTCCCTCATCTTTAGATCGTGTAAAATTAGTTGAAAACCAATAGCCAGAGATGCCCCAACTCTGACTCTGATGATATGCAGATTGCAGCAGGAGGGAATGGAAGGGAGGAGGGTTTTCTGTTTATTTTGTGGTGCAAAGTTTTCCGCTGTCCCCCAACTCCCTTACACTCTGCTCATGCCAGCCTGTGCCTCCTGACCTCATTGTCACTGCGAACACATTATCTTTAAAATTCTACTCCAAGCTGGGTCTGGAGCCTCATACTTGTAAACGAAGCACCCAGGAAACAGAGGCAGGAGGGTCACATGATGAATTTGAGACAGGCTTGGCATACCTAGCGAGTTCCAGTCTAGCTTGTGGTACAAAGTGAGACCCTATCTCCCAACAAACACAGTCCACTGTGTTTGAAGGGTTACTTCAGCTTAACCCAGTCCCTTGGCCTTTGGGAGAAAAGAGCAGAAGAAAGAGGCTGTAGAAGGATGATGTTTGTGGATCTGTTGGAGGAAGAACTAGGAAGAATGAAGTTTGGAGACAAGAGACGACAGTCTCCTGGATTATTGTAACCAGTCCAGCTGGGGGAGAGAGCCTAGAAACCCTTCTAGGAGCCGAGAGCAGATGTGTGTTAGAAATGATTAATGGGAAATAAGTTGGAGGGAAAGAGAGTAGACAACTTAGGAATGTGGGTGGGAAAGAGAGGGCAGGAGGCCGCAGAAAGGAAGGTGGAGTATTTTTATTTGGAGAGTAGAAAGATGTCGAATGAACAAATGGAAGAAGGGGAGCCAACAGGATGTCCTGGGCCCCGTGGGGGCAGGCGACTTCCCTACAGAATGATACATTGTCCTTTAAGAAACTTGATTCTCTAAGTTCACAGCAGTTAGCACAGACAGGGATAATGGTGCCAGGCAGCATGCCATCCAGGCCAGGCCTGCTTCCTGCTCCTGTATACACACTCCACAGCACACACAGAGGGTAGGGACACTTTGGGGCGCTGGTAAGGGACAGGAGAGTTTCCTTGACTGGATCTATCCAGTTTCCTTCTGAGAGAAAAATGAAAAAAAACAAAACAAAACAAAAAAAAACCCAACCATACTGAACTAGGTCCAAGGCCTAATTAAAACACTTGCAGATGATTATTGAGATTACTATTTGACATTTACTTAGCAAAATTGTTACCCCTTACAGAGCACTACACTGGGCCTCAGCCGCCTGAAAGGAAGTTCAGTTTTCAAAGGAATGGCTTGCCACCTGGGAGAGAACATGACTCATTAATCAATCCAGGCCCGTGTTTACTGAGGGCCAGCTGTGGGCAGCGCATTGTGTTAGGAATGTGGTTGAAAACCCCCTGTAAAACGTTGCCGTGCAGACACACAGCACATGTCCTTCCCTTACAGAAGTGTGGCAGATGCAAGGGACCTTATTTGTCAGCTCTCCCCTGGTTGCCCTGGGAATGCCGAGCTGTGGTTACCTAGGACAGGGTTAAAGCTACTTGAAGCTGTTTCTATGACACTGTAGTAAAGAGTGACCTGCCTGGTAGTCATTCCTTTTTCTGTCTAGCTCACAGGGTCTCAGTCTGTAGTTCAGCCTGGGTTAGAACTCATGATCTCCCTAGCAGGAACTCCAAGCGTGCTTGATTTTATCAGTGCTTTGCCTAACCTTGGATGCTGGAAGCAGCCTAGCTAGAGCTAGGAGTGCGGAATGGGTTTGTCATTTACCTGAAATTCCCAGAGTTATATGGAGTCAGGTCACTGGCAGCCAGACCTTTAAGGCTGCAGTGACCCTGGGCACATTGCTCCCTGCACCCTACATGCTCCAATTTTCCCATACATAAAATCTAAAGGTGGCCATCCCAGTCTCGGGAGGCCAGAGGCAGACAATGTCCATGTGGAGTGTTGAGACAAAGAGAATCCCAGGTAACGGACGCCTGGCATGCGGTGTGCTGTCTGCCTCTTGGGAAAATCGCTCTGCGGAGTTAGGTGGTAAGTGTGTCAACATCTGAATCCCGAAGATCTCAGCCTAGACTGGGAATTCCACGGAACTGATAGCAGACCTTCCTCCAGGGCTCCAGTCCAGTGTATCTTAAAAGCCTTCAAAAGCTATTGAAAAAAAGAGCCTTTAGAAAATTGTGGATATTTATAGATTTTTTTTTCTCACAGACTTCAATTTACATAAAATTTGCCACCCAGGAAAAAAAACGCCTGAGTCAGGTGGACAGTGAGAGGTGGTAGATTTGTTGTGAGGGGGTAATGGGCACTTTTCACTCCTTGCTGGGGCGGAATTGCCTGAATGATCACCTCATGCATAATACTCAAATCCTAGCGGCAACATCATGAAATAATATCTCACCGGGTAACTATTTACATTTTTTTTTTTTACAAGCTGTAAGAACTCTGCAAAGTCTGTCTTGTAGAGAACTTGGTTTTCCTTCCCTGCGTTTAATATCTTTCAGCAGCTGACAATTACTGCCTTGGCCACAAGCCCCGAGTTAGCACAGTGCACTGCACTCTGGAGGCATTTCCTCAGCTGCCCCACCCCAGGCTGCAGACACTGCCTGGGGCAGGACAGGGTCACTAAGGACTGGTGGCAGGGAGCTGGCAAGAACTGGGCCAGCCAGTCTCACAGGAAGACTTCCCTTGTGATGAAAGCGGCTCAGAGGTCTGTCAATGCAAGTATCTCAGGGCATTTTGTCTTACCTCCCACAGATGGAGAAGGCTGTTTTTCTCCCCTCTGTGTTCTCACTTCCCCACAGTGCTTGACCATTGTAGCTGACACAGTTCTAAACACTTTGTATCCACTGACTCAGTTCACTCCTGCAGAATACCTGCAAGAGGGTTAGCCAAAATCATAGGGGAAGACACGGGAGCCCAGAAAGGTTAGGCAATTGCCCCAGATCCCGTGCAGTAAGTGCCGGTCATCGCTCTCCTCTAGACCAGCTTCTTCTTCTTCTTTTTTGTCTGATCCACCTCCTCTTCCTTCTCCTTTACCTCTTTTCTCGCCTCTCTTTTCTCGAGCTTTTCCTTCTGGTGTTAGGGATCAAACCCAGGACATTGCTTATGTCTGGCAAGCGCTCTGAACTGTAATCCCAGCCCTAAATGCATATATCAGGTTTATATATTCATATGTATATGCCCTTATTTATATCTCATCTCAACATATTCATGAAAAATTTAAGGTAGACAACTGAAGTTTACAAAGTGTTAAATATATATATATATATATATATATATATACATACATATATATAAAACCATGTAAAGGATCCCGTCCTCCCCACCATGCAATTATAGGAGGTGGGATCTTTCTATATAATCCAGACTGGCCTTGAACTCAACAGTCCTCCAGTCTTAGCCTCTCAAGTTTGTGTGTGTGTGTGTGTGTGTGTGTGTGTGTGTGTGTGCGCGCGCGCGCGCGCGCGCGCGCGCACGCGCGCGCGCACTTGAGGAATGTGTGGTGGAGGTCAGAGAACATCTTATAGGAGTTGGCTTTCTCCTTCTATCTGAGGGCCCTGAATCTCAAGCTCAGGTGGTTAGGCAGGACCGCGAGGGCCTTTACACACTGAGTCATAATCTCTGCTCCCCAAGTGAGGTTTTGTGTTCCTCTGCTTACAACGTAGTTCAGAGTTGTTCTGGGCAGGTTTTATTATCCCTTGAGACAGATGAAGGCATAGGTTCTAAGAGCTGAAGGGAGCGTGTGAATGTCACCCAGCAGACATTGGTGGGAGTGAGTTCTTAACTCCTGTCACCGTGGCTCTGTGGATGGGGTGGGGGTGTGGTATCTCCTGATAAAAGGAGGAGGAAGAGGAGGAGGGGGAGTTAACTCCTTTTCCTCCCCCAGGAATTTCCTTTAGAGATGTGGAGGGAAGAGGGGCAGAAGGAAATGTAGACCACCTCCTATCTTCAAGCCTGTCCTTTTGATTCAGGCCTTTGAGCTGGGCTCTTTGAAGAAGTGTTTTCCCCTTATCTCCCATCAGCCCCAGGGAGCCATAGAGACCCGGGTCAGGGGGATGCGGTAGGGTAAGTGTGCTTTTGAAGTTGGCCTCCCTTGCTTGTTCTGCCCCCCCATACATCAGCCTGGTCATTCATCTTTCATTACTTTCATCCATTTCTGAGAAAAACTCCCTGATGTTGGGGATCAGACTTAGGGTCTTGCACAGGGTAGATACTTGCTCGATTCCTTAGCCCTGAAACTTCTCTCTTAAACTGTAAATATTGTTGGGGCTGTATCTCATCCTTGTTAACAGCCCACACTTCAACTGAGACAGCCCACAGAAGGCTGCGTATAGGACAACGTTTATTTTACTGTGCACTTACTGGATACCAGCTGCTGCTCTGAGCACCTGATAGGTGCTAATTAATTTATTTCTTGCAACAAATCAATCAGTGGTGAGTACTAGTGTTGTGCCTGTCTTATAGGTGATACACTGAGATCCAGAGAGGTTAAGCAGTTTACCAGGTTACATAGCCAGGAGGTGGTTGAGCTGATATTACGGGGCAAATAGGTGACTTCAAGGCTGTTTGCAAAGGCAGACCTTAAGGGGGAGGAATTTGCTCAGGGTGGGGAAAAAAAGCCAGCAAGACACACTGAAAACAAATGACTTTCATAATTTTCTAGAGAGTTCCACACGTCCCTCGGGATTTCCCTTCATCCTGAGAAATGAGAACCACGGTAGGGAGGAAACTGAGGCCCAGAAAGGAGCGAAAGAAACATTCGTTTACCCGTTTAATTGGATTGGACTGATTAATTCAATGAATCATCTTCTCAATGACTAGTTATTGACCACTTGATAGGTGTGGGCCTGAGGCAGTCCCAGAGGATAAAGACAGACAGCTGCGTGGGATGGGACCCAGACTCCCATCTCTCTGATGCACAGGTCAGTGTCTCAGGAAAGGGATTGCAGACCTAGTCCTTGAGCATCGTGGGCTCTTATATAGATTAAACGACAACAGAAAACTGAGGCGGCCTGCCTGATCTTAACTCCTGCTTAATGTCTGCTGTAGATTGAATATGAAATGTTCCTACAGACTCATGTACTGAAGGTTTGGTCCCCAAGGTAGTGTGTTCAGTGGTGAGCGCCTGGGAAGACTATGAAGACTATGACTTTGATAGAAACATGCAAACCTTTATGTGTGTGTATGTGTGTGTGTGTGTGTGTGTGTGTTCAGGTGCCCACAGAGGCCGGAAGAGGATATCAAATCCCCTGGAACTGGGGTTACAGGTGGTTGTGAGTCACCCAGTGTGGGTGGGTGCTGGGAATTTGAGCTGGGGTGGGGTCCTCTGCAAGAAGTGTTCTTAAGCCCTAAGCCATTTCCCCAGCCCTAATCAATAGTTTTATCAGTTGATGAATAAATCCATGGCTTTTTTAGATGCTGGAGGAGACTAGGAGGCAGAACTTAGGTGGAGAGAGCAGGTTTCTGGGCACTCACCCTAAAAGGGGGTACCATGTGCCTACCCCATGACTTGCTCACTCCACTCTCTGGCTACCACGAGGGCAGTGGCTTTGTTGTGCCACATGTTTTCTGCCATGATGTTTGATCTTACTTTAAGCCCAGAGTGAGGGGACTGAGAGAGACACCATGCTCTGAACCCTTTGAAACCAGAAGGCTTCAAAATCAATCGTTCACTCTGTTTTTTGTTTTGTTGATTTGGTTTGGTTTTTGTTGTTGTTTTTTTGTTTTGTTTTGATTACAGTGATGGAGCACTACCATTCTCTCTTAAGTCCAGGCTGGCCTGGAATTTTCTTATGTAGTTCATGTTGGTCTGCAATTTCTTGACTGCCTTCTCCAAGAATTCTAAGTACCAGGTCGATAGGCCAGGTAACTCAAAGAAGAATTCAGATTTCCACTGACATTGATTGAACAATGTCTGGGGATGCAGATATCAATCTAGGTGTGTTTGGACATTGGTCACTTATACATAAGGAGAATCATTAAGGACCATGGAAGGACTCTGCAGTGGGAAGCAGGGGCCACGGCTTTCCCAGGGAGTGTCCTCATTTTGCCTCCATGTGCCGAGTTAACAGCTGGAGCCAACGGGAACCTATGCCCCAGTGAGGTCTGCGTGGGTGGCTGTCTGTGCGCATGTCAGGTGTGCAGAGATGATGTCACCTGTTTTTGACCTTTCTCATGAGATTTGCCTATGAAGGTAATGGTATTTGTATGATCTTTCCTCCAAATTTGTTCAGTGTGCCCCTTCCTAAGTCATCTTAGACATGCAGTCCCAAATGCAATTATGTAAACATAATTCAAAATATGAATGCCTGGTCTACAGCACGGTGGACACCTGAAATCCTGGCATTTGGGAGGCTGAGGTCCGGCAGTCATGAGTTTGAGGCTGGCCTAGGCTATGGGGCAAGATCATAACTCAAAAAATGAAAATAAAAAGGAAAACCATGGGCAAAAATAGAGTTTCTTAGATAATGCCTTAATTATTGCAACTAGTATTCAATAAAGATAAATTTGCAAGATGTCAGAAAAATTCAAGGAGTATTTATTTTGACACCCCACCCCTCTTCCAGCTTCTGCCTGGAGAAGGACTAGAGGAGCTGGGTCTCAGCCAAACCAATGTCAAAGTAGAGAGGCCATTCAGAACAGGTATGCATGTGTATTCTTTAAAAGTAACTTAAACTTGCTTTTTGTTGAAAAAAAAAAAGGTTTTTCTTCATTCAGGATGAGGTGCACCGCAACTTGAAGCTGTAAGCAGGAGAGTGAAAGCAGACGTTTGCTCCCTGCTCAGAACTTCACAGCTGTGAGCTTGTCGGGCTCCTTTCTGGAGGTCCCTTACGCATTAGTAAATATGTATCTATTCACCCTCCCACCCTTATACACAAATGCAACACAGTACACAAGCTATTCTGAACTTTTTTTTTTAAAAAATAGTGATGTACTTTAGAGATCTTGCGATGAGTGAGTGTATCTTATTTAATTTCCCCCGGTGGCTTTCATGGTATTGTTCTGTGATGTGCCCGAGTTTATTTAAACTACTGATGGATATTTAAATGTATTATTTACATTCAGCGCGTGTTTGTATGTGTGTGAGTGGGTTCATGGGAAGCAGAAGGAGGAAGATCACTTGAGGTCAACATTGTCTTGTTACTGACCTTCAGTTCCAGGCCTGGGTCTTCCTGAGTCATTCGACCACAACTCATACTTTGTGAGTGGCCATTACTTCAAGATGGTGAAGAGAAGGGTCAGGAATGGTTAGAGTCTCTGGATAGACTTAACTCCGGGAGGCCTAAAGTGAAGCGCCAACAAGAACTCCAGTTCCCATTGGGTACACCTCTTGGGACTGTCAACCTGACATGCTGGAGAACTTGTTCAGGTGCTAGTCAAGATCTGACAGATGCTTCATGTTAAACCCATTTCTTGTCAATTTCCTTAAATAAACCAATGTGCAAATGATTGAAAACTAAATGAATCTCCAAAATAGCTGTTAGTCCATATTCTGTAACTATAACGAAATCTTTGAGGCCAGGTAGCTTATATTGAAAGGAGGTTCGTTGAGCCGGTAGTATAGAGGCCCAGAGGCTAAATGGCATGGTTCTGGTGCTTCTCCCTACCTTGCTCTATGACATCATGGCAGTGATATGTGTGAGAAAGAAAGAGAGAGTAAGTACATGGTTATACCGGAAGCCAAGAAAGACCTGGAACCCATGAAAACTACATGAATCCTGTCTAATCAGACAGCCCCGATGACCTTCTATTGGCTGCCAGCTCTTAAAGGTTCCATCGATTTTTAACGTTATCACACTGAGCACCCAATTCCCATCAATAAACAATAAACGGTATCTAAAGACAATAAACCATATCTAAACCACCCCAACAGCCAGAGTAGAAAAGCCACAGCAGTTACAAGCTGCGTGGAATGGGACCCTTTCTTCCTAGGCAACACCGGAAGTTGAACAGGCAGGCTCTCACAGGTCTGTCCTCTTATCTCTGCTGTGAAATTCCCTCCACTGTCGTCCAAATGCATAATGACGATTTTATTTATGACAGGAGACATGTTTTAAAACAGTTGTTTTAGAACAACTGTCAGAGCTGCAAGATGGGAAACGACATGAAAGTGAGATTTTTTTGGGGGGGGGAGAGGGGAGGGGGGATGGGACGTTGGCAAAGAAGAGCAGGGTTTTCATTATTGAAGTTGGAATTCGTCCTTTCTTCCTTGAGCAGATAAAGAAAATCCTCCAGGAAGGAAAGTTGTGGGGTGAGGGCCCTGCATAATGTCAGTTCTCAGAGACTTGGGCAATTAGCTGCCGCCCGCTTGAATCATCTCTTGTTAGGACCTTTCAAAGGACAGAGTGCATACAGTGTGAGACCGTGGAGCACCGTGGGGTGGGGTGGGGAGGTAGAGGTGGGCGGGAAAGGGGTGAGGTGAAGCCCAGCCTCCTATCTCCGTGTGAACTCAGAGCTCCACCGAATACTGGAACCTTTAGATCTCTGCCTTCCACGTGATGCTTCCCAGACTAGGCCAAGAACACAAGGCAGACACCCTCAGCATGGCAGGGCAACAGTAAACAGATGGCTCATTGAGGACCCTGTGTGCGAGGGAAGAGACATACAGCCCTTTCAGACCCTGGTTAAAGAAAAATAGTTCTCCCATGGCCAACCAATGGGAGTTGCGTTTGTTCTCCCCAGAGCCTTTCTTCCCTGAAAGTCTGGTGGTAGGGGGGATTATGGAAGAGCTCTTACTGACTTAGCATTGTTTGTCTCTATAGGAGAGAGAAATAGCAAAAATCAAGTTAGGAATTTAGCAAAGAGAACCCCAGGGGGAAAAGAGTTAGTGTCTCCATTATGATGATGAAATAAAAAAAAAAGAAGACGTTCTGAGAGGAGGTGATAGGACCCAGAGTTTTCGAGGAACTGGAGCACTCTTGGTAACCCTGTTAGAACGCTGTTTTTTGTGGGTTGGGATGGACCGGAAGCTGCAGCTCCACGGAAGGATCTCCGTTGTTTCTCTCCGGCTTTATGGTGTGATCAGGTTGATCCAGAACACATTTAACTAATTCGACTAGTTTATCTAGTCCCAGAGGAGCCATGATTCAGCGCTGGGCAGCAAAGGCAGCAATAGTTACAGTGTGCTTGAGAACCCTGTTTGGTGACCTCCGCTCAGACCGGGGCAGCATGGGTAATTCAAGCAGTTGGCCAGCTTCTTCCTTGCGGACACAAACTCCCGACCTTAGCATACACTCCTCCATTTCTCTCTGCAAGCAAAGCAGGAGATTCATTTCTTATACCCCAGCACAGTGCCAAGTAGGAGCGTGTTAATATCCCCCTCCCACCCCCTTGTGAATTGGATTACTTAACACATCTTTTTGGAGATGTCAGCAGTTTAATAGAGGCAATAAGTCAGGGCTGCCCTTGTGTTTTATTTTTCTGCCAGTATTTAGTTAATTAAAGAATGCAAATTAAAACACCTTAATTTATATAATATCAATACCAACGCCTTAAAACATTTGGCATAACTGTGTTGGCACGTCCCTTACATAAACTCTTCAGAGCGGTACTAATAAAAATGAAAAGGGCTGTAAATCAAGTTTAATTTATTCATTTTTGTTTGGTATGAAAGCATATGCCAGAATCAGGTTATTTATGAGTGTGTAATAACAATAGGTATTTTTTCTTAACCAGCTACAAATGACAAGAAAGGTTTTCAGAAGGCTACGGTTTCAACTTTGAATCATCTCAAAGTACAAATATTTTCTAGGCTCTGAATTCTAGAATATAAACATTTGCTTTCCCATCTACAGTCGAAAATAGACTTAGGTATTGGAAAAACGTATCCAACTTACAAACAGAGCCCTCCCCCCGAGAAGTCACCTGCAGCCATTTGTGTGGAAAGAAACACACACAAGGCACCCTGTGGCGTATGAACCCCAGGCAAGATGAAAAGGCTGTCGATCTGTATCTGGACTTCTCAAATATTCCATTAAGAGATTATATCACAGAGGGCTCAGAATTAAACAGCATCAGAAGGTATTGGGTGTGCGCCTGCTTTCTTGGGAGCCGTAGAGATGAGCTACATATACCTGAATGAAGTGCCAAACATTCATTTTCGTCTTCCCCTCTTTGGCTGGTATCGCTTGCTCTCTATAGTAGATCTGGGCCTGTGGCTCCCCCGCCCCCAGAAGTGCAGTGGGGTCTATTCCTGGGTACCAAGTGGAGGCCTGCTCTCTCTCTCTTCTTGACAAAGCTCCCTAGCACAGCAATCTCTATCCCTTCCTCATCCCATCTTCAAATCTACCTTGCCTCAAACAGATCTGTTGAAGTACTTACGGTGAAGTGACCAGGGTGCTGTCATCTTGTCCTCATCTTGCCCTGACTCCAGATTTTGTCTTCTCAGGCACTATTTGCAAGGCCCTGGCCCCCTGAGCAGCCATGTCCACCTTGGCAACACATTGAGGCTTTTCCCTGACCCATGTCCATGTATAACACAAACAACTGATGTGTTCTACCAAAGCAAGTGTTCCTAGGTTTTCCTGGTCTACACCTGATGATGTCATTGTGGTTTTTGCCTGTATAAATGCTGTACCCTTGAGCTTTGGGACCAAGAATTCTTTGGGGGGCAAAAAAAGTCCTTTCTCTGTCGTTGGATAATAAAGGACTCTAATTGGGTCACATATGCATGGTGGTCTATAAAATTATCACCTGGACTATAACAACAGGAAGAGACATTTAAAAAACATAAACAAAAACAAAATAAAACAAAAGGCTCATCCACTCTGAAATGCCCCTATCCTATCTGGACAGAGTCAAACAAATTCACCATGACCCTCCAGTCTCCAGTGCCCACACAGACATTGGACTTGAGGGACAAATGGACTTTCTGTATTTTATCAGGACACTTACCACGCACGGCTCTCAGTAGTAGTAGGAGGGATCCCAAGGGTGTTCTGTGACCATGGAGACAGGCTAGGCCACTCGTCAAGACTGCATCCTTGTATGCTCCACATTCCCAAGTGGCACTGTGGGCATAGTTCCATTTCTTCTCTTGACGCATGTCATCTTTAAAAGCTGATCTTCATCTTTATATTTATTTATATCTCTCCTACCTCCATAAAAGATTTGAGGTTGCTTACAATTCAAAATGCAGATACTGTAAAATCTGAAGCCATTAACAGAAAAGTAAAAAGATCAGAGCCAAGTACAAAGAAGGAGGGGGAGGGAGGAGAGTAATTATACCCGGAGGGTGGGGGGGGGAAGGGAGGAACTTAGATTAAAGAAAGCTAATGCAATTGAGAACAAAAACGCAGCTCTGAACTCCCTGGTAGCAGGGTGGGCGGCTGCCAGCTCTTATAATAACTATAGATTATTACACCTCAAAGGCAGGTTTAAATGCCTAGTGAGGACTCACTGACTGCGGGAGCTTGGTCAAACCACTTCATCTCTTTCCGTTTCTGTTTCCTCATCGGTCAGAGAAGGATTTTCCCATAGTGCTCTTGAAAGAATGGTGTTGGCATCGTTAGCAACAGCCCTACCACAGCACACATTGTGTTCCTGCTGTAATTCTGAATGTTTCGCCAACTGTAGTTAATCAATCCTGAGGTGCATATTTCAAATATTTAGCATCTCTGACACCGATATAATGAAAACAACGTGTCATGGATTATTTGACAGCACTTTTCTTTCTTATTGGATCCAGAATAACAGTGTATTGTGGGATGAATGAAAGATGTTATTAAAGTACTCAAGCCTCACAGGAACTGTACAAAGTAGATGCTAGTTTTGCTCCACTTGACAGGTAAGAAGACTGAGACACAGCCAATATAAATGGGTTATCTAAGGGCTGTAGCTATTTGGCAACACTGTTGCACTCAGGTATTTCAACAACAAACACTACAACCAAACTTTCTTCTTTGGGAAGTAAGGGAATGTAGTGCAAAGGTTAGTGCTTGCCCTTACGATCAGGCAATCAGGTGATCAGGCTTCTCAGTGAGAGTCATCTCCTGGTGTTGAGTATGTCTATGCAAATAAACTCATATCATGGGGCCCGAGAAGGAAAGATGATTCATTTCTCCCGGCTTTTGCCCAAGAGCTTCACTGTGTTTTGGAAATGCCCTTCCAGCAGATCAGAGAGAGACACACGATTTCCTGGCTCTGTGACTTGTCTTCTGCTTGGGATTTCAGTGAATGACATCAGCAGACACTGGATGCAAAGCAACGGTCTGTGCCTTGGCCATTTATCATATAGATGGCAGAGGAAGCCTGCTGATGCTCTCAGGCAAGGCTGAAGAGTTAACTTTAGGGCAGAGGTGAAATGAGGGGATTGGCCTCCTAAGGTCCCTGCGCACTCGCTAGAAAGGCAGAAAGACAGGAAGACCTCAGGAGGCAGAAAAGCAGAAGGGAAATGTACGAACCACCACTGGAAGTGAGGAAATGCAGCTTCAAAAGCAAGGAGATGGTTAGGATGCAGCTCAGTGGCCGAGCACTGCTTAGCACATACATGGTCCTGGGTGCGCAGGGTCTAAGGAATCTTTCAAAGCGTGAGGAAATAGTTTTCCCATGCAAGTAAAATGGGAGAGGGAGACAACCTGGAGAGGAGATTGAGACCTAGCTGTGCAGCTTAGGAGCAAATTATCCAGCGAGACTCAGTTTCCTCGTTTTGATAATGGGTATCATACCATTCCAATGATTTACCTCACCTAGTTGTTAAAAGATCAATTAAGATAACAGATGTGAGAGCATTTTTCCAAATGAAGTAATGCTGTGTAAATGTGAGTTGTTATCATTGTTTTTCTTTCTAGGCAAGTACCAGCTTCGTGAGCCTGGACAAGTTCCTACAGGGGAGAAGAGATGATCACTAGTTACGAGACTTGCCCAGTTTTGGGGGATGGCCCACAGAGCTTGACTCAGAATTCAAAGCCCCTCTTGTCTAGTGCCTCTCTTGTCCCTGGTTGATCCAATGAAAAGGTTTGGGGATGCCCCAGAAGGCCCCTCTTCTCAGGTTCTCAGATTCTGCCCTGCAGTGTGTGTGTGTGTGTGTGTGTGTGTGTGTGTGTGTGTGTGTGTGTGTATGTGGGGGGGGGTCTTAGCCCCGGGAAACAAGCTGACTGGGTAGACACAGCTCCAGCCTTGCCTTCTCTGGCAATAAGACAAGTTTAGCAGTCAATAAATTTGGACTTCATAAGCCATACCCAACCAAATCACACCACGTCAAATGCATTCTCACTACATTTCCCTTATAGATTAGCTCTAAGATGTTAAACAGAGGAAAATCTGCATGATTGGACTTAGCTGCTAGGTGCAAAGAGAACAACAGGACAGTAATCCCACAGGCCTGAGACTTCAGATTCTGCACGTGTATCTGCGTTGCAATTTGATATAAAATAGAACTACAATAATATATTGGTAGCAACAGACATTATTTTAAAACTGATAAAATGCTTATTTCTAGAATCTTCCATTTAACATTTTTAGACGGACGTTGACCATGGGTAGACGAGGACTGTCTACAGGAAGTAGGTGGTGTTGCTTACAGGAAGGAGTTTGCGGGGGGGGGGGGGGGGGGGGGGGGAGGACTGGTCTTGTCATCTAAGACCCTCCAGTCTAAAGGGCCTTGCAGCCTGCCGCCTGGGAACCGGAAGCTCCACTTTCAGTGCAGGCAAGCAATGGCCTTAACAGGGACACACTATGTGGGCCCCACCTTTTCTGGCTTTCCCTCTGAAGGAGAAGGAAGGAGGAAGTAGGAGGAGAAGGAGGAGGGGAAGGAAGGGGCCTGGGAAGCCTAAAGAGAAAAAGAAGTGCTTAATAAGAGGGAGGAAGTCGGGGGTGGGGGGGGGGAAGCACAGCCTGCCCTGGCAACGAGTGTTAGAACAAAGTAGCCATTTGCACACGGAGGGTGCCCTGGGAGGGACCTTTCCCTAGACCGAACACATCACCCACTCCTCTAGCCTTTCTGGAAGATGCAGGGCCTTCCAAGCAGGGCCTGCCTTCTCTGGCAGCAGACAAAAGGCCATTTCTGAGTTACACAGAAAATGTGTTACTTTGCCAGAGGGTCGAGTAAGGGCTGCCCGGGCCAATCGTGGCCCAGCAGAGCTGTTTGCAGAGGGGGCCTGTCAGTCACTAGGAGCCCCGCGGAAAGGGGCCCCTTGTCAACTTCCCCTGCCTTTGAAGTGACTGGGATGGAGGTGCTCAATTAAAAGCCCATCAGTCTGTAAGTAAATCAACGCCTATCAGGCTTGTCACATCAAACAAACGATTATTACCCCAGCCCGCCCACCCCATTAATCTGGCTGTTCCTTCTTGACGGCTCAGGGTCAGGGCGGTGTAAATCCTGTACTGGATTCCAGCCACCTGGATCGGGATGAAAGCCCTGGTATAACACACCAGGCTCTCAGGCATTTCCCAGGGCCCCTGGAGGGAGGGCCCCTGTCGCAGAGGGGTGGTGACAGAAGAGTCCCCTAAAGACAGAACCTTGGGAAGACACCTAAGACAGGAGGGAGATGGAGAGACATAAAAGAGGGATACTACAGTAGAAACACCAGAAGAGTGTTGAGACCAGAGCTCTGAAAACTGGGAATGCTATGGACACCTACACACTCCCAAAGGACAAGGTCTCTGGATGAAATAATTACACCTTACATTCTGAGGCCCAAGTCAGAGAGTGGATTGAAGATCCAGGTGATTTTCTTCACTTCTTCCCCTGAGTCACATGGTCAAGGGAAAGAAAGATGGTAGAGAGGATACAAGGAAGCGTTCAGATTGCTATGCCATTCCCTGTGTTGGGCATCAGAACTGGAACAGGCAGAACTCAAGGTGATATAAACAGGACACGTTAGACCAGTGGTCCCCATCCTTCCTAATGCTGTGACTCTTTAACACAGCTCCTCATGCTGTGGTGACCCCAACCATTACATTATTTTTGTTGCTACTTCATAACTGTAATTTTGCTACTGCTATGAATTGTAATAAATATCTGATATGCAATACATCTGATATGTGACTCCATGAAAAGGTCATGAGATTCCAAAGGGGTTGAGAACTACTGCCTTAGACCTTAGCCCTGAGTTCAGATAATCTGCCCAAGTGCCTAAGAAACATTTTGTTCTGGCGAAGCTCTAGGTCCTGTGTGCTGGTTTGCGGATTCTTTTCTGCACATGGGATCAAGCTCTTGGCTTTTCCCACTGTAGACTAAAGAAAAGTATAAGCAGAGAGGAAGGGACACTGTATAGTCTGAAAAGGGAGCAAGTGGTGAAGAGCTGTGTGAGGAAGGAAGTCAACCACATCGCCTGAAAAGACAAGGCAGACTTACTGGGGAAGGAAGGTACCGGTCCCTTCCCAAAAGGTTCCCCTGCTGACTCGTGGTGGTCCACATTTAAAAATGGCAGAAGCTTGCTTGTTCACTTCGAGAGTGAGGAATAACTCCTTAAAGAAAGTGAGACCAGAACTGAAACAGAAGACCCAGGAGGGGAAGCTTTTTTGGCTCACTTGAGCAGGAAGTTCTGCTTGCCCAGCCTTGCAGACTGCATTCACTTCCTGCTACACAAAGGGTGAAAGTTCTTGGAAGTAACTGGAGACGTTTTTGTTCCTCTCTTCCTCTGGGGTGGTCTGCAGACCGGCCGCATCGGTCAGCTTACCGCTGCTATGACAAAACAGCCCAGCTAGTCGACTTGTAAGGCGATGAGACTTGGTTCATAGCTTCAGCAGTCTCTGATCGTCACCATTTGGCCCTGTTGTGTAGGGGTTTGAGACAAGGCAAATCATGTGCCATGGTGGCTGTGAATCAAGTAAAGGGAGGGATGGGACCATTCTTAATACATCCTTCAAGAGTGCCCTTAGTGACTTAATTTCCTTCTATGAGGTCTCATCTCTTAAAGATTCTGCCACCTCCAAACAGTGCCATGGGCTTGTGGCCAACCCTTTGTACGTGGGCCTTTGTAAAGGATTTAAAATCCAAGTCACAGCACAGACTACTACCCCAACTGTGTGTGTGGGCTGTCTCTCAAGCATTCTCTAAGGAGCTGGCTGCCCATCATACCAGTGTGAACTAATTTGTCCTGTCATCAAGGCCCAGCAGTGCACAGTGCCTTTGTTATCTACGTTGATAGACAGGTTGAGGCTTTCCCCAGAGGTGATGAGGAATCACGTCCACTAAGTATCCACCCACACTCCCTCTTGTGAGGAGCACAGCTCCCATGTCCTCTAAGCAGAATTTTATATGTATAACCTACAGGTTCCTTTCTAAATCATTGGAATAGAGCAGTGACTAGGACAGGCAAGGAACACAGATGTATGGGAATCTTTACAAAGGACCTAGGCGTTTGATTCTTCTTTGCCACATGTATGCTCATTAGGCAGATATTGGCAGAACGTTTCAGTGTCTAAGTCCTTTGCACAAGGGGTCAAAGGAGAGTCGGAAAAGAAATTCTGTCCTGGAAGAAAGTAACAGCTAATGAAATGTAACTCGGTGCATTGAGTGCTAGGGGCCATATGCTGGGAAAGGGAGAGAGAGAGAGAGAGAAAGAGAGAGAGAGAGAGAGAGAGAGAGAGAGAGAGAGAGAGAGAGAGAGAGAGAGTGAGAGTGTTCAGGGAGGAGATAATTTATTCCGACTCTTCTTAGTGAAGGTATAGAATGAAGCACTGTGTTTGCTGTTGGATCATGTCAGGTTTTTAATGTGCTCTATGATATAATACTGTGTGGGCTTTAATGTCTGATGTTCCTCCTGTAATGACAATCTAGTTCATTGTCCTTGTAATGACAGCCACATCACAATATCCTTCTCGATCAAGCAGGTGTACTTAACACAGGGAACTCGGTTCCAGGCTTTCCCAGAGGTCCAGGTTTTGGCTGTGAACTCCCAGACATGGGAGTTGTGGCCCTTAGAGTGGGTCAGAGGCTCTGAACTCAGACTGCAATCCAAAACCGGGCTCTTCAAATGCTGGATGTACTACTTTCCTGCCGAGAGGCCATGGGCAAATTGCTTGAACTCCCTGTGTGTGTTTCCCCATCTGTTAAATTGGGGTGATAAGAGCCCTGGCCTCACAGGGTTATATGACAATTAAATGCATGTAAATCATTCACAACAGTGCTACAGATAGTGTGCACTCAACAATGTCCGTTAGGATTCCTGCTTTGCCTCAAAGGAGTCTCTTGAAGGGGAAATGCTAGGGAGGCTCTAAATCAATGCACATGTCTCCTTGCATTTTTACATCACTGGGTCATTTACATTAATTATATTTAAAATCTATTTGCTTATTTTTATGTGTATAGGTGTTTTGCCTGAATAGATCCCTGTTGTTCCTGTGTGCCTGGTGTCCATAGAGACCAGAAGAGGGCATCAGATATTCTAGGCCTGGAGTTACAGAGGGTTATGAGCCACCGTGAAGGAGCTGAGAATAAATTCCAGGCCCCCGTCTTGAAGAGTAGCCAGCACAACTCAGTTACTGGGACATCTTTCCAGCCCCTAATTTTGATTTTAAGTCTCTTGGTACTTGTAAACATTTAATTGGTTTTTTTAAAACTAAAATGTGTGCATTAACATTTAATGTAATGTAAAAAGGTCTATGTGTTGTCGTGTGAGTTTAAAACTGTATATGCTCTCTTACTGTTCATATCCTGTTCTCTCCTCTAGAAAGAGCCTTTATTCTGTATTTGTATTTTGTATTTATTTATTTGTTTTTGCCTTTTAGGAAAACTTATTTTTAAATGTATTTTAATGTTTTGTTTCTTTTTTTGAAACAGGGTTTCTCTGTGTGTCAGAGCCCTGGTTGTCCTGGAACTGGCTTTGTAGACCATGCTGGCCTCGAACTCACTGAGATCTGCCTGTCTCTTCCTCCTGAGTGCTGGGATTAAAGATCTGCACCACCACACCCTGCTCAAATGATATATATATATATATATATATATTTATAAACAATGGCTTGCCAAGCATCAGGTTCCATCCCTATGGCTTTTTTCTTTTAATTTTAAAAATCACATTCTATTTATTTCGTGCACGTATACATGTGTAATGTGGGCATGCATGTATTATGGCCCACATGTGGAGGTCAGAGGATAACTTGTGGGAGTCTGTTCTCTCTTTTTACCACGCAGGATCCTGGGGATTGAACTCAGGCCGTGTGGTTTGTCAACAAGCCCCTTTATCCACTGAGCCCTCTTGCTAGCCACCTTCTTGTAGTTCCACACATGCTCAGGCTTGGTGGGTCCTCTCTGCCTTCCTGCCTTACCTCCATTTACACTTTCAGTTCCCAGGACCCCACCTTCCCCTTTCATATCATCTTTTTTTCTTATCCTCCCTGAGTACCCTTAAGGCCTTCTTTCCACCCTCCCTGGACCACTTTCTAGGTTCCTGACATCTACACGCAGTGACTCCCATATAAACACATGAATACAAGAGTTCTAAGCCAAGATTAGAGCAGGAGAGAGAATATGTGGTATTTGGGCAACCTCACTTAATACAAAGTCTTCCAATTCTGTCTATTTTTCTTGCAGATTTCATTTTTCCTTATGGTTGAAGAACACTCATAGCATGTTTTTGAGATGTTAGTCCCAATGCCACGGCTGAGCCAGAGAGGCAGTTCAACTGTAGCATTTTTACCCAGCATGTACAAAGCCCTAGGTTCGCTATCCCAGAACTGTAAAATAAAACGTGAGTTCTGATGATATTTCTCCTTCTCCACAATGTGTGTGGTGTGGTGTGCGTGCGCGCGCGCGCGCGTGTGTGTGTGTGTGTGTGTGTGTGTGTGTCTTCTCCACACCGTGTGTGGTGTGCATGTGTGTGTGTGTGTGTGTGTGTGAGTGTGTGTGTGTGTGCGTGTGTGTGTGTGTGTGTGTGAGTGTATGTGTACACTACCATGTCTGGCTTATGTAGTGCTGGGAAGTGCAGTTAAGGCTTTGTGCATGACAAGCAAGTTTTCTACCAAGTGAGATAGATTCCTATTCTCACACTGAATTATTTCACTTCTTCAAATTTTACTTAGGTATGTTAAAAGTATTTCCAGGTGTATTTGTGTGTTTTTCTCCCTTAGGTCTGTTAGTTTTTGCTTTACATATCTTGAAATTACGTTATTAGGTATCTCAGTTAGGCTTTCCAGTGTTGTAAAGAGATATGACCAAGGCAACTCTTATACACAAAACATTTTGATCTGAAGGCAGCCAGGAAAAGACTGGCCTCCACAGTGGGTGGAGCTTGAATATAGAGACCTCAAAGTCCCACCTACACAGTGACACACTTCCTCCAACAAGGCCACACATCCTCTAATACGGCCACACCTCCTAATAGTGCCACTTCCATTGGAGCAAGCATATTCAAACCACCAGGTTAGGCCTATACAAATTTAGAATTGCTCTATTTTTCCATTTAGTTGACCACTCAATCACTGAGTGACACTTTCTGTGCTGGTTTTACACCCTCCCATCCCCCCACCCCTCACCCCCAACCCTCTACCTCCCCATCCCTATCCTCTACCCCCGTAACCCCCCCCACCCCTCCTCCACCTCCCCACCGTCTGATATTTGCCCAGATCCTGATTTCTCCTGATTTTTGTTTGGTATGCCTTTTCCTATCCTTCTAAATTCTAACCTTTTCCAGTTGTCTGTTGTTCTTTAACCGATCACACCAACACGAATTTTGCTACACTTTAAGGTTTTATGGAGCTGTAAATTGGACACAACATACTAAAGGCCTCTTATCGCCTTTCATGTCATCTGAAGCCTTGGTTGCAAAGACTCGAAGGATTTGGAGCTGGAACACCTGTCTGGAGATGTTGTTATTCATATCTGGTATCCGGAGTTGGATAACATGACGTGGGGCCCAGCTAACGATATTGACTGACGTGCCTGTGTATGGATGCTGTATATGGCTAGGGCTTCCATATGATATGGCAGTCTCTGGTGGCCAGACTTCTTAAATGGTGGCTCAGATGGCCAAGAGTGACTGTCTCATCAAACAAAGCTTCCTATAATCTCGCCTCCAAAGTCAACGCTGCTTTTGTCATACTTTGTGGCTTGAAGGAAACACCAACAGGCCCAGACTGGTCAAGGTAGGCGGACCCAACTTGTATTGAGAAAAGTGCGAAAGGGTTTGTGGCTATGTCTTATGGACATGGAAGTCTTTGGTCCATTTACATTTAAAGTAACCATAGAGATTGTACTTTAAATCTACCATCTTATAGTTTTTATTTATTCCAAATGATTTTTGTTAACTCTGCCCTCATTTTTCCTTCCTTGGAACTGTTATGCAAGTTGCCCTGTTCCCTACTCAGTTGCTTGGTTTTTGTACATTTTTCAGTTATTCTCGGTTGATTACTCCGTAATCTCGATGTCATCTGTGCACAGAGAGTGGACTAATCTATATTCTTTTAGTTTATATGTTGCCGAAGTGAGCAGAATAACCACTCCAGAGATTCCTATGTCTGTCATTATTTCATTATAAACTACCTTAAATAGTACTTATATCACATCCTGACGAATTTGAGAACCTCAGAACATATGCACTCCTTCTACCCTTCACTCACAAACACACACACACACACACACACACAATTTAGAAACTTAGTGCATATATTTTACCTTCTGGTACTGCTGAGTCCTTCATCCATGTCTGTGCTTTTATTTGGGGTCATTTGGGGTCACATGTCTCCCCAAATGCTTCTGGCAGTTCTTTAATGTGTCTATGCTGAATTCTGGTTTTGTTTCCTGAAAATGTCTTTGCTGTGGCTTTGGTTTTGCGGGACATTTTCAGTGAGCGTGGAGTTTTAGGTCGGCAGTTATTTTCTTAGGTTACTTTAATAGTTCTCTACAGCTCTCTTCTGGTTCCACATTTTTTTTCCCTCTGTTGCTAACTTTCAGTTTTAACAATTACCCTTTTGGAGTAACTTTCTTTTCCTTATAGCTACTTTTATGAGTTTTCTTTCTTTTAGTAATTGCCCCACAATATATATTGCTGTAGTATCTTTATATTTATTTTACATGGGCTTATAATTTTTAAAAATCTGTAGCATTACTTTATTCTGTCTTTCATAATTTGGGGGAGGGGTGGATTCCTAACCAGGATTTCTTAAAAAGTTGCTTCATTCACATCCCCCCCTTCTCCTCTCCTCCATCTGAGATCTGATGACAACTATATTAGATGATTTTACCATGTTGGTATATCTTCTATGGTTTAAAAAACCTTTTTTCCCCAAAAATCTTGGGTGTCTATTTTACTTTGAATTGCTCTATTCCATTCTTAATCTCAGCAAATGCTCTAGGATTTCCATTTCATATCTGTTAAAAAAGCAGACCACAGTTCTGTTGTAAAATTATCCTCTTTCATTTTCTTCAACACAACCATGATAGTTTAAAGTCTGTCCGATAATTGAAGGATTTCGCTGTTTATTCTCTGTTCCTCTCTCCTCTCTCTCAGATTTTAGTCATCTTATCATACTTATTAGAATGTCTGGTAATTTTCTGTTGAACTCAGGCACTGTGTACAAACCCTGTAGTTTCTGGATGATGTGCCTTTGTTCCTCCCTAAGTATTAAAGGCTAGGGTGTGCACAGGGATAAAGAACCTAGCTTAAGATGCATAAGGTCCTGGGCTCAGCCCCTAACCCTGTAAATGACAAAACAAAAAATTATTAATTTTCTCATGTCAGGGAGTTAGATTGTGGTCAAGTCATCCTGATGCCAGCAAGGGTTCCTTGGAGCTTTCTTGGGGTGCTGCATGTCCCAGGGTTCCTTGTCTTAGTAATTGTAGGGATGACTCTGAATGTAAACTGTAACTAACTCATTTCCAGACAAGCATTCTTTCTGGGATCTCAACTCAAATTCCAAAGTTTTACCAAGTGATCTCCCCACTGATGGCCTTGAGCTCTAACCTCTGACTTCCCTGCTTCGTCTTCAGTCTGCTCTATGCTGCCATCAGGCCCTGGCCAGGACCTGGAGGAAAAGCCGGAGAGAAAAGTAGGGCTTACCTCAAATTCCTTCTCTTTCTGCTCTTGGCTCCACCAGCTCTGCCAAACGCAGTTATTTGCAGATGTTTATATGCTGTTGCCTTATACATTTGATTTAACTATTATAGTTGTTATTAGTGGAAAGATTTGTCTAATATTCGTTTAATTAAGTAAAAGTTTTTGTTAGCCAGGTGTGGTAGTACACACCTTTAATCCTAGCACTCAGGAGGCAGAGGCTGGCTGATCTCTGTGTGTTTGAGGCCTGCTGGTCTACGTACAAGGTGAGTTCCAGGACAGCTAGTGCTACACAGTGAGACCAAAACGAACAAACAAATAAATACATGTTTTTGTTTATTACCTGAATGTATTTATATAAGCACTTTTCTTGCTTTGAGATTTATTAAAAACGGTATCATATTCCCTTATTAATTTTTTATGTCTGGGTAACAACGTACCAAAGGTAGAGACTTAAGACAATAAATACCTCCCATTTTTTGTAGATCACATGTCTGGGATTATGTTAACGGTACAGTTCTGGCTTAGGATCTCTCATGAGGTGAAGTCAAACCATCGGGAGGTCACCTGAAGGATGATTTAGGCTTTCCTTTCCTGCTCCCCCAGGCTGCTGGAACGTTCTCATGGGTTGTTGTCAGGAAGGCTGAGTTCTCCCCATGGGAGCCTCTCCCAAGGTTACTCTGAGAAGTCATCTACTGCTCATGTAGAAGCAAGTTATTGATATCGGGAAGAAGGATGAGGTGTCAGAGAATTTGTGAGTGTATTTTTTAGAACAACCACATGTAGTAGGCAGATTTCTGTTTTCACTGAACATTAAGTTCCCAAGCTTCATGTGTGTTGTTTAAAGTAGCATGATTCATGAGTGTTTACCACTTTAGTATTACACAGGGTGAATGGACCAAAGCCTGTGTTTCTTCCACTGTCTTCATGATTATGTGGCTTTTTAGAATCTTTTTAGTTTTGAGGCACATATCCTGATATTCAGCACAGGCTGACCCTAAACCTACTATCTTGGCTCAATTTCTCTTGAGTTTTGAGTAGACACATACCGCTACACTTGATCCCCCCCAAAAAACATTTTTAAAAAAGCCATTCATATTAAGTCTTTAAGAAAATACAATGTATTTTAACCACATTTACCCCAACTCCTGCTCTTAATTCCTCCCAAAGTCTTTGATAGTGAGATTTGTGTGTTGAAGTAAGCAAAAAGATGGATATGGTCTTCTAATCCAAACTGCTAGTATATGTCTCTTTACTGGAGAATTGAGCTCATTACCATTAATAGTTGATGTTTGATGATGGGTATTGATCTTTGTCTGTTATGTTATTGTGGCATTGACTGAAACAGCTTGTGATCAACTGCTCTCGATCTGTTACTTTTTCCCTGTGACCTACTGAGTGTACTTATCCCTGTATCAGGCCGAAGTTCCTTCTGGAATCTTCTGTAGAGATAACTTAGTGGTTATAATTGTTTTTAATATTTAATGTTTTTATCACGGAAAATTTTAAATTTATCTGTCAATTTTAATAGACAGTTTTGTTGGATTTAATATTTTGGGTTAGCCCTTATTCTCTGTTTTCCCACATGATTCATTCTATTGGGAGAGGCTTTCCACCAAATATTTTATTTGGATTATTTTCATTTCTTGAATTGACTGCATTTTAGCCATTTCTTTGTTTTGTTCTCTTGGAGTGTATTCATGTATTATTTGAATTATTTGAACATGCTTATAATAATTCTTTTGAATGATTTTTGCCTGGTAGTACTTCTAAGTCATTTTATCAGGTGGGTACCGTTCTTACAGGGTTGTCAGTGATTAGTGGAGAGACATGCTGTCTTAGTTCTTCCATGTTGTCTCCGTTTCTGTGCTGTGACTTACGTACCAGGAGTTAGTTTATTGGTTGAGGCTTTCTTTCTTTCTTTTTTTTTTTTTTTTCAGATTTATAGGCATCTTTATTTTCTTTCAGTTCAGGACTAGAGCCGAGTAGGATTGATTTGTACTTTCTTCTCTGCGACTGGTATTTAGGGCCAGAGGTTCTATCTCCAGTTTTACTTTGATGGTCAGATATTGAGCTATGTTGTCTAGGACTTCCACAAGCATGTACACACACATGTGTGTATGTGTATGTGTATATGTACATGTATGTGCACACACACATACACAGGCACACATTTTCCTCAGTGCTATGGAACTTAAGGTTGTCAATTAGTCCTGCTGACTTACAAATGCAGTGATAGATGATGTACACACAGCCTGAGGGAGTCTATTGGGTTAGAAGGAGAGAGGTAGTTTTTCACTACCAACTGACTCCCACCCTCCCCCACCCCCCAAGTCTAGGTGAGAGGTTCAGAGGTCATGGGCCTGATCTGTCAGTATTTTACAAGAGTCCTGGCCATATGCTGATGAATCCATATTAAGCATTTACCTCCCATATGTGCAGTGCCATGTTAGATTTTGTGAGGCATGCAGAAAGGTGCGTGGATAAAGATATGTAATGTATGGATACACACATACACACATCTGCAAGGAGTGTTGAGTTTTGCCAGTTCCTGTATATGGCTTATATATGGGAAAGCAACTATATAACAGGCCATAAGGTCATTAGAGATGTGCCGGTTAAACTTTGTGGGAGTTCAGAAGACAGGAGAAATCACCAAGGGGAGAGTGGTAAGCTGCTGGGCTCGTCTTGCTGACTTTGCTCTCAGCTTTGTCCATTCAAGTCTTCATATCACTGACATACAATGGCAGGGATGGTCTGATTCTAAACACCCGAAACACCAATCTCAGCACATACCACACACAGCTTTCAAACCTTTTAGTGATTTTCTATTGCCAATTGCAGTAATTTCAAAGTTCCATTCAGAGCATATCACTCTCTCTTCTGCTATTCAAGGGATTTCTTCTCTTTTAGGGGTAGAGTGGAAGTGTCAGAGCTCTGAATTTTGACTTCCTCATATTTTGTGGTTTGGACTCCAAGCACACTTTCCTGTGGGGATGCTGTATATGTGAACATTTCCCTGTTTATCTTTTGACTGTCTATGAGTATGATCTTACTTGTCTCTGTCTGGAGCCTCTGGATTTCTGTTACAAGGAGTTTCTGGAATTAGAGATCAAGGCCTTCTGTCCAGGACCTTTGTTCTAATTTCTGTGTACTGATATCCTAAACTCTGCCAGCTTCAGCTTTGTGTAGGGTTCTTAGCTTGCTGACAGGCTGTGGGGCACATGATTGACTTAGTAGTAAGCCCTGACCTGCCCCGCCCACTGGCATAGCTTGAATGTTATAGATGTCCAGGAGTCTATATGGGGCTGATTCTCTCAATCTACATATCTATTCCTAACCTGCCCCCTGAGTGTTTTCTGTAATAGAGGTGCCTGTATCCAACTGCCTACTGGGCACCTTCATTATGGCCATCCTGGATTTAACATGGTCAAAACAGGATTACTGATATATGTTAAACACACCCCAGGGCACATAGATGCACTAACACTTACTGTTTCTGTTATATGCTAATCAGTTTAATGGCTGCTATCTCATTTTGGCATAATTTGCACATATATTACTATGATAGCTGCCTAGCACAGCATGCATGCACACACAGAGAGTATGACTTGTCTTGGTTAGCTCAGATATGGCTTTGCTTTAGCTAGTCCAGCAACCTTAAGGGTTATAAGAAGCTCTTTAGATTCTGAAAGTTTCAGTGCTTTCCCTTGCTTTATTACTATGGTGGTTTGAATAAGATAGGTCCTCTTAGGCTCTGACGTTTGAATGTGTGGTCGTCAGGGAGTGGTGCTATCTGGGAGAGATTGGGAGGCATGACCTTGTTGGAGTAGGTGTAGCCTTGTTGAAGGAAGTGTGTCACTGGGGGTGAACTTTGAGGATCTAAAATCAGCCCAGTGGATCTCTCTTCCTGCTGCCTGTGGATCTGGATGTAGAACTCTTAGCTACTTCTTCATCACCATGTTTGCTTGGGTACCATTATGCTGCCCGCCGTGATGACACGGACTAAACATCTGACGCTGTAAGCAAGCCTCCAATTAATGCTTTATTTTATAAGAGTTGCTGTGGTCATAGTGTCTCTCCATGGCAGTGGAAGATTGACTAAGCTTCCTGTTCCTTCTGGGTTCGTGATGGTTCAATTTTGCTTTTTTTTTTTTTTTTACAAGAGGAAAAAGCAATGTCTACTGCTTTCCCTGCAGTCCAGAGTCTTAAAGAGCTTGCATGGGTGACCAACTTGCTTGCATCAAGATCATCTGGGGTCCTTGGGAACAAGACTGCTTCTCGTGCTCTTCCAAACCAAACTTTCTGGGGAGAGGGCCCAGGATTGTAACCTTTTAAGCAAGTTTCTCAGATTCTTCCTAAGTGTACTGTGGTTTGAGGATTGCTGCCCAAATCTCTTTTCTCCTTTGGTATTTCATTTTAAATATTCATGGGAGAGACATTCCAAGGAGCCCAGAAGAGAGGGAGCTGACTATGTTAATTCAGCCTCTTGTCACTATAACAAATAGCCAAGACAATCTCTTACAGAGAGAAAAGATTTATTTTGGCCCATGGTGCTGGAGTTTCAGTCCGTGAATGATTGATGCTATTGCTTTAGGGCTAAAATGGGGTACATGAGTTCACATCATGACTAAAGTGCTCGGTCGGACAAAATCCACTTATATAATAGCCAAGGAACAGCAGAAGAGAGGGGATGGGGTCCTACAATTCCCTCTAAGGGTATAGCCTCAGTGACCTAAACACCTCATACCAGGTCTTAAGGTCTTAAAGGTTCCACTTGCTGTCAGTGGAGCCATCTGGGGAACAAGCCTTTATACACTAGCATTTGGGGACACTTATCAAAGCCACAGCAGTGACTCACAGTTATTCTGTATGCCACTGAAGTTGTTATGGGAGCCCCAGAACCTTGTGTGGCCATAGTCAGTGCCACACACGTCTTGCAGAGCTGTGTGATTGGCCCCCACTTACACTTTCTGGAACTGCAACCACAACCTAAAATAGTTTCCATCAGAGAGGATCTTTTTTAAAATAAGGATTTTCTCAGTGATTTTTAATCTTGTTGATCTAGGCATAAAATTCAGTAGAGGTTGATGAAATTTAGATATCATTACAGGTTGACCAGGGTCCAGGTATGCCTGGGACTGGAGAGATGCAAGGATTTCAATGCCAACATCGGGATGTTCTGAGAAAAGTGGGGTGAGCTAGTTACCCTTGGAGTATGCCTTACAAATCAGTTAAGGAATTAAAATTAAATGTATCAGCAAATATTAGGTTTGAAATGTGCGTGGGTTGCATAAGAAGGAAGACCAGATTAGAACGAGATGTATTTTTGGATTAGTTAGATGTGTGGCAAAGGACTGAACAGCTCTCGGTGGTAAAGAATGGAGAGTGCTTTCACCCTTTAATGAAGGTGTGGTATGGGCTGTGTTGTGTGGGCAGCTACTCCTGCCGAATTACACTGTGTTTGACAATAGTAGAAGGGAAAAATTTGGGGTAAGGAATGTTTTTCAAATCTCTAGAGTAGAATACATTTTACTTTAAATATTACTTATTATTTATAAGCAGACAGTCATTGAACAGAATGATGGGGTTTGGGGTGTCATTTCCATCCTGTGTGTCATGTTCTTTTCTTATAAGGACCTTCCATGCCTTCCATTTACCCATCCTCCACTGGTGTGTTCCTCTTCCCAAATAGTTTCCTCTCTGTAGAGAAGAAAAACCATGTAATATTTGTCTTCCCATGTCTGTCTTATTTCACGTAGCATGATGATCTTTAGCTCCCTCTATTTCCCTGAAAATGACTTAATTTTACTTTTTCTTTATGGCTGAGTTTAAAACTCCACTGTGCTTTTTTTTTCCTTATTTTACATATTTTACTTTTTAAAACCTTTTATTTTTTTAGGGATTTATATATGGTCACTCCATACTTTCCTTATCTACTAGGCTAATGAGCATCGAGGCTGATTGTAGAACTTGGAGTTTGTGATTAGTGCTGCCATAAACACAGATATGTAGGTATCTCAGTAGTGTGTTGACTCCAGCTAGATTCACAGCTATAGCACAGTGGACTCTTATAGTAGGACCGGTGGCTAATCTTGGTTGTCAACTTGATACACCTGGAAGGAGGGACCCTCAACTGACGAACTGCCTTAATCAGATTGACCTATGGGCTTGTCTGGGCAGTTTCTAGGCAGGTGGGCCTTGGACATTTAAAACGTTGGAACCAGACAGTGAGCAGTGCTCCTCCATGTCCTGCCTCTGCTTCTGTTTGAGTTCCTGTCTTCCCTCAGAGATGGACTGTGACCTGGAAAGGTAAGCCAAAGAAACCCATCACTAGCCCACACCCCAAGTTGCTTTTGGTCATAATTTTTATCACTGCTACAGAAGGAAAACTAAGATCTACTTTTATTATTTTATTTTTTGAGGAGCCGCTATACTGATTCCCACAGTGGCTGTGAGGGGTTCCTTTCCCTTTACTTCCTTTTTTTAGTTTGTTTGTTTGTTTTTCGAGACATGGTTTATCTGTGTAGCCCTGGCTGTCCTGGAACTCACTTTGTAGACCAGGCTGGCCTCGAACTCAGAAATCCTCCTGCCTCTGCCTCCCAAGTGCTGGGATTAAAGGCGTGCGCCACCACCGCCCGGCCCATTTACTTTCTTGACAGCCTTTTCGTTATTGTTGTCATTGCTTGTTATTTTCTTGATGATCCCTGTTCTGACTGGAGCAAAAGCCTAATATAATTTTTTTTGCCTATCCCAGAATGCTAAGGATATTGAACCATTTTTCGTATATTCATTGTATTTCTTCTTTTAAAGACTGTTTAATTCCTTTGCCCATTTATTGATAGATGATGTTCGGTGTTTAGTTTTTGGAGTTCTTTTTATAGTCTAGATATTCTTTGTCAACTGTATAGCTGGGGAAGGTTTTCTCTCATGCTGTTGGTCATCTCTTGACTCTGTTGTTTCATTTTATGTGCAGAAGCATTTTGATTTCATGCAATCCCATTGTGGATTCTTGTCCTTATCTTGTGGGCATCTGTGATGGTTTGTATCTGCTTGGGCCAGGGAGTGGCACTATTAGAAGGTGTGGCCCTGTTGGAGTAGGTGTGTCACTGTGGTGTGGCCTTTAAGACCCTTATCCTAGCTGCCTGGAAGCCAGTCTTCCACTAGCAGCCTTCAGATGAAGATGTAGAACTCTCAGCTCCTCCTGCACCATGCCTGCCTAGATGTTGTCATTTTCCAGCCTTGATGATAATGGACTGAACCTCCGAATCTGGAAGCCAGCCCCAGTTAAATGTTGCCCTTCATAAGACTTGCCTTGGTCATGGTGTCTGTTCATAGCAGTAAAACCCTAACTAAGACAGCATCTATTTGGGAAAGTCCTTTCCTTTAGGAGGCTGTTTGTTTGCTGACCTAACTATGGCTTAGTGCTTGTATACTCCTTAGTCATGAGTGAGTAGAGAGAGCACATAGGCAGGACCCATCCGTTGGTGTAGAAGTGATGACCTGTACTCAGCCTTGGAAGCTGTCTTCTCCTTTCCTCCTCACTTCCTTCCAGTGGTCAGCATCTGCACCAACCACACAGTACAGTGCCTGACGTCTGTAATACTTTCAAGGTCCTTTAAAACATTTCAACCTTAGAACAATGAGAGAAAAACTGTTTAGGTAGATTAAAAAAACATGAGTGTGTTTATCGTTCTAATGATGGTGGCATGAAATATACTTTTTAATATCTAAACATTTATACACATACACACACACACACACACACACACACACACACACACACACACACACGTATGTATTTCTAGCTAAGCCTGGCTCTTCCCCCTTCTTCTGGCTGTGTGTGTATTTAATGCTGAAGCAACACCATCTATCTTGGATTACAAAGTGGAAGGCTCATGTCCAGGCTGCCAGAAACCTGGGTTCCTTTTCCCATTTACAGTCAAGGTGTCACCCTGCAAGGGTGTTTAGGTCACGTCTTACTCAACTCCTGCAGTCTGGGTACCGTGGTTTCCAGTCAGCTGGGAACCTGGGTTCCTGACATTGGAGCCGGCAGCTCAGTTGCTCTGGATTATTTATATTTGAATTCTTGTGAGAAAGAAATAAGCGATCATGTTGAAGCCGCTCTTATTTTGACTTTTGTTGTAGCAACTGACTGGTTTTCTTAAGTCATGCAGCAGAGCCCTGGCCCTTTTGCAGCCTTCCTCAGTATTGATATGTGAAAAGGGTCTCTGGCCTCCCTCTTAAAAAGACTAGAGTGTCCAGGCTCTTTATGACATTGGAGACAGGTTGTGTTTAATCTTGACCCCACCCATCCACCGATGAAGCTCCTTCACACTACAGAGAATGTCTGGGAATGGATGGGGCCAGTGACTTGCTTGTTGCCAGGATACATCATCTTATAGGGCTTTAAATGGGCATCTTTGAC
The DNA here is from genome assembly GCA_036184795.1 of Tokudaia tokunoshimensis. Taxonomy (NCBI): domain Eukaryota; kingdom Metazoa; phylum Chordata; class Mammalia; order Rodentia; family Muridae; genus Tokudaia; species Tokudaia tokunoshimensis. Next base: position 44,141,534 of record BTHU01000019.1, read on the forward strand.
CTCGTCATCATTCAAGTTCACCAGGCTCTGCCTGTCAGCACAGTTCTAGCCCAATCTGAGTGCTCTGGCTTTTTACCCTCTCCAGACAGGTATGGGGACAGATGACCTGGGAGGAAGATGCTGCTTTTATTCTGGGAACAAAAGTGCCCTTTCCTGTCTTCCAGCATACATTTGGATGGTTTCTTCATGCTTATTTTAGTGTGTGCACATGCATGTAGGTCTGTATGTGGGTGTGTGCACATGCATGTAGGTCTGTATGTGGGTGTGTGCACATGCATGTAGGTCTGTATGTGGGTGTGTGCACATGCATGTAGGTCTGTATGTGGGTGTGTGCACATGCATGTAGGTCTGTATGTGGGTAAGTGCATGTGAGTACACGTGTCAGTGGAGGCCAGCGGAGGGTGCTGGGTCCCATGGAGCTGGAATTACAGGTGCTTGTGAGCTGGGTGCTGGAACGGAGCTCTGGTCCTCTGTAGGGACAGTCCCCAGTCTTAGCCACTGTCATCTCTCCAGTGCCACGTAGGCTGAAGAGAGTTCCTTTCAATTTTTCCACGGGCTGTGTCAGTGCAGCTTCTTAGGCTATGATTTGTGAAGTTTGCGTGTGCGCACGCATGCGCTAGTGCACGCGTGCACATGTGTACATAATGCAGAGAACAGTGGAGAGGGTACAGAATGGAGTGTGTGTGTGTGTGTGTGTGTGTGTGTGTGTGTGTGTGTGTGTGTGTGTACATATGAGTGAAGTCAGGTGAGCTGTGGAATGGAAGGTAGTGGCAAGAACCTACCATTTACTGGATGTCTGTCCTCTTTGTGAACTGTGCTTAACAGACATTGTGGTTCTTAGTTCTTACAAGGACTCTAAGAAGTGGGAATTGTTTCTGAAGTAGTTACTTTCTTGCTTCTGTGACCAAACACCCAGCAGAAGCAATGTAAGGAGGGGGGATTATTTTGACTCAAAGTTTTATGATGGGGAGGGCATGGTGGCCGAAGTGGTCCTTTCTAGGCCACAGATACAGGAGCTTGTAAGAGCACATACTGGCAGTCTGGAGTAGCTGTGGCCCTCAAAGCCCTGTCCCCAGGGGCCTGTGTCAGCCAGCTAGACCATGGGCTTCAAAGGTTCCACAGCTTCTCAAAACAGCACAGCAGCTGGAGACCAAGAGTTCAAACACATGAGGCTGTGGGGGGCACATGTAGCTGATAGTTTATAGTAAGTAGCATTTACTGCACACTGCTTAATTTCAGTGAACCTTTTCCACACAAAATAACTACGCCCTTTGTTTTGTCTGTGAGAGATAGTGGGAAAGCGGCAACTCTGTAAATATTTGGTTAATCTGATAGGAACTGGCCACTCAGGAAATTCGAGCAAAGGAATGGTCTTTGGGGACCTGTGTAGTTGACGTTTCCCATAGGAGTAGAGATTCTGGATTCTGTTGTTGCAGGCTTCAGCTGTCCGCACACTGAGCAAGGATAAACAGGACCACCATGCTTAATGCGAGAGGAACTAGATTTCCAATCAAGGAACCTGGTGAAAGTTGGAGTCTGTTGAATTTATTTTCTTGTTTTCTAATGGTTCTCTCAGTAGCAACACAGTCTTTGAGATTAGTGTTCGAAATCATCCTAGTTACCTACCTCTCTTCCTCCTTCCTTCCCTTTCTCTTTCCCTCCCCTTCTCTTCCCCATTTCTTCTTTTCTTCTTCTTTCTTTCTTCACCATGTAGCCCAGGCTGGGCCCATGCTTACCGAGTGCTGAGGTCACAGGTGTGCCCTTCCACACTTGGCCCCTCGATTATTTTTATCTTTTCAAAATCTTGCTTCTGTAAAAGTTCCTCGAGTCACGTAAATACTGGACTTCAGCCTTTTCTCTTCCCCTCTGCAGATCTGGCCCACGAATTTGTATGTGGGCCAAGCCATGAGAAACAGGTCTCCTTTCAAGTACCACTTTATTCTTTGTTAAAAATTAACAACCATTGGAGGCTAGCATTGGAATGTATTGCTTTCTTATCTTCTCCCTATAATTAAAAATGTGTAATATAATTGTGGTGAAACTTTACATTTTTTGTCTCTCCCTAGACTTCTCCATGAGTTTAACCGTGTGTATGCTGGAAATGGTGAGTCTGCTGTGCATGGAGTCACCCACATCCAGCCACCTCGTGCCCTGTACCCCACCCTTGGCATTGCTTCCACCCTTCCTAGAAACCATAAACTGGCTGTGAACAATAAGGAGAAGTGAGCATCCTTAACCCTGGGGCTGCCTTCTCCTCATGCTGGTGTTGTGATGTCCCAAGGAGGAGGCTGAGAACTCCGGCAGAGGGCCAGCTTGTGACCTCCCACAGCAGGAGGGATTCCACCAGGGTTCTGCCTCTTCTTGGACCATGAAGAGCAGCTCTCAGGCCAACAGTTCTCTCTGCTGAGTGTTCTGTCAAGACAATGCTTTTCCTTTTCCTTACCTCGTCCTTACAGGCTCTTCTTTCTGTTCTCAGTGCTCCAGTGCAGCCTGTAGTGTTGGAAAAGAGACTCCATCAACAACTTCAAGAGACAACTCTATGGTGGTACAATTTAGGTACCATGAAGTCCCTCCATTTTTAAGGGCACGGGATGAGTTTAGTAAGCGTACAGTTACAGAGCTGTCATGGCATTGCCGCCATGTTTCTTTACTCTGAAAGGCTCCTGGCACCGCAAGGACTTTACCCAGTGAGTCCTTCAGTGAGTCATGCCGCTATGAGCAGGAGGGCATGCTTGTTTGAGCCTTCGCCTTCACCCCTTTTGGGTGACAGCTAGGACTGGAGTTACGGATCGTATGATGATTCTGTTCAGGTTTTCTAGTGAGTCATCAAGGGGTTCTCCAAGTCAGCTGCACTTCCACTAGCAAGGGACTAAGCCAGCTCTCCCTTTCTTTCCTTCCCTCTCTCCTTCCCTCCCTCTCTCCCTCCCTCCTTCCCTACTTTCCTCCCTCCCTCCCTATTTCCCTCCCTCCCTCCCTCTCTAACTCCCTCCCTTCCTACTTCCCTCCTTCCTTCTCTCCCTCCCTCCTTTCCTTCCCTCCTCCTCTCTCTCCTTTCTTCCCTCCCATTCCTCCCTCTCATTCCCTTCCTTTCTCTCCTATCATCTCTTCCCTCTCTCTTTTTGTTGAAATTACATTTTTTTTCACACAATATATTCTGATTATGATTTTCCCTCCCCGAACTTCTCCCCAACTTTCTGCCAACCCAAACCCACACCTAAGAAATAATAAAGTAAGACAAAGCAAAACAAACAAACCAGAACAGGGCAAAGCAAACTAACAGAAGGAAAAGAGCCAAGAAAAGGTACACACACACACACACACACACACACACACACACACACACACACAGGTGTAGAGACACACGGTTCACACACACAGAAATTTCATAAAAATAAAACACCAGAAACCATAAAATTATATGTAAAAGATGTGCAAGAAAAGAAAAATAATAAAAATAATGCCCAGACAAACCACGATGAGACAAGGCATCTCCAAAACCACCACTGAGTTCATTTTGTGTAGGCCATCTACTGCTGGGCAGTGGCCTGGCCTAAGAGTGGATTATGTACCCAGTAAGACTCTGTTGGGGGAAACCGATTTTTCCTTTGTGAGTGGCTGGAGATTAGAGATAGCATCTGGGGTTAGGGATGGGGCTTGTGCCCACTTCCCTCTCAGAGCTGGGACCCCATCTGGCTTAGACCCGTTCAGGTCCTGTGGATGCTGCCACTGTCTGTCTGTCTGTCTGTCTGTCTGTCTGTCTGTCTCTCTCTCTCTCTCTCTCTCTCTCTCTTTCTCTTCTTTTTTCTTTGTCATTTAAGTGGAGATTAACTAGCTGCTCATCATGGTCTTGATTTGTATTTTTTTTTAAATGATTAACTGTGAACATGATTTCATATGCATATGAGCCATTTGAATATGTTCTTTAGAGAAATGTTCAGCCATTGCCTATTTAAACATTACTCTTTCTGTTGCTGAGTTTGGGAGCTCTTTAAGGATTCTGAATATCAATCTGTTATTAGGTATATGACTTGCAAATACTCACCTTCCACATGAGGCCTTTTTACTCTGTCAACTCTGTCATTTGATGCACAAAAGCTTGTAAGTTTGATGACATCTAACTTTTTATGACTGTTCTTCTCGTGATTTTGAAATCACGTTCAAGAAAACACTTCGGATTTAGTGTCATGATGAACTTCTCCTTTGTATTCTTAGAAGAAACTTACTGTTTTTTTTTATGGTACTGTTTTAAATTTTTTTCATTTCTATTTTATTGTTACATGTATGGATGCTTTGCCTCTGTGTGTGTGTGTGTGTGTGTGTGTGTGTGTGCCACATGCATACCTGGTGCCTCTGGAGACCAGAAGAGGGTTTTGGATCCCATCTATAAGTAGAGTCATGAGCCACGTTGTGGGGCCTCTGAAAGAGCGGCCAGTGCTCTGAACCACTGAGCCATCGTTCCAGGCCCTTGTATTTTTCTTATGGTCAATTGGTCTTTGGCCTATTCTGGGATCATTTTTGTATTTTATATATGATAAAGATCCAGTTTAATCTTGTGCATGTGGATATTCTTTTTTCCTATCATCACTAGTTGAAAAGACTGTTGAGTGGTTCTGGCACTCTTGTCAAAATCATTGAATATATATATATATATATATATCATGTGTATATGTGTATATATATGTGTGTGTATATATATTCATGCACTCACACTAGCACATGCACACACACATATACACACAGAGCTTTATTTCTCTCTATTTTCTCTCTACTTATTTCTGGTTATTTTTATTCTGCCAGCACTACACACAGTTTTGATTGCTGAAGTTTTGCAATATGCAATAAAACCTGCAAGTGTTAGAGCTCTGATTTTTTTCCCCAGATTGTTCTGGCTGGTCAGAATCCTTTGAGATTCTATGTAGAAATTAGGATGATTTTTTTTCCTCTTTCTGAAAAAAGATGTTGGGGTTTTGCTAGACATTGCATGGAATCTATAGATTGCTTTGGGTAGTACTGACATCTTAAATAATTTGTCTTTGGACTCCTGAACAAAAGATATCTATTTATTTTTATCTTTTACTTCTTTAATTTAAAAAGTCTGTGTGTATCTCTCTCTCTCTCTCTCTCTCTCTCTCTCTCTCTCTCTCTCTCTCTCTCTCTCTGTGTGTGTGTGTGTGTGTGAGAAGTAACACATGTGTGGTATTGCATGTGTGTAGGGCTCAGAGAGCCATCTTGGGTAGCAGTAATACCCTTCTACATTGTTTCTACATTGTTTAAATACATCTTATTCCCTGCTGTGTAGACCAGGCTAGGTGTCAAACTTCTGGGGATTCTCTTGTCTCCTCTTCCCATTTCACTGGGGGTCTGGGATCCCTGTGTGCAGAGCAAGAGCTTTACCCAGTGAGCCCCTTCTTCATTGCTGTTAGCAATTTCAGTAACTTTGAGTGTGCAAGTCTTGCATTTCCTTCAGTTTATTCCTGAACATCTTTCTCCATTTGGTCATTTTAGAAATGGCTTTGTTTTCTGGAGTCCTGTTTCAAATTATTCGTGGTTAGTATAGAATGCAGCATTTTTTTTGGTACTAATATTTTTAAGATAATAACTTCCCATCTGGCATCTATCACTCCATTTCTATTCTCGTTACTTGTATGCACCTGCCATGTCCACCTCTCCTCCACCCTGACTCCTGGAAGGGTCGGAGAGCATCTCTTTACCATTTTCTCCAGTTTCAGAGTGGTTTTGCTAGTCATGTGTGTGTCCATATGTGTGGTATGTGTGTGTGTGTGCATGTATTTTACTGAGGATTGAACCTCGGGCCTTAAGTATACCAGGCTTGTCCTGTATCACTGATCCATCTATCTCCCAGATTTAATTTTTTTTCCATCAGTGATTTCCCTCTTACATTTTCTCTTCATTTTTTTTTAAATGAAGTTCTGGACATTAGCCTTTTGGATTGCATTGGATTTAAAATAATTTCTTTTTTTCATCTTATATAGCCACTAACGTCTAAAAGATATATGATTCCCCTTAACTTATTATAGTTTGAATCTCCTTGAACCATGGTGTCTGGCTTTCGAGTTTGGTTTCCACGGGCGTCGGGCGTCTTGCCGTCATGCTGATATCTTAGGCACTGTTTTGTTTTTGATTTATGGTGAGAAGTTATCTTCTCTCTCTGAGAATAAGATCACGCTGTCTGTTTTTCTCCCAGACACTTTCCCTTGTGTTTGTTTTTGATTATGTCTTCTGTGAGAAGTATTTCCTCATTGTCTGTCCCTGCTGGCGTGGAGGATGTTTGTGTGTGGGCTTCCCTAGGGAGAACGGGTTGTCAGAGGCTTTTCCCGTGTTGTCTCTCTCAGGCTGGCATGTGGGGTCTTCTCTCTGGACCACGGAAGTGCTATGTTCCTGCTCAGCTTTTGCTGATGTGCTCAAAGCTTTCCTGGATTCTGGTGTTCCAGGTTCAGAGGACAGGACCCAGCATCTCCATTTTCATATTTGGAATCAGTGTTCTCTTGAGTCCGTTTTACTCTTTGCCTCATTCCTGGAAGTCTATGAGCCCTGTCTTGAGTTCAGACTCTATTTGATTTAGTTTTTTATTTTTTTAAAAGGTGTGTGTGTGTGTGTGTGTGTGTGTGTGTGTGTGTGTGTGTGTGTAGGCACACGCGCGCACATGCGCGCGTGCATGCATGCACACGTGTGTCCATCCATAGAGTCTCCCAGGCCTGAAATATCAGGTGTGTCACTTTGTTTGGGAGTTGGGAATCAAACTTAGTTCACCTGCAAGAGGCAGTAATCACTCTTAACTGTAGAGAGCCATTTCTCCAGACTTTTTTTTCTCCCCCAGAGAAAAGAATTCCAGTTTCTTGGAGCACTGGGACTAGATGTATGCACGGTTGTTTATATTGGTAGCACTTCCTGGGAATCCATGTGGTTAGGACGGACTTCCTGTCAGCTCTCTCTGTTCTGCTTGTTCTCACAGCCATGGACTGTTGTTCGAAAGTTTGTATATATAAGGTGGTGTTGGTAATCTCAGGTCTATCTCCCTCCCTCCCATCCACACACAGGCACACACATGCACACATACACGTACACTCTTAAATGCTTTGGTTGTGAGCCCAGCATTTAATGGCTGAACCTCTCACCAGCTCCTACACCCACACACATTTTATGCTTAACATGTGATGGCACAACTCCTTCCTGATTATTCTTAGATATTTTTATATGAACTTAAAAAATTTTTAAGCACTTTATGCTCTATAAAGAAGAGTATAGATTTATACGTATTTTATAATAAGTTAACTTAGTTTTCCAAATCATCCTATTGGGATTTTAATTGGATCTGTAATCTTTCTTTTATTCCAAGTATTCAGCCCTGGGCATGGATCATGCTAGGTTTTAAAGAAAAAACAAACAAACAAATGAAAAAAAATTCCTAAGCAAGTTATCACAGAACATCTACTAAGTGAAAAGTCTTGACATCTATACTTCCTCTGTCATTCGGACCTGGCTGGCGTGTCCTCAGGTCACACACCACCTGGTAGAAAGACAGAAGAGCTAACTCTTAGAACTTGTCAGAACATTTTTTGTTTTTGTTTTTGTTTTGAGACATCATCTCAAAAGAAAATATATCCCAGACAGACCTGGACCTCTCCAGTCTCAGCATTCCCCATGCTATGACTACAATCTTGTACCACCATGCCTGGCTGTTAGGCAGTGCTTTTTAATATCTCCCTTGTATATGTAAAGCTATTCTTAGCAGCTACATACAGTCCAGGTTGAAGGCCATTGCAGTGCACATGGAAGATGTTAAATCCACAAGGTCAGAGGGAGCTCTAAAGATCAAGCCCATCTTTTGGAAACTGGAATGAATTTCCCTTGTGGGACGGCAGGCCAGGCTTCTAATGCAGCCCCGATGTGCATCATAGTTAGGGTTTCCATTGCTGTGAAGAGACACCATGACCAAGGCAACTCTTACAAAGGGCATTTAATTGGGCTGAGCTTACAGGTTCAGAGGTTCAGTCAAGTATCAAGGCGGGAATAACAGTAGCATCCAGGCAGGTAAGGTGCTTTAGAAGGAGCTGAGAGTTCTACATCTTGTTCTAAAGGGAAACAGGAGAAGATTGACTTCCAGGTAGCTAGGAGGAGGATCTCAAAGCCTCCAACAAGGCCACACCTCCTAAAAGAGCCATTCCCTGGGCCAAGCATATTCACCACTGCATTGGACATGTGTATGCCGGGACCGAGGGAATGCTATCCAGCTTCTTTCTGCTTCCACCACAGGAGGGGCCATCGTTGAGGGCTGTGGATATAAGTGTAAGAGGAGGCTGCTCCGTCTGCTTGGTCTGACCCATATGGAGTATACATAATAAAGTTTATTAGTGTCCCTGATTTAATGTGACATATTTCCAGGGCAAATTACTCTGAGATCATAGTGTTCATAAAATATGACAGAAATCTTTTGAGTGTGAGCATAAGTTCTGAATTAATGTAATAACCCAATCTGGAAAAAGGCTAGTGGCTCAAATGTACAAGAATCCTCCATTTTTCCTCCATCCATTATCCCCCAATCCTGGGCCTCTTTTGAAAAGCCCATCTTCTTGTTTCTAGCCATACAGCCTCTAGATGGAATCCAGACTTGGCCTTTTCTCTAGCAGGGTTAGGTCAGGATGTGTTAGAGTATGGTCATCACCTGGAGCCCATGAGCAAGTGAAGATTTTGCTCCTAAGTATTCCTGGATCCAAGGCCTAGATGAGGCTGATAGGAGAATAGACCTCAGGCTGCAGGATTTACTGCCTCTGATGGATAGACTGGGAGGTGAGTGGAAGTGTGGCAGCCTTAACCCTGGCGGCCTGGGTTGTAAAGTTGCCTCTCTGCATTCTTCCAGCTCAGGACGCAGAGTAGCAGGAGTCATATTGGATGCATCTGAGATGACACTGTGAAACCCAGGTCATGGGTCCATTTATGCTTTGGTGGTAGAGACAAAACTGTTGTTTTTAACAAAATCTCAAATGTTTAATTTTAGCAATAAAGACTCAGGAGCCAGATGCTGGGGTGAAAACCTGCTAGCTCAGAGAGGCAGAGAAAGCACCCAGCTGACCTTCCTCCATAGTCAGTGTTCTAAAAGGAAGCACTCCTTCTCCATGATTTCTCAAAAACACCTTTCAAACTGAAAGTCCCTTCTCCCTACTTTTTGTGAGGCTCTCTATCCATCCTCCTGACTGCCTCTTACTCTGTTTTTCCCTATGTTCACTCCCTGTCAACTGGTTGCTTGCTCTGCCTTTTGACCTGTGGTTGACTTTATTTAATCCTGTTCACAATAAAAAAAAAGCTTTTGGATTAAAGGTGTGTGCCAAGGCTGAGCCACACCACAAGAAATGGATTTTTCCAGTAAATAACAATCTCAGCGTTCACAGTGTGATCGAATATCCTGCAACACAAAACAACAGTCATGGCAAAACCCTGCAAAATTTTCATCAAGACAAAAATGAAAGATGAGTAGACAGAAACTGACTATTTTGGCTTAACCAGTAGGACATTTGGTACTTCTATCAGGGGATAGCCTGAAGCCACCACACACCAAAGAAATGAGTCAACTGCTTTCCTTTCCTTGAGGTAGTCTAAGCTAATCTCCTTGCTTACTCACTGACCTGCCTCCTTAAGAATTCTGAGAATCCAGTTCTTTAGAGTTGACTTCGGGATCCCTCTAGATTCTCTCTGCCAGAAAGGCTGGGACACAGGACAAAAGGAACCTTCTAGTCCTATGGTTTACCCCTAAATTCCACATTGAAGCAGAGTTGAGAGAGGCAACTTGGGCTACGCAGACTTCTGGAGAATGTGGCTTCGGGCCCCAAACCAGGAAGATGTGCTCTAGTGGGTTATCTCCCTGGAGATTGTGCTGCTAGGTGAGAGGCATACTGCCCTACAGCCCTCAGTGCTCCCAAGGAGCACTCCTCTGGTTAGGTTTCTCCATAAAACACAGACCAGAAACAACTGAAGGAAGCAAAGGTTTATACTTCCAGGCCACACTGTTCGGAGAAGTCAAGTCAGGAACTCAAGCAAGACCTTGAAGCGGAGACCGTGGAGGGACACTGCTTGCTGGCTTGCTTGCAGCACAAGCTTAGCTGATCTTCTTATATAGCCCAGATTACTTTCCTAGGGGATGGTGCTGCCCATAGTGGGCTTGGCCCTCCTACATCAATTAGCGGCCAAGAGAATCCCCCATAGACATGCTCACAGGGCAATCTAATCTGTGGAACCCCTCAATGGAGGTTCCCTTCTCAGGTGACGGTTGAGTCTAGACTGTGTCAAGTTGACAGAACTAACTAGGACAGGCACTGTGGATGGCAAAGATTCCTAACTCAAGTTTACACCACATTATAGAAACTGCCACCAGTGAGAACACAACAGGCCCCACATCATTCTTTTTAATGCACCTGTCTTCACCTTCCTAATGCCATAACCTCTCTTTAACACAGTTCCTCATGTGGTGATGACCGTCAACGATAAAATTATCTTCACTGCTACTTCATAACTGTAATTTTGCTATTGATATGAACTGACATGTAGGATATATGATGTGTGACCCCCTCATTAGACGCCCCCCAAAGGGGCCACAACACACAGCTTGAGGAGAAGCCTCTTTTAGGGAGAAGCCAGGAGAACAGCAGCAGTCACCCTCACCTGCCTCTCCTTCCTCCCTTCCCTAGTTCTTCTGTCCTTCCTCCTGTCCACCCCTCCCTTTCCTCCTCGTTTTCTTTCTTCTCTCCTGATTTCCAGTTCTTCCCTCTTCCCCATTCCTTACTTCCTTTCCGAGACTGGGTCTTGCTGTTAGCCCAGGTTAGCCTCACTCACCATCCTCCTGCCTAGAGAACCCTGGGGTGACAGGTATGCCAGCGCACAAGGCCATATTCCTGTTCGTCATCCTCCTCTGTGACTTTTGATGAGAAGGCTAAGGAAGCCACCCACCCACAAAACTTGTAGATACTGTCAAGGTCCCAGAGCTCAGCAGTTGTGAATCGGACTCTCTTGCCAGGAGGCAGAAGCCACAGGAATTTCATAAGCTACCCTTGCCCTGGATCAAAGGTTATCTGCTGAAAAACAATGACCTAACCCTTCCCTTGTAACCCCAGGGTAGAGAATAAGGGGAAGACAGTGTTCTTTGTCTCTGCCTCTTGGGCTTTTCAGTAAGTCATTCTCTGAGCTGCTCAGTCCTCAGGATGCAACCGCCTTTCAACAGTCAGCTGGATTACTCAGGGCTGGGCTCCACCTCCTCCTGGAGGCAGAATCCAGCAGCCCAGGGACTTGACTTATTTATTTTCGCAACAAGGCTTCATGGCCAATATTAGTCTTGAACTTGCTATGAGGCAGGAGAACTTTCGGACTTCTGATACTCTCACTTCTATCCACTGAGTTCTAGGAGTACAGGTGTGTACTCTGGTGATTGAACTCAGAATTTTGGCATGGCAGGCAAGCACCCACTATACCAATTGGTCTGTGTGTTACCCCCTTATTTATTTATTGAAATTTTTTTGTATTTATTTATTGGGGAGAAAGGACTCACATGTCTACAGAGCTTGAAGACAACTTGTAAGAGTTTGGTTCTCTCCTGCCACCAGGTGAGTTCTGAGGAATCGAACTCAGGTCCTCAGTATTGAAGGCAAGCACCTTTAGCTGCTGAGCCATCTTGCCAGCCCTCCCCCACTTTTATTTTAAAAACAACATTTCTATGAAGCCGAGGCAGGGCATGAGCTCCTGATCCTCCTGCCTCAGTTTCCCTAGTGCTTGAATTACGGGTGTGCACCACCATGCCTGACTTGCCATGTGGGGAGATGTTGGGCAGGCCGTCAGGATGTTGGGGAAAAGTAGCTAACTACTTCATCAAACAGTGCTGAACCATGATTGTCTTTGTGTCACAGCCAAGCTGGGCTCCTGCTTGGATGGCTTTCTTCTTCTCAGGAAGGTCTTGGCTCCAGGTCTGCCTCCTCATTAAAGCTTTCCCATCAAGAACAGGCAACAGTGGTGCCCTCACCATCTCCTCTCCTCCTGTGCCTATGTGTCAGGACAGGCACTAGATGCTCCATGATAAGTCAAGGCCGGCCTTCTCCTGTACACTCTCTTGTTTCGTTCTTACGTCTAGTGAGTAAATCTAGTCTGACCTGCCAGTCTGCAAATGTTAACCCTGTTGGAGGCTGGCAGTACCAGGATGAGTCTCAGTGAGTTCATGTCTGTTTAAACAGGGCTATCACGGGAGTTTGGGTTCGGGAGTGAGGCTTGAGGTTCGGCCAAGCTTCCTGACAATGTAGTTTTCTTAAGCTGGCAGAGTCTGCAGAGGTAAATGTACCACCCAACCCCCTCCCTGCTCTACAGCCTCTAGCCTGTTTTCTGCCTGTGCGTCCCTTCTGCTGCAGCACTAGAGTCCCATTTCTTTGACTCTAACCCAAATCCTTAAAAATAATTAGCTCTAATGTTATCTTCTGCCGAAAGATAGACCTGCACCTCAGCTGGATGTCTGCTTCCATCACAGAGCCCCCTGGGCATCTTGTTCAAGGTCCCTTAATAGCATTCCAGCAATAACTTGATGCATTAGGCTTTTCTATTATTGCAGTGACAAACAGCCATCAAGTAGGTAAGAGAAATGTAGGTCTGGGATCCCATCATGAACTTCAGAAGGCCAAGTCAAGGTCTCTGGAGGTCCTCAGGGAGAAGCCATGCTGCAGTCTCCAGCTTCCAAAAGATGCCCACATTCCTTTGTTTCCCTTCCTCCCTCTTCAGAGTCAGCAGCTATGCTGTGACTACTCCTTCATCGTGAGGTCCCTCTGTGACTGTAGCTGCTGAAGGCTCTCCAGTTTGTAGGAGTCACTCTATAGATGACCTCATCTGGCTAATCGGGGATAATCTTCCTGTCTCGGGGTTCACGATCTTAGTCAAGTACAGCCTGAGTCCCCTTAGCCGTGCATTGGAAAAGGATTACAGATTCTGGAGATGAAAGCAGAGACTTCTTTGGGAGAAGGTGCTATTCTATCAAAGTTGCTTGACATTCACAGACAATTACAGTTGTCCAATAGGTAGTTTTCAAAATTGGATTAAGTTTCAGATACTATGAATGCAACTGGAGATTCAGAGAGAATGCTTTCAGGCTTTAACCTCAAGGAGCTCTGAACCAGGTAGGCAACAAACATGCAAGCCTATCTACACAGACATGACAGCAGAGGGAGGGAATAGAGAGAGTCTAGAGGAGGGACAGGATTGTGAGCCAGTCAGTCAAACCTCTTAAAGGAGACAAGAGTTGAGTAGAATTGGCTCTGAAGAGCCAAGCTGTGCAGGTTCACTGGGAGGATCTCAGATGGCCTGGAAAAAGGGCCACCAAGGGACCAGCTTGGGTGGAAAAAGTTGTACATGCCTTGAGGTTGCAATAGCTGTAGTGACAGAGAGGAGGCGGAGTCGGGGAGGACATCTGGAGATCTTGGAACAAGTGGAGTCATGAAAGTGTTCTTATGCCAAGAAATGTGGGAGATGGTAAGGCTCTCAAGGGTTTTAAGGAAAATAGTGTGTCAGAAAAGTTGTGAGAACCAAAACACAAATTCAGCAGAGTCATGATCTGAAAGATAAGAGAGGGGAACAGTGACCAGCCTAACTTGGGATCCATTCCATTCACACACACCAAATCCTGGCACTATTACCGAGGCCGTATTGTGTATGCAGACAGGAGACTGTCATGGTTGTCCTCTGAGAGACTCTACCAGCAACTGATTGACACAAATGCTGATACTTTCAGCCAACCGTTGGACAGGTTTGGGAGCAATATGGTAGAGTTAGAGGAAGGACTGAAGGAAGGCGATTGCAACTCCATAGGAAGAACAATAGTGTCAACCAATTTGAACCCCTCTGAGCTCCCAGAGACTAAGCCAAAAAAACCCCAAGAAGTATACATGGGCTTGTTCATGGCCCTGGGCACATGTGTAGCAGAGGCATTGTCTAGCCTCAATAAGGGAGGATGCTCCTATTCTTGTAGAAACTTGATGCCCCAGGAAAGAGGGTGGGGGTGAGGTGGGGATGGTTGGGCAGGTGGGGGAGCACCCTCTCAGAGGTGGAGGGTAGGGGGTAATGGGTGAAGAACTCGGGGAGGGGGAGCTGGGAAGAGGAGCAACTTTTGGAATGTAAGTAAATAAAATAATTTAAATAAAAAAGAAAAAGGTGAATATAAATAGGGGTAACATGCTAACAATGTTAACTTCAGAAGGAGATAAAGTAACAAGGACAGAGAGTCCCGTGGGAATGATGCACACTGAGGAGAGTTCCAGTGTTTTCCATGGGGTTGGTGGTGGACTGAGCAAGGATCAGGAGGTTGAAAGGAAGACAGTGGTGTAGACAACTTGTTTGGATGGTGGTTGCTGGCACAGCCACAGTCCTGGTCAGATTTGCAACTGGAGCTGTACCTGGAAATCATCTGTGGCCCTTGTACCTAGCTCAGTGTTAAACCCACAGTGGACAGTCAGCAGTGGGTGCTGTTTCCAGGACAGGGATGAAGCAATACTTTGGATCTCCTCAATATGGACTCCTTACTGTCCAGTTCTGGAAAGTGATGAAGTCATGAGCTCTGTTCCGAAGCTCTGTTGGAAGGGAGAGGGCCAGCATGTCAACACCTCAAGTCACACCATATAATTCAGAGCCTCGTTTGACTCTCAGACTGATGTCAACATTTCCTTACCTTGCTGAGACGCCAACGTGATGACTATACATTAATTTACATTTGCTTGTGTTCAAATAATGAATTCCAGATCAGAGCTGGACCAACTTTGAGGCAGAAGCTGATGTTTCCTGGAGAATGAAAACAGAGAAACAATCAAAGTAAACAAAACCCTTCCTGGCCCTGGGGAGATGGCTTATCAGATAAAAAAGCTCAGCCTACAAGGCGATGACCTGAGTTCCATCACTGGAACACATGTAAATGCCAAACCCAATGACATATGCCTGTAACCCCAGCACTTCTATGGCGAGATGAGAGGCAGAAAGAGAATATCCAGAAGCTGACAGGCCGGTTAGCCTGGAGTATGAAGGACAGTGGCAAACAGGAGCGACCCTGCCTCAGCTGGTGGTGTGGATGCACATCGTTAATCCCAGCACTCAGGAGGCAGAGGCAGGCAGAGCTCTGAGCTCAAGGCCAGTCTTGTCTACAGACAAGAGGGCTACATAGAGAAACCCTGTCTTGAAAAACAAAATAAAACGAGAGAGGGGGGGAGGGAGGGGGAGGGGGAGAGGGAGAGGGGAGGAGGAGGGAGGAGAAGAAAAGAGGGAGGAGGACGAGAGGGAGACCCTGCTTTAAACAAGGAGGAAGACAAAAACTGATGCTAAGGTTGTCTTCTGGTCTCCACACACAGGCTGTAGCATATGTGTACTCTGTCTGTCTGTCTGTCTGTCTTTCACACACACATACACACACACACACACACACACACACACACACACACACAAAAGGAGGTATTTTTTTTTAAAAAATATCTTTCTATATCTGGGAGACTGTGTGTGTGTTTAGGATTCTCCTTGGGGGATAGTTTGACCGTCTCACAGGTGAGGGGACCCTACACCTGAGTAGATCACTCTACCACCCTATATCCCTATGTGGGTAATGGGTGCAGACAACGTGCTATTGGAAACCCTTGCTTGAGGATCATCTCTCCTCAAGGTTGAAGTTATTTCCCAGGAAGAGATGTCCGGGTGACTTGTGCAGAGTTGATTCTGGGGCTCAAGGCAAATGACGCAGGCTGAGGAGGTGGGTATTGTCATTAAGATCCCCTTTTCTGAGAAGGAGTCACATTTTCATCCTGTCACTTCTTGGCCTGTGCAATGGGTGTGGAAGTGGGTGACAGGAAAAGCTGAGTTAGAAGCTTTCAGAGACATACTGCCTCCCGCACCCGCTCCTACCCCTGTGTGGTTCTCCAGCATCTTGCCCTTTGTTACAGCCATTCACCCTTGGACACCGCCCAATGAACTTGTCTCTTTGGCCCTGATTCTCCTTTTCTTTAGCTTCATACAGTTTCTTCTCACCCATGAGTACGTTTTTCCAAGACATGCCAAATATGCCTGAGCCCTCAGATAATATCTATGTGTAAGCCCTGCAGTGCTACCATTGACAACCGAGGCAGACACTAGTTAGTAACTAAAAGATGGCTGATAGACAATACAATGTGTGTACACTGGATTTATGAATGACTCATATTCTGGAAGAATGAGGTAAGATTTCATCATACTGTTGAGAATGATTTGAATTTAAAACTTAGGGATTCCTTATTTCTGAAAACTTCCATGTAAATATTTTTAGAATACTGTAGTTGAATGTAGGTAATAAATTATAAATGGTAAAATCTCCAGAGGATGTGCCTCTATCCCCAAACTGTGAGTTCCTCACAATGGGGCTCTGGAGGCATTTCTAGTTCTAGATTCCAGTGCCTAACACTGTGTTCAAGCCAAGCAGGGCCACTGGATGGAAGAGTGAAATATTAATAAAACACCCACTGCCGTCTGTGGTTCAGGGTCCATCTCACGGTTTCTGTCCTCTTGCCTAATATTTTTCAGATTATCATTTTTTTAACAAACATATATGGAGTGTCTATTATAGCACTGGAATCCATGAACAAGTCTTCCTAGATTTCTGTCCTCAGGAAACTTAATAGAGTTGAGAATGTTGGCAGACCAAGCAACAATTATGTAAACTAGGTGCTGTAATAGAGACACATCTGCAGAAAATAAAGATTAGCCTTTGATAGCTTTTCCACTCTTGAACATTTGTTTTATTTAAATATTTTTATCAATTCTTTGATAATTCTCTGTATTTTGATATATTCAGTCACACTCTCCTCCCAGGTCACCCCCTTCCCTACTCACCCAACGTTGGGTATGTTTTCTTTTTTCTTTTTTGAAAACTGGTTGAGTGTAATTTATGCTGTACATATATTCTTGAGTGCATGGCCTTCCACTGGGGTGCAGTCACCCACCACAGGTCCCACCCTTAAAAGAAGATGGTGTTCTGTCTCCTGGCAACTCTCAATTTTCAGTAGCTCCTTAGCTAGGGGTAGGACTTCGTGCTCACTTCCCTGTACCATGCTGGGATCAGTCTGGCTAAGATTGCATGGACATTGTCCATGTGACCACAACCACTGAGTTCACACTTGCCACTTCCCTGCTGTGCCCCAGGAACATGTTTCCGCAGTTATCCATCATCTTTGGCCCTTCCAGTCTTTCGGCCTCCTCTTCCTTAGTGGTCTCTGAGCCTTGGATAGAAACAGCACGCTATCCATGTCTCACTTAAGACTGAGCACGCTGCAGTTTCTTATTTTCTACTTGTCTTTGTTAGTGAATACTCTATATTATTATTAATACATGGTTAGTATCTATTTAGTATTATTAATACATGTTAACTAAAGGAAGATTCTCTGATTAGGGTTGAGAGACACACCAATCAGCAGTAATCAATGGTATATCAGTAAGTCATTAGGATTGGTTTGGTACTATATCCATTTAGCAGAACAAAAAAGGTATTAGTTCCTTCCCTAGGGCCTAGGACATGTCTACCTACATGTTTTGATATCTCTAGGAAATGTTTTATTATTTTGATGCCAGGATGGATTTTTTAAGGGTTCTGAATGTAAAAACCTTATATTTGTTTTTATGATGTATCACAAATTGAACACATTTTCTCTGTTAGAAAGTAATGTGTCAGCCGGGCGGTGGTGGCGCACGCCTTTAATCCCAGCATTTGGGAGGCAGAGGCAGGAGGATTTCTGAGTTCGAGGCCGGCCTGGTCTACAGAGTGAGTTCCAGGCCAGCCAGGGCTACACAGAGAAACCCTGTCTCGAAAAACAAAAACAAAAACAAAAAACAAACAAACAAACAAACAAAAAAGAAAGTAATGTGTCCATTATACGAATTTAGAGAAACATCACAGTTACAAGGAAGAAATGCAGCGGTTATCCAGCGCCCAGAGATAATGGTTATCAGCTCATAGATAATGGTTATCAGCTCTTCAGTGCGTATCTTTCTAGCCTTTTGATCATCTCTACCTATTGTCCACCCCTCAAAAACAAGCAGATGGTCACAAAGTGTATCCGGGTGGACTCACACATCCATATCCAGCACTCAGGAGACTGAAGCAAGAGGGTTACCAGTTCAAGGCTAGCTTGGGCTACATGGCAAGATCTTGCCTAACAGAATGGGGAAACTGCACATCCTTCTTTTCTTTTCTTTCTTTCTTTTCTTTTTTTTTTTTTTGGTTTTTTCGAGACAGGGTTTCTCTGGGTAGCCCTGGCTGTCCTGGAACTCACTTTGTAGACTAGACTGGCATCGAACTAAGAAATCCTCCTGCCTCTGCCTCCCAAGTGCTGGGATTAAAGGCGTGCGCCACCACAGCCCGGCCATATCCTTATTTTCTGTCTCTTATTTTTGATCTCTTTCTTTTCTTATAAATGTTATGAAAAGCATGAGTATCAAAGGCTATGGGTTTGATTGTCAGGATTAAAGTGAAAACCAGTTCTACCACTTTAGATTTAGGCTGGTTTCAAGTTAAAATAAAAAAAAAACATTTATTGGAAAAGGTCTTTGTATGAAATCCTATATTCATCACCCATGTTTTCCTTTTGGGGGCAGCCATCTTTTCTATTGATTTTAAAAAGCCCCTGCATATATTTAGCCACCCACCTCTTGACTTATTTATTAAAAACACATTACCAGGTTTTGCCTCTTCATTTCGCATCAGATTTTTAGAGTTAGAAAAAGGTTTTGTGTACTTTTAATCTAAGGCTTTTATCTCACAAACCTAGGAGGCCAAGGTGAAAATAGGCATCTCCAAAGCGCACAGAGTCGGTAGTAGTGTTGGGTAGGCCACAGGTACCTGGGGTCTTGGCATTTGGAAGTCACACTGTTTCTGCTGGCAGCCTCTTGCTCTGCTGTCTTGTGGTGTCTGTTGGTAGCTTTGCCATCCTATGGAAGCCCTGTGTGGCAGACAGTGTTCACCCCTTGCCTTCTGTCCATTGCGACAGTGCTCAATTCCGAGTACACTCAACACTACTAGGAACTTGGTAGTTCCTTAATAAACGCCCATTGGCTAAAATACTGGTTTTTAAAGGGTTTTGTTTAGATTTATTTATTATACTTTTATTGGTGTAAGTCTCTGCTTGAGTGCATAGATGTTCCCCACGTGCATGCCTTGCGCTCATGGAGGTTAGATACTTTGGAACAGAGTTACAGACAGTTGTGAGCTTGTGTGTGTGTGTGTGTGTGTGTGTGTCTATAATATGTGTATGGATGCCTGTAGAGGTCAGAAGAGGAAGTTGGATTCTCTGGAACTGGAGTTACAAGTGATTGGGAGGTGCCTACCAGAAGTGGGTGTTGGGAACAAACTTGAGTTCTCTGAAAAAGCAACAAGTGCTCCTAACAGCTGAACCATCTCTCCAGAGTACAGTCAAGCCATTTAAAGCAAAGGATCCACAAGTACATAGTCATTCAGAGCTCCAAAATATTTTCATCACCTCACTCACCACCAAACAAGACCCCATAGAGTCAAGCAGTGCTTCCTCCTCCAAGGTCCTAGAAACCGGCCGTTTCCTTTTCCTATGAATTGCCCTAACCTGGACATGTCACAGACATAGAATCATGCACCATGTGACCCTTCGTGTCTGACATTTTTGTTCAGCGCCATGTTTTAAAGGTTTATCCATGTGGTAGCACATAGGGATTCTTTATTCATTTTGTACCCAAATAACATTCCAGCACTGAATAGATTTGTTGGTTTTTCTATTGGTAGACATTTGGATTGTCTCTTCTCCATCTAAATTTTGGGGGCATGGATCTTGGACACCAGAATTCTTCAGTTACCCTAAAATTGACTCTTTCAAAATTCTACCCCAATCTCCTTCTGGAAATGCTTTTCTCTGGGTGTGCTAGTCACTGTTAACAAAAGAATCTAAAATAATCAACTTCGAAACAGGACAGGGCTTTAGAAGTCTCAAGCCATAGATGGTCCTGCTGCTTTGGGCTTGTGAGAAGCAATACAAATATGTGGTGGAAGAAGATACTTCTTTTGCGGTAGCCATGAAGCAAAGAGTGAGACAGGAAGAGGATGGGAGGTCTCCCTCCCTATCTTTAAGAGCACACCCTCAGTGACCTAACTACCTCCTATTCCTGCTATGCCTCACCTCCAGAGGTTCCACCATGGGCAGAAGACAAAGTCTTTAACTCATGGATTATTGAGATCATCCATCCAAACAGCAGCAGTTAATAGAGAAGGACTCACCCTGGCTATTGAAGTGGGGTCTTGATGGGAGCTCAAGTCAGACTAAGTACAGAAAAGCAGTTCCCACTCTAAGGGAGTTTCCACGGCCCTGGTAATGTTGGCTGTAGTGACGATGGGGACCAAGGGCTCCGGATTGATCCAGGACAGCTCTTACGGGTCCCCAAGGCAGGAGCAGCCACCCACCGCCGCCACCATCACTCCCCTCTACTTCATTAACAACTTCAATTAGCCCAAGAGCTGGAGATGCTTTGTCAGCTGCTTGGATCCACAGCAAGATTAAGCCATTGCGTTTATGAACTGCCCAGCGAGTTCTGAGAGGAACTTTGCATATTTTACATTTAATAACTCGCCTCTCTTTTTATTTATAATGTTAATAATGATGAGGGTGTTCTGGGAGTGTACAGAAGGAAGAGAGGGAGTGTCTGACTTCAACACACAGAGGCAGCAAGACACTTGGCAAAGGGTGAACTGCCCCCCATCCTTGTAATCTGCCCCTAACCAATAACCCAGCATTAATGAAGTGGTGAGACATACCACCATTCCATAGACTGCTTTCTATGGAGGCCACAGGAACGGGGAACTAAGAGTATCTGCTCTGTGCTCTCAAGACTCCTTGTATCTGTGGCTCATTGCAGTTTGTTGGGGTTCAGGGAAACTTGGTGGGCTTTACAGGGCCTCCACACGATCCCACTGCTACATTGGCATCTCCTATTGCTGATTCCTGGGCGGGACAGGTGTCAGGTTGGGTGAAAGAAAGGAGTTTTGCCCTAGGAAGTGTTTCCCATGTGTTTGGGTTGTGGGTTCTGCTTAAAGAGCCCCTTGGCATGTTATAGTAGTGAGTTCTCATATTTTGAATATACCAAGGTCCAGAAAGGCTAGTGACCTTCCCAGTATCAGCAGGTGTGAGTGTCATCTCTGGAGTACACATGTGGGACTCCTTGATTTCAGGGTGTGGGGGTAAGGAATCCTGGGCTCTTCTCCACACCCCATCTCTGACTCCGTGGAACCTTGGGCATGGTGTTTTACTCCTCTGCAAACCTGACTAATAAGACTCTACATCTTACAGCACTGCCGGAGGAGTCAGCCAAGGTCACAGGCGCCAAAGCATCAGTAAGTAACAAATCCCTGGGCAAGCAGCAACCGTGGGTCACCTGCTGCAGAGGCCACTGCACTACCATTGGGCAGAGCCAAGGTCAGGGCCTTGCAGTGTTTGGAGAAAGGGCAACGCTTTGTGTATTTTTTGGCTGGTTGTGCTTTATGCGCTGTGTTGGAGCTTCTCACAGCTGCAAGCAGTCACAGATAACCGCTAGCAGGAAAATGGGGCTATGTTCTTGTGAAACCTTACTCACAGTCCTAAGCTGTGGCTGAACTGCCCTGCAGGTTGTAAAGTGGCTCTAACGCTGAGTGTGTAGCGCAGGGCTGCCTATGAGGAGAGTCCTGTCCTACAGGGAATGTCCTGAGGGGCGCATGCCCAAGCACCCCTGCTATCTACTGTCGGATCATCCAGCAGAACTGTAGTGTCCAGGCTCTCAGTTCCAGATGGCCTCTGAGGGATGTATCTGACATGACTGCACAGGCCTTCCTCTGAGCTCTGAGAACTTGGTTCAGCTTATGCTCAGAGACCAGGAAGCTCATCTTCACCACAGTGGTTCTATTTGGTGGCAAACAGGGAGACATCACCCACAGGGACTATGGTTGGAAAGATTATCTACTTCCATTCCTGGAGTTGTTATGGTGATTGTCTCCGCTCCCCCTCCAAACAAGGCAGAGGGTGAAGGGTAACTCAGAAAGTACTAGGGCGATCTTTTCTGTTGGACTGCTACATGCAAGGGAGGCCTTGACTCTCTCGACTCATACCAAACATGGAACCTTCTCGACCTGTGAGCAAGATGACCATGGCCATTGCTGTCTCATACAACAAATGAGAAGTGGAGTCCATTGCGAAGTTTCTCCCATCCGTTCTCTTTGCTCTGAGCTTTGCCCTAGTCAGATGGCTTGGGTTTATAAAGCTAATTGGAAAAGCATCTGCTCACTCTGTCCACACCCTTCTCCAGGCTGAACCCCAGCAGGAGGATGGCAGGGCTAGAAAAAGGTGGACTGAAGATTATCACCGGAGTCTCTGTTCTATCTCTAAATCACCACCGGGCCACAGGCAAATCACAATACGTACTGGGTCTTGTCTGCACAACCAGATAGCAGTGGTTGGGACTCTCGGTGCTTTCTGTGAATAGCCTGTGGTGGCCGATATTTCTGCTTCTCCTGGGTCTGGGCTGCAAGAGGTAAGGGCGGGAGGGGAGAGGAGAGGGAAGCTGAGAGCAAGGTCAATCAATTCTGAGCCAGGACTGAGCCTAAGAGAGAGGGCGTGGCATGCTGAAAGATGATGGCTGGCAAAAATCATTAGAAGCATCTTTCACCAATCTATATGCCGTTATTGATTTTGTTATGGGTCCTCTTCTTCCATCCCTCCCCCCCACCCCAAGATCTTCTGGATCAATACAGCAAGTGCATTGAGACTGTAGCAACACATTTAAAACCTTATAAAAGGTTATTTAG
This sequence comes from Tokudaia tokunoshimensis, assembly GCA_036184795.1. Lineage (NCBI taxonomy): Eukaryota > Metazoa > Chordata > Mammalia > Rodentia > Muridae > Tokudaia > Tokudaia tokunoshimensis. The sequence continues at coordinate 44,164,365 of BTHU01000019.1, forward strand.
TTGCTAACAGTGCAGTGGTTTCTGCAGAGCCTGCCAAAAGGTTACAGCTTTTTGGGGCTCATAAATTACAGACGACAGGAAAAAAGTAAGTGCGGTTTTCTTTATTGTCTCGATGATGGATGGACTCCTGAACAGGGCAGAAAATACATCATATCACCTTTAATGGGCGTGCATTTCTGCAGCCATAACTCACCATTTTAAAATAGAAAATGGTGAAATATGGCATTGTATATTCCACTTGTGACATATTTATGAGTCCTTGCCTTCTTATAAATACAGTGATTGCTATTTCAAAGCACCGTGTCAGGTATGAGCTGAGCACAAACAGCTGGTGCGGCTGAAAAATTATAGCCAGAGTGGACGTTTTCAAAAACTCTCTCTCGCAGCAGTAAATTTACAGTGTTTGCACTAACTGTTATTAAAACCAAATCCATATCTTGGCAACAGGAATCCATCGCTCAGTAACAGCTGGAATGACAGTGTGCCCAACAGCTGGCCTGAGCTATAACTTGGCCAAGATGCTCATGACGGGGAAGGTCAAGGACTTCCGACCGAGATCCTAGGGCCTTCCCTGGGGTTTGTCTAAGCCTGGATTCCGCAAGGCACATTGCACTCTCCTGTTCGACTCTTGGGTGTTGGATGCTGCTTTCGGCTCATTCTCTAGCCTGGAAACTGCTCTGAGTATAAGCCTCTGAGGGATTCAGGCTTTCCTATTGCTTCTCTTCTCTTCGCCCCGCCCCCGCCCCCATGAGTCACAGGGCTCCAAAGGAGTTGAAAACAGGAACAGACCCTGTGGTAAAGCCAGCGAGGAAAGACTAAGGGCAGAGTTCATCGGGATACAGGAAGGCCAACAGGACTGCAGGCACAGACCAAAGGGGGATAAAGATGAGTCATCAGTTTATGCTTAGCTGCTGGATGCTTATCACTACAGTCAAAGGTCTGTTGAGTCCTATTATGAACTGGTTGTAACTTTAAGGTATAGAAACCCAAAAGAACACTTTTTTTTAGCTTTTAATTCCAAGAGACTTAGAATCTATAGGTGGTCCGAAACTCTGGTATGTACACCCCCCTTTCTCAATTATTTCCTATGGTTGTTTTGACAAATAAAACATAGATGTTATGTGCAGTGTAAGATCCAGGCATAAAAGAATACACACTCCAGGGTTCAATTTATATACCAGGTCTAAAGATAGGCAAAATGAATGTGTAGGGAGAGAGGCAGAAGGGACAGTGTATTTATAATAAGGACAGCTACTGTGCAGAACATTTAACATTAGTGCCTTTTAAAACCCTCATGTTCATTATCCCTCAGCTCTCCCCAGCATCTTCAACTACAGTCGACAGAGGAGGGCGACCATCTCTAGTGTGACTTTGCAGATGGGGAGAGACTGAGGCACAAGTTTGCCAGAGAACTCCAAGTTGGTGTCTTGGGAAGTTCAAATTCCATTCTCAAGCCGACACTTAAGAGCTCAGTGAGATTCTTGCTTAGCTTATTCTTGGCAGCGTAATCTTCCCTGCATACCCCCACGGCCACTCAGAACCTGGATGAAGAAGCAGAGTGGTCCACTATAGGAAACGGACATGGCCACATGGCCCAGCTCTTTCTAGACCCCATAGTAACCCCCAGTCTCTGTGAACAAATAAAACATAGATGTTATATGTTAACCCCATAGAGAACCCTAGTCTCTGTGAACTGGAAGTCTTTAGAAAATGACATTTGAAAACCAATAGCCTATTCATATTGAACTCCAAGTTCTCAACCATACATATCAAGCCAACATCAGCATCGTGGCTAGGTATAAAATCCACACACACACACACACACACACACACACACACACACACACACACACATTTTGGACTGTGTATAATTGTTTCCTCTTTTGGTATTTCTCCGGATCCTTCTGTTTGCTGAAGTCAAGACTTTTATAGGAACGTGAAAGAGGCTGAGGATTATGGATGACAACAATGTGATCTATGTCCTCAGGGGCTGACAGATCAGTAAATGCAATGACCTGTCCATGCAGGCAGAATGATTACCGATTCTTCTGGGGCGTGATAGAAAAGATCTTTGCTGAGTGCTAATTCTGGCACTGTAGCGAAAGACAGTCAGAGCTCTTCAATGAGAGTACTTTTGACAAAGGGAATTGGTTGAAGGAAGCCCAGGATGTGAGAAGCATGCTCTGAGGTAGAGTGGCTCAAGATGAGACAGAGAATGTAGGGCAGAGCCTAACATCACCCCAAAGAGCTGGGCTTCATCCTGACGTGTAGGACACAGATCTGTGCTGAAGTGCTGCCTGTAGGAGATGTCCCAGCTTCTTTGCAATGACTCTTGGTGAGGTCTGGTTGACTCCGTAAGTGACTTCTGAGTGGAAGACACAGTTGGTCCTGCTGATTGCTGGGGGCATAGCAAGCTCTAAGGCTCTTTGATCCACCCTCAGTGAATAAACAAGAAGCTATCCAAAAGACTGGAAGCACTTGGAGGTCCAACAAAATGATTTTAGCATTCTCCCCCATCCCCCACCTCCATCCCTCATCCCCCATGTCAGGGCCCTGTATCATTTACTTCTCTCATTGTTGTGATAAAAAGTCCTAAAGGAACAATGTAATAATCAAAGCATTGATTTGCCTCATGGTTTGAGAGAGTACAGTCCATCACAGTAGGAAATGCACATAGCCAGAGTATGAAGCTGTAGATCAGGGAGCAGAGAGAAAAACAGCAGACTGGATATGGAGCTGAGTTATAACTCAGTGCTCCCTCTACCACCAGGGATCCACTCCCTCCAGCTAGTTTTTAACCCCTTAAAGGCTCCACGACTTCTCCCAAACAGTGCCACTTATTGATGACCAAGCACTTAGACACAGGAGCTGAGGGAAACATTTTATACTCAAACGGTAGCAGGCACTGTGTTAGTGTGCTAAAATACTCGATATGATCAACCTATGGAGAGGAGGGATTTATTTTGACTCATGATTTCAGATTCTGTGATTTCAGATCTCAGTCCATGGTCACTTGACCCTGATGTTTTGGGTTTGAGATGAAGACAAATACTATGGTGGAGAGAGTATATTAAAGCAAAGCTGCTACATCAAGGTAACTAGGAACGAGGACGAGGAAAGGGAGGAGGAGGGGAAGGAGGCGGGGGAGGATGAGGAGGAAGAGGAGGTGTAGGAGGAGGAAGAAGAGGAGGAGGAGGGGGAGGATAAGGAGGAATAGGAGTAGGAGGAGGAGGAAGAAGAGAAGGAAGAGGAGGAGGGGGAGAAAGAAGGAGGAAGAAGAGGAAGAGGAGGAGGGGAAGGAGGTGAGGGAGGAGGAGGGAACAGGAGCCTTACCTAAAGCAGGTACTATTTTCTTTCTGTGTGATATGTGACAGAAGTACATGTTTATGTCTAAATGAAATACTTCTAATAGCAACAGCAGCAAAATATTGGAAGAAGAGATAAACGCACACTTCTAATAATAATAACAACAAAAATCATAAAAGATTAGACTCTGTGAGGGACTAGAAAGCTGGCTCAGTGTTTAAGAGAACTTGTTACTCTTGTGGAGAAAAGGGATTCCCCAAAAGATGTACCAAAGGTCAACTTTGTCCTCAAATTTTAGTCTTTGGCTTTCAGCTTTGGGCTTGGCCTTGTGAGGTTGGATAGTTGATGCCAACCAGTTTCAGCATCACGGAGGGCATCCCTGAACGTGTGTATGACCAACCATTGATTTCTGCACTGTGTATAATCATAAGACACACGTGTTCTGAACAGGGCATGGTAGGCAGATTTATTAATAGCTAAGCATAAACTTTGAAGTAGAGGTGAGACTTCTGGGTGTAGCTTGGAGAGAGCATGTCTTTTGTGCTGCCTTGGCTGAAATTCCGACAGTCAGCTGATATTAAAATATGCATCAGTGATGGTAAAACTGAAGGCTTGCCACAACTGCGATGGTGAAGGTACAAAAATTACTGTAGGCATTCAAACAGTTAAACAGACAGAAGGAACGTTGACTGTAATGTGTACGATAGTAGAAAATGTCAGCCCTGACAACTGACAGGAAAGCATTATATCTTTATATCCTGTTTAAGAACTAAACATTCTGTGGAGCCCAAAACCATAACAAGATAAAAACTGGATTAGATTATGACATTAAATCTCATTTTTAGAGTGTTATTTGTTGTAATAACATTCGTGACATTAAAGAAAACAACCCTTCAGAACTGTTTTTAATTTTCAGATGTTTTTGTCAGAACTCTTTGGGGAAATAGTCTCATCTGAGAAGCACCCTGGCAGAAGAGGAATGAAGGAGTCAACTTCGCCACCTTCAAATTAGAAAATTGGGAACAATGGCCAGAATGGCCAGATCACATGCGACATCTGAGACCAACGAGCCTTAATTCAGGCCTGAGAGAGTTTAAAAGAAGAAACCCAGGAGCGTGAGACTTGTTTCAAATATCTTTCTCCATTTTGTGTGTACCTTGGTTATATGTAACCAGCTCTCCAAGGCACAAATGGGCAACAGAGGGGCCATTTTAGCTTCTCTCTGCCAGTCCTTAACATGTCCGTACAGCTTTATTTGTTTTGCACAGACATATTTAGTATATTTACTGTCTCTGAAATCAGGGTGTCTTTAGTGGTAATGACATCCTGTAATTTCACTCAGGCCCTGGTTGGTGGGGGAGAAGTGCTAACTACATGTCCAAGATCTCACTAAAGTTTTAATTCAAAGTTGTAACAATAAAGACTTTATTTAAAGCTTTGCATATGCTCTGTTGTCTCTTTAGATGAGTTTGAACACTTAACCTCTTGATATCCAGGTAAAATATGCCTCTAATTATAACGTACCTCTACATAGAAATAAGACTTCTTGACCCATCTATTTTTTTCAGCAATAACTATCAGGGCTTAAAAGACTGGTGTGTATACTTTTAATTTCTAAACTCTATATATTTGTGGCTTTGCAACAATGAGATCCTGCAGTGGAAAGATCTGAGAACTTGCTGTCTGTTGCATGAAAATGTAACCTCAGGGCTGGAGAGATGGCTCAGTGGTGTTAAGAGCACTGACTGCTCTTCCAGAGGTCCTGAGTTCAATTCCCAGCCACCATATGGTGTCTCACAACCATCTGTAATGGAAGCCTATGCAACCTTCTAGTGTGTGTAGCTGTAGTGTACTCATATAAATAAAAATAAGTAAATCTTAAAAAACAAAAGGGCTAGAGAGACAGCTTAGCCATTAAGAACACTGACTGCTCTTGCAGAGGTCCTGAGTTCAATTCCGAGCAACCACATGGTGACTCACAACCATCTGTACATGGGATGGGATGTCTTCCTCTGGTGTGTCTGAAGAGAGCAATAGTGTATTCATATAAGTAAAACAAACATTTTTTAAAAATAAAATGTAACCTCATTTTTCTGAGCCCATACAATGCTCTTGTGTTTTGTGATGACTGTATGTGTTCTGTTGTGTAGGAGTAACATTGATTTATACACCCAGTCACCAAATCAAGGAACACTTTGGCTATTCCATTTTAATTTATTGTAAAGGATGAGTTCTGGTACAGTTTTTGATAAGCGCTAATTTCTCACATTTATGTGTATGTGTGTACACATACATATGTGTACTTTAAGATATTTTAAAGAGATTTCATGTGTATGCATGTTTGCCTGCATCCATGTGCTGTATATCCCCACCCCCTGTTGTTCAGTGCTCATGGGGGCCAGCTCAGGGCATTAGGTTCTTGAAATTGGAGTCTTAGAGTCATGGGCTGCCATATAGGTGCTGGGAATGTAACCCAGGTCTCTGCAAAAGCAGCAAGTGCTTTTACGCACCGAGCCATCTCATCAGTACACACACACTCACACACACACACACACACACACACACACACACACACACACCACATTCTACTTGGCTGTCAAGAGATTAAGTGTTCAAATTCAGCTGAAGAGACACCAAAGTGTGTGCAAATTTTTAAATCTTCATTGTTGCAACTTTAAATTAAAACTATAGTGAAGTTTGTGAATGCATATGTGTGTACTTGTGCATGTGTGTGTGTGTGTGTGTGTGTGTGTATGTACGTGTGTGTATTTTGGGGTACATCTTGCTGTACTGCCTTCTAGAAATATTATATAAATATCCCCACCCACAGTGTATTGGAGAAAGTCCATTTCCCTCCCCAATACTGAATATCATCTCCCTTTTGAATGGTTGCCAATATTCTGTGAATACTGGTCTCTTGCTATTTTCATATGCAGCCTTAATTATTAGTTAATTATTTATTAAGAGGTTGGACAGCTCTTGATGTTATTGCATTGGTTCCTCTCAATCACAAAGGAAGTGATGTCATTGTACCTGAAGGGGAAGCGCAAGCACACAGATGAGCTGTCGCATTTCAGACAGTCCTGGCTCGCCAGATGTGCTGGCTTCTTTATTAGCACCCTTACAGCGGTTATACTTCAGTTGTTCTGTTTGTGGTCAGTCCTCATGATCTTACGGAAGGGGATCACTGTTGCTCCTAAGTGTAAAAGGATGGGGATGTAGAGAAGGAATTTGATTGGTCTGTGATCTCATGGGCAAAACAGATTTGTGGGTGATGAAGATTTGTTTGTTTGTTTTGGAGGTGTGTGTATGAAGTAGGGTTTTGAACCCAGAGTCTCGAGAATGCTAAATGTATGTTGTGCCACTGACCTACATTACAGCCACAGAGCCCAATTCTGTAGATTCTGGTCTTTCCTTCACCTTTACTGTATTATGTTGGCAACTGAGATAAAAAATAAAAAACAAACCAAATTCCTAGGCACACATTTCTCCAACGGTAAAAACCATGTGTGCTTACTTAGCCCAGGGCTGAATATACATAACCTCATTGAATTCTCAGAACACTCCACGAGGGAAAGGACAAATTACTGCCCACCCAGGCAGGATTTTAACATCTGAGGGCCACGCCTGGGACCCCTGTGTCACGTGTTCTAACTCCAGATAGCACAATGTACTCGAATGCATCCTCCAGACTGAATGTTGCCACGAAAGCGTGAAATTTATTCACAGGGTGAAAGACAATTACAAGCTGAGAGCCAAGGCTGAGCAAGGGATGGTATGTATATGCTTTTCAACAGGACACTGGCTCAGCGAGTAGAACAGTATTTCGTGTATGATTATTTTCTACATTGTTAAGAGGCCCAACGTGCCTGGCGCCTGTCTTCTAGAGGCCACTAGAATCTCCCAGGCAGCAGAACAAGCCAAACACTTCTTTCTGAATTGGCAGATGCCCAGTAAAGGAGTGTTACTTGTCTGGTTGAGAACCATCAAACAAAAGGACACCATCCTTGAGTACGTTACATGTTTATTAGATGTGATTGTGTGCAGCTGGCGTGGTTATGTTAGGCCAGCCCTTTGTACAGGGTCTCAGGTTTGAAGCGTGCTCCAAAGAGGCAAGGATCTATTTCCGTTCCTTCCTTTGAGCCTGATCTTCAGCAGTACCTCAGAGCTCCTGGTGCAGCCCCTGTCTACAGACAGTCAATAAATGTCAATGTGTACTACGGCGGATGTCTGCTGTTTTGTGCAAGGCTCTGAAATCACTTTTCCAGGCCTGGATCATATCTTCCATCTGGATCACAGAGGCAGCAAAGGCAGGTGACTCACCACCTCAGACAAGGGAACAACTTGTAAAGGGCAGAACTTGAACTCTGTGGATCTATCCCTTCCAAAACCAACCTGGCCCCGTTCTCTTGGCCATGACAGTGGACACATTGATTTCGTTGCATCCTTTCTGTTAAGCCCACACATACCCAGGGCTGCTGTGTGAGCTCATGTGACCTTCAGAAAGAGCAGAGCCTCTGGGTGCAATCTACAGAGCTTTAGAAAACTCCAAGAGGAAAGGATAACAAGTGGCTACTTGGGGTTTGGCTCTGGGCCTCTAAGTGCCTGCAGCCAGTGGGCCATTTCAGACATCCAGGCAGAAGCAGGATTTGAACCTTTGCTTGTTTCCATTTGCTCAAGGAAGAGAATTTGCTATGGAGCAGTCAGAACACAGGGAAGAAGAGCTGGTTCTTGAGACAAGATCTTTAATAGCAATTCGACTTCCCTCTCTCGTGTAGACAGAAGAGGCCTACTTCCTTCTTTGGGGCTCAGGACGGATAAGACAGCTTGCTGCTACAAAGTAAACGTGTCTTTAAATCAGTGCATGTCAAATGCATTCTAAACACGGTGTGGTGTCAACTTCTTGAGTTCGAGGGACCCTCCTCCCCAGGAGGGTCCTCGAAGGGAAGTAAGCGTGTCTCTTACTTGCCTACATGACTCTGTTTCTTCTGCTGGGAAGAACTGGACAGAGGATTTTTCTGGGTGAGGTTCAGGAACTATAAACTATCATTTGAGGCTCTTTCTAGAGGTTTTCTTGCTGGCAGGCACGTAGCAGAGGCACTAAGGTGCTTAGAGGCTAAGACAAGACCCTTATGAGCTTCCTAGGTTCTCTCTGCCCCTACTCTATGACTTGCCTTTCAATTGTTGTGCGGTGTGGCTTCCTAGGAGCTAGTGTAGGCATGTGGCTGCTTTGTCAGCTGTAGATACAATACCCAGAAGGCAGTGTAGGCCACCGTGAGGAGGGATAGAGGATGCAAAGGCCGTATCTTTATGTTTGTTCTGCATGTTCTCCACTCACTTTGTAGCCTTGTCTTTCGATCCAGACACAGGTCACAGTCACACTGGACAAATCACTGGGACTGGTTAAAAAAAAACCTTATAGACTGAGCGGTCTTGAGGAGAGTGCCCTGCAAATACAGTATACTTCTATAAATGCCAGGGACATTCAGTGGGGTGGGGGCAGCTCAGCTCTAGGGCCCCCATATTCTTTACTTGGGTTTCACAGAGCTCTACTTATCTTGTCACTAAGGTTTCTGGATAAGAAGTGACAACGATCTTCAGGTGTCCCTCTAGAGCTGCATGTGGTGGACAGTGTGGTCTAGAAAAAGATTGGAATTTGGACTCAGCCAACCTGGGACCAATTATAGGAGGTCACCATTTAGGAACTTTACAAATTGCCTGAGTTCTGATTTCCTTGCCCCTCAAAGAGAGTTTATAATTACATCTTACCTGAAACGATTGCCAGAAGATCAATTGAGAATTGAGAACAGACTTGGCAACCTGTAAAGTGCTTTCCCAGTGTAGTCTTTATTAGTCTCTTGCCTTAGAAGTAGAACTTTAAAGTCCCTTTCAATTTCACAGTCCTGTGATGTTAGGCTTTCTACAACACAGTCACCCACAATCTAGAGAGTTGCGCATGGCCCAGTGGGACGGCTTTGTCCTCTGGATGGGATATGGTTTTGCAACATCTTAATTTTTGTTCAGAGTTGAACTACATAGATCATCAGAGCAACAATGGGCCAGGAGTTACTGAGTATCATCCTGCCAAGGCTGTATTGTTAGACATGAGGTCAGCATCACAGAGGCTGTCTGGAAGGCTGGCAGAGGGGGGGCCATCATGAGTTAGTGCCTTCTGGATGAGGTGTTTCTCTGAGAATGACTTATATAGGCAAGGCCAAAGAACCAAGTGTTGAGTTTGGCTAATGCCCACTAGAGAGCTGTCAAGACATTAAGGTTAGTTCATAGCTTAAAAATGTCTTGAATATCAATCTTGTCTTTTTTTTTTTCTGTGAGGAGGAGGCATATTTGGTCAGTCTTGCCAAGAATAGGGGTTATGGCTGAAGTTTTGATATCTGGATGAAAACAGCAGAATATAGTAGAAAGAGTGTTTTTGGAATCCTAAAACCTGTGGCTGACTATTAACTACAGGGGAATAGTTACACCTTCTGACCCACAAGAGTTAACACATACATGGAATAAGCATGAAGTACTAGATGTAATGACATATACCACATGGTATATAACTATCACTGTTAAAATTTATGTAAATATTCATCTAGGAAATTGCTCAGATCATAAACATGCATTCTTAGAACCATCACAAAGTAGTCATCCTCATGCAATCACGACTTAGATGAAGAGTTGAAGCCTTACCAAACCCTTAGAGGTCTCTCCACCTCTCCCTGGCACTTCCAAACCTCCCAATAAGATAACCACACCATGCACTCTAATATCAGAGGTGAGCTTTGCCTGTTTTTGTACTTTGTATGAATGCTGCACACGATTCTAGTTCATTTGTCAATGAAGACCAGAGTGAGCTACACCAGCATTCTGTGTGATGCACTATGGTATGAGTGTAGCTCAATGTATGCTCTACTGTCTGCGGGCATACAGAGGTTTTTAGTTTCTGGTGTGTCCACATTACACTACATACATTGTTGGTCAGTATATCTAAGAATGGAATTGTAAGACACACACGCGCACACACACACACACACTTCACTCTGTTCTTTTAAAAATTTAATTCATACTTTTTAATAGATAATACCACTAAAGGGATTCTTGGCACCTTGCCTTCCTCTGTCACCATGGATTAGACCGTGTGTGGACGTGGGAATCATGAGGAGCTGTGGGATGGCCGGAGATCAATCAGAGCTTCTGTAATGGGCGTGGTGGTGCATGCCTGTCTGGGCAGCAGCTGACAGGCTGGGTGGAGAAGGAGTTCAAGACCGGACTGAACTACATAGCAAGACTTTCAAAACCAAACTAACTAGCTAACTAAATGGCTGACTACCTAACTAGCGAACTAAGGAGTAGGGACTGGAACAAAATGTTCACCTAAGGCAATAGGATGTCAATTGGAGACTTTTAATTGGGACCAGAAGGAAGGTGGTGGTTAGTTTGGAGCATTTATTCTGACAATATAAACTGGAGCAGGGAGCACCACTGGGGATGTGTGCTTCCCAGGGAAGGGGGACCAGACAGAGAGGGAAGAGTAGGAAGCCAGGGTGCAAAGGAAACACAAGCCATGTGTGAATAAGAAACTGACTAAGCAGTTTCTGCTTTCTGCCCTTCTCAGGGCCCATCCAGGGTCCTTAGGCCCTTGAGACTGGCCTGTTTACCCTCACAATAATACCAACTTTTTATCAGAGCCAGGTGAGTGAATTGCTCATCACCCAAATCAAAAAAGCCCAGACTGAAACTGCCTGGATCAAAGGTACGAAAAAGAGAAAAAAAATTATAGGTTGTATTTCATTCAATAAACTTTATAGAGTTCTAGTAAAAATGGATTCCTCTACCATTTAGATCATTCACCTTGTTCATTGGAATAATGTCTGTGAGAATAATCTCGTTGCTCTAGAGCCATTAAAATGTTAATTCTGGATATATTAGAAAAGAGCAACATTCAGAGGCAGCTTTCTGATGCTCCGACCTGTAATTCATCATGGTGCTCATGGAGGTGAGGTATGTGCAGCTAGGGCACTGCCCACAGGGCCAGTGGGCTGCGGAGCACTTTGGTCTAGACTAGGCACTTCTGAAATTCCACTTTGTGGTGCTTCAAAGGTTCTCAGGGTTAAAAATTGGTTGTGAGAACAATAGCCAAGAAGAGAATAGTTAAATAAGTTAGTGGCTTCCAAATGAAGGAATATTTATGGAGCCATTAAAGATGATGTCATCAGATAGGTTTCTAGTGATATGAGAAATTAATTGCATAATAATGTGTAACATTAGCTGGAAAATGGATGTAAAATGTTTTATAGAAGGGATCCCAACTATGCTAGAATATTCCTAGAAAAAAAAGTCCTGAAAGAAATATATAAAATCACTCATAGCAGCGATATTTGTATATTTGTAGAGTTGTCGCACATATATCTGATTTTCTGTGTCTTTTGCAATACTTTCATAATCAGAAAAAAATTCAGGATAGAAAGAAATGCAAATTAATAAATTGTTTACCCAGGTTCTCAGAGGATGGCCATTCTGAATCTGTTCCAGAATTTTCTCCAGTATCTATTTCTGCCCACTGCTAACATCCTGCCTGCTAAGGAGGAGGACATTTAGGATATTTACAGTTAGGGGCCCAGTAGACCTCCTGTGGTTTCCTGTGGCTGGAGCTGCCGTCCATATCCATGGTGCATCTACAGCCTCTCTGTCTTCTCAGGATGTGTGGAGACAATAACACTTCATTTTCCCAAGCTGGGAGAGGATGAGAGTTGGCCTCTGTAATTACAGAGACAATATGAAAACTCAGTGAATAAAGAATATGGGAAAGGTGAATGGGGTTTTCGTGGGAAGATTTACCTTCACGCAGCTGTAATATGCTGTTGCATGAATAAAACTTTAACCCCCAGAGCAGCCCAGGCCAGTGGGGCTCATGATCTTCATCTTTCTCATGAGAAAGGAATTAACTTCAAATCAAAACCAGTAGAGTCCAGTTGAGTGGTAGCTGTAACTGATCCTCAATCCAGGACTCAACTGACCATCAACCTTGTGTGTCAGACTCTGCCCAGTGCTCTCTTAGGTCTTCAGTGGCTCAGTGAAGAGGCTCCACATGGACCCAATTCACAACAAAGAACAGAGACTTCAGCTATCCCTCTGACAGAGCTGTACAGCAGCTCTGGATCCCCAGAGTGATCTGGGGCTAGCTTGCCATTCCGGACACCATGATTCCTGGGTATCTCTCCGGGGTTGAGACCAGACAGACCAGAGTTGGTCCAGTAGGGTCCAGTATCCCTACTTCTGCCGAAAAGGCAAGTTACATGCATCAGTCACAGAGTGGCCTTTGCAGTCTTGCATATTGGAGTTCTTAGGTTGCCAGTCAATCAGGCCATCAATCAATGTATCGATCAATCACTTACTCAGGTGTGGGAGTCAGGAAATCAGGCACCGTGGTAACCCCGCAAAGTATCTCTACTTAGTGAGTTTTAAAATATCATTGAGGTCTACCTGCCTTGGGTTTAGTCTTTTGCTGAACTCTCTGGAGCAAAGGGGTAAAGTTAGGGGCAGTCTGGAGAGTAGATATGATTAACGTGCACCAGACAGTGGGGCAGCGTGGAAGAGGTAGAGAGCATAGGATGGATTTTAGATTCAGGGGTCATCGTAGCAGCTCGGGGAGTTGGGCTTTGTCCGAGAGAGTGCATTCGTGAGCAGGGTGTGTGTGCATGGGAGTGACTGTGACCATAAGTAAATGCTCCCGTAGATGAGTGTGTGTGTGTGTGTGACACGTGTGTGTGCATGGATAGGTGTGTGAGGGAGAACAAGCATAGAAGAAGCTGCTGTGACTGTCCCTCGTGAGGTGATGGAACCATAGAAATATTTCACAGAGCCTTTGAGAGGGATTTCCTTTTGCCATCTGGGGATTCTGGGCGTACCCATGTCTCAAGGTCTCAGTTGGAGGTGGCTCTTAAAAGGTTTTATGCAAGATCCTTCATCCAGGGGACCTCTTGCAATGACTGAGTGGAACCCTGAACCTGTACAGGGAGGCAGGCGGCCTGACTGGCCCAGAATTCCTTGCTGCTTCTGGACTGTGTTGAGACTGACCTGATATGCACACACACAGAATTTTCTCGAAGATCAAATTCAAAGACAACTGTGGCTAGTCCTGGCAGCCCACTGAGCCTGGACTATAGGTGTCTGGGTAGGAAACTGACTGGAGTTTTCTACTCTGTTGAAAATCCAAGTTCCTGGGCCCTGGGTGGAGGCCGTTTTCCTTCCTGCACACATGCAAAGCCGGCAGCTCTGTTTTATAAGGTTGCCACTTCCTGCCCTCACTTTATTACATCTGTTCTTTGGGGCATGGTGTTATAAATTGGGTGCGTGATGATGTGTAATCACTAACTGAAAAGCCAATACATTTCCAACTGTACCAGCAGCAAGACAAATAAAAGGCAAAATGAAAGCCTTGTGCTCTTTCGACAAAGGGAAAGCACACAGCACATATTGAAGGAGAGCAGAAATCAGGTTGCAAATTGAAAATGTTATCCTCTTAGGGCTGCTTTCTTGGGCCAGTCTTGGCTCATGTAGGCCTTCCGGAAGTTGGGGGTGCCCTGGCAGCCTGGGATGGGGAAGGTGAAGGACTTCACTTTATTCCTCTTGGGAGTTCTTTTATCTCTAGGCCTTGTGAACCTCAGGTGATTGCCCTGGGCACTTGTGAGTTACTTTGAAACTATGATGCCAGCAACCCTTGGTTGAGAACGGTTGGTCTTTGGTCAGAGGACATTTGACAGAGAACGGCAATGGGGGAGTGGGAGGTGAGCGAGGAGTTGGGCGCAGGGGTGGGGCAGAACTGGACAGGGAGAGTACATTGTGATTTTTTTCCCCCTTAGATGAGGTCCATTGGAGGACACATTCCTGGTTGATCATGTGTGTAAGGTACATGTGTTTAAGGTACATGGAAAAGCATCAGAAATGAGTGTGGCGGACGGAATGCTTGTTCTCAGTGCTCGGTCACTGGAGGCGCTGACCCCACCCCCACCTCCCCCTGAATAGTCTGAGCATGCGCCCTGGGCATCCTGGCAGAGCTTTGAGGAGAAGAGTCCTCCCACCCATTTGCAAATATCCATTTCTGTTCAACTCCGTGTGGCCTGTGGGGAAGTAAGGTTTTGTTTTGTCTTTTCTTCCCTAGAGCTGTAAGGAAAATGCAATAGAAATAAGAATTGGGGAGCTGCTTTTTGAAATTAAAACAGAAGATTATAGGAATAATATATATTGTTAGTCTACAAAAGGTTAGAGCTTTGGCCAGAAAAAGAAAATGAAAGAGAGAAAGAGAGGAAACAGAGAGAGAGAGAGAGAGAGAACGTTGAGATGAACATGAGCAGATAAGGGTCTTTCTTGTGAAGACAATCTAACTTTGTGAGGACCCTTGGCATCTGATCTTCGGTAGTTCCTCTGGCGCACATAATAGCAGTCATAATAACAGGGCTCAATCACACACAGGCCTCCTGTGTGCAGGCAGCGCTGTGGGGGCTCAGAGCCCAGGCTTGGGCTGGGACAAGGTTGTACATTCATTCAAACTTTTTTGCTAAAGGACCTCTGATTTTTTCTTCCCTTCCTTTCCCTTCCTTTCCCTTCCCTTCCCTTCCCTTCCCTTCCCTTCCCTTCCCTTCCCTTCCCTTCCCTCCCCTCCCCTCCCTTCCCCTCCCTTCTCCTCCCTTCCCTGCTGACTGGATTGCTTCTGATTGCAGGCACACACCAGAAAGCTCTTGGTGGAGCAGTGGGTCTTTACTTCTTTACCATAGGCTTGTTGCCCCTGCACAGGACGCCCCGGCTCTGCTCAAGGCTGCTACTCTGCAGATCAGGGGACTCTTGTTCTCCCAGATCAAGTGTCTGCAGCCTGAGTATAACTGGTGCGCCCTCATTGACAGGCGATCCTCAGGCAGATATCTGGACCTCTGTGTCAGGACCACCCTGGCCACTTCCCTAGCAGCTGCCTGTGAAGTGGACCAACTCCTTTTTCGTGGGAGATGCCACGGACCCTGAGATCATCAGACTCCAATGCTGTGCTGCTTGCTATTCATTTCTCTGGACGAGGAAACCAGAACAGCTCCACGGACCCCGCCGCCTGTTGACCATGCTGTTATGGCTGTACTCCTCCTTACTGGCCAGAGCAGGAAAAGAGCCCTGACTATTCTTCTAGGCTAAACCGGATCTCAGCAGATACGGCCTCCAGCTCCTGCCTAGCTGACCCCCACTTGGTCTTCTTAAGGACTTTCTGTGGGAGACAGGATGCACCGTTCCTATTATATCAGTTTTATAGAGGGAAACTGAGGTTCAGACAGGTTGACTGTGCTCATTGACAGATGCAGAGTCAGGATATGACTAAGACCTTTCACGGTCTGCTTAACTCTTCTCTGGACTGTCTGGTGGGGCTTCCATAGAGGGGGAACCATCAACACTAGGCTATGCTGCAAGGGTGGTAGCACACCTAGCTTCTGCAGCCTTTGGCTTCCTGGTGAGCAGGCCTAAGGTCTGGTGGGTCTGCCTGTCCTTGGACAAAGTAAGCACAGCTGGTCTTCCATCTCTGAGACCTTGCACAGGGACTTAGCCTTGTCTTTGGGATGGTGTCTCACAACCGGGCATCATTTTCCAAACTGGAGACAATTCATTAAGGTTTTAAAATAGACTCGGGTTTGTCTCCCAGAGGTACATGGCCCAGGCCTATAGAAACCAGAAGCATCCTATTCTGCTTTGAGACCTAGGTTGCTCAAATCCCGTCCTTCTTTTTTTATTTTTAATTAAATATCAGTTTACACAAGTTCCTCAGCAGTGATTGAGTGGTAAATAGGCAAGGGCCACTTTCTGTTAATTTGTTTTTCAAAGTTGAAGTTTGGAGTGAATTATTGAACGTGACTGGTTCGTAAGGACAATAAATCAACAATTAGAAGTGATATTTGTTGTCAAAAGGCAAAAGGCCAAATGATGACATAATCAAGATGATGAATTGAATTGGGAGTCAGCAAACTTTGACCCTTGGGGCACATCCTGCCTGAAACCTATTTTAGTAAATAAAGTTTTATTGGAACAGAGCCAGGAGCGTGAGTTTACGTATTGTCTACGGCTGAGCTCATGCTACAACAGAGTCAAGAAATCCGTGACAGAAACTGTATGGTCCACATAGGCTGAAAAATTTATAATCTGACCTTTGGCAGAAATTATTTGCTGGGCACCGCATTAAATGAAGATCCATCTCTTTCATGTCAGAAGAGTCAAATGACAATGAACAAGAAGTTAGACAATGACATCTGCTGCAAAAGTCAAGGCTCGAGGTCGCCATTTTGCAGAATTTCATTACCTGTCATAACAAGCTAATGATGATTTGAACTGTGTTTGTTTTGGGTTGGTGAGAGAGCTTTTCTGGTTAAAGCACTCATTGTGCTAGCCTGACAATCTGAGTTACACCCCCAAACCCACATAAAGGGCTGAATGCAGTGGCCTGTATCCCTGTTCTGTCTCAGCAAAATGGGAGGCAGAGATGGGAGAATTTTCCACAGGCTCATGGGCCAGCTACCCTGGAGTACACAGCACCAGAGAAACAGCAGGAGAGACCACCCACTTGCAAAAGTTGTGCCTGACTTCACAGGTGCACAGCTAATCCCCTGTGTACTGGTAAAGTGACCCTACCCTTGGACCTTTAACTCTTTACATCCCTAACTACTAAAATTTGAAAATCATTGTTTCTCGGAGCGGGAGGTTATGCGTAGTTGCTAATTATCCGTCGCTAAACTTCTTTAGGTCAGGAGAACACTGATGCTGAGAATTCTCTCCCTTCTGGTTTGCTTCACGTGCTCTTCTCCTATGATTTGGAAAACTCAAGAGAGAACATGACTGCTTTGTGATGGCCTGCTGCCCCCCCCTACCTCCCCGCCCCACTTTGTTCTTATAGACTGTTGGGTAACTGGAGTCATGGCCTATCACACCTCATCTTTACCTACACAGGACAAGTTGCGATGGCTATTTCTTTCCAAGCACATCTTCTCCTCTGTGCGAGCTTCTTGGAGCTAGAGGAACATTGCATTTGAGAAGTTGGAGACTCAGAGGGCCTATGGTCTTTCTTGTCCTTTGAAGCTGGGCCGATCATAAATTCGCAGAGCTTCAACTGTCTGATATAAATGTGTGGGTCACTTATAGAATCTCTGCAGGTTGGGGATGGGGGCTCATAATATGTTAGGACCCAAGCAAATAGTGCAGTTTAACAGAGCCAAAACCTCTGCCCAAGGTTGCTTGCCTACAAAGAGGCAGCGTGGGACTTCAATACCAGCTGCATTTTTTTAAAAAAATCAAAGACAATAACAGAACAAAACAAACAAAAAACCCAAGACAGAACAGCTCATGTGACGATGGATCAAACCCTTCTGTTGATGACATTAGCTCTGCTTATTTTTTGTTTCATTAACTCCCTTTAATTTTGTCCCGAGTTGGTTTTTGCAGCTTATTTTATGGAGTGGCGTCTGCTGTCTCTACTCGTTACCTCTTACAGCAACCAGTGAGCAAGATAATTGGCCACAGTTGGTCTAGAAGGCTAAAGCTCCAAGCACTGGCTCCCAACCTGTGGGTCCGCAACCCCTTTCTGGGGTCGCATATCAGATATCTTGAATATCGGCCTTTTATATTACGATTCACAACAATAGCAAAATTACAGTCACAAAGTAGCAACAAAAACAATTTTATGCTTGAGGGTCACCACAACATGAAGAACTATATTAGAGGGTCGCAGCATTAGGAAGGTTGAGAGCCTCTGCTCCAAAAGGACAGAAAATCTTGTAGTCTTTCAGCTTCCAGTCTGAAAACAAGCTCGGCCTCCTCAGGACCAGACGAGGCCCTTGAACTCGCTCCCTATTCTGGCAGTGATTTGGAGTCTCTTCATGATGGAGGGAGGGAACTCCTGACTGGGCTGCTACAGCCCCTCACCTCCCTGCCTCCCACACTTGTCCTCTATCACCTCATCTTTGTACTCTGGCTTGACAGGGTGCCTCCAGGCCCTGGCTCCCACTGCCCTCTAGTCCCATTGGTTGGTTAATACCATCTCATCTGAGAATCGCCATTTCAACCTTAGCCTCCCAGAGTCCCTTGCTCTCCTCCCCACCCTTATCAATACAGCCAACTTTCTTAAGTGCTCAAGCATGGGGCATACCTTTCTGAATGCTGTCACAATTTTTCTTTCATCTGTGTGATTTTTCTGTTCCCCACTCTCCTGCTGCCCTGTGTTTGATGGGAAGTCTGTCAATAACATTTGATATCTCATCTCGGTTTCTGATACCTAATGGATACTACTTAAACACTCGGTGAAGGCTGGAAGAATGGATGAATAAAAGAATGAATGAATGAGACAAAGAATTCCAGTGCAAGGTAGGTACAAAGGTTCTATCAGCGTCATTGGAAACAGAAGATGCTGGAAACAGAAGATGCTGGAAACAGAGTCCACTTTGACATCATTAAGTGAGGTAGTTTGAATAAAACTGGCACCCCTAGGTCCACAGAGAATGGCTCTATTAGGAAGTGTGGCCTTGTTGGAGGAAGTGTGTTTTAGTCACTTCCTATAGCTCTCTCTTGTTGCTATATTTTTCCAACCTAATTACCTGGTAAAAGAAATCTCAACTCAATCAACAATACAAGCTATACACCTAGATTGGGCGGATCTCCCACTACACTACTCTATTCCCATCTATGTTATCCCATATAACTCGCAGTTTCTCCAAGCCAGGAGCCTCCGGCCTCTCCGTGGATCCTCCGTTGCTCCTCCTCCTTCCCATCGATCCTTTTCTCCTCCCCCACCCCCAAACCTCTCAGCTCCTCCCCCTTCCTCCTGCCCAATCATTGGCTCAAGCCTTTATTTGAAAAGTTAAGGTGGGGAGAAGGTTCACAAGGCAACTCCTCATCTTCAGCCCCTCCAAGGAGTGGAATTAGCATCAAAATACAAGCCCAGGGCTATCCACAACACTCTCTTCCTGTTGCCTGCAGATCTGGATGTGGAACTCTCAGTTCCTTGTCTAGCATCATGCCTGCCGGCATGCCAGCATGCTAGCATGCTTTCCGCCATGACAATAATAGACTAAACCTCTGAAACTGTAAGCCAACCCCAATTAATGCTTTCCTTATAAGAGCTGCCGTGGTCAGGGTGTCTCTTCACAGCAGCAGAAACCCTAACTAAGACACAGAGATAGATCTCCATCCAGCCTCTGCGTAATTAGGCTTCTTTGGCTTCCAGGAAGGCTCCTGGGGGTAAGCACTGCTCCGCAGCGTCCAGACAGCCATAAGGAGAAACCCATTACTGACGCAAGATACCAGGTCTTTCTTCCCTTTCATCAGACAGTCAGCTGACATCCTCTGGTCACTGTTTCAGTTAGGAGCTTGGTCTAGATCACCAGGCTTGGGAGCTCCTGCATCAGGAGGGCTGTAGAGCAGGCCCAGGCTCAAGCCAGTGTCAAGAAGATTGTGTCTTTAGCCTTTTTGCCGCTGGAGACCAGGCAGAGGAAGGGGCTAGTCTGGGAGAACAGGGGATAAACAGCATCCACTTAAGGTGGCCCCTGCAGGGTTGTACCCGTTCATCATGATAAGTGTCATAGTAAAATCAATTCTCTGTGTACTTTTGGGAGTTACGACTCTCACTTTGGTGTGATTTATTTGGTGTGTAACACGAACACGGCCATTTGTTTCATCATTCTGAAAGTTCATCTTGAATTGCTTTGAGTTTCTGGTTTTGGGGAACGACATGTCCAATTGTTATTGTCTCTCATGAAATATAGGGGACAGGATGCACTGTTCTTCCCTGGGTACCCTCTCTCCATGGCGGGGGAAGTTTTATCACTCCCTTCTCCTCTTGTAACCCTCTCTACATTGGGATAAGTCTTCCCAGAGCTCCAGAGTTAGCCTGGGGGTGTCCCTTCCTTGACATCCCTGAGGGGCAGCAGGTTGTGAAATAGTTACACTCTCCATCCACTCCCAAGCCTTCTCTGCTGGGTCATCTGCTAGGGCATCTTCAAGATCCAAGCTCATTCTTGGTTTGTAAGTCTATCCACATCTGACCATAGAAGATAAACAGTCTTAGAACAACACCAACAACAAAGCCTGGCCCGAGAACTGTTACTAATACTTATCTAGCTGTGTGACTTGGGGGATGCCCTCAACATCTCTGAACTCTCTCGTTCATGGACCACTGAGGACTGCATGAGTGGAGAATGTCACTACATTTTCAGTGTCTGTGCAGCCAGAGATGCTCGTTGCCCTTGTCACTTGGTGTCTAGGTGAACTGAGCTACTCGGCTGCAGTCTCAGCTGTCCCCACCTGGAACAGTGCCCCGAGAGGTAAGGGGAAACCTTAGAGACCTGCTGAGAGGCCTGGTGGGAAGGAAGGTGTCTTTAAACTCTGCTGATTCTCCTTCGCAGTTTCTCTCTACTTTGCTGATGAAGTGCTAGCTGCCTGGGCCCCTTGGGGATGCTCAGGGGGGATCCTGGGACACGAGAGCAAGTGAGGTGGAAACACTGTCAGCCTTCCATCTGGCCTTGGCATCTGCTGGGAGGCCTGTGGTCTATTCCTGACATCGTTTTATAATAATAACACCACCCACTGTGTATCACACGCACAACCCCCTAAAAAAAATCAGTGGCGGGATATTCCTCCCCACCCCCCAGACACCCATCCTGCTTTCCTGAAGCAGAGCTGTTATCTCAGTTGACTCCTCTTGACTTTTGGATCCCTGCCTGGGCCACGGAGAGGTGGTCTTCAGGAACACCATCCCTAGGGCTCTTGTGCTCTTCGAGCTCATTGGGTCTTTCATTGAACCACTGCCTCATATCCAAATCTCTGAAACTTTTTAGATCTGGATGCCTCCCCTCCAATGAGTACTCCTCCTCCCCAGAGCTTCAGGTGCCTGCATGCCTTTAAAAGAAGAAGTGCATATATATGTGTGTGTGTGTGTGTGTGTGTGTGTGTGTGTATATATATATATATATATATATATATATATATATGTTGATTAATTATTTAGTGCTTATCCTTGTGCAGGTTTCACAGTCTATATGTGTGAAGGTCAGACGACAGCCTTTAAGACTTGCTGTTCTCCTCCCTCGCAGTTTCTTTATACCTTGTACTAGCTGGCCCATGAGCACGTGGGCAATTTCCCTGCCTCTGGTTTCCATCTTGCTACAGGAGTGCTTTGATTACAGATGTGTGCCACAGCATTGCACTTTCCCATGGGTTTGGGGCATTGAACGTGGGTCTTCCTGATTGTAAGCTAATACTTTACCAGTTGAGCCATCTCCTTGGCCCAAGCAGCTCTCCTCCTTTGCAGCAGGAACTCTGAGGGACTCTGAGCCTCTTCACGGACACAGCCTCTCACTCCCAGTCTCCAGGTCTGGATGTGCAGCAATCTGGATTCTTCCTGACCGCTAACAAACCAGAAAGGAAGCAATCATGCTTTGCTCTCTGTGACACGATCCTTCATGCATATGGCGTCTACAGTGGTCCCCTCATCCATGATTCTGCCATCCATGACTTCAGGCTTTGACTGTCTGGTCAACTTCAGCATTGTGGCATCTCACACCATTATAGGAGAAAGCATGAGAAGAGGGAGGGAGGGAGAGAGAGGGAGACCAAGGAAAGGAGAATTCACATATTCTTATACATTTTACTATCAAATGTCGTAATTGTTTTATTGTATTAGCAGTATTGTAGTTTTTCCAGTTTTTTAATGCCTAATCGATAGACCTTCATAGGTACATATATAGGAAACAAAGTTCCAGGCATCCTCCAGGGGTCTAGGAGTATTTCCCTAAGGAAACATGCAAAGCATGTTGCAGAGAACACTGGATAGATAGATACTCATGTCCTGCAATCTAGTACCTCCCTAACTAGACTTGGACTTGGATTTTGGTGATGACTCCTTCTCTTGGAAAGCCTGTAGTTTAAATTTTCTCTGTGCTCTGACATGACATCTCAGAGCCCCTGGGTAGAGACAGGTGGCTTTCTGAGGGTGGCCAGGAGGTGCTGTAGCAAGGATTAAAAGCTCTAGGGAGCTGGGCAGGAAGGAAGGCAGAGGCCACCTATGTGTCCAGCAGGACAAGCTGCTCTCTGGACCTCAGCACAGGAATGTAGACTTGGCCTCCAGGAGTGAGTGGGGCATGGTTCACAGTTGGGGGCTGGTGGGGGGAGAACCTTCTGGGAGTCGCTCTTCTGGGATCTACAGCCCCCTCCTGATGTGCCAAGGCTTACTCAACTGTCCTGGGGAGGTCAGCAGGACTATAAGAAGCAAATACAGTTTCTTTTCTCTCCTCTTCCTTCTGTTCCATAGGACAAAAGGAAAAAAGTCCCAGAGGGATGTCAATTACATGTCTGCCTGGGAGAGTCTCAGTGCAAGTGTTAGAGCCACCTGCTTGGCTTGAAGGGTGATGGGCCCCGCCCCTGTGCTCCCCCCCATTACCCCCCCCCCCGAGGCTTCGTAAGTGTGCACCATTGACCTTTGAAGGGCACACAACTAGCGCAGCTGCTAAACTCAATGCCACTCACTCAGGCCTGTCGTTAGTACTCAAGGCCGTGACAGGTGTCTGCCATGGCTCTGACAGGAAGGTCAGTACTTCCGAGCTGCTGAGTTCTCCAAGCTAAAGGCGACACTTGAAGGCTGGCAGAAAGCCAGGTCGGAGCTGGCAGCAGCCTCCGGCCTCAGCGGAGGGGCAGGCTCGTTGGCTGAGATCAGATCAGGTTTGGAAGAGCTCAGAGCTGGGGTTTAGTGTTCGGCTCCCCTCTTTCTGCTAGGTTGACATGACAGTGGCCTGGGGCTAGGGCAGACTTAGCAAAGCCTGGGCAGCTCCTGTGCCTGCTTAGACCCAGGATCTGTTAATGCTGGTCTTCACGACGCTGTGTAGATATGGCAGGCGAGCAGACAAGTGGTTCTGATCTCAGCCCCAGCCAAAAGCAGGGGATAATGCAGATTAAAGCGAGTATGTATGTATGCTAGCTTTTAGGTTTGCTTTGAGAGTAGGTTTTGCTATGTGTAGCCCAGGCTGGTCAAGCCTCTTCTGCCTCAGCTTTCTGAGTGCTAGGATGACAGGTGTGGACCAATATGCTTGGAGGGAAGAGCCCTGTTTTTTTTGGCCTACCTGATTCTTAGAGTCTCCCTCACCTATGGTCTGATTCCAAGCTGCCTTATGGGAAGTGTAGGAATTGAGCTTATGACTCAGTAGATAAATGTTAGGTGTCCTGGGGGCATGTGTGGCCAGTGGAGGAGCACCTCGCTCAGAAGGGTTTCAGCCACTGCTTATTAATAAATGTATGTCTCTAGGAGACAACCAGACACTCAGGACTCACTTTTATCACCTGTAAGAACTGGGCAGTAAAAAATTAGCTTATTTTTGCTACGAAGTAATTAATGTACACAAGGTTCAAGTGAAATCGTTTGGTAAACAACTAATGGTCCTCAGCTGTAATTATCAGCTTGCTGTGTTCGTAAGGACACATGTGCGAGCAGTTGCATGTGTGCACGTGCCTGTTTAAGAGGTTATTGTCCATTTACATTTTTAACCATGACTATGAATGTCTCAGCTAACACTTCAGTGGTGTGCAGCCCCCATGATCCCCACTCAGGGCCATTCGACCTTCTCATGACCCTGGGAGTTGGTTGACATGATCGTCATGTTGGATGACTGTGATCTAGAGTCTGATGATGGTGGCTGCCATTCTTTCTAGAATCCAGAAGGAGCTTTTCAGATGTCATGGAGATAGCCAGTATCCTTCTGACACTTGCCAGGTAGGTGACCATCTTTTCCAGGGGTGACTCTGAACCCACTGACTATCTTCACTGTAACTGCCTGCAGTTACATCGAATGGGTTACCTGGAAGGAAAGCTGAGGATGTATGGGAAGGTGGTGAAAAGAGATGGAGACCAAGACGACATCTGCTGCTCAAGGTCTCAAAGTTTAATGGAAAACTCCAAATACATAGGCAGGGGAGAACCCTTCCCCCAAAGGCTGGAAACTTCTCTGCAGAACCAGTTCTGTTGCTCCGCGGGTGGCTAGTGTTTTTCAGGAACAATGGGCTTCACCTTGTTCTGAGCGCTCCACCCTAGGTGGAGGGGATTTTGGCTAACACCAGACTTCCTGCTCAAAGGCTGGGAGAGGAACTTCACCTTGGTTGATGTCAAGTTCCTGCCAGGTGGCATGGCACCCCAATAAGGCTCTCTACACTTCATGGGGATCCCACTTCACTTCTGAGGTCCCCGTGGCTGTCTCTGAATCATGACCTTGGTCCAACCCAGACTTCTCAGTGGAGTGCAGGGTTTACCTACTCTTAGCATCTCCACTGAAGCCTCTGGGCTGTTGAATATTACCCTGTTCTCAGCAGGATGGAGATTCTTTATTCCCTCCCAGGTGACTAGAAAGCGATGCTAGGCCTGAAGCCCTGGTAGGGATGGAGGTGGTTTGTGGGCACACAGCAGCCCAAGGGCGTCTGGTACACACTGCACACACAGATGCATGCATCATTCCAAAGTAGCAGCAGCTTTACTCAGATTGCAGAAATGATGCATCCCTGCTTCAAAAAAAAAAATCAGAAAAAAGTCACCACCATCCCATTCTAAACAGCCATTTTCATTGATTTACTGCATCTTTGTTCATCCTCTGTTTAATAGGCACACTAAGCCTTTATATGGCATTGATGTCTTGTGTGCACATATAGCTTGCATATCTATGTGTTTGATGCTTTTTCCCAAATCTGAGAAGTGCAATTCAGAGGCACAGGAGTTATTCCTGACATCTCCTTCCCCATATTCCTCTCCATAAACCTCCTCACCCTCATCTAGTACCAAGTCCTACTGATAGATCCTTTCTTTTCAGTGGGTAGTACTTTCCTCTGTTTCCCTACCCAACCTTGGTCATGGCTGCTAACAGTCCCACTCAGTCCTCTTCAACTGTGGTACTAGGTTAATGTCCCTGAGTAGAATGACTTTGCCTTCTATTAGCTGTACTTCAGTCTTGGTCTCAGCTTTCCTTAATTGCAAGATGGGAAAGATTAAATGAGCAAATGTTTGTTAACACATGCACATACTACAAATGCATGTTAACACTTGTACATACTGCAAGTACATGTTAACACATACACACACTGCAAATGCATGTTAACACATGCACATACTACAAGTGCATGTTAGCATGTGTCTATACTGTGGACAGAATATACACCCTCTTTGTGCTTTTCTGGGAAACACAGTCATGTTATATTGTTCACTTCCAGAGGCCTTAGTGTGAACCCCAGAGGCCAGCCTAAGCCTGACAGCCACAAGGTTTGGCTGTCATGTTCCTTGCTGATGTCTTTCCTCCAAGTGGAGGGTCTGGCTTCTTTCAGGTTGGCCACAAACATCTTCCTGGGCTTTTCCATTATATAGAGCACAAACACGACTTTGTACCTGAATCTTCTTGCATGCCTCTGAAGATGTCTTCAGAACTGATCCTTAGAAGTTGGGTTTCTAGGTCAAAGGTTATGATTTTTTTTTTAAGGCTTTCGATGAATATGCCATTCACTTTCTAGAAATCCAGACATGTTTCTTGTCTTTGGGCCACAATTTTTTCCCCCAGCTTTCTGCAGCATTTCACTGGATGCCTTCATCTAGGGCTGACCACAACTCCATTTACTAGGGTTATTTGTTTACTTTCTGCCCCCCTGGACCTCACAGCAAACCCCTTGGGTAGGGGCTGCAGTAATCCATCCTCCTGTCTCTCCAGGGACCTGCTCATGGCAGTATCTGGTGACAGCAGCTGAGCCAGTTGCATGTAGGTTTTCTGTCTCTTTCCACAGTGGGTTGGAAGGCAACATCCCAGATGCTTGCTGATAAGCTAGCAGGTCTCCAAGCGTCTAGCAAGAGGGGAAACCCTGGCATTTGCCAGATACCAGTGGAGTCTGTCTGTCTGTTTCTCTATTTCTTCCTCTTTCAAGTCTAATAGCAGAATGAAAACAGTCCTGTTGAGGTGTGTTTCCCACTTTAGGTATAGA
Organism: Tokudaia tokunoshimensis; assembly: GCA_036184795.1. NCBI lineage: Eukaryota > Metazoa > Chordata > Mammalia > Rodentia > Muridae > Tokudaia > Tokudaia tokunoshimensis. Next base: position 44,190,684 of record BTHU01000019.1, read on the forward strand.
CATGTTGGTGTGTGATGGAGCAGTGGCTGGGCCTTAGGCATGGAAGACCACACCTGCCATTTCTTTGTAGGCCTGTTCTCTTGCCGTCTTGCAGACTTGGAGTACCACCTCCCTCCAAATCTCTCAGTGCCTGCCCATGGAACACTTGCATATCCTTTGTAGCATGTACCGCAGTGACTTGGGCTTACTTCTACTCCTGGGACTCCTCTGAGGCCACCAAGGTGAAGGAGACTGGGCCCTATCAGCCCTGCCCTTCAGCAGTGTTTCAGGGGATGATGATCAGCCTAGAGTCTTTAGCCTAACATCTCTAAACAACTGGGAAAGTTTGGTACTGCCCCCAGAGACCCAGGGGGTTCCCCCTGCTCTGAAGAGAAGCCCTGAAGACAGCAGTTTGGTTTTCTTTCTGTTTTCTAGCCTGTTTTGATTTGAAAAAGCTGGGAATGCTTCCCATGGAAGGCCCCCTGCTCATTTTAAAACACTCCTTTGGGGATAAATGTCACTCTGTTTCCCAGACTGGCTGTGTGTCCAAGATCGTCCAGCCTCAGCATCCCAAATGCTGTGATTACAGATGTGGGTCGGTACACTGAACCAAGGCTCTTCTCATCCACACCTTGGCTTCTCATGGCTTGTCTAGATTCTCTGCAGCTCCTCCATGTTTGTGACTTATTTACAAGTAGCCACTCATTGCCCAGACACAGGGAAGGTGGGTGTTGGTACTTTCATTTTACAGAGGAAGAAACTGAAGGTCAGAGAGGAACCCAAGCTAGTGAAAGGCAGAGTCAGGCATAGGACTGGTCGAAACCCATTGAGGTTCCTAACCTCAATGCAGCTTGCTTTCCTGCAGCCTGCTCCAAGGCCCTGGATTCTGGCTAGGCTCTGTGAACCTACAGACATGTGTGCACATGTGAACAATGTATGCATATTTGAACTATCTTCCAGCCTGATGCTAGGGCCCTCAGGTCATGTATAGCATCAGGAGGGAGCGTGGTCTGGTCCTACAGTAGGAAACATTTGCTACTTCACTTTCTAGCTGTGTGACTTTAGGCCGACAGTTGTCCCTCTCTCCATCCTGATCTATTCATCTGTGAAGGAGGATCACAGCATCCGTCTCAGAGTGTGGGTGGGACTGAACAAATTCAACCAGGTTTCTTTAGGGGCAGTGGTTGGTGCACGGCAGGCCCTGTATTAAGTGCTAGTCATCCCTTCCTTAATCTCTGCAGTCAGGCTGAGAGGCAGAGGAGTTTGACTGGCAGACTTGACCCGTCATGCCCTATCTTTGATTTGCCAGAAGCTGCAGTCTCCCCGGGTATGTTTCCTCCCCACCAGAAAAGTCTGCCAGCCCCATTCACATCAAGCCTTGAAAGCGAGGCGCTATTTCTCCCACCAACTTTTCATTGCATGAAGGAACGGAGGAAGATAGCAACACTTAACCCCAAACTGGAAGCCCTTGAGAGGGCCTGAAGGCATCTTTATGCCTCCTACAGGTGCACACCCAGACGCCTGCACCCAGCCCTCCTGACTGTCCTGTGGCATTAGGGCAGACTCTAGGCAGCTCCCTTTCCTGATTTAGGACGCGCTCTGAGGCTCTGAGGACATCCATGAAGCTTACTGTCTGTTCTGCTTGTCACCAGGCCCCACCCCTGGGAGCTGTCAGTAAGGCTGCTTGCTGGTATGCTGGCCCTGGGGCTTGGAGAGGGACCGTGCAGGCACCAGGAGGAATGTGCCAGGTCCGTTTCCATTACCCTGGAAACCACTTTGAATCACCTACACACCTGAGGCTGCCCAGGGTGGAGTCCACAGAATGTGGGCCTCAGCTGTCAGAGAGAGGGAGCAGGATTTGGGGCTGGAGGTGGAAACTGTATCAGGTTGGCTATTTCTCAAGGAAGGATACAATTAAATCAAATGGACTTAATATTGGGATAATCTCCCTGTTAGGCCATGAGCTCCCTGTCCTTACAAGGGCTATCTGCTCATACTCAGTGGTATAACGCTGACTTTGGGAGGAAGTTCCTTTTTCCATCTTAGGATTTGCTGAGCTGTGACTGGGTTTCTGTCCTGTGATATTAAACTTGAAGGCTTGTAAGCATCTGCTTCTGTTCAGCAATGTACAATGTACTAACCAGGAGCAGGCTCTGTTGTGTTGTTAACTCATCGGATTTCAGGCAGAGCCCAGCGATGTACCCATTCACATCCTCAGTTGAGAAATAGGAAAGTGAAGACCAATCACTCTGTGTTGCCCTGAAAACCTGGAGGTATTTCCAGGAGGTCTGGCATCATAGTCCAGGCCCTCACTTGGGTGGGGAGGGTGTCTCAAAGTTAAACAGGGCGAGTGAAGTTTCCTAGGATGGGCAGGCCCTTAAGAGAGGCCCTTTCTGCAAGCATATTTCAGACCTGGAGGATGGTGCGGCAGACAGGGCAGTATCCTGTTGGTGAGTAAGGGGATGGTCAGAGGACTCATTAGGCCAGACATGGAAGCTCAGAAGTCCAGGTTGACATAAGGCTCAGAGGCAGAAGGCCTGGCTAGCACCACAAGGTCCTAGTGGCCATCTCAATACTGCAAAAGAAACCAGTAACAGCCAAAACGAAACAAGACAAAACAGGCAAAGGGTTTATGGAACTGAAAAGAAACAAGAATACAAAACCAAACAGAACTGGAAAGCACCTTCAAAAGTACTGGGAGAGAAAGGCATGATGGGAAAATGGGGGTGCTCTCCCAGGAAAGCTGAGGCTTTAGAACTTCAGGGCCTGAGGTTTCCTCCCTAGATTTGCCACTTTAGCTCCTTGTGTATCTAGGGTAGGTTGGCCAACGTCACTGGCCCTCAGTTTCTCCCTCTGTAAAATGAGTAACCATGAATGTCTTGTCTGACTAAGCTGGGAAGGCTCACCCGGAACTTCAGGAATGAGGACTGCGCAGGATGTGTCTATATGTCTTGTTCTAGAAGGCCAGGCAGACAGAGGGCTATCTCAGGGTGGGGCTGAGAAGGCAAACTGTCCAACAGATGCCCTCCATCCCTGGATGGTGGCAATCCTCCTCTGTGTGTGTGTGTGTGTGTGTGTGTGTGTGTTAATCAAAGGTTAGGGGTATAGCTCAGTGGTACATGCCGAGCACCCGGGGCCTGTGGAAATGGAGGCTACTGAGGACCTGGAGCCAATGACCTGCTTTGTCCCGCTGGGTTCTCAGGCGCTTGCACAGTCCATTGTCCTGCATGTCAGGGATCACAGAAGACCCCCCATCGCTGTGAAAGGCCATCAGAGCTGGCCTCAGCCTCCTCCTGTGCTCCCTTTCTCAAGCATTCTTGCCGGATAGCACTCTCCATTTCCTAATCTGCAAAAAACGGCAGTGTTGGTAAGCAGCTTTGCTGTGTCCGGTCACCCAAGTATCTACAGGACCGACTTCCTGCAGCAGGGAGACTGACCGGAAGGACTAGAGGATGGAGAACGAGGACTGTGGGGCAGTGGTCACTGCTCTATGACCCTGAGTGGATGGCAGCTCCCCATGTGTGAGGTTTAACTTCCTCAATGCTCCGGAAGTTTAGGAAGGCTGCAGCTTGTTAAATGACTCTCCCGAGGTTGCTGAGCTGCTGAGTGACGTCAGACTCCTAACCAGGATTTTCCTCTTCCAGATAACGCAGCAGTAACTATGTAAAGACCCTGCCTATGTTCAGGTCTCAGCCTTCCCATCTGTTAAATGGGTGGATTCTTCCATGGCAATCACTTGCTCTGATTCTGTTGTCTCCCTTTCACTTTACATGTGAGGACTAGAGACCTGTTTGCCTGTGCTGGCACTGTGGGACCGCTCACCCAACTTGACGGGCTAGGGATGCACTCCTGGCTGTTGCCTTGTAAATATCTGTTTCGCTAGTACAGTTGACTACTAGCAAAGTTTTGAGGGTTGGCCCTGATAGCCTTGGGGGATTGTCTTTTCCAGCATTTTCTTCTTTTGAAAGAGGGTCTTAGTATATAGCCCTGGCTGACCTGGAACTCACTATATAGACCGAACTGACCTTGAACTCACGAAAGATCACCTGCTTTTGCCTCCCAAGTGCTGGGAGGCAAACTTGGCTCTTTCAGTGTTTTGGTGGTAGAAGCTGTCAAAGTTATCCAGTGCCCAGCAATGCCTAGGGCCATGGGCACTCCGTCCTAGCTCCAGGAAAAAGGATCAATGACCTCATAAATTTCCTGATGCAGCCTCCTGGCAGATCATCAGCCTCATTCCCCTTCAGAATCTCGCTGGAAAGAGGCTGTCTGCCGAGATCCCGTGATAATGCACGGCCGTGCTCTTCACAAGCCTCTGAGCCAGGAAGCTCTTCTGAGGGTTTTAACCTGCTTCCCTCCTGCTGTAACTCAAGGCCCCTTTCTCTTGTGGAGTGCAAATGGAGAACAGCTGCTTACGCTCATCCTCCGACATCAGCAATTTCTCAAGATGACCCTGTGAGACAGGCCAGGGTCATTAGATCCAATTTGGTGTTCAGCAAATATGTATTTCTTCTTCTGCTTGTCGGCCACAGCCTGGCTGGTGAGGCATGATGCTTAGCTACACGTTTATTAGGGCTCTTTACAAGAGTTCCTGATGTCTTTCCACACTCTGGATCCCGGAGGGCAGAGATCTTGCCTGTTGACTTTGTTCAGAGAATTCTCTTCTATGGCCCTGGCTGCACATGGCAGAAGCTGCTGTCCTGAAAGGAACAGATTTTTGGCATTGGCTGGGAGTTGATGTCTCAGACAACCTATTTGGCCTTGGATGTAGCTTTGTTTCCAGGATGCATTTTCTTTCCTTTCTTTCTTTTTATTTGGGGGGGGGGCTCTAACTATGTAGCCCAGGCTGTCCTTGAGCTCTTAGAGCTCCTGTCTCTGGCTGTTGGGATTACAGACTGCACCTCAGCACATGCCCTTGAGGATTTCTCTTCAGTCAGCAAGAGTGGTAGACTTCCTGCTGTCCCAGAGGGGCCAAGCTGAAGACTGTGAGGGGAAGAACTGTGAGGCTGGTGACTGGGTAGAGACTCTTGGCCTTCCGTCCCTTCTGAAAGAGGGAGGGGGCAGGGACAAAACATAACCAGGCAGCCAACCAGCCCTGTCCCTCAGAGCAACAGTATCAACAACAAGGAGGGACAACAGTCCGCAGGGCTGCTGGGCACACTTCCTTTCTGACTCAGCTCCAAGTGTCTCGTTCTCCTTTCTTCTCTCTAAATCCTTGTGCAGAGAAACAGGGCGATAATGTTTGGAAAAACAGGTGACTCCTGGGGCAGCCTTCACAGACGTGGGCCACCCTTTCTCGCCTTCTTCCCCAACTGACCTCACATGTTCTCCAGCAGAGGATCTCTAGCCCCAGGGTTCTTGGTTCCACAACCCTGTCAAGGGTTTTAGGGACACAGATAACCCGACTCCCATCCTGGTCTCCTTTATTCCTGGAGGTCAAAGACCGCAGTCGCTCCTTAAACCTCTTGGAGCTCAAGGCTGAACAGCTCCTTAGGTTTGCTAGAGGCTGAGATCAGGACAGACCGAGCTGCTAATCCCTCTTGGTGGCAGTCAGGTCCCAGGGCAGCTG